>CM073589.1:7870000-8495000 GCA_037074715.1 Magnolia kwangsiensis | reverse complement strand
AATGAACCACATTACAGGAAACAATGTTGAATGAGCCTCGACCATTAACAACCTTTAGGGGGCTATAAAAGTTTTGGATTAAGATGATCTTCGTGTTTGTAGTTCATCTGCGCTTGTATGACTAATGAAGGAAAATGATGTCAAATAAATGGTACAATGGGCCTTAGTAGGATTTTAATGGTGGAAATCCAATCACTATTGTTTTCCTGTGGTGTGGTCCACATGAGATTTATATCCCTCTCAATTTTTTGATCATGCCCTAAAGTGATATGTAAAAATGGATGAACGGTGGGGCCCACAAAGCATCGAATACCAGCCACCGTGGTATTCATAGGGGAAATCAGATTACGTATTGAGTTACTCAGTACGCTCTTATCGTACTAAGTAAACTCTGATGGGCCCATTGTGGATTCATGTGGTTTATCCACGCCATCCATCCGTATTTTCAGGTCATTTTAGGGGTTGAGCCTAAAACTGTTGTACATCAAAAGCTCAAGTAGACCATACCAAAGGAAACATTGGAAGTACCCTGCCACGGAAGCGGATTGCCTACTGAGTAACTCAGTACGGTTAGTGTACTGAGTAGAGTCTGTGGAGCCCACCATTATTCATGCATTGTATCAACTCCGTCCATCCCTTTTATCATCTAATTTAATGGTTCTAAAATAAAAATTAATCATATCCAAAGATTAAGTAGACTACCCCACCTGAAACAGTGTGAATCGAATTCTATCCGTTGAAAAGTTCTTAGGGGCCCACAGAAGTTTTAGATTAAGATGATATTTGTGTTTTCCCTTCCTTCGTTCAATCTGATCTTACGGACAATTTGGATGAAAAATAAACATCATTGGGGCCCTCAAAAACATTTCAACGGTAGAATTTCAATTCACACTATTTCCCCTGGTGAGGTCCACTTGAGATTTGGATATATCTCATTTTTGGGATCAAGCTATAGAATTATCTGTTAAAATGGATGGACGGAGTAGATAAAATATGCAAATCAAGGTGGACCGCACAGAGTTTACTCAGTATGCTTAGCATACTGAGTTACTCAGTACGCAATCCGCTTCCGGCAGGGGGGCTTGGGAATCCGTTTCCCAAGGACACAAGTTGCTGTCCTCATTACGATGGAATACATGTGATCTAAGCGTTCCATTAGATGGACCCGAGGTGTGGATGGAAGCAGATTGGCTGGTGTACCACACACCAGCTATATAGCTGTTGTAAGTACGTGTCGTGCGAAGACGACCACTTACGCTCCTTGAGCTCTGAGTTGTACAAACAGTTCAAAGGAGATCAAAGTTACATGGGCCCCACAGTGATGTATTTATTATATCTGCACCATTTATCTATTTTTAGAGATCATTTTAGAGCATTATCCAAAAAATGTATCATATCCAAAGATCATCTAGACCACACCACAACTAACAACGGAGATAATGATTTTCACTGTTAAACAATTCGTAGGGCCCACCATGACGTTTATTTTCCATCCAATCTGTTCATAAGGTCACAAAGACCTGAATGAAGAGGAAAAACAAATTTCGTATTGATCCAAAACTTCTGTGACCCCAAAAAGGGTCATAATGGTAGACGTTCAATTCCCCCACTGCTTTTTGCAGTGTGGTCCACTTGATAGTTACATCTTTCTTATTTTTCATCTCAAGCCTTAAGATGAGCTCACCAAATGGATGGACGGTGTGGATATAACATATACCTCATGATTAGACCCACAGAACTTGCTGACGTCAATACAATAGCTATATAGCTGGTGTAAGGCACATGAGGTGGACGCGGTTTGGCTAGTAACGCTGCCACGAGCTAGGTGGCTAGTGGTCGGTGCTATGTGGACCCCATCATGTACATTTTTTTAATCCACGACATCCATCCATTTTGAAAGATAATTTTAGGGTTTAATCCAAAAAATGAGTGGGTATAAATCTCACGTCCACTTGATATTTGGATTGAGCATCAAAACAATAACAAAAATCCACCCAATTTCTAATCTTTTAGTCCATCAAATTTATTAAAACATTGAAGCGTAAGGATTTATCGTAATTTATGATATTGGCTTAACATTTGTCGATATTATCTTAGTTTATAAAATGGAAATATGTAATTAGCATATACAAGAAGGAACCTAAGTCCTTGATTTTGGGGGATTATGTTGTGTAGAAACTACAATCTTTGAACAATGGATCTTAGCGAATGGACAGAAGAGGAGGTGAATATGTTTGCTATTATATTTGCATTTGCGTTAACAGCCATGACAACTGGAGAATATTGTCGCAACTATCTATTTCGGAATCTACCTAGGCGTGCGGATAATGAACGAGCTTGAATCATCAACGGAATAATTAGGGCTTCAGACAACAAATGCATCTCCTAGTTGAGAATGTGGAAGAAAACTTTTTTTCACCTATGCTTCATAATACGGGATAAGAATAAATTAACTGATGCGAAGCATGTAAGAATGAAAAAATAATTTATGATGTTCCTCCATACTTGTGCGTAACAGAGTGATTGAACATCAATTCATATGGTCTGGTGAAACGTTTAGTCATTATTTAAATCGTGTTCTAGACGTAATAGTGTCTTTATACCCAGTTTATATACAACTACTCAGTACAGAAACTCCACCTGAGATTATCAGTAATCCGAATTGGAATAACTACTTTCAGGTGAGTACTTTTTAACTTGATTTGCAATTTCACTGTTGAAGCTATTGTATTTTTTTAACTTTATAATTCATTTTTTTTTTTACATAATATACACTTTTAGGATTGTATTGGTACAATAGATGAGACACATATACTTGCATTTGTTCCTAGTAATGAGAGTGACGTCTATCGTAATAGAAAATGGGTAATTTCTCAGAATGTAATAGTGGTTTGTGATTTTGATATGAAATTTGTCTACATGCTTGCCGGTTGGGAGGGATCTGCTTCTGATGCACGCGTCCTATAAAGTGCTCTGACTAATAAACATGATCGTTTTACCGTATGTCAAGGTAACATCACATATAGACTAACATCTCTTACCTGATAAATTACAGAAACTCAACTCTGATTGAAACTCACTCGACTATATAATGTAGGGAAATATTATGTAGTTGATGCTGCGTATGGGCATTCTTCTAGATTTATGGCTCCATAGCGAGGTGTGCGTTACCATCTGAATGAATATCGTACTGGACGTAATCCGGCAAATGCGAAAGAGCTTTTCAATTATCACCATGCACAACTTAGAAACGTTATTGAGCATTGCTTTAGGGTATTAAAGGCTAGATTTGTCATTATAAAGACAGTTCCACAATACCCTTTAGTCACACAGGTCAAGATTGTGCTTGCCTTTTATGTCCTTCACAATTTTATTCGTTTGTTAGGAGATGACGAAATTGTGGATGGGGATGATACATCAAAAGATGATGATGTAGGAGTGTCTCCATCAACGTTGGAGAATTCTGCTATTAATGACCATCGCAATGTGCTTAATGTCACTCAGACGAAGAGAGATGCATGACTGGCATTTCGTGACAACATTGCATAAAGGATGTAAAATGATTTTAGTACAGTAAGTCAAAGGGTATAAGTTATTTATCAATTTTACAAAATGTAACACAATCGCAACCTAAGGATTGTTGTTTTCTTTTGCCATATACAATGTTGCGAATATGGTATTGGATTTATGTTGATAGTATATTACTCATTGTACATTTTTATCATTGCATTCATAGTCAATATTACAATGAACGTTTTGACCACTTTAGACTTTTGATCCATTCCTCTCATGTGGATTGTGTAAATATTTACTTTTTTTTAGATAGTTGAAGATTTGTCCTTAGCAGCTTCAATGAACGTGAGATCTCAACTGTTGACACCCATAAAGTGGACTGGAGGATGTCATGCAACAACACTAAAAAGGACACCAAAGAAGAATACGAAAAAATCAGTAAATGAGGCACATTCCATTGACAGTATACTTCGTTGGACAGATGACATGGACAACTGTCTTATCGATAGTCTGATGGAGCAGAATGCAAATAGGAAGAAGCGTGGACATGGTTTTAAGAAGAAGACGTACAGACCTGTTGTTAACAATATCAAAGATAAATTCGGGATCATTCTCACATCGAAGAACGTCATTAACCGCTTACGCACTATAAAAAAAATTTACTTTACAATTTGGGATTTGCGTAATGCTAGTGGTTTCGGGTGGGATGGTGGTTTGAAGGTGGTGATCGCAACGGATGATGTCTGGGTGGACTACATAAAGGTTTGTAGCAATATTCTTTTTCAAAAGTGTAAATCGATTTAAATTATAATTTAGGCCAACTATATCTCCCTTATCTTGACATTTATTATTCTTGTTTTCTAAATAGTCACACTCGTATGCACAATATGTTCGTGATAAGCCGTAGTACATTTTTGGAGACGATTGTGCTACTGGTAAAAGATGTGCAACTAAAAATGATACTTTTAACACAGTTTCTTTTGGTGGCTTAAGGGATTTAGATGATCTGATGGCACTGAGACCTCAATTCTATATCAGTTGATGTTGGATTTGATGATTTTGGGGACAATAACCCAAATATTCAATAGTCGTGGGACAGTCGTGAAGGCGCCAATATACCACATTCGACTCCACCAACAAAGGGAAACAACTTCAATACTACAAACAGCATGCAGTACAAACTCTAGGAAGAGGTCAAGGGCTACCCATCCAACATATGTGATTGGTCACGGTTTGATTGACATGGCTGAAGCTCTGCAATTATGTAACGCCTTGAAAATCGGAGTTCGAGTAGAAGCTCAGCTCCCGAGTTCCAACGCATTACTTATGCAACATAGATAATGATGATTAAATGTTGTTCATATTAGTGCATTAAACATGAATGAGATTATACCAAAACAACATATCATACTCCAGAGACAGTTAAATTTCACAAGCGAAAGACTGTGATAGATATATAAAATATATAAACTGTTGTAAGTCTCCAGAGTGTGAACATGTTACCAGGTTAAATATATACATGTATACTCCAAAAATGAACAAAATGAATATACATGGGCATTCTAAAAGTTTAAAATAACAAGTATGATGACATCTAATCAGCATCCCTGTAACCCCGTCGATCAAAGCATAGTCTATATGGACTTGTCTGATAACTGTATATAGGAGAAACCCTCCTCATCATCATAAAAGTTCGACTTTGCTTTGTAAGCATTGCTATCATCTGAAACTAAAACAGGGGCTGGTTGGTGTTTAAAACACCGTCCCGTAACGTGGGAGTTAGTGATCAACTCAGTGGAACAATAAAGCAAAGGTTAACATGTTATCAATTCAGTCAAGCAGTAATGATAACGCAATACAACAATCAGGTCCTAAGTACTCTTGTTAATGCAAGAATGATATGAAATAATGATGCATGCCCTCGCCTACACTCTCTCAGCGTCTTCGTCTCACGACGCACATGACATCCTTCCGAAAGTACTCTTCCTCACCAAAGCACATGCAGTGCAGTGCATGCACATGATTAGCCAGGTTCTTACTTAGGTTTATTCATACAGAAGGATTGGAAAGCTAAGGTACCTCCCTTATATCAATTCCCAAACAGTGATCCATTTTAGGGTCGTCAATCTTAGTAAATCTCATACGATGTTGTGGTTCTAAGTCACTATAAATGGCTCGTCACCTGATCAGCGTAGGCCTAATTTATACTCTGGTTGCTACGGAAAGACTCATCACCTCAACACAGCTTCAGAGTATGCTCGTGGTCACTACAAAGGGCTCGTCACCTGATTAGTGTAGGCCGATAGCTCAAATATAGTGTCCTATACCACCATATTCGGCTCACGAGTCTGGGTTGCTCACTGGTCACTACAGGTGGGCTCGTCACCCCGGCGTAGGCCAACAGCTCGACCATGGTGTCCCATACCACTATGCCCGACTCATGAGTCTTAGCGGATCAAGGTACTAAGGTTGAAAGGGCTTTTCCACTGGTAAGTTTGATACCTTAGGATCAAGCAGTAGCGTCCATACATGGTGAACATATATTGAGCCAATCGGTTTATTAGACGAGTTTGACTAGTATAAGCGTACGCTGAATTAATCGACAAGGTACCATTGTCGAGGATCCTCGTACGACTCGGATTCACCGAGCGCATCAATTGTGGTGAGACTAGCTCGGCCACTCAAATAGAAATTGTTACCGATTGTCTGGACTACAACGTAGTCCCAATCACAGTCAATTGCAATAGGCATTCATATGCACTAGTCAAGATAGCATTAGCAGCCAATTCAGATATAATTCTCATTTAAGCATTTTAACAAACATATAGAGTAATGTCAACATACATAAACATTTCATCTATATATCACGTAGCAACGAGATAAATTACATGAAGGAAACAGTAATTATAAATAAGATAATCGAGAATCATATCTCAATACCCTCATTAAACATATTTCATCAAGCATTTTCTCATTCAAGCATTTTATCAAACACTTAGAATACACATATTAATATACATATAATAAGGTAGTTATAACATGCATTATGATAAATCCTTTCACATAGGAGTTACCACATGCACAACATTCATGTATTTATGATCAATAATAATGGCAAGCACAAATTCATATTCCAGGTTCATTCAAACACTTCAACAAACACATGGAATGCATTATAAATTAACATATCCTATATTTATACATAACATACGGATAACCTCGAAGCTAAGCACATATGATAGCAATCAATTCAGTCATAAATCATTACTGACATTAATGAAGGCCTTGAAAACTATAACCTAAACATCTATAGTCCGCACCTTTCGCCGGTAAACTCGTAACGAACTTAATTTAAACCCTAAACCTTTGTCTATATTACGAAGACAACCTATAACATGAAATAAGTTAGCTATTTCACCATTCTTTCTATTTGAATATTTAAACCAAATTAGGGTTAGGATTTCTTACCCAATTTCGAAATCGGAATCACCGGAATAGCGATGCAGAAGTGGTAGCTAAGCACGTGGAGTAATAGGGATCGAATCTCAAGAGAAAACCCCAACTCTCTCTCTCACTTTCCCTCTCTCTTTACTCTCTTCTCTCTGCTAGGTTTCCAAATTCGTATAGAATGAGAGAGAGAGGGTTTAAGCCCTTTATATAGGCTCAGAAGTGATGAGAATGGCACCAGGGCCAAGGTATACTTAGGGTACAGCCAAAAGGGGTTTGTTCCGATCTAACGAAGCACTTCTGGAGGTCTCTTTACTAAATGCGGTCGGACTTAAGCTTTCTGACACTGGATCTTGGTCAAGCTAAGTTTTCGGTCCGATCAGGTTTACAAATTAACCGTGGCGGAGCAGTTTCATTTCAACAGTCACCGGTGCTCGATCAGGGCCACAAGTACACTGACATGTGTTGAAATTTTTTCTTGATTCGAGGGTATAATTGGGTCAGATTCTGACAGTCTGAATCCTTAGATTTGGCCTACAAGCGAACCGACTCAATTCACTTAAGTTTCAGTTCATTTCCTAAAGATATTCGCGTTTCTCACACACTTCGCTCTGGGCTCAAGTTGTGCATTTATATATATCTTTATGACTTGATTTCCAAGATGGTTATCAAGTCCAGTAAGGCGGTCATAACCATATAGTTTCGAGGTAATCGAACTTTCGACATGCGGTCTAGGTCCGATACGAAGTTTCATGATGCTCCCAAGAGCAATTGGGTTTAAAGATTGATCATATATTTCTAGGTAACGTAGCATTAGCAGTTCTACTCATTTTAGGTTTTGTAGTTCATATTTAAAGTGGTTTAAGCTAATTCTACTGAGTATTCAGTTTAGTAATTAACTGAATTCTGCCCTAATTATGATAGAATAAGGTCCTAGGGTAATTCTATGCTCCTTTTTGATACTTTTAGTTAGTATATTATTTTAATTATTTTTTTAATAGTTTATCATTGAGTTTACTTCATCTCTACCAAATTTCATAAGATTTCGTGTTGTAGAAAAATTCTAAAAATTCTAGAAGCAGCAACTGTCCAATGAATAATTTTTGGATAGTTGTTACAATGACCTACTTTTAATTATATTAAATATTTTATTATATTTTTACTTATTTTTATATGAAACTAGACTCATTTAACTTTAATCTAACTTTTGAATTACCTAAATCAGAGTTATAATGAGGAAGATATGACTTTTTGAAGTTGGACGACACGTACATAAAAAACGTAGGGCTCGGCGAGGCCTCTCCGATCTGGCGATTCCAACGCGAACCGCTGACATCGGGGCGATGGCATCCCCATGGGGTGTCGAAAAAGTGCTGGACCCACCTCAGGTCCTCCCGATTTGCATCGTTTGGCCCTCCGAGTCCGTTTGATGTGGTTTCGCTGATCCGATATTTGAAATGAGTGCATCTTTCAATCTGGAATGGGTTACGTGACGTGCAATATATGATCTTAGGGCAGAAAAAGCTAATCTATCCAAATAACCTATTTATATTATGAGATTTTAAAAGGTTAATAGTCAAATCCCATTTTATCCATATAGTTACCATTTACAGTAAGTTTTAATTTAAGTATTGTTCTTCATCATTTAAACTTTATGATTAATGTCTTATATAAAAATACTTAGAAAAATTTGAAGAATAAGGTGGTGAAAGGTGAAATTTTGAAAGAAATAGGTTGAAAGAGTATTTGAGGCTTTATGATTGAGTTCTAAGAAGTCAATTAAGGTGTTATAATCGAATCATTGCCTAAGTACGTTTAACTCTAGGTTGGTAAAAATCTGGGGTGTTACAAATTGATTGTGGCAAATATGTCAAAGGGAAATAATTTTTCAAGAATGATTGTTATCATTCCTGGAGCAGTTGGATGGATTGAATGGGCAAGAAGTACTTTGCGCAACAAAACTACTTTCCAAGGAGGAAAAATATAGTGCTTCTTTCCTTAACCCGCCTAATCATAAAAGGTTGAAATTTCTCCAAATGTTAATGAAGTTCAATCACTGAAGCCCTCAGGCTGCCGTATGAGAAAATGAAGAGTTTTTACTGGATGCACTTATCATAAACATTTGATGTATGGTTTTTTTTTTTTTCCCTTTTTGGATGATTCGATGTTATGTTATGATGTCATCTAATGTCCTGTTTCAATCCCTCTAATATCTGTATTTACGGTAATATTCAAATATATATTTGTTATCTAATGAAAGTTATTTTTTCATTTTAGATGGGAAAGGTTTACATTGTATTTAGGGGAAGACGGCCTGGTATTTACTTTACATGGGAGGAATGTAATGCTAAAGTAGACGAGTTCCACAAGGCGCTATTCAAATCGTACAAGTCACAAGAAACAATGATTTGTGCATGGAAGGCTTTTCGTACAAAACCACAACATCTAGAGATGCCAAATGATGAATCTGCGCCCCCCCCCCCCCCCCCCCCCCCCCCCCCCCCGATTGGTGATAATAATAGTGGGGTTATACGTCAGGCGTTGCATGGTCATGAATTTCAAATTAATCATATTAGCGATCAAAATACCTTAGATTATGGGGCCTCAACTTTAAACCCCCCACCTCTGAAGGCGGAGATCAGATCAAATGAAGACGATGGTACTACACTATTGTTTCTACTAGGCGTATTACTTATCATTATGACGGTTTACCTAATTTCTCTGAACCATTGAAGTTGTAGTAGTGGATATCCAACATGCATGACTTGTATCATGTTGATGTAAATCATGTTTTGACATTCTTGCTATGTCTTGGCTTTTTTACTTTGTAATATCTTAATTGGTAAATTGATATATCAGGTTTTGGTAAAGAAACTCGTAAATATTGAGAGTAGCTTTGACTGTTGAAGAATATTATCATATATGGTCCGTATCTTTGTATAGTATAGGCTAGTTTCCAATTACGACCATTGGGGCTGATGGATCTTGAATCCAGACCGTTCGTCTGCTGAATCTTCCTTTGGAGGGACCTCACTCCGGACAACACAGGTACACGTTCAACTGAGTCGTGTCCCAAGATTAGCCGATTGAAGCTTCCAACACTAGGAATTTTTGTAGAGTGGTCCATCCAAAATGAGATGCAACAGAAATATTGTAAACACGTGTTGATTTAAGGCAGGATGCATGAACATTGCAAACACACAGGAATGTACAACATACAACTCCAGCTGACTATTCGTACAAAAACAGAAACAGTAAATTTGCCTCTGTCGCGATTAAGGATCCAACAATAATTATAGCCGTCCAAGTGAAATTACTGAAAAATCAGGCGCAACCAACAACATAATATAAAATAAATGATATGGTGTAGCCGCAAGAAACAGGATAGGACAAAGTAGCTCTCTGTATTTCTTCCAGCGCGGTTATAGATAAATTTGAACCATTCAACTATCAGGAATTGTCGTGGATGGACTATGTTTCGAAAATCGCATTTATCCTGAGATCAAAATAGTCACTTATGTTTACTTTCCAGCACTCAATCTTGGCCATTAATTGTTTTTGTTTTTTACCGTATATTTTAAAGCTACCGTTTGGATGCCTAGGATTATCCAATCTATGCTTTTCTCTAATCAATTTCAATCTTAGGTCTCACTTGATGGACAATCCTGATTGAAAAATAACCGTGCCACGTGTAATATAGCTATATGGCTGTACCGTATAACGGTTATTTGTGCTCTACCGTATCATCTTCTCACCACCTTCGTAAAAAATCGAGAACATTGAGCGTGCAGACTCGCCACTGAAGTGATGTCAACAAGTTCCGTTGGCCCCACCATGATGTATGTTTTGTATCCACACCTTTCATTTATTTGGAGAGATCATTTTAGGGCAATATTCAAAGAATGAGTTAAATCCAAAGCTCCGGTGGACCCCAGCACAGAAAACAGTGGGACAATGATGCTCACCATTAAAAACTTTTAAAGGCCACAAGAGTTGTAGACCAAGCAGATATTTGTATTTTCTCTTATTTCACTGTGGGGATCACTCTGCTGTTTTCTGTGAAAGGGGGGGTGTCGACTAAAGAGTTTTATCTGCCTCATTATCTGGCTCATGACTTAAAATGGTATCTCAAAATGGATGGACGGGGTGAATATAACACATAAATCTTAGTGGGCCCACGTAACTTAGTGACGTCACTTCAATAGCCGACTCGCTACTCGACCTCTCAGTATCTAATCCGCGTTTGAGGAGAGAGTGGCCCCACTAATCATCCTGCGAGACGGTGGTGGATTTACTCAATGAGAAAGCTCTCCTCACAGAACGCCTTTCAACCTTCCGGGAAGAACTAGACGAGGAGGAAGAAACGGTGTACTTCCTTCTCAAAATCACCCGAAACCTCTGCCCTCTCTTCTATCTTCGCTACGTCGGCCCCCGCGAACGGTTCACGGGCGTTTTTGCATGAGGAGAGAGGGAGACTCATCTCTGAAAAATCAACGGATCTTGATCCGGTGGGATTGAATCCTATGATCTTTGTATACCCATCCATGGTTTTAGGGGAAGAAGAAATCTGGTGGAGTAGCTGAATTTTTTGGATGCAACACATACGTCATGGTGGCCCCACAGCACTTGGCGACGTTACTTCAGTAACACTGCTGTAATTGCTGTATGTTATGGTGCTCATGCAGGTCATTTCCAAGTTGAAAAACAAACACTTGCCGGAAGTAATGACCGTTTTTACTATGCTCATGGAAGGCAACAAAACACGATCACCCAAGTACAATTTCCGCCGACAGTCTTGCATGGAAATGTAAGTAATCATTGAGTGCATTTACATGCATTTACCTCAAAGAAATGGAAATCAAACAGGCCCTAAAATGATTTGGGAAAATGGATGGACGGTATTGATAAACCATGCATCACAGTGGCCCCTTAGAGCCCCAGCCTCTTCCGAGCTCTGGACAGGTGGAGGTAGTAACTAATACGCGTTCGTTTTTTAGGCTCGTGCCCTAACATGAGCTGGTAAAATGGATGGACGGAATGTGTGGGGCCCACAGATCACCAACTGGTATCTTTAGTCTGCAATCCGCGTACATAAAACAAGGAAAGTCAAGGAGAGAAGATATTATGTATCTCTTATCTACGGCTGCACCGGTCCATGATTGATTTCAGAGGCCGCTGCCTAATTTTGAAAAGATCCCACCTGCGTCTCCCACTCCTTCACCCAACTGCGGAAAGGCCTTCCTTCTTCCTCTCTTTCTCCCATCTTCTGACCATGGCCGAGCTTCAACAGCTGCATCTCCGAATCAAAGGTCAGTCGCTCCCCCGAACTTATCTTTTTCCCTTTGGATTTTTCGAAATTCTCCATCACACTCTCTCGTCTTTTTTGGAAACCTGGATGGTTTCTCAGTACTAGTTGCAAATTTCTACCAGAAACGGAGCTGAATACTCCACAACGTGTTTTAGGCGTACCCAAGCTATGTGGTACCACCATGTTGTAGATCCTGTACTCTATTCTACGCCATTGGAAAAAAAATAAAAAGGCTTGGATTGGGTACCATCCCCTCCGGAACCTAGCTAGAGACGGACGGTCCTGTCAGGGGATCTGTGGGCCCACCGTAATGTATATGTTTTATCCACACTGTACATCCATTTTGACAAATCATTTCAGCATGAACCCAAAAAAAGAGGCAGATTGAAGGCTCAAGTGGACCACATCACAGGAAGCAGTATGGATTAAATTCCCACCGTTGAAAATTTCCTACGGCCCCACCGTGATATTTATTTGCCATCCAACCTGTTCATTAGGTCACAGAGAACTCTACGAAGGAAAAACATTAATATCAGCTTGATCGAAAACTTCCTTCTGTACCTCGCAAGAAGTTTTCATCGACACTGGAAAAAAACAAGAAGCCAGATGCATTAATCTCAAGTGGGCCACACTAAAGAGAGCAGCATTGATGGATGGCAAGCATAAGTTTGTGTTTGGACCACCACGGCGTGTTTATTTCATCAAACTAACAGGTGAAGTGAAGATAAAAAAAAAAAAAAAGAAATCCGAAAACTGAGGCCGTCCATACCACGAAATTAGCAGTTTTGGGGGTAATTTTATATTGTTTCCATTGGTGTGGCCCGCGGAAGTTCTATGAAGGGCTGATATCATGCATGCGCAATTCTCAAATAGGAGTGGATTCACATACACAATATTGATAGAATTTGATTAGATGGTAAGCTGTCATCAAGTCCCAAATCCACGGAACAAATTCGGACATGCTTTTGGTGGTTCCATATCTAACAATGGTTCCATTCAAATCCTGCCATGCACATTCAGGCTCGGTACAGGCATTGACAATACCCAATGGAGTCCTTCCATTAGGATGGCTAGGATAGTTACAATGGTGAGCAGATTCGGCCAGGTCCAGGTCCCATCGAGTTTGGTCAAGCCACGACCATGGAGCCTATCTTGATGTATGCATCGTGTTTCCAAACCGTTTTTTTTTTTTCTTTTCGAGCTCGTTTTACGACGTGCTTCAAAATGATGGAAATCCAAATCTCAAGTTGACCACACCACTTGAAATAATGGTGATTGAATGCTTGTGGGCTAAAAAAATTTGGACCAAGATGATACTTTTGTTTTCCCTTCATCCAGGTATGTACGGTCTTATCAGCAGGTTATATGGCAAATAAATATTATGGTGAGCCTAGAAAGTTTTTAATAGTGGTCATTTGGTCACCGTTGTTTCTTATGGTGTGGTTCACCTAAGATTTGGATATGCTCAAATTTTAGGCATGTCCTTAAATGAGTTGACAAATGGATGGATGGCATGAATATACAACACATGCATCAAGGTGGGCCCCATTGTTACAGTCACAACCTCACCCATGAAACATGGAGTTTGGTGAGGCCATGAGGTGGGAAGATTTGATTGGTCCAACTCATGTGGTGATGGTAGGGTAGCTGGCTGTGGATTTAGTACTACCCCTTCCAGGACCTAGATAGAGATGGACCGGCCTGTCACGTGATTTGTGAGGCTCACTGAGATGTACATGTTTTATCCATGCTGTCCATCCAATTGGACAAATCATTCTAGGGCATGAGCCTAAGAAGGAGATAGATTGAATGCTCAAGTTGATTGCACCTCAATAGTCAGTGGGGAAACTCCTACCAATGAAAACTTCTCGGGGTTAAAGAAGTTTTTTTATGAAGCTATATTTGTGTTTTCCCTTCATACCATCCATGTGACCTTATGATTGGATGACAAATAAACATCATACTAGTCCTTAAAAGTTTTTCAACAACAGAAGTTATCACAATTACCATGGTGTGGTTGGCTTGGGCCTTATATCTACCTTCTTTTTAGCTTCATGTTCTAAAATGATGTTTCATAATAGCTGGATAGCATGGTAAAGTATATACATCAGGGTGAGGCATACAAAGCCCCTGACGTGACCGCCCATCTCTGGCTAAGTCGCAGTAGGGAAGCACTCGATCCACACCCAGGGTAGCTAATGGCGCCACTTTGTTGGATTCTTACATCCATATTTTTGTGGGTGGATCCCTGATTGTAGTGCCTTACATCCATGCTGCCTATCTATTTTGACAGCTTATTTTAAGACATGTTTCCAAAAATGAAATAGATCCAAATCTCAAGTGAACCATAACACAAGAAACAATGGTGATTGACCATTCAAAACTTCTTGTGGACCACAAAAGTTTTTGGTCAAGCTGAAATTTACATGGTCCCTTTAGTTAGGTCTTTGTGACTTTATCAACAAGTTGGATTTCAAATAAATATTTTGGTGGCCACAATAAGTTTTTAATGGTGGGTATTCAATTACCACTATTTCCAATGGTGTGGTCCACCTAAGATTTGAATTTATTTCATTTTTTCGATCATGTCCTAAAATAAGTGGTCAAAACACATGTACAAGCTATATAGATTGCGTTTTCCCCAGCCATAGAAAGTTCTTGTGGTCGGAGGCTATAATGAGCATGAACAGATGACTTTGAGAAATCTACTTTGTTCATCAGTTTCATCATCTAAGGGCAATGGTAAAATGGTAGGCAGATTCAAAACTCAAGTGAGCCACACTACAGGAAACAAATAAAACGAACACATCCACCACTGAAACCTTCCTAGAGTTGATCATGATACTTATATGTCATGCAAACAGTTCTTAAGCGGTTTACACTTCAAGATAAACCGTAGGCACAAACATCATCCCCACGCACACCCCATACACTCACGCTAGTGGGATATCACAACCTATATATACTCGAGCCTTGACCGGGTGTTGAAAGTCGATCCCGATAGTGTAGCTTCCGATTACAGGAGCTTATGGCAATCTGGGGCGTGGCCCACCTTGATGTTTGTGTTGTACGTCCACTCCGTCCATCAGATATTTTTGCTCATTTGAAGGCATGCGTCAAAAATGAATCAGATATCCAAATCTCAAGTAGACCACACCATGCCAAACAGAGGTCATTGAACGCCCGCCCATCGTTAAAAACTTCTTAGGTCCCAAGGTAATGATTATTTGCCATCCAACCTTTTGATAAGGTCACAGGCAGAAGTTTTAATGGTTGGAGTTTAATCCCTACTGTGTAGTCTACCTGATATTTGATTCTGCCTCATTTTTGGAACAATGTCCTAAAAGTTCCAATGTCCTAAAATGAGATGCAAAACGGATGAACGGCGTGGATATACAACAAATACATCGAGGTGAGCCACACGGCCAGGGCCTTACACACTAATCTGTTACCCGTGCCTCACTTAATCCGTTTCGCCCGGGGCGGGGCTGCAAGTACGTACTCCACCGACGGGGCTGGACCAATCAAATCTTGCCACGTCAAAGCCTCACGGAATCCGCCCCCGGACCCACCTGTGGATTGCATGGGTCCCAATTTTCGTCATGGACCATTTTGTTAGAGACATCAGTATGAAGCTCACCATTCGCATGATTTGATCTTTCACAACTGTCTATATACGGTAGGGCCCATAACATGAAAGTCTACATCATTTGGAAACTATGCCAAGTGGCCCATCATCATCAACAATTATATTTGAATTACCAACACACTAATGCTCTCCTCTTTTTTACTGTCTGAAAGAAGTCCAAGAAAAAGAATCCCCCAAACATGCAACTGCCATCACCAAACAAACCCACACAAGACTAAGACACTGGCAATGGTGGCTCATGGTAGCTCTCAACATCACATTCATCCTCTCCGGCCAAACCGTCGGCACTCTCCTCGGAAGATTCTACTACGACCAAGGCGGAAATAGCAAATGGATGGCTACCCTCGTCCAATCCGCAGGCTTCCCGATACTCCTCATCCCCCTCTTCTTCTATCGCTTCCATAATACTCATTCCACAACAACAACGACGATAACTGCAGCGACAGCACCACCTTCCTTTTCTACCCTTGCATTCATCTATGTTTCTCTCGGCCTACTAATGGCAGGCGATAATGTAATGTATTCATATGGACTCTTGTATCTCCCAGTCTCCACCTACTCACTCATTTGCGCGACCCAGCTCGCTTTCAATGCCGTCTTCTCTTACTTCTTCAATTCACAGAAGTTCACTTCCCTAATATTCAACTCCATAGTTATCCTCACCTTCTCCGCCTCCCTCTTGGCGGTCCGCTCCGACTCTGAGGGTCCCAATGAGATGTCAGCCGCGAACCATGTGATCGGCTTCCTATGCACCCTGGGTGCATCTGCCGGCTTCGCACTCTGGCTATCCCTCACCCAGCTTTCATTCCAGAAGGTCCTCAAGAGGAATACGTTTGATGTGGTGTTTGAGATGCAGTTCTACACGTCGGTCGTTGCTTCCTGTGCGTGTGTGGTGGGGCTCTTTGCGAGTGGGGAATGGAGGCGGCTGGAGCGGGAGATGGTTGGGTTTGATAAGGGAAGGGTGGCTTATTTGATGGCCTTGGTTTGGACGGCTGTGGCTTGGCAGGTTTGCTCTGTGGGATTGGTGGGCCTGGTCTTTGAAGTTTCCTCACTCTTTACAAATGTGATTGGGACCTTGGCATTGCCGATTGTACCAGTCCTTGCTGTGGTGTTCTTCCATGACAAGATGGATGGGGTGAAGGTTATATCTTTGCTGATGGCTGTTTGGGGATTTCTATCATACATCTATCAGCATTATCTTGATGATTGCAAGTCTAAGAAGACTACAACAGCTGATGTGAGTGGAGTTTCTGATGGTGCTACTGCTTGAGAGAGATTTGCATTGAAATGGTTGATGAGATCCAGGCCTTACATCAGGTGGGTCTCTTTGTCAAGCTGCATTAGACCCAAATTTCGGGTGGAAGGTTGATGAGATCCAAGCCTTACAAGTTACATCAGGTGGGTCTCTTCGTCTAGTTGCATTAGACCCAAATTTCAGGTGGATCCACATTCTGGGTGGGCCACAATGTTAGAAACAGTTGGACAACTTTGAAAAACTGGGAGAGGATTTTTATTTTTAAAATTTCTATATCAGGAGTCCATTTGTTTCGTAAACTGTGGCCGATCTAATGAGTTGACCAGGCTGATTTTTTAAGAGGGCTGGGGAATCTACATGGTGGATCACACCTGCTGATGGGTGGCTTTGATGTCACCCTCATATTTCGTGGTGGCACATAAAATGGTGAGTAGATGGACTGCTTAGTACCCGTATCTGGGCGTACAAGTCTTGTTTGATTAAACTTGTTTGATGTTTTATGTATGAAAATCACAAAATTATTGTTTTTGTCCTCTGACTAATCTGCAGCCCATGGTCATCCATGGTGGTGGTTAGATTGATTAATGGTCTAGATGTATGTAATGGCAGGTGTGGCAATGACTCAGGTTTGGAATGGATTGGGTTGGGTTGACTAGCTTGTAAAGAACGGGCCAATACATCTGGCCCAAATTGGCCCATGAACCATAAAGCTTTGGGGTTATCATGTGAGTTGCTTGTGCAAAAGCTATCTCATCTCTTTGTATGTGTGTGTGTGTGTGTGTGTGTGTGTGTGTTGGTTGGACTTGATGTTTCATCTTTGAGAAATGCTCATACACAGTTAGCTGGGGTTAAATAGGGGTAGAAAACTCTCTCTATAAATAGATAATGGCTGGGAAGGAGAGATTATGTATACTATATCCTAGATAATAAAGATGTGGTCACATGTTAAAGTTTCGTATAGTTAATTTATCAAATATGGCCTACTAATTAGGTATTATCTACGAAAATCATTAAAAGATACTAAATACTTGAGCTATGGTCCTCTAATTAAATGTTATCTACCAAAATCATTAAAAATTACTAGTTACTTGTAATGTGTTTTTAACAATGCAAATTTCTCCTAACAAAAATTTAACTACTAATTAAGGAAAAGAAATTGGTCCACTGCATATGCTTACAAGGTACTTACCTGATCAACAGACCAGATCTCTTACATATTTGATGCATTATCCGACTGGATCACTTTTTTAAAACTACAAACTATAATCTCTAGTGTGTGTTAGAAAATAGCCTCTCTCTTCTCCCCCCCTGTAGTGAATGGGAGAGCTTTTGGTGGGAACCATGATGTGCACTTGAAATCCAATCTTAATAGAAATTTAGCAGCTAATTAGAAACAGGTGGATTGGTGATTCAGCTTAGCCAAATTAGGAAAAACAATGGGAGAAGAAACTTAACCCTTAATATTTTACAGGGGCCTACCGTGATGTTTATGTACAATCTACACGGGTCATCAATTGCTTCATTCATCCAAGGACAAAAAAATTAGACTGATACAAGGTTTAGGTAGGGCCACACTAAAGGAAATAATTGGTAGAGCGACCTCTATGGTTGATTTTTATGGGGTCTACTATTATTTTTATATAGAATCTACTCTAACTATTAGCTAAATCATGAAAATTTATGCCTTGATACAAAAATATTAGGGCATGTTTGGCCGGGCGTTGGATATGGTATTAATGTAGGCTATTGTAGCCTTTTTACTTAATAAAAAAAACTTAAAAAGGAATAGGAGAAAACTAATTTTTGTTATAGTATTTCTTCATATAAAAATGAAATCAATACACATATTTATAGCATAAAAACTAACGGACATGACTCTTTAACAAAGAGACATGAACCTTTTCAACCAAGGGGCATGACTCTTTAACAAAGAGACATGAACCTTTTCAACTAAGGGACATGTAACTCTTCAACAAAGAGACATGAACTTTTTCACAAAAGTGCCTTTTCACAAAAGTGCATTAATTCAACACTCCCCCTAAATGCACTTTTTGAATTACTCCCAAAATCTCTCGAAGATGACAAAAACTTTCTTTAGGGAGTACTTTGGTGAACATGTCAGCCATTTGTTCTTTCGTCTTGTAATACTTCAACTCGATCTCACCACTCTCAATAACTTCGCGGATGAAGTGATGCTTGATCGCAATATGCTTCGTCTTGTTATGATATACTGGATTTTTTGCAATTGAAATGGTTGACATGTTGTCGCAATATATAGTAGTTCCTTCATTTTGCTTTTCGCCAATATCTTCAAGAATTCTTCGTAACCATATTGCTTGAGAAACTGCAAGAGATGCCGCCACATACTCTACTTCTACTGTAGATTGAGCAACGGTACTTTATTTCTTTGACACCCAAGAAATTATCCTGGATCCAAGAGAGAAAGTGTATGCCGATGTGCTTTTCATATCATCTATGGATCCTGCCCAATCACTATCTGTATATCCTACCAATTTTGAGTTTGGAATAAGAGTATACATGATTCCATAATCCAACGATCCTTAGATGTACCGTAACACCCTTTTTGCAACTCCTAAGTGAGTTTGCTTTAGACAATTCATGAATCTCGAGAGTAAACTCGCAGCAAACATAATATCAGGCCTTGTAGTAGTGACATACAAGAGGCTTCCAACGATACTTTTGTACAATGATTCATCCACCTTTTTTGAACCATCGTCTTTTATCAGCTTCTCATTTACTACAAGAGGAGTAATAACTAGGTTGCATCCTTCCATGTTGAATTTTGCAAGAATAGATTTAACATACCTTTTTTGAGAAATGAAGATTCCATTTTTGTCTTGAGAAACTTCTATTCCCAAAAAATAATGCATGCATCATGCCAAGATCATTCATCTCATATGTCTTCATCATATCGAGTTTGAACTGATGGAGCATACTATGATCATTTCCCATGAGTATCAAATCGTCAACATATAATGATACGATGAGAATATATGTACCTTCAGTCTTGACATATAAGGTAGGCTCACACTTGCTCCGATGAAACTGATTCTTTACAAAATAACTATCGATTTGGCTATACCAAGCACGTGGCGCTTGCTTTAGTCCATATAACGCTTTCTTCAACCGATAGACTTTATCTTCTTTGCCCTCCACCACAAATCCTTGTGGTTAAGCAACATAAATTTCTTCATCGAGGACACCATTCAAGAAGGTTGATTTGACATCAAGCTGAAAAATGGACCACTTCCTTTGAGCTGCAAGTGCAATGAGAGTTCGTATAGTCTCCAATCGAGCAACCGGTGCAAATGTTTCATTATAATCGATGCCAGGTTGTTGTGTAAAACCTTTTGCAACGAGCCTTGCCTTATATTTTTGGATTGAGCCATCTGTATTGAGTTTAGACTTGTAAACCTATTTTACTCCAACAACATCTTTGCCACTTGGATGATCAACTAACTCCCAAGTAGAGTTCTTCTCGATCATACAAATTTCCTCTTCCATAGCTTTCACTTAATTATTTTCTCGAGCTGCAACTTTAAAGCTTTTCGGTTCTACAACCGAAAAATTTCAACGCTCATAGATGTCTCTCAGACTCTTCATTTTTCTCGGGGGCGATTCGGATGAAATACTTGAACTTGTTGATGAAGAACTTGATGTTGCGGATGGAGTAGCTTCTGGTGAAGAGAATGGAGTTGTGGGTCCATAATCTTCTTCATCATTTTCTGCTTCTGTTTCTTCTTCCACATCTTGAGTGCTTTTTGGTTCATCTTCTTGTATAAGAACAACTTGTTCTTGTATATTTTTCTTTTTCCAATCCCATCCTTTACTTTCACTGAACAAAACATCTCGACTAATCATTAGCTTCCCCGTCTCAAGGTTATATACTCGATAACCTTTCGACGAAGTATTATAACCAATGAAAATACAAATTTCAGATTTTTCATCAAGTTTTTGACGCTTTTGAGATGAAATATGAACATAACAAATGCAACCGAAAATTTTGAGATGTTTTACAGAAGGCTTGTGACCTGAACATGTTTCAATCGGTGTTTTGCCATCCACAACTTTTGTAGGACTCCGATTAAGCAAGTAAACAACTGTAGACACAGCTTCAGCCCAAAAAGTATTTGGGATACCTTTCTCCTTCAACATAAAACGAGCCATTTCGACAATTGTTCTATTCTTTTGTTCTGCAACACCATTTTGCTGAGGTGTATAAGCAACAGTCAGTTACCTCTCAATTCCTTCTTCTTCACAATATGTCTCAAATTCCTTAGAGACATACTCGCCGCCACGATCACTTCTCAGTGTCTTGATTTTGAGACCACTTTGTCTCTCAACTTGTGATTTGAATCCCTTGAAGATCGAAAGAGCTTCTGACTTTTACTTTATGAAGCACACCCACATCATTCTTGTATAATCATCAACAAAGATAATAAAATACAAGCTTCCACTAAGTGATGGAGTTTGCATTTTTCCACAAATATCAGTGTGGATCAACTCCAAGGGCGCCTTTGCTCTCCACGTGCTTCTTGAGAAAGGTGCACGATAATGTTTTCCCAATGCATAACCCGAGCAAATGTCATTTTTAATTTTGATAGACGGTAAACCATCTACCAGATTCTTCTGATCCATCAACTTCAATCCATGAAAGCTCAAATACACCAATCTTTTATGCCAAAGCCAAGATTCATCAAGTGTCTCGACTTTCCGTGCACAATCGATTGAATATCGCAACTTATGATTTTTCTCCATATTCACCTTAGCAATCACTTGATTTGTGCCATTCTTGTCATAGATAATGCAAGAATCATTTTCGAAGAATATAGAGTGCCCATTTTGAACAAGTTGCCCAACACCTAGTAAGTTTTGATCCAAGTCAGGAACAAGTAAAACATCTTTTCTATACTTGACCCCTTTCTTGGTTTCAATGGCAATTGTCCCCTTTCCATTTGCTTCCACAATAGCACCATTTCCCATACGGACTTGAGATCTGACGGATGAGTCGATATTTATGAATATCCGATCATCACTTGTCATATGATTACTGCATCCACTGTCCAAGTACCATATGTCTTTAGTTTGAATGAGTGAGTACTGACATGCAAAAAACATGTTTTCTTCAGAGAAGTTTGTAGCATGCTGATTGTCCTTGAAACGACAATCATTCTTTACGTATCTAAACTTTTCACAGTTAAAACACTGAGGTTTGCCTCGATTCCAACACTCACTTTCAATATGGCCAGACTTTTTGCAAAAATCGCAGGTAAGATTTGAATTTTTACCTTTGTTTCGATTTTACCATTTCCCTTGCATCAATTTTCCACCTTTCTTGTAATTGCCTTGATTCTTTACGGGACCAGCTTGTGTCTTCTTGGAAGAACTTTGTGAACCAATTGAAAGTTTTTTTTGAAACGCACTTTCAATTGATTTTTCTTCATGCCTCAACAATCTTTGTTCATGTGATTCTAAAGAGCCCATCAACTCAACCAATGATAAGGTTGAAAGGTCCTTAGATTCCTCTATTGCAGCAACGACTGCATCATATTTTGCAGGGAGGCTTATTAAAAGCTTCTGAATCACCTTTTCATCAGAAATAGCATCTCTATAGATCCTAATCTGATTCACCACTTCAATCACTCGTGAAAGATAATCTTTCATCTTTTCCGAGTCTTTCATTTTCAGATTTTCATACTCTCTCTGCAGAGTTTGTAACTTGATGACAATCACTTTAGAAGTACCTTTGAACTCCTGTCGTAAAGTGTCCCAAGCTTGCTTTGAAGTTTGAGAAGGAATGATTCTAGAGAAGATAGAATCAGAGACACTTTGTTGGATGAAGAAGAGGGCCTTCGCATCTTTCTTCTTATTCTCCTTCAGTTGTTCTTGTTGTATGGCTGAGAGAGATGTGAGATCAGTTATAGTTGGATAACCGGTTTCAACAATCTCCCATAGCCCTTGAGATTGGAACAAGGTCTTCATTTTGATGCTCCAATGATCAAAGTTCTCCCCTCCAAAAATGGAAATTGCGGGATGAATCGTTGCACCATTCGTTGCCATCGATTCTACTTCTTTAGAAGTTTCTAACACCCAGTCAAGACTCGAAACGTGGTGTTCACACCCCAAGTGCAGGGTTGTGATGTAGTAATAAACTCGGTAAGACCGAGGTCGAATCCCAAGGGATTGAAACTTGTACGTTATCTAAAATTAAATAGGATTTGAACTAGAATAAGATGAATTCTAAATCAAGTAGCAATTGTGAAATAATTGTAGGTTAATTAATCTAAAACTAAGGAGATATCAGAGAAGGGTAACTAGGGATTCAGAGGATCCACTTGTAGATATCAGAAAAATCTTATGCATGTTTTATGGAAATTAACTGAACTGACATTGATCTAATTTTAGAGAGATGAAAGGTATATGAATTAGAATGAATTCCATCACCAAACCATGCCCAAAAGACTATGGAAAACAACAGAATTAAACTAATTACCAACCCATCACATGTATGAAGGTTAGGAAGGGTACCGACATCCAACCATGCCCAGGAGACTATGGTGAACAACAGGGCTTCCTGACGTCATAAACATAAAGGGAAAAAGAAAATATTTAAAGCATTGCAGATCCATTGTAATTTCAGTCACAACAGACCATTAAAAACTAAAAATACTTCCATTAATTAAACTAACATCAACATGAATTCAGTTAAAAATTTAAAAAAAAATTATAAAAATAAATTCTCCCATCTCACTACAAGCTTCACCTCCTAGCCCTAGCTAGGAGGTTTAGCTCAACATGAATAGGCTAGATATCTCAAAATAAAATAAAATAAAAATAAAAATAAAAGAAATAAACAAACTCAACTCTCTCTCTTGCAGACGTCCGACCTGAGCCTTCCTTCCCAGCTCTGAATCTTCCTTTCTAAGGTCTGAATGAATACTCCTCACGTCCAAAACTCCTTATATAGCTGCTGGAGTGGTGAAAATCGGATTTGAATCAGATTTGGAAAGCTATGCATGCCCATTGAAAGCTTTTTCGCAGTCAAGTTCGGTGCCTCGAAACATGTCACTTTCCTCGCTTAAATTCCAAAGAAATACCGTTCCTTAGGACTTTCTTGGGTCCTCTACATGATAGATGGTTCAGATCTGCCATATGATCAAAGATGGTGGGCCAAAACCGCTTGAAAAAGTCAGTTTTCGCGGATGTGCGAAACCTTTCACACCATTTCGCTGTTGTGATCGGTGGGCCCCACAGAAGCATTTTATGAAAAATTCACCCCGTCCATTGGATTTAGAACGAAATTTCAGTCAACAATGGGTAGTTTTGAACGTCCATTGACGTAGCCCAGAGAAGAAATCACAAAAGTATCAGTTTTGAACGTTGCAGGGCAGCCCTTTTGTGGCCTCTGTATCTCACACGTGTGCACGCATGAGTGAAAAGTTTAAACATGATTTTTTAGTATTCAATGCCGTCTACACGGTGGACGGTTCGGATTGAGATTACAGGGTACGTGTAGGGCCCACTAGCTTCCGCAAAACGGCCAGCGGCCGTGCATTACGCGGACGCTAAAAAGAAGACTTCTTCCGTTGTGGCACTTGTGGGGCCCATTTCGTTAGACACTTGAGAAATTCAATCCGTCCACCGAATTCCTCTCGGAATTTTAGTAAGAAATGACTGGTTTCAGATTAATTTTGGCTTGGCCCACGGAATATTCTGTTTTGCCGTCCATCCTACGTTTGACGGTGGCAATCGCATGATAGCATGCATGGGGTGAAAAGGTCAACATGGATAGGGGCGTGGCCACCCCCTAGACACAATGAATGGGTTGGATCATGCATTTGGGCGATGGGTGGGGCCCACATTAAGAAACTGGCGGACGCTAGTGTGTCCGCTGGTGCTTTTTTTTTTTTTTTGAGAGACCCGTTCTTGTATCTTGGTGCACGGCCGGTGCGTGTACACTATGTACATGCACTGTATACGTAGGGCCCATGTTGATGTCTTTTTAGAAATCTGATCCATCTACCCTCGTTATTATCTCATTTAAACCGTTCAGACCGATTTTAAAGCATATCCGAATAGCAGGTGGGCCCCAAAATTGAGAATTTATGGGCTGATTTGACTGTTGGGCCACTTCTAAAGAGATCTAACGGCTGAAATTTGACGTGTACAGTTAATTTATGGTCTTTAGGCCATGTATGAAGTTTCGAGCCAAACGGATGGTGGGAACCTCGTGATCTTGCATTCTGGATGTTCTTCAGGCCACTTGAGCTTCAGTTCCTTGATTTTCTCGGATCCCTGGCGTGTAATTTCAGTCGATCTTGGTCTCCTGGAGTGCGTCCCTTGCCTTGGTGCATCTTGAGCGCTAAAACCATACTTTTAGCACCTTTTTGCAGTTCATGCTCTCAATTACACCCTGAAACATAAACACGATAAAAACAGGCCGTTAGACAGCATTATGTTCGTAAATCTAGGCAATATCTGAGGTCTAATATGCAATATTTGACCCTCGACACGTGGCTCTGATACCACTTTGTAGGCTATTGTAGCCTTTTTACTTAATAAAAAAAACTTAGAAAGGAATAGGAAAAAAGTAATTTTTGTTGTAGTATTCCTTCATATAAAAATGAAATCGATACACATATTTATAGCATAAAAACTAACGGACATGATTCTTCAACAAAGAGACATGAACCTTTTCAACCAAGGGACATGACTCTTTAACAAAGAGACATGAACCTTTTCAACTAAGGGACATGTAACTCTTCAACAAAGAGACATGAACCTTTTCACAAAAGTGCATTAATTCAACAATTAATGGGATTAGGAGGGTTATCCTGTGCCATCTCATCCCATCCCCCGTTTGGGATGGCGGGATGTACCTCGCCCTCGTAAACACTGCCCTTAGCTAACATGGATTCTGCCAATCTTAGGATGTGAATTTTCACCTCTAGTGGGGCCCACCAAGATATCAATGAGATATCCACTCCATCCATCATTTTCCCCGGCATATATTTAGCCATAAACCTGTTTTAAGGCAAATATAAAATAGTGACTGGGGCACACCACAAGAAGCAATGTAGATGCAAACCCATACATTCGGGACGATCCAAACAGGCTGCTGTATATCCCATGGGCTATCCCAAACCCATGGGATCAAGGGACAAACAATAGCACCACCATTATTACCTTAAAAGCTATTCTATCCTTCATAATCCCATGAGATTGGTCCGGCCAAACACGCCCTTAGGCCTATACATGATTTACATGGGCAATCCCAAGTTAAATAGTTTGGATGGTAGCCGTTCCCATACACAATGTTTCCACTCATGTGGCCCACGTGAATCATGATCGTTGCTGACTTTTTATTTCTATTGGTAAATCTCTGTCACACACTAATTAAAGTGGATTCACATACAAGTTACGGTGGGGTCGACTCCAACTAACGCCTTCTTAGCCTGGAAGCGGTGTAGGCACGTGGCGCATGTAGAAGAGCTCGGCCGTCCTCGAGGCTCCTAATGGATGGTACAAGTATATTATATTTATACTTGTCCATCCATTATACCCTATGAACAGGTTTGGATGAAATATAAACATCAAGGTGGGCCATAGGAAGGTTTCAACAGTAGGTGTCATTAACACCTCTGCTTTCCGTGGTGTGGCCCATTTGAACCTTATATCTGCCTCATTATTGTTACCCCAGCCTAAAATGACATTAAAAAAATATATTTCATGGACAGTGATTATGAAATCCATACATCACAGTGGCCCTAGCCTGTCCCTATCTTGGAACGGCCAGGGGACGCACCCAAAATGCGCCCGATCTCAGGCAACCGGCGTGCAAACCGAAGCAACTGGTCTCCTGCAACAGGTCATGCCGACAAAGATCTGGTCTCTTGCAGACGGTGTCCCCCTCCATGATATATACATGAAATCCACCTGACCATAAGATGTGTGATGGAACTTTGTTTGTAAAGCTGAAAAATCAATCACATCCAAGATTTACGTGGGCTGTATGGGTGAAAATAGTGTCTAGACACTCACCATTCAAACATTTTCACTTGGTATGATATCTATAAATCACATATAAGCCTGATATTTGGTCCACAGGCATCACTTATCTTGAAGCAGCCACATGCATAACTTATCATGAGGCAGCATATGTTTAGAGTGGATACCATATAAACAACATGGTGGGCCTATAAAAAAATTAAAATTGCTTTATTTTCTTGGCTTATATACATTCCTATAAGTTGTTTTATTTTCTTGGCCTGCATAAATTGCATAACGGCCTAATTTTTGGGCCTCAGACACTACGAAGGCTGACACAAGTAATGGTCGTGGTGGATTGTGCATAAACATGACTGTGGCCTCGTAAAAATCAAGGGTTAGCGTCCACCTCTCCCATTGTTAATTTCTCTTGGTTTGGCCTGCGCCTAGAATCACAAATCTGTTTGGATTTTAAGATCCACGGGTAAATTTCTATCATTCAGATAATGGTTCGAAGTTTCTCTTAGTTTGGCCTGCGCCTAGAATCACAAATCTGTCTGGATTTTAAGATCCACAGGTAGATTTCATGTGCACATCATGATGGACCCCAAGCCCTCTCTGTCTAATTTCGAGTCTCTTTGGTGCGGTTGAGAGAGAGTTTTAAACAGAGAAAAAGATGATAGCTTTGACTGTGTGATGCACCACATGCCAAAGAGACCTGGTTTATTGAATAGGTATGACACACTGAGAATATGGTGGACCAAAATTTTGTTTCTTCTAATTAAGAGTAAATTATTTTTCGAAAAATTTGGATTGGTTAGAAATGCATTACAATAGTTTAAATTTAACTTGCATGTGTGGCTTAAGTATATTTTAATAAATTTTAGTAGATGCTATCTAATTAATGAGCCTTATTTAATGAACAAGTAGGATCTTTGATACGCATTACCATCCTACTTGTATAGTACATGGCATTACATAATCTTTTAAAGAGAATCATTTTTATCATTTTATGCATAACAAGCTAGCACAACTGACTCTGAAATGCTTCCAACTGTTTATGTGTGAGCATTTCTCTTTATCTTTTAGCCTTTTTATTTCATTCTTTTGTCTTTTTCTTTCTCAGTGATGGATGCCGCGGCCCTCGTCTCTCTAGCTTTGTGATTTTCTCTTCAAGTAACAGTTCATAAGCAGCCAAACTCCTTTGCATATATAAGTGGCCTATTTAGTTTTCCAATTACAATGGTAAATGTGTGAATTTGAATATTGACTCATGAGCTATGATTAATGTTTACACAAACACATGAAATGATAATAATGGCTATTTATTTGTTTTTCATGAGAAATTGGAAAACCGTACAGGGCCAAAATATTGTGAGGTCTGCAGTATGGTATTTATTATCATGACCATACAATGAGAGAGGGTCATGATAAGATGGCTCATTTATTGATTTCTCATTGCATGGCTTTTACAACAAATTTAGAATAGTAGAGCAG
Organism: Magnolia kwangsiensis; assembly: GCA_037074715.1. Lineage (NCBI taxonomy): Eukaryota > Viridiplantae > Streptophyta > Magnoliopsida > Magnoliales > Magnoliaceae > Magnolia > Magnolia kwangsiensis. Next base: position 8,466,323 of record CM073589.1, on the reverse strand, counting down.
ACACCTATTTTCCAAAGCTACCATAAAACAAGGACTCAAGATTGCATACTGACCCTGACTCTGCTCTGTGGCCCCTACCATGATATATATGTGTTTTATCCACTATCCATTTTTTGAGCTTATTTTGCGACAAGACCAAAAATGAAGCGTATACAAATCTCAAGTGGACCACACTATAGGCAATGATGGTGATTGAACTCCCACCATTAAAAAACTTCCTAGGGCCCACTGTAATGTGTATTTGTCATCCTATCTCTTGTTTAGGTCATCAAACCTGGATGAAGGGATAAGACGAATATCAGCTTATCCAAAACTTGTAGCCTCCAATAAGTTTTTAATGGTGGGGCGATTCAATCACCACTTCTGGTGTGTGGTCCAATATGAGATTTTGATATGCCTTATTTTTAGGCTCATGCTGGAAAAAAGAATGCTGCGTGTATAAAACACATGCATCATGTGATACATCATGTGGGGCCCATAGAGCACCTGCAAGCATCGTCAGTATGCAATCAGCCTCCATAAAATGAACTTAGTTTGGCTAGTGACCCCATCACCAGCCAGCTAGTTGGTGTTGAAGTTCTATGGGTTCCACCATGATGTATGTGTTTTATTCATGTGGTACATCCATATTGCCAGCTCAATTTAGGTCATGAGTCAAAAAATGAGATGGATCTAAATCATTGGTGGACCACACCATAGGAAATAGTGAGGATTGAATGATTATAGTGGAAAACATTTTTTTTGGGGGGAAGGGGAGGGCCTGAGTGAGTTTTGTATGAGGTTGATATTTGCATTTTCATTCCCATCCATGTCTATGTGACCTTATCAACAGGTTGGATGGGATCAAGCTGATATTTTTATTTTCCCTTCATCCATGTCTGTGTGACCTTATCAACAGGTTGGATGGCAAATAAACATTATGGTGGATCCTAGGAAGTTTTTAATGGTGTATGTTCAATCAATACTATTTTCCTATGGTGTGGTCCACTTGAGATTTGGATTGGCCTCATTTTTGTGCTCATGCTCTAAAGTGAGCTGAAAACTTTGATGAGCAGTGTGAATAAAACACATACATCATGGTGCGGCCCACTGAGCAGAAAATTTTGATGGACGGCGTAAATAAAGTACATACACCATGGTGGGGCCCTAGGAGCTTTGACACCAGCTAGCTCGCTGGTGCTGGGTCACTAGCCAAACCCCGTCCCATAAAACAAGATAGTATGATATCTCTTATCCACGGTTGCACCTGTGCATGAATGACTTGAGAGGCTGCCGGCTCTTAAAAGGTTCTACCACCCTCTTACACTCCCTCACTCTACCGCAGTACAAAGGCCCTCCTCCCTCTCTTTCTCCCAACCTCTGACCACGGCCGAGCTTCAACAGCTGCATCTTCAAATCAAAGGTAATCAGTCGCTCTCCCAAACTCATCTTTTCTGTTAAGATTTTTCGAATTCTCTCTTTTGTTTTTTCCTTGTCTTTTTGAGAAACTTTGAACGTTTCTCATTACAAGTTGCAAATTTCCACCGGATCATTAACGTACCGGAATCCTCTGCAACACTTGTTTTACGCACCCAAGCTACGTGGGCCACACCATTTTGTATATTCTATACTCGATTCTAGGCCATCCACTACTCAGGTGGGCCACACTAAAGGGAATAGTGGGAATGCCATGCCAACCACATATAAGTTTGTGTTTGGGACCGCTGGCCTGTTTCTTCATCAAAGCCATTAATCATATGTAACTAACTAGGGTGAAGTGAAGATTAAAAAATAGCTTCTTCCAAAAAGTCAGGCAGGTTACACTGCATAATTTAGAGGTTTTATGAGAAATTATTTCACATTGTTCCATTGGTGTTGCCCATCGTAGTTTTCTATCAGGCTCATATTTTGCTTGTATGGTTCAAATAAAAGTTCTCGCCTGACGCATGAATGGTATAGTCTCCACAGAGCTCGGGTGTTTTACCTGGTGCTGTGTAAAACTGCAGTTATAGACGATTCTAGTCCGATCTGAACCGATCATCAGGTGACCTCAACCTAAGATGGTCCACGTCCCAAAACTCCGACCAACTAGAGAATCTTTTTAAGGAATTAGAATGGCCAAAAAATATCTAGTTGACGTTTGGAACCAGCTATTTCTTTCTCTAAAAGCCTTCCCATACCCTGTAGAGGGCGACTTGCTGCGAACCGGAAACCGCTGTGGGGCGACCCTGATCGTAGGGCCCACCTCAACGCATGGATTGGATACCCACGTCGTCCATCTGTTTTGACAGCTTATTTTAGGCCATGTTCCCAATAATGAAATAGAGAAAACCTTTAGGTGGAACGTATCACAGGAAAACAAGTGGTTATTGACTATTAAAAACTCTTTGTGGGCTACGAAAGTTTTGGATCAATCTGAGATTTGTTTCTTCCTTTTATCCAGGTCTGTTTGACCTTATCAACAGGTTGGATGGTCAACAAACATTAAGGTAGAACCTAGGAAGTTTTTAATAATGGGCGTTCTATATGTGGTGTGGTCCACCTGGAATTTGCATCTTCCTAATTTTTAGGACCACTCTCTAAATTAAGCTGTGAAAGACGATGTACATGCATCGATCGAGGTGGGCCCTACTGCCAGATTTCCACCCACATAGCTGGTTCCCAGTGGCAGCCAAGTCGCGCTCGCTTGTAAACGTGGTTAGGATTGTCACATGGTAGTTTTTAACTTTTGGGTATGGCCTCCGGACGTTTAGTTTGAAACCGGTATATCTTTGCCACGTGTACTTTTGGGTATGGTCAAACTGTTTCCTGTGATGTGGTCCACTTGAGATTTTAATTTGCTTTGTTCTTAGGATCAAGCCCTAAAATGATCTTTTAGCGTGGATTAATGGGGGGATAAATTAAACAAATAACAATGGACCCACACAGTTTACTCTGTACGCTAAGGGTACTGAGTTAGCATGCAATCCGCTTTTAAAATTATGGAAATCGGACTGCGTTCTGACTTAGTGCGCTTTTATCATACTGAATAAACTCAGTTGGGGCCCACTGTGAATGTATATAGTTTATCCACCCCGTCCATTCATTTTTAACCCTAATTTTATGGGTTGATCCCCAAATTGAAGTAAATCCAAAGCTCAAGTGGACCATTACACAAGAAACAGTGTAGAATAATGATTTCCACTGTTAAAACCTTCCTAAGGTCCAAAGTAATTTTTATTTATCATCCAACCTTTTCATAAGATCACAAAGACATGGATGAAGAGAAATCACAAACATCATCTTGATCCAAAACTTCTTTGGCCTTCAAAAAATTTTCAATGGTAGATGTTCAATCAAGCTATTTCCTATGGTGTGGTCCACTTGAGATTTTAATTTGCTTCATTCTTAGGGTCAAGCCCTAAAATTAGTCCTAAAATTATCTTTTAACAGGATTAATGGAGTGAATAAAATAAACAAATAACAATGACCCCACACAGTTTACTCAGTAAGCTAAGGGTACTGAGTTACTCAGTACGCAAACCGCTTCCAAAATTATGTCATTGATGAGTTCACAGAGGTGAGGAACTCTCACCATAATCGCACAACGACTACGGAACGACGGCCTGCAGGCTGCCAAAGGCAGCAGTTGCCCGAGCGAGTTTGCAATAATGGGGTGATGGGACCCACCTGTGTATTGCAGGGCCCAACTACAAACAGACGCACCTGATTGCTTTCATCTTTGGCTCGCTTGTGATGAGGCCCAATTTGTGTGCAGACTAGACATAGAGATGGATATCCTTTTTTTTAACCTAACCCAGGCAATGGCAAGATTTTTTTGGCAGTCCATTTTAGTGCATGAGCTCTATTGATGTATTTATTATATGTCCACACTGTTAATCTATTTTGGCATCTCATTTTAGCAAATAGCCCAAAAATGAAGAAGACCCAAATATCATGTGAAACACACCATCGACTGGATGGGCACCATCGAAAACTTCCTAAGGCTCACCTTAATGTTTATTTGCCATCCAATCTGTTGATAGGTCTTATAAACCTGGGTGAAGGAAAAAAACAAATGTGAGCGTAATGCAAAACTTTTGTGGCCCATAGTAAGCTTTTAATGATTAATCATGACTGTTCCCATGGTATGATCTATTTTAGATTTGTATCTGCTTCATCTTTTGGATCATTCCCTAAAATGATATGGAAAAACGGATGGACGGCGTGGACATACAATACATATACATTAAGGTGGGCTCCACAGACAGGGCTGCACATGTAAGAATTCTATAAGGTGGGCTTTATTGATCAACGGTTTGGATTGTCCTAAGGGTTGGATAATGTAATCGGGTATACTAGTGGGTCCTACTAAATTGTGATACATTTAGAAATTTGTATAAAGGGTGGAGTGCCCATTCAGTGAAAGGGAGATGAGTTTTGATGGGTTTGAAACCCAAATAACTGTGATACACACACAATAACTGTGATACACACAGTATTCTAGAGAAATTAGGATTGTCAAATTCAAGTGGAAGGGAGATGAGTTTTGATGGGTTTTAAACTCCTCTATTTCCATTGTAAAATAGGGCTCGGTCCCCAATTCGACACCACCGACAGAAGCATCGGTCCTATCTTATCTTATCTAAGGGTGCAAGGAGAGGAAGACTCTAGCAATCAACTTCAGCATCCCTCTCTGCGGTAATGGCGTGGTGAGCCATCTATTCCTTCGGATATTCACATCCAATGCACAGAAGATCATTCGGCTAATCCGCATATAGTACTACAGTACAATGTTGGGTGAGCCCCAGCCGCACCTAATCCCCTCCCTTGAAGGTCACAATTTGCATAATCTGATCTTTTCCAACCGTCCATCCACAGTTGTGCCCATCACATGAAAGTATGGATCATTTTTACATTAAGCCAGGTGGGCCCCTCATCATCAACTATTATCTTTGATTACTAACACACTAATCTTCTCCTCTCTTTGTTTTTCTTACCTGGAAAGAAGTCCAAGAACAAGAATCCCCCAAACATGCAACTGGAATAACCAAACAACCCCATAGCAGACTAGAACACTGGCAATGGTTGTTCATGGTAGCACTCAACATCACATTCATCCTCTCTGGCCAAACCGTAGGCGCTCTCCTCCTACGATTCTACTACAACGAAGGTGGAAATAGCATTTGGATGGCCACTTTCGTCTCAACCGCAGCCTTCCCGATCCTCCTCATCCCCCTCTTCCTCTATCGCTTCCTTAACACTCCTTCCAAAACAACAACAACAATAACAGCGGCGAGAGTGCCGCCTTCCTTTTTCACCCTCGCAGTCATCTATATTTCTTTCGGCCTACTAATGGCAGGCTATAATGTAATGTACTCATATGGACTCTTGTATCTCCCAGTCTCTACCTACTCACACTCATTTGTGCGACCCAGCTCGCTTTCAATGCCGTCTTCACTTACTTCTTCAATTCACAGAAGTTCACTCCACTCATATTCAACTCCATAGTCATTCTCACCTTCTCTGCGTCTCTCCTGGCGGTCGGTTCCGATTCCGAGGGTCCAAACGGGGCGTCCGCCGCAAAGCATGTGATCGGATTCCTATGCACTGTGGGTGCGTCTTCCGGCTTTGCGCTCTGGCTATCCCTCACCCAACTCTCATTCAAGAAGGTCCTCAAGAGGGACACATTCGATGTAGTGCTCGAGATGCAGCTCTACACGTCAGCTGTTGCTTCCTGTGCGTCGGTTGTTGGCCTCTTTGCGAGTGGGGAATGGAGACGGCTGGAAGGGGAGATGGTGGGGCTTGATAAGGGAAGGGTGGCCTATTTGATGACCTTGGTTTGGACGGCTGTGGCTTGGCAGGTTTGCAATGTGGGGATGATTGGGGCCGCGGGATTGCCGATTGTACCAGGCCTTGCGGTGGTGTTCTGGGTGAAGGTTGTATCTTTGCTGAAGGCTGTTTGGGGATTTCTATCATACATCTATCAGCATTATCTTGATGATTGCAAGTCTACGAAGACTACAACGGCTGATGTGAGTGAAGTCTCTGATGGTGCTACTGCTTGAGAGAGATTTGCATTAAAATGGTTGATGAGATCCTAACCTTACATCAGGTGGGTCTCTTTGTCTAGCTGCCTTGTCCCCAAATTTCAGGTGGACCTGCTCTCTTTGCGGGCCACAACATTAGAAACAGTTGGACTGCTTTGGAAAACTTGCTGGAGTTCTTTCTTTCTTTTTTTCCCACCTGGCGTCCATTTGTTTCATAAACTGTGGCCCATCTGATGAGGTAGATCAAAAACTTAAGGGAGTGTGTGTCCGACCTTCGGAAGCCAAAAGCCTTGTATTTTACAGTGGAGTTATTTTAATACTCTGGCAAGACGTCGCTTGATGCACAGGCACTCAGAATTATACACGCGCCATGCATTAACTCAAATCAAACTGACTAAGCTGTGTAAACCACTGTTTCTAAGATGCAGTCCCAAAATCAAATTCGTTGAACCATCCTAACCTCAGATTTTGTTGAAATAGGATCATTTAGATATTTTCATTTATAACCATCCAATCAACGTCAACCAATCCGATAGTCACATAATCAAATGAGTATAATGTTTAATTCACTATACATCTAGATGCGACCCGTAACTTAGACCGTTTAATTTTGAAGTACTTGTAAGGCACTTATGCAATTTCTAAGTAATTTGAAAATGCCTGCGTATCATCCATCGCACTGGCCAGAGTATCGAAGTTACTTTCCTATTTTATTAGATGGAAAAAGGACCATCTCATCACATAACAAATACGAGCATGGGTCCTTGGTCTAGTCATTAAGTCCCTCGGCTCCTTTGTTTTTTTCGCGGCATAGTTTATTAATTTTTATTTTTTTTGTCACACGTGGAGATACAAACATTGCTACTCATTGTCAATGAGTGCATTTGCATCAGGGATATGGCTCGATAGAATGCAGCCACTTCTGGCATTCCACGCCAACCTGAATGTATGGATCTTTCTGCCAATGGTGCGGCTTCTCTAGCTAGCGCGCTTGACATGTGTCACTCGAAGAAGAACAGAAATAGGAGAGAGAATGAGAAAGTTGGAAGAGGATTCCTTCACATGTGAGGAGGGAAGGACGTGACGAGGTCTATCACCGTATTTCTCACGGATAACTATAAATCCATGGTGTTCTCTGATTCCTCTCATAATTTCATCAAATCCACTAGGGTAAAATAGAAATAATTTTTAGTAAATTTAAAAATAAAATGATTGATGATTAAAAAAATAAATTTACAGTCATTTAAATAATGAGTTCAAACCTACGATGAAGTTTTAGAATCAAACTTTCTAAAAATATGACTTACTATAAATAGTAAACTTACCATTTATATATGGTCATGATTCAAACTAGACTTCATAGTTTTCGGCCAAAAATATTAAGTGTCCAATTTGGCCTAATGACATTATTCTCCTAATTTTCTAAGCCATTTTCATGTTAGACACCACTCCTACAAGTTAAGGGATTAAAAATCATTTTCAAATTAAAACTTACTATTTATAGTAAAAATGAAAATAAAATGAACTTTCGACCTTTAATCTGATGGAATCTCGCAAATCAGGCATGTGAAACCCAGCATGGTAGGGTTGGTTCGCTAAAGTAGCTTCTCCTACCCCAAAATCATATATAATATGTCAAAAAACTCATTCTGATTAGTGAGATACGAATGTTTTAAGGTTCTGACGATACTGTTCACTTCCACCTTCGATTAGGCCTTCTCTAGTCTATCTTTGCTGTGAAATTGTTTGCAACCTGCTCTACATCATGTGGGTTCTTCTACATGTCTCGTCAACATGTGTGGGGCCTCGAAGAGGAAGTCCTTTATTTGCTCACACCACATGGAAAACAGTGGTAATTGTACACCCACCATTAAAAACGTGAGCATGGTTAGAATAATATAAGCATGTTAGAGTTGTATTTGACTTGAGTTTAATTGAACACTTATGACCCAAGCACTGAGATAGATCGATTAAAATTGGATCAATGAAGATCAACCACTTTTTCAGTTACCAATTGTTACAATGATCAGACAATTTAGAAGGGGATAGTTTATTCTTCTGAACGAGAATCTTTTGTCTTATGCTAATGACTCTTCTTTCGATTATGATAACATGCCTTTGTATTTCTCAATAGTACAATAATGAATGGGAGTTATTAAAACTAAAGGTTGATAATACTGATTTTATTGATTTATAATAAAAGCACAGTATAATCAACAGATAAATAAATAAAAGATAAATACCTATTATTGCTTATATATGAATAAACAATCGAGATGGATGATTAGTAGGATGTGATCGATGTATGATATTCGAAGTAAGAACTCGGTAGATTGAGGATTCAACGACAGTATGTTGTTGATATATTTATACTACTCCCATGCCTACTACAGCAATAACATTGGACAACAATAATTTAAATATATTCTAAATTCTAAACATTTTGCAGCGTGGATAAACAGAAGTGGAGGATTTTAATGTTAAACTAATATAAGACAATGTTGTGCTATGTAGAGATATTGTGTTTGGTGTGGGGTCCTAAGCTCTTCATCACATGTTACCTATATAACTAGAGAGGTGGTAAACCCTCTTGGATTTCCTAGTATAGGATCCTTGGCGATTACGGGATCAAACCATTTTTAGATTTATTCGCCAGTATGATTGTAGAGATCTCTGGATATTACGAGGTTAGTCTCACTGGACTCGGATTCTTCGTAATCGCCACGAAAGAACTGATCACTTAAGAAAGATCTCCCATTATGGTAAGATTGTGCGAGATGGACTTACCATGTATATCCATATTATGATAAGATTCTCAGTGGATTTTTATAAACTTGTAGGGCATGCTACTTCGACCACACATGCTACTCGTGTTAAGGCTACATGTTGCTTGTTGTAGTGTCTTATCGGCTAATGTACATACAGGTCTGTGCCATTTTTCTTTTGGTAGGTGACGTGCCACCAAAGGATATGGGGCAAAAGATATCTTAGCACATGGCTCATGAAGAGAGCCATGTAGAAATGCATTTTTTTTTATGTTGAGCTGGCCCATCGACAAATAGTGGCTAAAGTCAGAACAATTCGAATGGTCCCAAGCTTGATAATAGGAATAAAGGTTTAATGAAAATCTTTTTCATCCGGTTGATGATAACCATTTGTGACAAGACGAGCCTTCAAGCGTTCAAGAGTCCCATTAGAGTGAATTTTGGTCTTAAAGACCCAGTGAAAGCCAACAACGTTATTGAAGAGGAGTGAGGGACTAAGTCACATGTTTGATTAAAGGAAAGCGCATGGAGGTCCTCTATCATGATAGCTCACCAACCATCATGCTTCAAAGCATGGGTTCAATAGGCTCATCAGTACGAACTGTCGAAGTAAGAAGGTATTTCAGATTCGGTTTAAAAATCCCGTCTTATGGTATGGTCCGCCTAATAATTGGATCTGCTTCATTTTTCCGAATCATTATTAAGACATTAATACAAAAATGAGGTCGAACCAAGACTTGAGTAGACGGTATAATTTGCTTCATTTTTTGCTCATGTCCTGACATGATCAAGCACAATGGAACAAAGAATGAATTTCTCACAAACATCACTGTGTTCCCACATTAATGGGATTCCTTTTTTAAACATCATGGTGGAAAAGAAGCCGATCTTGCCTCAGCAGACTTACAAAAGTTCTAAAAGAGGTCATTGTCAAAGACCACACTGAAAGTCCATTTTAAACTTAAAAATGAATTTATCCATGTCTATATGACCTCATGAACAGGTTGGATGACAAATCAACATTACGCTCTGGTGTAGTCCACTTGAGCATTTGACCTCCTTAATGTTTTAGACTCATACCTTAAAATGATTTGAAAACATGCATAGACGGCATGTAAGAATTCTATAAGGTGAAACCTACACGTTTGTTTCTCTTTAAGATTCCTCAAATTCTCTTAATGATCAATATTAACCGCCTTGTGGGCCAAATCAGACTGATTTATATAGTTAATCCATTAAGGGAAGGATTATAATCGTAATCCTAAGTGCTAAAGTCAAAATTTGTGAGATTGAATCCGATTATGTTAGCGACCACAGTGATCTCAATAAGTGAAAATTTTCATAAATAAAGACTGGTGATATTGAGAATTCAGTTAAAGGATTGCGTTTAGTTGTATTTACGTTTCCTGCGAATGATGACGAAAACACAGACGAACACGTTTTGCAGGAACATGAATGGGTGAAGTAAATGATGCTTATGATGTAAAGTTGAAAGACTAATCCTACCCGCAGGTGTTGAGTGTCTCAGATTTAAATAATTGGCATCACTTAGCTTCATGTTTAGGAGAGTCACTTGATGTAATCGATTCTCTCCAGGATCGAATATTTGGGCCCATCTTCATCCGGAATAGTTTAATCATAAGCCCTAATCAATTGAATTGTTAAGTTTGCCTGATATTTGGTTTTATTCATGAATTGTTTTATGCAAACAATTTGATAATGTGAGTATATTTTAAAACCAGTTAAAATTTCAACTCAAACGCATCAAGTTCTCATCCTAAACGAGTTTGAATATGTTTAATGTATATAGGCCTTAGTGACAATTCAGGGATGGTCACAATGGAGATCACTTTAGAAAATTCTGAACCATTAAAATCCTTTAAAAATAGTCTGAATATTGATCTTGTAACCTCAAGACATGTACCTGGATATAATGGAAACAAAAAATAAAATATGATTTTAATAAGATATCCTCAAGACCTCACAGTCCTCTAGGTTCACTAGTTGAAAACCAACTTGGAAATAGATCGAGTTGCAAGAGAGCTAAAGGGGATAATTACTTTTTTTACAAAAAGTCGAGCCATTAAAAGATAGACTCCGTAAAGTATAAGGAATAACTCATAAAGAATGGTAATAATTCTTTTATAGTCTGTTTTAAATCTAATCTAACTAATGTGTAGGTGAATTCTTGATGGATAGATTCAGAAACTACTATTCACATATATACTTTTATACAAGACTTACTACAGACCAGACTACCAACTAATGCAGAACACTTGGTATACGTAAGCAATGGTGTTAAAGTCAATGTACATGCAAATGAAGTCTATAAGCTTAGGTTAGAATCTGTTTATTGAATTTGGTAGATACATTTTGTGTGTCTTCTATAAGGCACAATGCAGTCCCTATTTCTCGTTTAAATAATTTGAGATATTCATTCTAATTTGAGAATAAAGGATTTAGTATCTACCTTAATTCGATTAAAGTTGACATAAACTCTATGGTGAACAATATATACCAGCTAGACTTGATTACCTCACACGTCTATATTATTAAGGGCTTATATGAGAATAAAGTAGGATCTAAACGAAGAATAGACTGTGAGAATTCCTCCATGTTATGATACGTGATTATATCATATATCTCGTGAGAGATTAGACATGCTTGTGTGAGAAGAGAAATTCTTCATTCTCTAGACTTCTCTGACTATAAAGTGTGCATTGATTGCATAAAAGAAAAATAAACTAGAACAAAAAAGAAAGGTGCAAGGAGTGTAAGACTCTTAAAAGTGATACATACGGACATTTGTGGACTATACATTCCTTAAAGCACCATGGAGTGGACACAGATATTTTATTACCTTCATAAATGACTCCTCTCGTTACGAGTACCTCTACCTTATTAGTGAGAAATCAGATGCCCTTAATGCTTTTAAAAATCTATGAGGCCAAAGTTGAAAATAAACTCGATAAAAGGATTAAAGTTATCAGATCGGATCGTGGTAGTGAATACTACGACAGATATGACGAATTAAGACGCAATCCAAGGCCATTCGCTAGATACCTACAGGATTATGACATTGTTACCCAATACACTATGTTTGGTACTCCAGAGGAGAATGGTGTGGTTGAAAGATGCAATCACACCCTTATGGATATGGTGCGAAGCATGATTAACAATTCAACATTGTCGGAATCCCTGTGGAGTAATGCAATCAAAATCGTAGTTCATATACTTCCCCAGCAAAGTAGTAAGTAAAACTCCTTTTGAATTATGGAATGAAAGAAAACCAAGCCTCCGATATCTGCATGTTTGGGGTTGTCCTGCTGATGCTAAAATTTATAACTCGTATGAAAGAAAGCTCGATCCTAGAATCATAAGCTGTTTCTTTATTTGATATTCAGAAAGGTTAAAAGGGCTATCGATTCTAATGTCTTTCCTATTCTATCAGGATTGTTGAGACTGAGAATGCCAGATTCATTGAAGATACTGAAAACAGTGGGAGCACGAACAATAGAAATTTTGTATTTGGGGAACAAAGGATTGTCACTCCAATTATAGTCACTCTATATCACGTAGATATTAAAGATGCAGTCGATCCAGCAGTCACTATAGAACACCACGTAGAACCTAATATACAAACCACTGATGAGGAAAATAAAAATCAAAACTGCGCCCAACAAGCTGAACCATTAGGAATATCTGAAAGAGAGAAAAGACCCGTAAATCGAGACGATTACATCGTATACTTATAAGAGCACGACTTTGAAATAAGGGTGGAAAAAGATCTTGTATCCTTTACATAAGTCAAACAAAGTGTTGATCCTTCTCGTTGGTTTGATGCCATGAAATATGAGTTAAAAGTCATGAGGGATAATAAAGTATGGGATCTTATTGAGTTGTCCACTGGAATAAGGCCGATTGTTTGTAAATGAATATTTAATACCACGCGGGACTCGAAGGGTAATATCGAAAAATAAAAAGTCAGACTTGTTGCCAAAAGTTTTAACTAGCATAAGGCATTAACTTTAAAAAGACTTTCTCACCAGTATCTAAGAAAGACTCATGCATGATTATAATGGCTCTAGTAGCTCATATGGACTTAGAGTTACATCATATGGATGTAAAGACAGCATTTCTCAATGCAGATCTAAATGACAATGTATACATGTTACAACACGAAGGCTTCGTAACCAATGATTCAGAACATTTAGTTTGTAAATTAAATAAATTCATCTATGGGTTGAAACAGACATCGCGTCAGTGGTACCTAAAGTTTTATAAAGTAATTTCCTCATATGGATTTGTAGAAAACACTGCAAATGAATGTATCTACATTAAAATCAGTGAGAGTGAGTTCATTATGTTGATTTTACATGTTGATGATATTCTGTTAGTTAGTAGTGACATCAGGATGTTGAGCGACACCAAGAAATTCTTATCTTCAATATTTGAAATGAAGGACGTTGGTGACGCTTCTTATGTCATTAATATTGAGATTTGTCGTGACAGATCTTGTGGGCTGCTCATTGTGTCACAGAGGGCCTATATTATTAGGATACTCGAAAGGTATGATATGTAAAATTGTGCTCTTGAACAGTCACTCATTGTAAAGGGTAATAAATTAAGCTAATTTCAGTGTCTTAAAAATGATTTGGAAAATAATCGAATGAAGAAGTTTTTGTACGGTCAATAGTAGGAAACATCATGTATGCTCAAGTCTGCACGCGGCTGGATATTGCCTTTGATGTTGGAATGTTGGGCAGGTATCTATCTAATCCAGAAATACAGCATTGCATAGCTGCAAAGATAGTGTTACATTACCTACAAAGAACAAAGGACTTCAGACTCACCTACAGGAGATCGAACCATTTGGAATTAGTTAGATATTTAGATACAAATTATGTTGGCTGCGTTGATACTAAGAAGTCCACATCAGGCTACATCTTCATGGTGGTTGTTGGGTTATATCTTAGAAAAGCGTGAAATAGTCAATTATAACCTTATCCACCATGGAAGCTGAATTAATTACTTGTTATGAGACATCTAATCAGGCATTGTAGTTACAATATTTCTTCTCTGGTTTGCGGGTACTGAATCATATCCCGAAGACATTAAGAATATTTTACGATAATTCAGCTACGATTTTCTTATCTAGTAACGACAAGCACTCATCAAGGTCGAGGCATATCGACACCAAGTATCTTGTTGTAAAGGAAAGAGTTCAGAATCATCAAATGTCTGTGGAGTTCATTTGTATTAAGCAGATGATTGCGAATCCGCTCACTAAAGGGCTCCCTATCATGTCATTTCAGGAACACATAGCATCTATGAGAGTCATTAATCCTACAGATGTTTTCAATTAATGGGAGTTGAGCGTGTTTTATTTTCATAGACATTAAAGATATCTCATTTAATAAAGTTATTAGATGATTTTGATATAAAGTTAATTTATACTTCTCTCTAAGTATGCGCAACATAATTTGAGTAAGTAGAACTACAGTTATTCTCATTAGAGACATTTGAAAGCTTTAGGACCTCTTAGGGGTAGATACACATTACCACATTACGTGTATAATCCTTATACCACACTTCTCGGTTTCAAATCTATGTCATCAAAACCCTTAGTATTTATGACCGCGCTTAGCCTTACTTCGTATATATTAAATGTTGTGATGACTATCGTGATTTGAACTGACAGTCTTGATGGACCAGATTGTCATAGTACTACCCGTATTATCCAGCAATGTAATTTGTTAACCATTTGGATGTTTCTTCAAATCAAAACATGTTTTTCAAAATTATTTCAAAATATTAATCATTGACATTGATCAAATGTGGCCCAAGTGAGAGAATGTAAGAATTCTGTAAGGTAGGCCTTATTAATCAATGGTCTGGATTGTCCTAAGGGTTGGATAATGTGATCGGGTATACTAATGGGCCCCACTAAGTTGTGATAAATTTAAAAATTCGTGTAAGGGGTGCAGTGGTACAACTGTGATACACACAGTATTTTAGAGGAACTAAGATTGTCAAATTCGTATGAAGCTATAGGGAGAGGAGTTTTGATGGGTTTTAAACTCCTCTGCCTTCTACATTATAAAACAGGGCTAGGTCCCCAATCTAACACCATCGATAAAAGTTTTAGCCCCATCACAGCTTCTCTAAGCGTGTAATAAGAGGAAGGCTTCGACATCCTATCTACAGCGATAGCGTCTCAATTAGGTACACCATGTATTCAAATCTCTAGATCTTCATATCCAGTGCATAGAAGATCCTTAAACTATTCTGCATCAAGTATAACATGGCATGGATAAAACCCATATATCGCAGTGGGCCCAATAGAGCATTTATGTAAGACCCGTGTCCTAGTCCGTACCGTTCCGTTGGCCTCCGCGGTCCTTCCGGTTGAAATTCGAGAATTCTCGACCTGTATTAGACGTTTACGCACGAACTTAAGCCGAGTCCCGCATATCAGAGACGACTCGA
The DNA here is from genome assembly GCA_037074715.1 of Magnolia kwangsiensis. NCBI lineage: Eukaryota > Viridiplantae > Streptophyta > Magnoliopsida > Magnoliales > Magnoliaceae > Magnolia > Magnolia kwangsiensis. Next base: position 8,451,061 of record CM073589.1, on the reverse strand, counting down.
CCCGAAACCTATACCTTAGTGACCGCGCCGTCGCCGCAGTTCTAACGCCGTGACTTGCGCACCGACCTGATACCCAGGGTAGAAGATGTAGGCCCACGTTCAATTCGAAGAAAACACCACGCGTTGCGAACTTCGAGAGAATCTCAACATGTCCCATCAATCAATCAATCAATCCCATCAATCAAGTATTCATCACACATCAAGTCAAGTACAATAACTCATACCTTTCTCTTACACAAGCAAGCTCAAAGTTAACTCTTACATCCCTTCACCCATCACTCCACCCAACCACCACATCACTCCATCACCTTTTCACCCATCACTTCCCTCTCTCTCTCATTCATTCTCAAAAAAAAAAATTCCAAGGAAAAGAGCTTCACACGTCCAAGCTCTTTCCTCTCCCAAATGTCAAGTGTGGCCCACTTTCCCTCCTCTCTCATCTGCCATCTCAACAGTTGATCCATCATCTACCTCCATCAAACTTATAGGCAAGGAGCTAAGAAGGCTAGGGGAGCAAGAAGGAGGCCTAGAGGTGGGTGATTTACTGTTGATTTTCAAGTTGATGACTCACTTGTGATGGGACCCAATCCAATGTATGTGTTGTAGTCATATGAGGGGCCCATAGTGGCGGGGCCCCTCCACCATTCCGATCTCTCTATTTATCTCTCTCTTCCCTTTTCCTTGTTGATGGCCCACCTAATATGTTTGTGTGGCCCCCCCATGAAGCATGCATTCTATCTAGGTCGTCCATCGAGTGGTCTATATGATCGTCTGTTTGGACGTGCTTAATCAAAAGAAAATACAAACATCGGATTGATCAAGTGGGCCACGTTCATGTGGGACCCACCTTGATGTGTGGGCCACGTTTAGGTGGGACCCACCATAATGATATGTTTATCTATGCCGTCCAGCGTCCTTGGACGCTGGACGTGCTGGTGGCTAACTTGGAGTGCATGTACTCACATGAGAGTGTATTAACGTCAGCAACAAAAAAAAATATAGGTTTTTAGGTTGAGCCACTCATGTAGGCCCCACATTAATGTATGTGTTTAATCCACACCGTCCATTCCATTTTCGAACTCATTTTAGACGTTGAGTCAAAATATGAGGCCAATCTGATAATCAAGCGGGCCATACCATAAGAAATAGTCGTATTATCGTTAAAATCCACTTGGATTCTTCTATTCGTCAAAAACAGGTCGCATATTGATCTCATTTGGACGATCAGGAGCCGTAGAATCCAATAGATGGGTTGAATTTTTCATATGTGGGCCCCACATGGGAAAAATCACGAATTTGTGATTATTTTTTTAAAAAAATACAAGCAGCAGCAACTGCTGTTGCTACTGACACAACGCAGGCAGCGCTTGCGGCTGGCGCAGGCGGACGAACTGGCTGGGGCTCACGGCCCCAGCTGTGGACCCCACGTGATGCGTTTCAAACATCCATGCCGTCCATTAGGAAGCCCCTTAGGGGCCTCCTGCCAAATATCAGCCGTATACGGATCTCAGGTGGATCATACCATCTAAAATCATGTGAAGACAAACCTAAGACATATAAAATCACTTGGTGGGGCCTACCTGAAATTTGGATGCAACTGAAACTTGGTCTGGACCCTCAACCAGGTGGGACACACATAATGAGTGGGCTGGATTGGTGAACCACCTTGTGGTGGGCCCCGACCGTGGCCTCATGAATCGGTTGTATGGCTAATAAACATTACGATGGGCCCCTGGTCCTACGTAACCTTATGAATAAGTTGGCAAATAAACATTCCAGTGGGCCCCATCGGACGGCCCCACTGTGATGTGTGCATGGCCCACCATGATGTACAATTTGTATATCCACGTCGTCCATTATGGTGGGCCTACAAACATGTGACCCTATGAACAGGTTTGAATGACACATAAATATTATAGTGGGCCCTACCCTGGTCCACGTGACCTTATGTACAGGTTGGATGGAAAATAAATATTATGGTGGGCCCTCCATGCCCCAATCAATGGGATGGATGGAAAATAAATATTATGGTGGGCCCTCCATGCCCCAATCAATGGGCTGGATTGAAAATAAATATTTGGTGGGCCCTCCATGCCCTAATCAAAGAGCTGGATGGAAAATGAATATTATGGTGAGCCCCCTATTCATGTGACCTTATCAACGGATTGGATAGGAAAATAAACATTTTGGCGGGCCTCACATGAGGCTCACTTTGGTAATTATGGGCCATGTATTTAGGCCCATCTTGGCATGTATATAAGCTCAATGTTGAGGCCCACTTTGGTATATATGGGCCCATGTATGTAGGCCTTCTTGATGTGTTTATAGGCCCGTTGTTGGGGCCTACCTTGATATATATAGGCCCACGTTATGAGGCCTATTTGATGTATTTGTGGCCCATTGATGGGGCCCATTCTGATATATATAAGGCCTATGTGATTAGGCCCATTTGATACACATAAAGCTTATATGATTGGGCTCATTTTAATGCATTCTAAAGCACATGGGTGATGACCCATTGCAAAGTACCTAAGGCCCATTGGTGAGGTGATCCACTTGATGAATGTAAGGCCCATACGATACAGCTCAATTGATGTACTTAAGGCCCAATTGAGTGTAATTAGGTCCATTACAATGCGTGATCCCTCCATGGCATATAATGATATTTGTAGCAAGTAATGCCTTGGGAACAATGATGGTTAGATGCCCACATTGTAAGGATGATGTCGGTTAAATGTCCGCATTGTCAATCTTCCTAAGGCCCACTAATAGGCCATACTTGTAGTAAGTAGGCCGTCTAGACCCATCTCCATTATACACAGAGCCCATCTCTATATACATGTTTAGTATAGATCCATGGTTCATTATCATACACATCATATGTATGACTGATATGAGAAGTGACTGATCATAGCATATGCCTTCGGGCGAACTGTTTATGGGCTCCCTGATAGGCGGAGTTGTCCTGCATGAGCGCATGGTATACGCAGGACTGTTGCATGACTGGTAGTGTGACTCATACACTTGCATTGTGTGATTGTAGTTACTGTATGCCCTAGCGATATTAGGGTAATAGCCTCCACAGATACATCGTGGATGACTGGGTTGGATATCGAAAATGTTTGGTCCTAGCATACGGGCGTTATAGATGTCCCTGGGTGAAAATCTCTAAACCCGATGGTACCAGAGGATGACTCTAACGTCAAGACCGAGTGAATATGTGAGCGCACGAGGGCTGAATATTAGGAGGCCGCGTCTCCCACTGTGTCGTGGTCGGTTGGAAAGGGATGTGAACTTACTCGCCCGAAGGTAGGGGCAATACTAGGCTGAGTTTGACCAGCTCGTAAATGGGTCCGCTATCGACATGCCGGATAGGCATTGACAGACTATTGGCCAGGCGGATAGTGAGGTTTCTTACGCTCACTTGGACTGTGCGGTTTGGAGATCGGCAGTGCCATTTAGAGTTTAATAGACCCCGGTGATTATCTAGAATGAGAACTGTACTGATATATGATGAGAATTGATATGCTTGACTTGCATTCTGCATCGCATGGCCTGGATGTGGCCGATCGCATTCATATCTTGCACCGCATAGCCTTGGTACGGTGATTGCGTTCATGTACTCATCAGCACATTACCGCATTATTCTGACCTTGCACGCTCGTATTGCGCACACACTTACACCGCCCTTTAAGCTTTCTATAAGCTTATGCACGATTGATGCGTACAGGTGACGCCAGGACGCAGCCTTAGTCTCGCCACCGTTGGAGCGTGCAGCCGAGCTTCTGGAGTTTTTGTTATTGTCTCTATCTTGTATTTTCCTTTCCTACGCATTGTACCTAAAGTTTTTGATCATAGTGAATTTTGTGATGGTGTTCTTGTGGTTATTGTTCGTGGGTTATGCTCATTACGAATCAAATCATGTTTGAAATTCTCCTTGTAACATCCCAGGATCGGAACATGGTATATGGGTGCCGGGAGCCGAGAATGGGGTACTACGGAGGCTGTCGGAGTCGGATTCGGCGATCGAAAATTTTGTGAGCCCAGTTTTCGAGTTTGAGGCGTAACATTTTACTCGCACACATTAGGCATTTAATGCATCATGGTAGAGGCACGACGCAGCTACTTGAAGTAGAATGCCTTTCATAAGTAGCAAATCGTAATAAATGCAAGCGTGTTATTTTCAATGTCATTAAGGGCCTATTTGATTTTTCTAATTACAAAAGTAATTCAAGGTAAATGGGTAATAATTATTTACCTATGTATTTCCAGTTGGATTTCTAAGGTGATTTGACCGCCACCTTTCATTTATAGCAGTCCTCACATCACCTGAGGAGAAAAAAGTTAAATCATGAGGCCCACCTTGATGTTTGTGTATTATCCACACCATTCATCCCTTTAGTCAACTCATTTTAGGGCATTAGCCAAAAATAGAGGCAGATTAAAAGATCAAGTTGACCACACCATTGGAAACAATGAGAATTGAACTCCTACCATTAAAAGCTTCATAAGGACCCCATAAGTTTTGGATCAAACTGATATTTTTGTTTCTACTTTATCCATGACCGTGTGACTTTATTAACAAGTTGGATGACAAATAAACATCACTATAGGCCCTAGGAAGAAAACAACTTTCAACCATTGACATTTTAATAATCATTGTTTCCTAACGTGTGGTCCACTTGAGCTTTTAATTTTCCTCATTTTTGGATTTATGTCTTAAAATGTATTTTTTAAAAGAATGGATGGTGTGGATAACTCATATATTTCATGGTGGGGCCCACATATTTAAATCAGTAATAACAACATTTGTATGGACCGAGTCTGTATGGACCAATTTTCGAAACGTAAATACTGGCTACTTTCAAACAGGTGTATAAGTAATAATCAAATCAGGTATTTCCGTTATTTACCTGGGAAATTAAAATTCAAACAGCGCCTGAAAAAAATCGTCCATATTTCGTTTATTTTGAAATTAAATGCTACTACATCTAAGTCAGAGAAATAGTTCAACCGGATGGAAATGAGAGTGCTTTCATATGTATACACACGCACACACGGAGCATTTCATTTTCACGATTTCATTGTCTTGATTTTTGGAGCATCCTATTTTTATAATAGGACTACATTTGTGGACGGACGAGATGTCATATAACTCATAGAGTATCAAAACAAATCGTACACTGCACACAAAACTTCCCAGTCCATTGAAAGGGAAACTTTCCTAATAAAGATTCCAATGAAAACTTTTGATGAATCTGTGGTGGTAGATGAAGCTTTTTTTCTTTTTCCCCCTTCAGAGTATCCCATGACGAAAGCAATGCATGAAGGCATCATATCTCTCGGCTTCATACAGGAAGCGGATTGGCTAGTGTACCACACACCACCGACCTGGCTGGTGTGTTGACGTCACCAAGTTATGTGGTCCCATCATGATGTATGTGTTATATCCAAACCGCCCATTCATTTAACAAGATCCTAGTGAGGCTTGAGCAGTAAAATAAGATAATACCGGTCAAGTGGACCATGCTGCAAAAAGCAGGGGAGGATTGAACATTTACCAGTGAAAAACTTTTGGGGGTAGTAGAAGTTTTGGATCAATATAATCCGTTTTCCTCTTCATCTAGGTCTTCGTTACCTTAACTGATTGGATGGAAAATTAACATTTTAGCGGGCACTGCGAGTGTTTTAACGTTGAGAATCATCGTCCACTGCTACTGGTATTTATGGTGCGGTAAAGTTGAGATTTGGATACCATTCACTTGTGTGATAATGCTCTAAAATAATATCACCAAATGGATGAACGGTGTAGATATAATAAATAAGACATTGTGGGCCCATGTAAATTTTGATCTACTTTGAACCGTTCGTACAATTCGGGGCTGTATAGAGGCAACGCTCGTATTCTCACGACACGTATCCACACCAGCGAGGTCGGTGGTGTATGGTTCTCCAGCCAATCCGCTTTCCTTATCCAAGGCCACGGCTGCACTTGTCCATGATGCCGTTGAGAGGCCGCCGCCTATTAAGAGATCCCACCAGCCTCTTACACTCCCTCACTCTACTGCAGAAAGGCCCTCCTTCCTCTCTTTTTCTCATCCCCTAACCATGGCCAAGCTTCAACAGCTACATCTCCAAATCAAAGGTCAGTTGCTCACCCAAACTCATCTATTCGGTTTGGATTTTTCGAATTGCTCCCCAAAACTCATCTATTCTGGTTGGATTTTTCGAATTCTCTCCTTTTTTTCTTTTTTCCTTATCTTTTTGGTAAATTTCGAATGTTTATCACAGTAGACGTTGCAAATTTCCACCGGATCTTAAACGGAGCGGAATCACCCAAGCTATGTGGGGCCACCAGTTTTATATTTTATGGGGGAGGCTTCGGTGGATCAATATGGGGCCCTCCATGATGTATGTTCCTTACATCCATGCCGTCCATCCGTTTTCACAGCTCATTTTAGGCTATGATCCTCAAAAAGAAGCAGATCCAAATATCAAGTGTGGTGAAACAACGGTGATTGACTATTAAAAACTTCTTGTTAGCCACAAAAGTTTTGGATCAAGCTGATATTTGTGTGTTCCCTTGATCCAGGTCTTTGTGACCTTATCAACAGGTTTGATGATAAATAAACATTCCGGTGGCCCTCAAGATTATTTTAATGATAGGTATTCAATCACCACTGTTTCCTGTGGTGTGGTCCACCTCAGATTTAGATCTTCTTCATTTTTCGTATCAGTCGCTTAAATGAAATGTAAAAACGAATGGACAACTGGGATTTAGGGAACATACATCACTGTGGGCCCCACAGTCAGGAGATCCACCCACTCCGGATCCACGGTAGCGCCCATATTTTATACCCGACTCTAGGCCATAAAAATAAAAATAAAAATAAAAATAAAAAATAAAAAATAAAAATAAAAATAAAAAACAGCCAGATCCACTACTCAGGTGGGCCACACTAAAGGGAACAGTCGGGATGGGATGTCCATCATAAGTTTGTGTTTGGGGCGGCTGGCCTGCATCTTCATCAAAGCCGTCAATCATTTGAAACTAACCAGGGTGGAAGTAAATACACAAAAAAGTAGCTTGTTCTGAAAAGTCAGGCGGGCTGCAGCGCACAAAATTAGAGGTTTTAAGAGTAATTTTACATTGTTTCCAATGGTGTGCCGGTGTGTCCCATCAGAGTTGTCTATCTGGCTGATATTTTGTATGCACGGTTCAAATAAAAGTTCTCACCTGATGTATGGAGTGGATTTACATATATAACTTTGTGTCCCCACAGAGCTAGGGTGTTTTACCTGGTTCAGTGAAAAAACTGCTAGTATAGGCTATTCTGGTCTGATCCAAACCGATCATCGGGTGATCTCGACCTAGGATGGTCCACATCCGAAAATTCTGACCAACTAGATAATTCCAACCCCTGGAATGGACGATTTTTTTGGGAATTAGGATGGTCGAAAGATCTCTGGTTGACTTGCAACCGGCCATTTCTTTCACCAAAAGCTTTCCTGTAGGATGGCTAGGATTGTGAGATGTGAATTTATTATCATTATTATTATTATTATTATTTTGTAATTCTTCTTTCTTTTGGGTGATGGGACCCACCTGGGACCCACCTGTGTATTGCTCGTTCCCAACTGGAAACCGATGCACCAGGTTAATTTCATGTTTGGCTCGCTTGTGATGAGGCCCACATGGCTAGGTGACTACAAAGGAAGCACCGCTGAAAAAATGCCATACGGGTGGGATAATCATGGCCATCCAATATTACTCATGGACCATTTTGTTTGAGTCATCCCTTTCATGGTCCGAAGCGGATTAGGTGAGCCTCGGTCTCACCCAAAACGGTGCGGCCCTGACCATGGGCCCACCTTGATGTATGTAGTCTAAATCCATACCATCCATCCATTTTTCCAAGTCATTTAAGGACATGAGTCAAAAAATGAAGCAGACTCAAACATTAAGTCCGTCCAACCAATTTTCAAGGTCATTTTAGGACATGAGGAAAAATAATCAGACTCAAACCTCAAGTGGACCATACAAAAGAAAACAGTCATTGACCGCCCCACCATTAAAAAAAATCCAAATGCTTATATTTGCCATCCAACTTGTTGATAGGACCCTAGGTGATGGGAAAAAGCAAATATCACCTTGATCCAAAACTTTCGCGGCTCACAGTTAAGTTTTTAATGGTCAATCACCACTGTTTCCTGTAGTGTGGTCCACCTGAGATTTGTATCTACTTCATTTTCGGAACAAAATCTTAAAATGAGTTGAAAAAATGGATGGACGGCGTGGATAAACATTAATACATATACATAAAGATGGGCCCCACGGCAGGGCCGCATAATTCGGCATTGTTGGGTGAGGCCCGGCCGCACCTAATCCGCTCCCTTGAAAGTCTGGATCATTTGGACAAAACGCCAAGTGGGCCCATCTTCATCAACTATTATCATTGATTACCAACACACTAATCCTCTCCCTTCTTTGTTTTTCCAACCTGAAAGCAATCCAAGAGCAAGAATCCCCCAAACATGCAACTTCCATCACCAAACAACCCCACACAAGACTAGAACTCTGGCCACGGTGGCTCATGGTAGCTCTCAACATCACATTCATCCTCTCTGGCCAAACCATCGGCACTCTCCTCGGAAGATTCTACTACAACGAAGGCGGACATAGTATTTGGATGGCCACTCTCGTCTCATCCGCAGCCTTCCCAATCCTCCTTATCCCCCTCTTCCTCTATCGCTTCCTTACTCCTTCCACGATAACAACAACCACAATTACAGCACCTTCCTTCTTCACCCTCTCATTCGTCTATGTTTCTTTCGGCCTACTTATGGTAGCCTATAATGTAATGTACTCATATGGACTCTTGTATCTCTCAGTCTCTACCTACTCACTCGTTTGCGCCACCCAACTCGCTTTCAATGCCGTCTTCTCTTACTTCTTCAATTCACAGAAATTCACTCCACTCATATTCAATTCCATAGTCATCCTCACCCTCTCTGCGTCTCTCCTGGCGGTCCGTTCCGATTCCGAGGGTCCCAACGGGGTATCCGCCGCGAAGCATGTGATCGGATTCCTATGCACTGTGGGTGCGTCTGCCGGCTTCGCACTCTGGCTATCCCTCACACAGCTCTCATTCCAGAAGGTCCTAAAGAGGGAAACGTTCGATGTAGTGCTTGAGATGCAGCTCTACACGTCGGCCGTTGCTTCCTGTGGATCCGTGGTTGGCCTCTTCGCAAGTGGTGAATGGAGGCGGCTGGAGGGGGAGATGGTGGGGTTTGATAAGGGAAGGGTGGCTTATGTGATGACCTTGGTTTGGACGGCTGTGGCTTGGCAGATTTGCAATGTTGGAATGGTGGGCCTGATCTTTGAAGTTTCCTCACTCTTTACAAATGTGATTGCGGCCGTGGGTATGCCGATTGTACCAGTCTTTGCTGTGGTGTTCTTCCAAGACAAGATGGATGGGGTGAAGGTTGTATCTTTGCTGATGGCTGTTTGGGGCTCTCTATCATACATCTATCAGCATTATCTTGATGATTGCGAGTCTAGGAAGACTACAACAGCTGATGTGAGTGGAGTCTCTGATGGTGTTACTGCTTAAGAGAGATCTGCTTTGAAATGGTTGATGAGATCCAAGCCTTACATCAGGTTGCTCTCTTCGTCTAGCTGCCTTGGACGGGTGGAGTTTTTTTTTTTTTCATCAACCGTCCACTTATTTCATAAACCGTGGCCCATCTGATGAGTTGACCGAGCTGATTTTTTGGAGGGGGCTAGGGAATCTACGTGGTGGGACACACCTGTTGATGGGTGGCATTGATGTCACGCTCATATTTCGTGGTGGCACGTGCAATGGTGTGTAGATGTACGGCTTAATACCCGCATGTGGGCTTAACGAAAGTTGTTTAATTGAAATATATTTGATGTTTTATATATGAAAATCTCAAAATTCGGGCTGTCCTCGGACTAATCTGCAGCCCATGTCCATCCAGGGTGTTTGTTAGCGTCATTAACGGTTCACATGGTTGTAACAGCAGGGGATGGAATGGGCTGGGTTGGGTCCAGCCCAAGGCCAACCAGTTTACTGAACGCGCCACCAGAACCATCCCATGAACCATTAGCATCCCAACAACCCCTGATTTAACCTAACCCATTTAATTGTAATGGTCGGGCTCAAGTGACCCAACCTGACATGGCATGGGCTTGTCGGGTTGGGTCATCTGTCCCAGTCCATTGATAACATAAATCGGGGAGGCAGGTTGCGTGGTGTTCAATCCAAGCCCAACCCATTTATACTTAACCGTGCCATTTTCCTTATCCTTAGCCCGACCCACTATCACCCAAATCAGCCTTAGAAGCAGGTCGGCCAGTTGATCCACATGCCGATCTGACCCATCTCCTATTCCTATTCATAATCATCACTGTGGGCCCAACAGTCAGGGAATCCACCCACCTCGGTGGATCCGGAGATCCACTGAAGCCGCACTCATATTTTATACTCGATTCTGTCCATGAAAAAAAAATAAAAAAATCAGCCAGATCTACTAATCAGGTGGGCCACACTAAAGGGATCAGTCGGGATGGGATGTCAAACATACGTTTGTGCTTGGGGCCGTCTTCATCAAACCCATTAATCATTTGTAACCAATTAAGGTGGAAAGAAAAGAAATAAAAATTAGATTGTTATGAAAAGTGTGGCAGGCCACATCGCATGAAATTAGAGGTTTTAGGAGTAATTTTATATTGTTACCAATGGTGTGGCCCATCAGAGTTTTCTGTCGGGCTGATATTTTGTATACATGGTTCAAATAAAAGTTCTTATCTGACGCATGGAGTGGATTACACAGAACTTTTTTTTTTTGTGGTGTTGTTATAGACGATTCTGGTATGATCCCCGATCATCAGGTGAGCTCGACTTAGGATGGTCCATGTCCCAAATTTCTGACCAACTAGAAATTCTAATCCTGGTTTGGACGATTTTTTAGGAATTAGAATGGCCTAAAGATCTTTGGTTGGCCTTTGCAACCGGCATTTCTTTCTCCAAAAGTGAGGTAGAGCAGTGGTGGATACTTTCACGTCCAAGACGGATTAGAGAAGACACGACCAAAGCTAAGAGTCATCAAGACCATCAAAACTTTAAAACAGGCATATCTCGTAAGATGGATTAAACAAGGCTCCATTAGAGACAAAAGTTATCAAGACTATCAAAATTTTAAAACAAGCATATCTCGCAAACTGAAATGAATAACCTGACGTACCATATATGATTTTATGGTAGAACGAGCTACTTTAGCCTACACCGAATTTGTGAGATTCTAACAGATCTACGGTCAAATTCCATATTTATTTCCATTTTTATTATAAATAGCAAGTTTTAGCTTGATCATAACTCTTCTTCGAGTTGTTTCTAACATGAAAAGTGCTTAGAATAATTAGAAGAATAAGATAGTTAAGCCTATAAAAAGTAAATTTACTATTTTTATAATTAGTAATGAATTTTTAGAAGTTTTAGTTTTATTTTGCTTTTGATTTTTTTTTTTTATTACTTAGTATCCCTATTTAAAAAGTTGTGAACTCATTTAATTTATTTGTCTATTAATTTTGAATTTATTAGAATTTATTTTATTTTCTTGCTTTATGAAGTTTCTTGAATTTGAAATAGTTATCCTCTTGAGGGAGAGAAGTTCCATGGGATTCGGAATAGTTATCCTCTTTAGGAATACGGTGCTCGATCTCACGTCCTTCCCTGTGTCAAGAAGCCTACCTCTAGGATGGTTAGATTCTCAGATGGGAGTGTTTTTTTTTTTTCTCCCTTCTCTTTTGGGTATGGCCCATCTATGGTATGGTCTACGGACGATTAGTTTGAAATATGTACGTGTTCCAACAGTGTACTAAAATCATGTCATTGATGGGTTAATTGAGAGGACGAACTCTCCCCATGATCGGACAACGGCTACGGAAGGACGGACCGCATGCTGCCAAAGGCAGCAGTTGCGCGAGTGGGTTCCCATAAATTAGGCGATGGGACCCGCTTGTGTATTGCATGGTTGCCAACTGGAAACGGACGCACCAGATTGCTTTCGTGTTTGGCTCGCTTGTGATGAGACCCACATGGCTAGGTGACTACCGAATGGGAAGCACTGCTGAAAAAAATGCCATGCCGATCGGACAATCGACAATCCTGGTCATCTAATATCCCTTCAAATGGAGCATTTTATTTGAGTTATGTTCTCACGCATAAAAATTCAAATACAGAGTGGGAACTTTTAAACTTGAGTTTAGTATAAATAGTAAATTAACTTCATCAATTGATCAGTTTAAGAAGAAGTAAGATTTGTGTTTATTTTAAGTTTGATCTAAATTCATCGGATTCAAATCATGCATATATAATGCTAAGCATTAACCAAGAAGTCATATGTAAATCTTTACAACCATTTAAATAATATAAATCTCAAATATTATTCATTTATTATAATATCTTGATATAATATATATTTATAAAAATCTTCCAATGTAATCTAATTATAATTCTCACCCATTTTCCAGAGACTAAGAAGCCTTGAGGTTATCGTCTAGTCAACGTCTGAGTTGCTTGGATAAAAGTTGCCTCATCTATTTGTAGCTTTCCAGTGGACTTAGTGTTTTATGTATTAGGCTTTTCATTTTTTCATTTTTGTCTTTTGTTTCTCTTTCATCGCATCCCTCCTCCCAATGACATTGGGAGTTTTCTTGGCCTGTAGTGGTTCATGATGTTGCTGCCCTTGGCCGTTATTAGGCAGGCACACCCAACCCCGATTAGTTAGGGCACGGATTGGCTACTGACAGGGCCTATAGTGGTTCTTTCATGCGATTTTCTTGGCACATGGCCATTATTAGGCAGGCACACCCAACCCCGATTAGGTAGGGGGCGGATTGGCTACTGATAGGTAGGGCTGTACATGAGTCAAGCTAGCTCGAAAAGCTCACTTGACTCGGCTCGAGTCAACTTGGATTGACTGAGCTTGAAAGGCCAACTCGAAGCGAGTCAAGCTGTTTTCTAAAGCTCGAGTTGAGTTCAAACCGAGTTCAACCATGGTGCATTTCAACTCAACTCGACTCGAAGCTCAAGCTCGACTCGGCTCAAGTAATATATTTTAATATTATTATATATATACATATTATATTATTATTATTAAATATATATAATATGTTTAACTTTTTAAAAAAAAGTTAAAACTTAAAAGTTTTTTACTAAAAAACCTTACTTGGCCGCATTGGATTGAGTCAGATTGCAGTTTGGGTCTGGGTAAGGGCTGGGTTAGGTCAGGTTGGGCACCGGGTTGAGTTGGGTGTGGGTTTGGGTCGGGCTGGGTGCTGGGTTGGCATATGAACAAGCTCGACTCAACTCGAGATAAGCTCGACTCGACTCGAACTACTAGTTCAACTCGAGATTGACTCGAAAGCTTTGACAAACAAGCCAAGCTTTAATGTTGAGCTCAAGGGTGATCTCGAGCTCAAACTCAAGTATAGCACAGATGAGTCAAGCCGAGCTTGGCCCAGCTCGACTCGACTCGGCTTGATGTACAACCCTACTGATAGGTTGAGTAGGGAGACTGCTGCTGAAGTGACGTCACTAAGTTTTGTGGACCCCACTATGATGTATGTTTTATATCCATACCATCCATCCATCTGGAGAGATCATTTGAGGGTAAGATCCAAAGAATGAGTAACATCCAAAGCTCCAGTGGATCCCATCACATAAAACAATGGGAAGAGTGATGCCACCGTTAAAAACTTATAAAGCACACAAAAGTTATCGATCAAGCTAATATTTGTGTTTTCCCTTCTTTTATGTCTTGTTTTAACTTTTGAACAAATTGGATTTCAAAAAAACATCATGGTAGGCCTTAGGAATGTTTTAACGGTGGGCATCAATCTTTGGATCTGCCTCATTCTTTGGATCATGTCTTAAAATAATATCTCCAAATGAATGGACATGGTGGATACAAAACATACATCATAGTGGGGTCCACATAACTTTGTGATGTCACTTCAGTGGGGAGTCTCGCTGCTCCACCTGTCAGTATCTAATCCGCGTCCAATTAGTTATTGGCACTTGGCAGGTTGAGTAGCCAGACTATGCGGAAGTGACATGTCCAAGTCCCATAAGCCCTGCCATAATATGTGTTGTATCCACACATATCCATGCATTTGGGGAGATCATTTGATGGCATGAGCCAAAGAACAGGCAGAGCCAAAGCTAGGACTCATCACTGTACAGAGTGGGAAGAGTGACACCCACTGTTAAAACCTTCCTAAGGTCTGCCATGATGTTTATTTGATATCAGGCTTATAAGTTAACACTGGCATGAACAAAGGGAAAATACAAATATTAGCTTTATAGGCCTCCTAGAAGTTTTTAATAATAAGGGATCAATCCCCACTATTTAATGTGGTGGTCCAAACGAGCTTTGGATCCGACTCATTCCCTGTCTCATGCCTTAAACTGAACTCTCCAAACGGATGTACGATATGGGTATAACACATACATCATAGTGGGGCTCTCGCTATTCAACCTGTCAGTAGCTAAGCTGCCTCCCTTACCAAGAAGGGTGGAGAGCGGATTAGGCATTACGGTAACAGGGTGTTTTCCTAACCATGGGGCCCACCTTAGCATACGTGTTATATATCCATGCGATCCAAGTTTTTTTATAGATCACTTCTTAAAAAATGAAGCAGAACCAAATCTCAAGTGGACCACATCATAGGAAACAATGCGCCATGACTCGCATATTTTATCCACACCATTCATCTAATTTTATAGCATAAGATTTTTTATTTTTTTTAAAAAAAATGAGGCGCATCCAAATTTAAGGTGGACTAAAGCACAAGAAATAGTTGTGACCCATCATTAAAAACTTTTTAAAGCCAAAAAATTTTACAAGCTGATATTTGTGTTGTCCTTTCATCTAGGTCTGTGACCTAATCAATATGTTAGATGGCAAATAAACATTACAGTAGGCCATATGAAGTTCTCAACAGTGGGCATTCAATCACCACTATTTTTTATAGTGTGGTCCACCTAGGATATAGATCTATCTCATTTTTCGGTCCATGCCCTATGAATGGAAGGAGTGGATAAAACACTCGTAGAATAGTACCTACATCTAGGGGTGCACATTGAATCGATAGAACTGTGGAATCGGATCGAAATCGACCAAATAGTCCAGTTTAGTCCGGTTCTAGAGTGCACCGGTTCTAGTTCTAGTTCCAAAAGTTAAAGAACCGTTTAGTTCAGTTCCATTTCGATTTTGGAGTATGTAGAACCGAACCGAACCGTGAATCCAAACCATGGAACTGAACTTGGAATTGAACTATGGAACCGTGAGTTTACAATATATTGTAGTTGTATATTTGACTCATGATTTATGGTTTACAATGCACCCTTTGTTTATTTTCATAAATATATTTTTCCACACCATATACAATATCTATACCATTTATCAAGTAGATCACAACACAAATGAACATGGGCTAAACTATAAAATAGAACATGCAATTGGGCTGGATTATAAAAAGCCCAGAACTGTGGAACCGAACTGGTTTTCATGGTCCGCTTCCGGTTCGGTTCTAGGGTGCTAACGGTCCGGTTCCAGTTCCAAAAATCCTGGAACCGTAAGGAACGGTTTGGTTCCGGTTTCACCCCAGAACCGGACCGAACCGTGTGCACCCCTAACTACATCAGTATTCGAGGAGTCATTGTCGAATCAGCTGGGCTAAAACTCCATCTGTTTCCAACAACAATATGATGGGTGGGTCCACTGTAATGTTTACAATAAATTCATGTTGTCATTCATTTTGTCAGATTATGTTAGAAGAATGGATCAAAAAATGAGGTAGTTTCAAAACTCATGTGAGCCACACGAGTGAAAAAAAGTGGGTAGGGAATGACTATCATTGAAGTTTCCCAGAGGTTCACTGTGACATTTGTATGCCATCTATATTGTTTATAAGGTCATTTCTACTAGGATGAAATGAAAATATAAAAATATTATTTGATCAAGAACTTCTATTACCCTTTAAATGTTTCAATAGTAGACGTTCAATCCTCACCTTTTCCTATCATGTGGCTCACTTGAGTTTTGGATATAACTTATTTTTTAGCCCATGTCCAGACTTGATCTAGAAAAATTGATGGATAGAACTTGATATCCTCTTGCCTCTTAGATTTATCACAAACATCATAGCAGGCCCCACCTTACTTTCTCATGCAATTCCCTACTCTTGAATGGGGAAAGAGTGCAACCAATGAGGAGAGAGGGCATTAAATGGAGAGGGAGAGACAGGAGTAGAGGCCCATTTTTTTTAAAAAAAAAGTGATATTTGGAGAAGTCGGTACATGTGTGATATATTTGTATGATGCACCACATGTGTAAGAAATCCAATCTGCTAATCAAGTGATATGGTACATTATAAGTATGGGAAGAATATAATATATTAGTTTTCTGTAATTAATGGTAGGATGTATTCTTCTACAAGAAAGTGAGATGTAAGAAATTTATTCCAACTATCTAGATTCAATTGGCATGAGTGGATCTAATGATGAAGAGCATTTACTAATTTTTTACTGATAAAGTTTATCAAGTGAACTATATTTAATGAATGAGATGAATCTGTGACATGTATTCTCATCATACATATGTAAGACTAGGCATGGTTAAAAAATGTATTTTTGTTATTTAATACATAGCTAGTTAGACCAATTTGAATTATTAACTAGCTGTATGTAAGCATTTCTCATGTTTTTTTATCCTTGTAATTATGTAGTGGCATTGCTTGCATTTGATTGAAATAATGATTTTACTACATTACTTGTTTCACAGACAAATTACATCAAAGGGATGTTTGTTTTCTCAATTACAACTAGGGTAAGTGGTTAATAATTATGTATTGAAACAACACCATAAAACATTAAATTCAACAGAGCTCCAATTATGTCAAAATTCATTAGTACCATAGTAATGTATGTGATTTATGCCATCCATACATTTTACCATCTCATTACAAAGCATGAGCCCAAAAAATTGTCAGATTGAAAGCTCAAGTAGACCACACCAGAGAAAAGGTTAATGACATCCACCATTTAAAATTAAAACCTTTGTAAAGCCATGAGAATGTATATCTATCATCTAACCCATTCATAAGATCGCATGAACATGTATGAAGGGTATACACAAATATCAACTTAATCCAAAACTTATGTGGCCTCCGAGAAATTTTCAAAATTAGGCATTCAATTCCCACCATTTCATATGGTGTGGTTTACTTGAGCTTTAGTTCCACCACATTTTTAGGTTCATGCCCTAAAATAAGCTAGCAGAACAGGTGGACGGCAGGGATAAGATACAAACATCATGGTGGCCCCCATGATTTTTATACGTGGAATTAGTACAAATTCAATTGTATGAAATGAAAAGCCTATTAACCGGTAATTATATACGTAAATGAAAAAAAAAACACCTCTAAAATTAATAATTTTATAATATGGAAATGTAATGATCTTTTAAAATGTGCGTTTGCTGTATGGTACTTATATAGATCATGACTGCTAAAATGAGAGAGGGTCACGATCAGACGGTTCATTTTATTACGAATTTCTCATCACATGGTTTTTAGTTTACATCGAATGTAGAAATGTACAGCTGACGCCTGTTTTCCAAAGTTAACATAAGACAATCAAACGTTGCTCTCTAGGCCCCACCACGATGTATGTGTTTTATCAACCATTCGTTTTTCAAGCTAAAAAAAAATGAGGCACATGTAAATCTCAGGTGGACCCACCATAGAAAACAATGGTAATCAAACACCCACTATTAAACACATATAAGGTCTACTGTAATGTGTTTGCCATCCTCCCTGCTGATTAGTTCACTGAGACATCTACGAAGAGATCACACAAATATCAGTTTAATCCAAAACTTTTGTAACCCGTAATAAGTTTTAATAGTGGACCATACAATTATCCCTATTTTTTTTTAGTAGTGTGGTCCACTTGAGATTGGGATTGCTTCATTTTTAGGCTCGTTTCTTGAAACGGGTCCTTACTCTTACTCGGGAGGTAGACTCTCGGGAGTTTCAACACGGAGTCAAGGGTTCGAGTACCCATATGCGTTGAAATTTCATCACGGTGTGCGTGTAAAAAAAAAAACAACTCATTCCTTGCAATGAGCTAGCAAAATGGATGGACTGACATGTATAAAACACATACATCAAGGTGGGTGGGACCAACAGATCACGACTGGAAGGGTTAATATGCAATCAGCGTCCATAAAACAAGGAAAGAAGATATTATACATATTATCTACGGCTGCGCTTGCACATGATTGACTTGTGAGGCTGCCGGCTCCTCTTTAAAAGATCCTACCGGCGTCTCACACTCCACTCAACTGCGGAAAGGCCCTCCTCCTTCTTCCTCTCTTTCTCTCATCTTCTGATCATGGCAGAGCTTCAACAGCTGCATCTCCGAATCAAAGGTCACTCGCTACCCTAAACTCGCCTTTTCAATTTGGATTTTCGACTTCTCTTGTGCTTTTTCTCGTCTTTTCGCGAGACGTGAGTGGATTGGGTGTTACCATTGCCGTGGGGGCCACTTTGATAAGTTTTCATATATCCAAGCCGTCCATCCGTTTTTTAATTCAATTTTATGTTGTACTCCCAAAAATTAAACGGATCAAAATCTCATTTGGAACACACCACTAGAAAGAGTGATGATTAAGCGCCCACCATTAAAAACTTCGTAGGGTCCACCGTAATGTTTATTAGCCATCGAGTTCGTTGATAAGATCAAAAAGACCTGGATTGAGTGAAAATACAAAGATAGTATAGGCCTAAACCTTTTGTGGCCCATTAAAAGTTTTTAATGGTCATTCACCACTGTTTTCAGTGGTGTAGTCCACTTGAGATTTGGATCTACTTAAGTTTCGGGCTCACCTCCTATAATGAATTTAAAAAACGAATGGACGGCGTGGATATACAATTCATTTATCAAATGGACCCCACATGGTAAGGGTAACACCGACTTATCTAACTTCCCAAACGAAACCTATGACATTTATGAGTGCGGGGTCGCCTGCGTTGAAGGCAAAGAAAATTGGAAACGGATTTGCTACTCCCCCTGCCACCAGCCAATGGCTGGTGGTCGGTGCTCTGTGGGACCCACCATGATGTATGTGTTTCATCCATGCCGTCCATATATTTTTCTAAATCATTTTATGAAATGAAACCAAAAACGAGGGATATATTAATTCAAGTGGACCACATTACAGGAAACAGGGTTGAATGAACGTAGACCATTAAAAACATTTTGGGGACCATAAAAGTTTTGGATCAAGATGATCTTTGTTTTTTCCCTTCATCTGGGTCTGTATGACCTAATCAACATATTGGATGTCAAATAAACAATACAGTGTGCCTTAGGAGGATTTTAATGGTGGATATTTAATCGATACTGTTTTCTTATGGTGTGATCCACCTGAGATTTATATCCTCTCATTTTTGGTGTGGTGCCCTAAAATAATATGTAAAAATGGATGAATGGAATGGATGAAACACATACATCATGGTGGGGCCCACAGAGCACCGACCATCAGCCCGGGGCTGATGGCAGGGGAGTAGCCAGTCCGTTTCCAAGAAATTCCATTGCCATCTATTCTCATTGGTCCACGTCATTTCCTATGACTCCAGTTCACAGAATACGTTACGTGGAATTTCTCTATCTCTGATAGATCACGTACCACACAACTATGGAAGAGTTCGGATTTTCCAAGGGCTGTCAACGGGCTGGGCCTGGAATAGGTATGGGCCCGTATTTTGAACACTTTCGTGCCGGCTTTATTCCATTTTCTAATTTTCAGGCCCAAGCCCGGCCCATTGACACCCCTGATTTTCCTGACCGCATGATGTTGGGTGAGGGCTGGCCGCAGCTAATCCGCAGCCTCGAAGGTCACAATTTGCATGATCTGATCTTTCTCTCCATCCACATGAAAGTCTGGATCATTTGGACACTAATACAAGTGCGCCCATCATCATCAACTATTAATATCTTTGATTGCCAACATACTAATCCTCTCCTCTGTTTGTTTTATCCAACCTTAAAGAAGTCCAAGAACAAAAATCCCCCAAACATGCAACTTCCATCACCAAACAACCCCACACAAGACTCCAACACTGGCCATGGTGGCTCAAGGTAACTCTCAGCATCACATTCATCCTCTCTGGCCAAACCACCGGCACTCTCCTCGGAAGATTCTACTACCACGAAGGTGGAAATAGCATATGGGTAGCCACTCTCGTCTCAGCTGCAGCCTTCCCAATCCTCCTCATCCCGCTCTTCCTCTATCGCCTCCTTAACATTCCTTTCACAACAACAACAACAAGGACGACAATGGCAACAACCACAGCCAGACCGCCACCTTCCTTTTCCACCCTTGCATTCGTCTATATTTCTCTCGGCCTACTAATGGCAGGCGATAATGTAATGTACTCATATGGACTCTTTTATCTCCCAGTCTCCACCTACTCACTCATTTGCGCGACCCAGCTCGCCTTCAATGCTGTCTTCTCTTACTTGTTCAATTCACAGAAGTTCACTCCCCTCATTTTCAATTCCATAGTCATTCTCACCTTCTCTGCATCTCTCCTGGCGGTACGCTCCGATTCCAAGGGTTCCAAGGAGGTGTCTGCTGCAAACCATGTGATCGGCTTCCTATGTACTGTGGGTGCATCTGCCGGCTTAGCACTCAGGCTGTCCCTCACGCAGCTCTCATTAGAGAAGGTCCTCAAGAAGGAGAGGTTTGATGTGGTGCTTAAGATTCAGTTCTACACGTCGGCTGTCACTTCCTGTGTGGCCGTGATTGGCCTCTTTGCGAGTGGTGGATGGAGGCGGCTGGAGGAGGAGATGGTTGGGTTTGATAAGGGAAGGGTGGCCTATGTGATGACCTTGGTTTGGACGGCTGTGGCTTGGCAGGTTTGTAATGTGGGAATGGTGGGCCTGATCTTTGAAGTTTCCTCACTCTTTACAAATGTGATTGGGGCCGTGGGATTGCCAATTGTACCAGTCCTTGCTGTGGTGTTCTTCCAAGACAAGATGGATGGGGTGAAGGTTGTATCTTTGCTCATGGCTGTTTGGGGATTTCTATCATACATCTATCAGCATTATCTTGATGATTGCAAGTCTAAGAAGACTACAACAGCTGATGCAAGTGAAGTTTCTGATGGTGCTAGTGCTTGAGAGAGATTTGCATGGAATGGTTGATGAGATCCAAGCCTTACATCGGGTGGTTCTCTTAGTCTAGCTGCATTAGACCCAAATTTCAGGTGGACTCAGTCTCTAGGTAGGCCACAATGTTAGAAACAATTGGACTGCTTTAAAAAACTGGGTGGAGTTTGTTTTGGATTTCATACAATCGCTTGTAGTTAGGGCTATCGACAAACAAACAAACAAAAAAAAAAAACACCCACTTCAGATATTTAAAGTAACCCGACTACTTTTTGTGCCGTTAGAAATCTCGACGCCTTCCGTTGTCTGGCTATACACGCGAAGAACAGTATTATAAATAAATAAATAAACCAAAACGACCCATATTTACTTAGAAGTAGTGTTTTATTTTTTATTTTTTAGTCGATGACCCTAAATACAGTCGGTTGTATACAAAAATGTAAGCAAAAATAAATAAAAATAAAAACCTTCTTCTTTTTTTCCCATTAGGCATCCATTTGTTTCATAAACTGTGGCCCATCTGATGAGTTGACCAGACTGATTATTAGAGGGGCTGGGGAATCTATACGGTGGGGGCACACGTGCTGATGGGTGGCTTTGATGTCACGTTCATATTCCGTGGTGGTGTGTAGATGGACAGCTTAGTAATAGCATATGGGCTTAAAGTGGCTTGTTTAAGTTGAACTAAAGTATGTTTGAAGTTTTATGTATGGAAATCTCAAAATCGTTGGTATTATCCTCAGACTAATCTGCAGCCCATGGTAATCCAGGGTGGTGGTGAGCGTGATTAACGGTCTAGATGGATGTAACAGCAGGGGTGGCAACAGATTTGGGTGGGTTCTCCTTCAGCCCAGGCCTAACCCATTTACTGAACGGGCCAAGGATTGGCTCGAACTGACCCATGAACCATTAGCATGCAGTAGCCTGTAAGACGCAACCCACTTAAAAATTCATAATGTAAACCCCCATTCTAAGCCGACTGTCGGGTCATCTGTCCCAGCCCATTGATAACATATATGGGCGATGCGGTTTGGGTGTGGTTCGACCCAAGCCCGATCCATTAACTGGGCCATTTTCTTCTTCCTGAGCCTGACCTACTACCCATTAAGATTGGCCCAAATAAGCCTCAGACGCAGGTCCGCCGTTGATCCACGGGTCCATCTCACCCACTACCGTCATCGTCATCATAATCATCATTATCAGCGCCTCGTCCCAGTTACATACTTGCCTACGTGTCAGGAATTCAATTTCAGAACTATTCTGCGGCCCGATTTTGAACCGTTCGGGCCTGGCCGTTTCAAATTTTGACCCCGATACGGTCCATCTGGTAAGACGAATCCTCCCTGTCATGGTGTATGATGATCTGAACCATTCATTCATAATAAGCGTGATGAACCGACAATCCTAACCAGTTAGCAATCGTTGACTGTCTTTTAGGATATCGTTGTACCTAACTTCTGTAAATGGTTAGGATTGTCGGATCACCGTGAATTTTGATTTATGACCTTCACATGGTTGGCCCGTGTGAATGGACGGTTTGGATCAACATAACACATCTCCTGCCAAGAAAGACGTCGAGGGTGATAGACCGAGGAGAAAAAGGTTGAATGTGCCTTAAAAAGTGCACGTACCATCTCGTCACGCGTGGGATTGTAATGAAAGAAGTAAAAATTCCCAAGATTAGAAAATACTAGCTACTAAAAACCGGTCGCTTTTGGTTGAACGCGGACCCTCACTGTATTTTCTATCTTAACCGTCTATTCGTGGGGCAGCCTAATGAAGGGTCAGGAGCACTGTTTGGGGACATCTGACCTCAATAACACCACAATGGCGCACCTGACATTGCATTTAGTGGGTCCCACTACACTGGCGCAGAAGCTAGTCTTGCATGTTGAATGAGAACTGATTTCCTGATTTTCGTGCCAGGCCACCTTATGGTGAGACCCACCATATGGATGGCTCAGATTTCGTCCCACCCTTACGGTTGGCACGTGTGCTGCGTGTAAAGCTTCATTCGAGAGTAGTTTTCATAGGATTATAATATTCCTAGTAACAGGTGCTGAGAAAGCAATGAGGAATGACCGATTACATGAAAGGTTCCTCCTTGAAGCAAAGGTGCGTACTGCGCACATCCACCGGCCTTCATGAGAAAATGACAAAAATGAACCGGTTCTGCCCGCCATCTCTACTGGGTGGACATTGTTGGGAATGGCTTCCTTTTTATTTTGAGAGGTATTTGATACTGTGGCTGTGCACGACGCTTGATATACATGCACTTAGAAATGGTACACGTGGAATATATTAACTCAAATGAAACCGATTAAATTGCGTCGTTAAGTTACATATCTAAACTCGGATTGATTGAACAATTCTAACCTATGATTCCTGGATATATTCTAACCATTATTTTTCATTATAACCGTCCAATAAACGTCCACCAATCTGATAGTCAGATAATTTAATAAGCGTACCATAAATGTATTCTGGTAGTGCAAAATGAAGACAAGGAATGTACGAAAATTGACGGTAGGACACTCATTAAATGATACACACGCATGAGATTTTGGACATTTTCTTTTAATAGCCCACTTTTTCTATAAAAGTGCACCTGCCTGATCAACGTTAGGTCGATGGCATGCTTACAGTGTATCTTACCTTATAACGGCCTGGATCTCTGACACGTGTGCCATACGCCCCCATCTATGACGTGAGGATCCCCTCGATTGATTCACCACTGCCTTAAAATATGGAAAAGGGGTAGATGGGGCATCTTCTGTGGAGAAATTTCTGTAAATTGATAATGTCATACGAAGGTGGGGACGTTAGCTTTCCCCATTTAGAAAACCGTGGCCCACCACCACCTGATAAATGGATGCAATCAACAGGGGTCATTTGTCCCTATTCCTAGTATAGTATACAAAAAAATAATAAATAAATAAATGGTGGTTACCTCACTAAAGAACTCTTCCCATAAATGACACACATGTTATACTGTGCTGTTTGGGTTTTCTGCTGTATTGGTGGTCCCATGGCTCATTGATCTAAACCATTGGTATTCCAGTGATCTCAGAGCACTGTATGTTATAGTCCTCCTAGCTAAATTGGGACACTTAATCCAATCCATTGATCCAGCCTGTTCATTAGGTCCAGCATACATTTCATGCAAACATCACACAAATTTAACAAATACAACTATTTGACCAATAGCTTTTAATGTGGACGGTCCACATCATTCACATTAAAATAGGTCAAATCGATCATGTGATTGATCTTTTTGTTAGATCCTATCATGGATTGCTTAAGATTCTAAAGAATCACCTTTTCTATGCCATTGTAACGACCCCAGGCTTGGAAAATGGATGGTTACAGAAAATAAGGTCAAATAAAGGAGAGATTGGGTCATCCAAAGAGACTTTCTCAAAAAAAAAAATAATAATAATAATAATAATAAAGGAAACCACAAGAATGCACACTCACAAATCAAAAGATCACATCAAAGAACACTCCCACCTACTGTTAGCAAAGGGAAAAAAGAACTTATAAATCTCAACTAAAAATGACTTGTAAATCTCAACTAAAAAAGCTTATAAATGGCCTCCCTCCCTCCGTCTCTCTCTTACCTTCTTTGATCTCATTCTCTTTCTACATAATCTCTCTCTGTCTCTATCTCTCTACAGCTCCATGGGGGAGGTTCAAGAACTGCACCTCCACATAAAAGGTCAGTCACTTACCATCCTCTCTTCTTTTTTCTTGAATTAAGAAAAGATACAAGTTCAAATTGGGCGAAGCTAGACATGCTAGAGGGAAGCCAATCAACAGTTTCCTCTGTCAATCCATCCATCTTCATTTACACACACACACACACACACACACACACACACATCTTATACGTTTGCAAAATGTTTATTGCCTTCTCTTTCTTCATTTTATTTTGAAATATTTATCCGTTCAGGTAGTCCCTTGTTTCAAAAAATAAAATAAAATGAAATACGATATACCAGTACATATACCACTACTGCCAATGAGAGAAAAAAAAAAAAAAAAAAACCAAGCATCATATAACTCCTTTCTTTTTTCTTTCCTTATTTTCTACTTTATATATATATATATATATATATATATATATATATATCAAGTAACTCTCAATATGATAATAGGGAGTTATACCACGTCTACCAGCACAGGGCCTTTTTATCATTATTTATTTCTATCTATAAAATGTCTATTTTCTCCAAACCCATAATCCCATCTTCCAAGGTCTGGCCAACACAACACTCCATACCAGTGTAGGATTCCAATGCTTGTATCTGTGTCCATCCAACATGTTCAACATAATGCCCTTCTGATTTTCAGTAGTTCCTAATATTTGAAAAAGAAGAAGAAGAAGAAGGTAAAACAAACAGAAACAAGTATATAAGTAGCCAGGGAGTCCATATTTACTTATTTAGTGATCCAAGACTATTGGTCTATTGGCTACAAAAGATCTCCCAGGTCGATGATCCCAGACATCCAATCTTTGCCTTTTCTCCAGTGACCACTGTTTTTTTTTTTTTTTTTTTTTTTTAAATGTCTATTTGCAAGCTGCCATGATGCATTCGCGGTTGAGTCCATCAGATCAATAGTCCAGATCATCACACCAGGACAGAACAGTGTCCTCCACCAAAGTGTCATATAAAAGCTCGATGAAATGGGTTTTTTCTTGATCTTCGCCAACCATGTGGTTATGAAACTCCAAATGATCAATACAGATACGAGAAAATGGTCAACATGTATTGCATTTCAAGCACTAGTGCACATGAAAGAGGATATACCTCACATCTCCCCATTTTCCAAGAGAATTGAGTGATGGTCTTGTCCCATACCATCACTATATCAAACTGATTTCCTAAAGATCACAAGAACCTTCCTAGGTCACTCTAATCTCAAATTTCCAGCAATGAAAGCAAAGACATGAATCTCCAGCCATTTCCAGAAAGAGTAAAGCCCTGTTTGGTTGCCACTTAAAAATGAGTTCATCTCATTTTGGCTCACAGTAATTATGTTTTCAAGATTTTGGAAAGGATTTAAAATAAATTAATCACATAATTTATACAGACTATGATCTCTAATACATAAATACTCTTAACAAAAATGAGATGAAAACATTTCAAGTGGAAACCAAACAGGGCCTCTGGTTTTAGTCTACATTCACCATATCTTTCCAAAAAAACTAACTCGTGGCACTTGTAAGCTTCCACCAATTAAAGAAAATTCCATTATCTGCGTTCTACAAAGACACGCTCAGAAATTAGATTAATCTAATCACACCAAATAATAGTTCTAAAACTCAGTGACTCAACCTGAAATTCAGCCGAGTCAACTCGACTCAATGAGATTTTGAGCCAAGTCACCAGGAAACTCACTGGCGAGCTCAACTCAGTTGAGACTCAACCAGATTCGTTGAGTCGGCTCACTGACTCAGTCGACTCGACACGACTCAAACTGTGTCACTAATTGGGTGATTGCTTTTATTAATAATAATAAGAATAATAAAAGAAAAACAATATGTGAAGCATGAGATTTGAAGCCTTCTCTTTGTTAGAGAATCAAGTGACTCAACAACCAAGCCGTGCACTACACCTTTGAAAATCCATGTCAGCTTTTTATATTCAGTCGAATTAAATAGGTGTGATTACTTAAATATCCTTATTAATTTAATACTTAAATATTGATTTGAGTCAACCAGACCTGAGTGGACATCAAATCAAGTCAAATTTGGTTTTTGGACTATGCTCCAAATTTAATGGCGAACTGTAAAGTTTGAACACGTCACTTCAAAATGTTAATTAAGAAATACATGTAATTAGTGGAAAACGCCTTATGGTAGCCTAGATTTCATGAAGAAATGAGTGGTTAAATTACAACTGCGCAAGGAACTAGAAGAATTATGGACTCTTCAGTTGCATACATGTAAAAGTTAAATGACTAATAAAATAGTTAACTGTGATGTCTGGTAATTACCTTTATATCAATTCTCAGCAATGATATTCCCTTTTTATCTGTTTTTATATTTTTCTGTTGGTCTGGAGTCTTGACCTACTTGAGATCTCAAGAAGTGTCACCAAGACATTTGCTACTTTTGTGCTTTGCTTGGGGATACTTGGACACTCCCTGACACATCTAGAGTCCATGTCGCTGTGATGAAGTCAAAATGTTATATTGAGCACTTTAACTGAGATGTCCAAACATGTATCTGTGTTATTATTTTGTTTCAATGTAGTTTTTTTTTTTTTCCTGCCTAACAATTTCCCACCTCACCTCCACCGTCTTGGCATCAAAGAAACTGTACACAGGGCTTCCATTGCACACTCTAGATTTCAGTTTCGCCTCTTTTTCCATTGCAGGTACCATCCCCATGTAAAAATATTCACAGGAGCAGGAGGTCCCTAATATATTAGGATGTTCATTAAATATTCATGTTCTCTATAACTTCTTGAATTAATTATTGCAGTATTTTAATAGTTTCTTAATTGTTTATTTATTAGTTTAGACTTTTTGTTTAATGACATGATTGGAACTAGTCAGATTTTATTTTATTTTTATCTTTCAAAAGTTTCATTTTTAATACTCAAAAAATAAAAAATAAAAACCTCTGTTTTTAAAATTTATTAATGCCATTTATTTTTCTACTGAAGTGTCACATTTCTTACTTTCGAAGTTGGCTATGCTACAAACTTTAGGACTTCCTTGGATGCATGCTGTGTACAGGTAAAACAGATTCCATGACCAGTACATGCATGTATCGAAATTGGCCAAAAAACAGTAGCCACCTTTCACTCTTTGAGAATTCCTGACTTTCCACAAAAAACGAACACTCGTCTTAATCTTCTTGCATACCAAAGAGGAAAATCTTCAAAGTATTTTTTTTGACTGACGCCGCCCAATTGAATCTTGCTATGCATGGATACATGGGAGCACGCATGTTCTCTCTAAGATCCATTTTATTTGTCTAGTGCCCATCTTATGACTAAGACACTAACACAGCTTTCTCTGTTATCTTTCCATTTCAAGAAGCCCAAGAACCAAAGTCACCCAAAGACGCAGCTGCTATCCAACAACCATCACATCCAAAACCCAGACATTGGCAGTGGTGGCTCTTGGTTGCCCTCAGCATTGCCTTTCTTCTCGGTGGTCAATCCACGGGCACTCTTCTCGGGAGATTCTACTACAATAGAGGGGGAAATAGCAAATGGATGGCAACGCTTATCCAGTCTGCAGGCTTTCCAATACTACTACTACCCCTCTTCCTCTTACCCTCCTCCCCCACCCCCTCTTCCACAATCACCACCACAGCTTGCATGATAACTCCACCTTCTGTAACTGCACTCACCTTTCTCTATTTCTCACTTGGGCTGCTCATTGCTGGTGACAACTTGATGTATTCACATGGCCTCTTATACCTACCTGTCTCAACATATTCCCTCATTTGCGCGACCCAATTGGCCTTTAATGCACTATTCTCCTTCTTCCTCAATTCACAGAAGTTCACCCCCTATCTCCTCAACTCTGTAGTCCTGCTCACCTTCTCTGCCTCCCTCCTGGCAGTCTGCTCCTATTCTTCGGACACGAAAAGAATCTCCCCAGGGAAGTATGCAGTTGGATTCCTGTGCACGCTGGGTGCATCTGCCACATTCTCCCTATTCCTTTCCCTCACACAGCTTGCCTTTGAGAAGGTCATGAAGAAGGAAAACTTTGCTGCAGTCTTGAAGATGCAAATCTACCCGTCAGCTGTCGCCACATGTGCTTGCATTGTGGGCCTTTTTGCCAGTGGTGACTGGAGGGGTTTGAAGGAAGAGATGGGAGAGTTTGGAAAGGGTGGAGTGTCTTATTTGATGACTTTGGTTTGGATAGCAGTGGCCTGGCAGGTTTCTGCAGTTTGTTCTATGGTATTGATTTTTGAGGTGTCTTCTCTCTTTTGCAATGTCATTAGCACGCTGGGTTTGCCTGTCATCCCAATTCTTGCTGTAATTTTTTTCAACGACAAGATGGATGGGGCGAAGGTTGTGGCTATGTTGTTGGCAATTTGGGGGTTTGTTTCTTACATCTATCAGCACTATGTTGATAGAGCAAAGTCTAAAACAGCACAGACTGAAGTAAATGAAGTCTCTGATGCTTCCAGTGGAGAGAAATAAGTTGATGAACTTTTTGAGAAAAATGCGTTAGGATATCATGAAACTTGAAGAGAAACAAGCTTGAGCATTTGAACTAAGACACTTTTTTCCTGTTACGCTGCATGGTATTTTCCTTTCCTGTTATGCTGCATAGTATTTTCCTTGTATTTGCATATTACTTTGTACTGATTGTTTAATCTCCAAATTGCTACGTTTATAATTTATGTAACATTAATATCATGGGATTTGTCCTCTTACTTGGAGAGAAATCAGTTGACGAATTCCCATTTTCTATATATAAGATTCAAATCGAAGCTAGAACTCTATTTATAAAAACATTAAATACTTCCATGTACATTAAAGCCAGAGTCTTGGGATTGAGTTATACACAAGGGACGTGGTTATTTGTCAACCACACAACAAAAAGTTGATCCCCTCTGATGACTACCACTGGGACAGGTGGGTAAGCACTAGGCAATGTGCAGGGCCTGAGCCTGGATTTTGAACTGGTAGGGGCCAGGCCTGTTCGAATTGATTTTGCTGGGGCCAGGCCCAGCCCATTGCCAGCCTTAGTCAGCACTGAAACAACGGAGGGTAACTATTAACAAGAGAGGTGATGAGGTGTTGGAAATTCAACCAAAAAATCAACAGCAGAAATCTAACAAGCAAGTGGCAGGAACTTCCATATCGTTATGATTTCTAATTCCTACTGCAAGAGGAGCTATGGTAACAATTAAAATGGCAGAAGAAGTTTCAGATACTATTCTTGGCTTTAGATCTCAGTGGTCTTACCCCCATGCTGATGAGTGGGTTTGTGACCAGAGAGACATTTCAAAAAAATACACTTCTTGGATTCTATAATTCATAGTGGATTGAAGAGATTCCACACATAATGCTAAATAATCTCTGCAAATGTGGGTGTTTAGGGATGGGCATTGGTAGAGATTTTAATGCTGGGGGGTGAAAAACTAAGACTGCCCTTACCTCATAAAAAAATATTGCGAGTTTGGTGAGGAATTGCTTCTATCAGGATGTCCACTTGCTAAGGCAATGACCTGTGCTCAAACTGGTTTGCTGCAGTTTTGGAGCCCCTTGCTTACCTACCAAAAGATGAAGAATGAAATGAATTATAGAAAGGATATGGAAATAACCAAAGAAACAAATCCTCATGGAGAATTAGCTCCCAGCTTAGTCATCTGCCCACACAAGCAGACCACTGAGCAGCAGGCTAATCACATCAAACAGCATATAGCTAATCAATCAAAACATATCATGGCTGAATGGAGATCCATTTAAAATGTTGAGTAGATTGCAACAGGAAAAATAGATCAGCAACTCAGGGGAAGGGAGGACGGTACCAAGGACAGCAACAGCAAGGCGCCAACTACATGAGACAACCAACATAGTGAGCCCTAGGATATTTCCTTTGCAATTTTGGCCATTGTACAAAGAACTGATCAGCTAGGTGTGACTTGTACAGCAGCAAGCCACTTAAGGAGAGCTTCCTCACCCTTGCTATACTCTCAACATAAAAAATGGATGACCATTTTATACCGGCTACCTGCCATGGAAATCAAACAGGTCAAAATTCAATGACGAGCTTCTTTCACAGAGCCAAAGATGGATAAACTGGAAATGGAACTGGAAATAATCAAGGTTAGAAGCATGCTAGACTCCCAAATTCATTGAAACAATCCATTATTTCTATAATGAAAATGGATTGGCCATGAAACTTTATGAATTCTGGTCTCCTAGAATTATAAGCAGGAATCATAAACTCACGAACACAGCATCCTTCTGGTGTAAAAAGAATTGGATAAAAGGTTAAAAAGAAGATAGAAGTCATGCAAATTTTCAGAATATGTATGAAAATGAATTATGGGAAAGAATCCCAAACTGCTAATAGCCATTCAGAACTACTAGGATGCGGGAAAGTGAGTGGTTAAATAATTTCCAAACAATGGTGGTTTCAGAACAAATGCTAACCTTTAAAAGGAATGCAGACGCACACAGAGGGATACACGTCCCGGGCCCATTGCATAGGATCTGAAGAAACAGGATAAGCAGCCCAAAATCATTTTAATTAGTCTGAACATTCTGACATAGCTTCATTTCTAATGACCGAAAGATGCAAATAAAGGAAAATGATAAAAGTAATACCACTTGAGGCCTGATTTTAAACATTAGCCATAGGGCATGAACCATTGCAACAAGAGTTGTTCCAACAGAGGTTAAATATGATTGACCCACTTCCCGGCTTCGATATATCTGCATGAACTGAGCAGCCTCTACCATTTTCCCTGCATTTGTCTGCACCAAAACATGATTTGTGAATATATGCTAGAAAAAACCACTCTCGCAGGCAGCATGTCTCCACTGTATTAGGCCAGAAAGTAAATAGAGGGAATTGCACTTTTTTTAGTTACATCGAGTTGAAATGCAGAGCCTTGTTAAGCCCTGAGGATATGTTTTTATACACTATAATTGAATTGCACTTTTTTTAGCTACATCGAGTTGAAATGCAAAGCCATGTTAAGCCCACATGATGCAAGATGGAATGATCTAACCTAATATGATACCATAAAATTAAAAGACAAATGAACTAGAGCAATGGAACAACAAAATAAAGCTAATTTACCATAAATTCATAAATTGGTTCATGACATGTCCAAATTCAAGCCTATAACAGTCCCGCAATGTGAATCTCATAAATTACGGATTAACGAGGACCTATGGGAGATAGAACCCCCACGATAAGGCAGGTGCATCTCCACACTAGGGTGGGGTGGCCCATGAGGTAGGGTCTGTGTGATGCAGAATGGCCACAGGGTGGGACCCACTGTGGGACTTGTGAGATGTGGGGTAGCCCACAGGAAGGTCTTGGTCAGTTTGCTTGGGAGGGCCTGGATAAAGGGGTATTCCGATACTTCCCCAACAACTTAGGAGCTTTCGATGTGTTGGCCGATACTTCCTACATCAAGTGGAATTAGAACGGGAGATCAGTGTTCAAGTCTCCTTATTAGTGTGAGTGGATGATGCAAGTGCATCTCCACACTGGGGTGTGGTGGCCCACGAGGTAGGATCTGTGAGATGTGGGGTAGCCCACAATAGGTCCAACATCCAAAATGGTACACACCAATCCATCCATTAGAATGGCACCACTATATCGATGTCCTACACTAAGAATCAGGTTGATCCCACTGGTCAAGGGAGCCAAGTTTGCAGAACATATGTATAGCTCTGAAAAACTTGGCTGGAGTCTTCAAGCCCATCCGACTACTGATATTAGGATCCACATGCTGACTGGACCAGATTTATTTTTGGGCAAACACGTACTAGGTCAGACCAACCTGATGTATGGATCAAATCTCAAACCTTTATGCCATGTTGGCATGTGTGTGGCGTGCACATGAGCTTTATTGCACACACGTGTGCGCTTAGCAAAGCTCTGAAGTGCAATTGCATTATTTTCAGGTTGGGCTGGGAAGAAACATAACAGCTATTGAGGGCTACTTCCTCGTTACAAATACCAAGAAACATTGCTAATTTCTATCTTTTGATTAAACTGAATTTTCACAAGTCAATTAGAAAGACAATAAATCATCAAATTTTGCAAAAGATAGCCCATTTCAAAGCTGCTAACAAAATCCAATCCACCATAAAAACTGAAGGTAGCCAAGTTCATATTTAAAAAGGAAAAAAGCTTGAACAAAAGAAAAACATCACTAGAAGACATTCACAACCCTAAGCAAGAATTCTGCCCTTTCCTGATCGTCCTTCTCCACCATGCATGCCGTACATGGCCAAGGTGGTCGTCATCTGGGAAGGTTGATACAGTAGACAACCAAGTAGATGCTTCATGACTCAAACATGAACTATCCAAATCACACATCATTGGTCCACAAATGGATGGTCAAAAATTGATCATAAAAATGAAAGGTCTGATGTCAATGTGCAATAGCCGTACTATTTGGACAGCTAATATTGTCTAATCTAACCACATCAACTTTTAAGCTATCATCCTTTCAGGCAGTGGCCCACCACATGAATGGTCCCAATCACCCCAGACCATATGCATGTTGGAGATGGTCAGTAGAAAGTAGTATTTTCAACATCAACAAGAAATGCAAGGGATCCATACAAAGATTCAAGATGCACAAGATAAATGAGATTCGCGTAAAAACCCATTTGGCATATTACCTGATGAACCAAGGATTCTTCCATCGCCCGAGCTTTTTGAAGACTCATATTATCCGTAGCGGCGGCGATGTATGATCGGGGCGTGAATTTGTCCTTATCAAGCACCGCCAAAAGATTAAGCATCTCGGCCGTGTGGCCCCCTACATTGGTAAAATCAACGATGATAAGATGACAACGATGACCATGATGATGGTGATGGTGATGATGTGATAATCATACCAGAGCCCAGAACAATAAGAGTGTTATAGGATTGCGGCAGCGTCGAAGCGCAAAGGGGTTTGCCGCTCTGGAAAAATACATAAGCGACACGAATCGCGATGAGTGTGATGATGATGATGATAATGGTGGGACCCATTGATGTAAGATCCATGGCAGATATCAGCAATTTCTAATCGCGATCTTCGATTCTTTCGACTGAAAAGCTCGATTGATTGATTGCAGGTTTTTCAAATCTTTCAAGATAACTTCTGGTGTAATTAACAGGAAAAAAAAAAATCAGGATTTTAGCGAGGAATTGAAATTAATAAGAACAGGAAATTTTACAAAATGCCCTCTCTGATTTCTGTTTATTACGTTTTGCGATTTTATTTTTTATTTTTAAAGAAGACCCAATAAAAAAAAAAAAAAAAAACGAAGGCGATTTTAAGAGAGAAATACCGGTCGTCGGGATATTCAGTCCGTCGCAGCTCTCCCTTCTTCCTCACCCCTCTCCACGAGGAATCGCCGTGGTACCGATGATAAGCATGAGAAATCTTTAGTACTCTGGCAGAGTTTGATGGATGATACGCAGGCACTTAGAACTTGCATACGTGGCACACAAGTCAGCCAGATTAAATGTTTCAGATTATTGAATCCATTTTAGTTGCATCATGAACCAAAACCTACGATTATTTGCCAATCGGACTATCAGATTAGTGGACATTTAGTGGATGGTTAATAATGAAAATTATCCACTGGTCCTCTCTCGAACAACTGTCCACCAATCAGAGGTCAGGATTCTTCGACGGATCCTGATTTTATAACTTAGTGACGGTGGGTTCCACATTGTAGTTGATTTAATAT
Source organism: Magnolia kwangsiensis (assembly GCA_037074715.1). Taxonomy (NCBI): domain Eukaryota; kingdom Viridiplantae; phylum Streptophyta; class Magnoliopsida; order Magnoliales; family Magnoliaceae; genus Magnolia; species Magnolia kwangsiensis. Next base: position 8,416,383 of record CM073589.1, on the reverse strand, counting down.
GAGTTTGTATGTGCCACGTGTACAATTTCTCAGTGCCTGCTTATCAAGCGCCATGCTATGCACGAGTATAATATAAGACAGGTGTAAGCATATACTCTCGCGGCAGGGGAACGCTTCCCGGCTGGTGGGCCCATCCCATCTGGAAACAGGGAAGCCAACGGATACAGAGGGCGTTATTTGATACTCCGTCAGAATGCGATGGTTGATAGACGTGGCAAACTCAAATTGGACTGGTCAAATTATGTGGCCTACTGTAGATTGGTCATTGCCCACAAACAAGATCATTTGAACATTCTTAACCTTTGATTCGTGGGCACTTGTTTATTGAAATCTGACCGTATGTATGTCTGCTCATATGCTAGTTTCACAATCAAGCTATTGTGACCTCTGTTTCATGATCCATCTAAAGTGGCCCTTCCATGTGGACCGTTTAATTGATATTGCATGCATAAGCATATATGCATATAAATATTCATCTACTGTTGCAGAGTAATTAGTTGATGTACTAAGTAGAGTACAACGCTTGATAGGAATCTAAATCAACATCCATGAGTTATGATGGGCAGGATAGTGGTAGACTGAGTGAAAGATACCTCGTTACAACACTTGAGGTCGGGGTTGGTTAACACTGAAATACCATTAACTGACAGTAAGGTGTGCACAAGCTGACAAGAAAAACAAAAGCCGATCACATGTTAAGTAAACTTTGTGGGCCCACTGTCATTCATGCATCTTATCAAATCTGTCCATCTATTTTATCATATTATTTTAGTAATTTAAGCCAAAAATAAAGCATTTACAGCGCTCAAGTGGACCACACCATTGGAAACAGTGTGAATTGAACGCCTACCATTGAAAAGTTCTTGGGGCCATTGAAGTTTTAGATCAAGCTTATTTTTATTTTTATTGTTTTCCCCTTCATGTGTGGCTTTGTGATCTTATAAACAGATTTGATGACAAATAAACATCACCCCAGGCCTTAGGTTTCAAAGGTGAAAATCAATACTCTCACTATTTTCTGTGGTATGGCTTTCTTAAGATTTGGATATGCTTTAATTATGGGCTCCAACTCCTAAAATGATATGGAAAAATAGAGGAACGGCCTGGATAAACTACATGCATTCATGCATTCAGGGTGGGCCCAACCCAGTTTACTCATTTCAGTTGTGACCAACATAAATGATACAACTATGAAAGGCATATAAATTTAGGTTTCATGGTTGAAACCTCTATGGCGTGGTTTTTATGCCATGTAGGGTTCGTGGTTAGAACATAAATAGGGTTTACGGTAGACCCTCTACCGGTCCCACATGCTAGGTTGTCCAATGTCCTTGAATGGTCTCTTTAAGTATGGTAATTTTTTATTTATTATTTAAGTTTTATCTATTCATAAATAATTATTGTGGGCTTATTTTTTTAGAGTTATTTTGAGAGTTGTGTGTATAATAATATTTAATAGCCGGGTGTTTACTTTTATGTATTAATTTATTATTGGTAGGGATTAATTCTACCTTACTTGATCTCAACTCAACCTAACTCACATTATATTAAGGTTGAACATTAGGCTGAGCTAAGATTAGGTCTACAATTAGGTTAGGTTTGACTGGGCTATGTTGGATTTGGACTAATCTGCAATTTAACCTGATCAATCTAAGTTGTTAGAATTTTTTGAATTTAAAAATATGAAAATTTATTATTATTATTTATCTTCACGATTTTAGTATTGAGTTTAGTGTTACATTGAAAATGAAATGAAAAATATTAAAATTTTATATTGATAATCAAACATATGTTATGGTACAAACCTCACACACGTGTGTTTTACACAAGCATGGTGTGACATGGTGTACCTCATACACATCATCCTTCTATTCCAAATGCAAGAAAGAGGAACTTGGTGCATGGGAAATTAAATAAAATGAGAGTAAATGGGCTTACAAATGAAATCTCATATCTAAGAGAGAATTTAAACTTTTTAAGGTCCTAAATAAGTAAAATTGTTCCTATGTATATACCTACCATACTTGTAGCATGTCCATGTTACTCCAAAACAATCTAATCATTTGCTACATCACTAAATCACACTAGTATAATAATCTATCCCATCTAAAGGTTGGTCGTTTAAATGGATGATTAAAACCATTGGCAACTTGCTTGTTTGTGATCCTTACCATTGTGGCCCACCATAAGCTTAAAATTTTTTCTTTTTTTGACTAAAGTATATATTTCAATTGGCTTATTATAATCATTCTATTATCCATTTAGGATATTAAAGTCAAACTAAGATATTACATATCTCTCTCTCTCTCTCTCTCTCTCTCTCTCTCTCTCTTTATATATATATATATAATCATTTCATTTACTCTCATCCAAACATTATCGAGTAAGTCATTTACTCTCCATTCACCTATCTTAAACTATATTTCCCCTTTACCTTTGATTATAAGCTCCTAAGGATTTTCTCTTTGCATTTATTCAACTAGGCAAGTCAATAAAAGTAGGCTTGGATTTGAGTGGTTAAGACTACGTATGCATTTAGTCAAAGCCGCTCATCTCGTAAAAGAATTGTTATATCATGAAGACAGATTGCTAAGACACAATGCATTGATGATATTCCTTGACATAGTTGAAATTGTGTGTGCATATAATTAAAGTTATTCATTTTAAAATAAAGTTGTCCTATTTCCGAAGTAAAATGGCTGGGACCCAATGCATCGAAGATCTTCTTTATGAAGGTAAATTTGTCTTTAAGACGATGATTGTAATGTTCATAAACTCTCTAAATAATTTCTTTATTATTTATTGTTTATAATATTTATTTTTAAAAAATTTTATTTCTTTATTAAAACCAACAATTGCATCCTTGTCATCATTACTATTTTTTATTATAATTAATTTACTTCTATCCATATCTATAGAGGTGACAATCTAGCCTTAAGGGCCTGCTCGTCTTACCATTTACCATAATAAATGGTGGTAAATGGATCATAATTACTTTTAAAAGATATTTGGTAAGATATTGAAATCATAAAGTAAATGTGCCTCATAAATCGAGATTGCATAACACATATCATCCCACCTGTCTATCATATACACCACTTCATGTTCTTTTTTTCTTTTTCTTTTTTCTTTTTTTTTTTTAATTTAGTGAATGTCTACCGCTTGAGCTATGGATAAGGGTGTCACTTCATGTTCTTCTTTTTCTTTTTGTTAATACACACTCATGCCAGCACACACACTCCATGCTAGCCACTCCCACTAGGGATCGATACCAAGACCTCAAGTGTTATAAGGAGGTATCTCCACTTAGTCTACCAGTTGAACACTTCATGTTCTCCTTAAAACTGAGGCTGGCAACGATAAAGAGAACAGTTGGATACCGATGACCACCATTGAAAACCTTCCAATTACATGTGGGCTCTCCTTGCTTTTGTATGTGCCATCCAATTTATTCAGAAGATGTCTGATTAGGACCTGTCAAATAATAACTGTGGCCCACTTCTTTTTTTCCATTTACACCATCCAAACCATTTATAAGATATGGTTGATTAGACTAAGATGTATTGGACACCTAAAAAATCAAACCATTCTAAAAGTATGTTATGATTTTAGGGTTTAGGGTTTATATGGTGTAATCCCTAAAGAAAGTTAGACCTATTTTGTACAAATGATCTCAACTGCCCATATTGAATCCCATTGATCATATGGCTAAGATTATTAGGTCAGTGTTATGTTTACATGTTAGCCCATAAACCCGCGCTGGACCTAATGGACAGTCTAGATCAACCCATGGGACTCTTTAACTGTCCCAGTGCGAAAAAAAAAAAAAAAAACACTAATGGAAAGTCTAGATCAATCCATGGGACTGTTTAACCGTTCCAATGCAAAAGAAAAATAGAAAGGAAAAAAAAAAACCACTTGAGAATTGCTAAAGCTAAGATATTTTTAAATCCTTGCATTCCGGCCACACGATTTTGAGTGCGTAGACCTGCTCAAGCACGACTTCAATGCGCACAGTGAGCACCGAGAGTCGGTGTGCACACTCGCCCTACCATGAAAAGATAGTTGGCAGGAATCCAGCAATCATTTTAGAATAGAAATCTTTAAACACCCAGAAAAATAAATAAAAAAATGCATGTCGGCGATTCCTGTCCCACCATTATCGGATGGTGGGAGATGTGTGCGCACCAACCCTCAACGGTACTATGCGCAGACAATCTTCTCCCATTCCATTCGCCCAAAGTCTCCTCTCTAAAGTGGAGAATGTGGTCATAAGTTTTTAAATTCCTACAACTACTCCACCAAAACCAATGTCAATGCTCATATGTTTGCATTGAAATTGGAATGCAACCCACCCCTGCTTTTCATAAATCATGGACATTTATTTCATTGAAATCACATGACCATATTGAATGGTTCTCCAGTGGGCCCACCAAATAAATGGCCCATTCGGCTTTGGGCCTACCTAGGAAGTCAATGGGCTGGGCTGAGCGTAGTTTCAAAAGCCTGGCCCAATTCGGTATGGGCTTGGACTGGAATATAGGCTTTAGGGGTGGGGGCTCTTGGGCCTAAATTTTAAGTCCGTTCAATAAATGGGCCTACCTTGGGTCAAGGGCATTTTGGTCATATATCATCACAGGCCGGCTAGAATACTAAGCCAGAGGACCAAGCCCAGTCCTAAAAATTTAGCCCATTCATTGATAGGGCTGGGCTTAGGCTGTCACGAGGACACGAGTCCGGTCAGGCCGGCATTTTGTCACATATTGTGCATGATGGCGTACACCTAATGAACAGCCCAGATCTTACTTGGGCTGTAAATAACCATCATGGGCCAGGCTTGGGACTTCATTTTGGCCGGTCGCGAGACCCATCGGGCTCAGACAAGGATTTATCATGAGGACTGGCTTGGACGGCTCTCGGTCAGGCCCATTGACAGCCCTACCTACCTGCTTCAATTCATGCCTGATTATTGCTGTCACGGGTCACGTAGACGGCTGATTAATGAATGTGGTGGTCCCAAGTCATAATTTCAGTCCAATATATAAACAGGCTGGGCCCACAAAGGGGTGGCCCATTGACTGCCACTTTTAGAACAACCAATGTGAAGACTCCAGGACACCCATCGAACAAGCGAAATGACGAAAATGCCCTAGAACATGACCAAAGATGTTTCCTGGGCCTTCATAATTGTTGCTGAGCCATGGATGGGACCCAATCTCAAGAGCCCTAAGGGTGGGCCCACCAACAGTTGCCACAAAAACGAGAGAATTGTTTTGATACAATAGAAGGATTGAGTCATTTTAGAGAAGAAGACAAGGGAAATGGGCTTTCACTAACTCTGCCTGCCAACTCCCAATGCTATCCGACACACAGGCCCTACGAAAATGTCTACACACGGACCACCCCATGCAACCGTTGTATTCAAGAAATGAATTGTGAGAAAATACTTTGATACTCTGGCAGAGGTTGATGCACCATACTCGGCCATTTATAAATTACTTAAAATTGCACATATTGCGTACAAATAATTCAAACTAAACTGTCCAAATTATGGGTCCCGGTTTAGATGTTCCGTGAATCCAGGAAACTATCATTTATTCGATTATCTAACTATCGGATTTGTGGACAAGTATTGGACGGTTGAAAATGAAGAATATCTAATGGTCTTATTTTTAACAAACAAATTTGCATGAATCAAAGGTGAGGATTGCTCAAACGATCTGATTTTAGGATTGTGACTTAGAAATGGTAGGTTCTGTAATTTTGTTGGTTTAATTTGAGTTGATGAATGCAACATGTGTGATTTCTCAATTCTCTGTGGCTGTGAATCAAGTGTCATACTCTTTCAGAGTAGCAAATAATCCCCATGAATTATATAAGATCCGCAGTCGGAAACTTTTTGCACGGTAGACTTAGAAATTCAATTATGATAAGTGGGGCCCACGGTTCTTCATCCAGACCAGTGATCTGTTTGGTGGGACCGTGGATGGACCATGTCTTGAAAATCTCATAGATAGGACCATCTTAACCACTCCATTTGTGTCCTATAAATTGACGGTTAATAAGAATCGAAGATGGATGATTACTGATTAGGACCTTCCAATCTCGGTGTTGTTTAGGGTTACAACTTACAACCATCCATGGTGGAGTACATCATATCAATTTTCATGGGCCCCACTTGTTGGAATTTTGATCCTGCGTGTAGAAGGTCATGATGAGGAGGAGAAGGATGGAAGGTTTTTTCTTCTTCACCACTGCGGTGAATCCAGGCCGTCCATGTGGCAGTGATTTACAGCTATCCGTGCCATCCAGATTGTGGATCCTGGGCATTTCTCTATAATCACACCAATCAAACAATCCTAACAATTCAAGTAGTAGCATGGATGATTAAAAGTAAGAGAGTGAGTGGTCCAAATTCAATGAAAAATTCAGATCTTTAATATTTTCATCGCAGAGAATTTCTTCGGTTATGCTATTGCTCATCCACAGTTGGGTCAGCAATTTGGATGGTCTGGATTCCCGTAGAGCTAGGCTACGTGTACTGTTTGAAGAGTCACGTTGCAAATGTTAGTCTAGCCCATTCTCACACGATCACATGTACACGTGGCAGACGTGCAGCCAATATAAAGAACCCAAATTTGTGCCCTACTCCGATCACTGGTCATCAATTGAATGGTTAGAATGAAATAAAAAATAAAAATAAAAATCAGCCGTCCAATTCCAATGGAAAAATGTACGTTCCTAACCCGCCAATTCCACCAATTCCTTAGCTAGGAATGCACAGCCGCTCTGATGGGCCACCGAAATGTATGGATTCAATCCACACCTTCCATTCATTTTTCCATGTCATTTTAGTATTCGATCCCAAAAATGAGACAGATCTAATGTTCAAATGCACTATAAAGTGAGGATTAGAAGTTTACCGTTGAAAGCTTTTTGGGCGCTACAGAAGTTTTGGATCAAGCTGATATTTTTTTTATCCTTTCATCCAGGTCTATGAGACCTTATGAACAGGTTGGATGGAAATTAACTATCATAGTGGGCCATAGGAAGTTTCAACGGTGGATGTCATTATCACTGCTTCTTCCTGTGGTGTGGTCCATTTGAGACTTATATCTTATAATTTTTGTAAATACAGACTAAAATGATATGGAAAACTGGATGGACGGTGTGGATAATAACCATACATCACAGTGGCCTCTCAGAGGCCTTGTGCATTACTAGCAAGGGAGCCCAATCCGCGTCCTCTCTCCCGGTCTCCCCTCACGGGCTGCGCACTTGCCAATTGCGAGCTTTAAAACTGAGTTAGACAGTACGGCTAGTGTGTGATAATTACAAAATGGCCACTCTTGCCCCCTTCTCCTTAATATCTACTCCTCTTTTTTCTACTTTTGGCCATACAATAGTACAGCTATCTACTGTTGTACTGTCAAAAGTATAAAAAGAGAAGGGCACGTGTAACTACTAACGACCTATCAATCATGGTGTCTTAAAGCACCTGTTTCCCACTATCCTACCCACCCCACGGTTTCAAGACTCGTCCGAGTCAACCCGGACCCGGTCAGAATCGATTCGGTTCGACAACAAGAGCCACCCTTGACTCGGGTGAGTAGGGCCGATTCAGCCTCAACTTGGGCAAGTTGCAACGCAAGTCCAAGCCAAACTAGTCAGATTGAGTCGTCGTAGAGACCCTTTTGTGATTTTGATGTAAAGCGGGTCACGCGTAGTTTCACGGCCAAGATGGATCAGAAAAGGCCCAGTGGACGACAGAAGTGATTCGGACCGTCAGACTTTAGATCAAGCGTATCTCACAATCCTGAATGAGTTATCGGGCATAAAATATATGATTTTGTGGTAGAACGAGCTAATTTAGCAAAGTAACCCCGTTATGTTGATCAGTTGCGCAAGCTGAATTTGTGAAATACCCCTAGATCGACGATCGTTTCCTTATTTTAATTCACTGGGCATTAGGAGTTGCGCCCAATGCGAAAAGAACCTAGAAAAATTAGGAGAACAGCTAGGTGAAGCCAAGTAGTACACTATTTTTGGCCGGAAACCTTACACACTAGTAAACATCACGATTATCTATAAATAGTAAGTTTAGTAGTTTGCTTCTGATTTCTCTCTCATTGCTTGGTACCCCTATTTAAAGAATTGTGAACTCGTTTATTTCATTCATTAATCAATTTCAAATTTTATAGAGTTTATTTTCTATTTTGTTTGCTTTCTTTCTCGTAGATTTGATAAGCCTCTTGAGGAATACGGTGCTCGACCTCATCATGTTTATCCCTGCGTTAGATTTTGATATGCCTCTCCCGTAAGTCAATATCCTGCACGTGTCATCCAGCATTGGGCTTGCACACATGCAAAGTAGTTCAATGATTGAAAACGTCCTTACTGTGGACTATGATATATGGGCCACACTTAGAGTTGTACACGATCTGAGTTAGCTTGGCTAACTCGCTTAACTCGACTCAAAAAAGCTCAGTTCAAAATTGAGTTCGAGCTGAGTCGAGCAGATTTTTGGAGCTTGAAAAATTTTCAAGCTGAGTCCAAGCTCGAATCAACTCGGATCGAATCAGTTCGCTAACTCAGTTATTTTAATATTGATGTTGCTCACCAATTGTTTAATGAAATGACTCAACGAAGTATTGTTTTGGGTGCAAACATTTTCTGTAGGATCGGTTGCTGTCAAGGAAGATATGATACGAAACAAATCACTACAAAAAAAAAAAACTTTTCATGATAAAACTACCATTATATTTTGATTTTTATGTTGTCTATCAAGTGTTTGATGAAATACCTGTAAACCCATGCTATTGTTTTGCATACTATAAGAATTTCAAAATGCACTCCATGTATTTGAGCAAATGTCGCTCAAGCTCGAAGTGGCCGAGCAGCTGATCGAACCGAGTTATGCTAGCCAGCCAGGCTTGAGGATCGAGTCGAGCTGAGTTCGAGCTAGGGTCAACTATTGATTGAGTCGAGCTCTGCGAAGCTCGACTCGGTTCAACTCATATGCAGCTTTAGCCACACTAGAAAAATTACATTTAAAGGATAATTGTTACCAATACCATTATTAGATGTGGTTCTCATTCAATGGGTGCTCAAACCCATGACCTCATGTTGAAACTCTTGTGAGTCTACCACTAAGCCATGGGGTCATGAATGTGTATAAAAAAAAATGTTAATTAATTGTTAAGTTATTAGGTATTTTCATGCTACCTCCACCCATGTCCTCACGGGGCCTTTCTCTAGCCATTATCAAGCCTCTCTTTCTAATAACCAATTCAATTATTGGTTTACATTGGACATGGTCGAACCATCTAAATCTCCTTTCCCTCCAGTTATTCCCTATATGTGCTACTGTTAAGTTTTTTTCGAATGCATTCATTTCTAATTCCATCCTTTCTCACCTTGTCATTCATTTCTCCACATCCTCATTTCAACAATGCTCTTATGAACATGTTCTTTAACCACCCAATCAATCAACGCAAATAATTACCTCACTGTATATGTATTCTACAGCTTATTTAAACCATATTGTCTAATTAATGAATTTTCTAAGCCTCAGCATATTCGCAGGGCACCTTCTAAGTCAAAATTGGGATCTAGGCGGTGGGGCCCACTATGCAAAATCCATATCCATTCACCTATGGCTACATGTGCAATTAAGAGCGAAAAATATTCATATGCATAGGAATGAGTAATTGCTACATGGAATATAAAATCTTCTACATTTTCTCTGAGGCTTCGAAAATGAGTTTGTCTCATTTTAGTTGACAATAATCATGTATTAAAGTATTAAGGTCGCGTGTTGCATACATGTATGAAACACAAAGTGAGTATGCATTGAAAATTTCTTATAAGGAAACATTCCTTCTCACTTCTTATATATAACTTGTGAGGACACTTCTCGTGAGCTTTAGCATGCCTGTTATCTACTGGTGTGTCTTGTTTTATAACAATGGAACTAGGTAGAGAGGGTAATTTTCTTTATGATTCCTTGGTAAGAGAGTTATTTTATGGTGAATGGGTGAGAGAAAGTAGTAAATTTTATACTCTTGATATTTCTCATTTTATTAAGGAAAAAAACTCCATATTACCACCCTATAATCGTGGCCAAATTATCAAACCATGTGTATCTTTGTACATTTAATTACTTTTTTTTTTCTTTGGCTTTTGAACTTTCATTTAGTTCTTTTCAAGTATTGTTTTACTTTGCTTGTATCAATTATGAACGGATGTTTTTCCATAATGCATGATATTGAAGTCAAATATTGTGAAGCCTTTTAACACAAAATCAATGCCAATGTTAGTGTTGAATTTTTAATTTAAATGGTTAGATCATGTTCTACCAAATTCAAAATATCAAAGTTCAACGAATTTAGTTACATGTTGTGATTATAACATTATATCCAACTCTAATAGTAGACCGACCTGATTTTCATACCAAGTGATCATTACGTTGTGGTCCACCTTTTATAGGGATCCAATACTTAAACATGTGACATGTTGTTGGGAAAAAAATAGCTCCATAGCAATATTGTTCACATGTACAGCCTACATGTGATCATTCACACTATCCATGTTACAAAATAGTTGTAAAAGGAAAAAATAATAAGACCCTTTAATATCTTCTGCCTTCTATAAAGCTAATCAACCATATAAAGGATAAGAAAGCAAAAGAGGAAAGGAGAGAAGTTGTAGACATGAAGATGGAAATGAGATTTGTTTAGGGGTGTGTTTGGATGAATGGCTCAGATGGTACAATATTATTTTTTATAATAAATATTACATTATCCCATGGTTGAATTTGAATTCAAGCTCGTCGTCCACAACTCGCTCGAGTATGTTGCCGAAATAATTTTTGTGTTCCACGCATATCTCGTGTTAGAATACAGTGCATTAAGCAATGTAGTGTTGTCATTACACTGCACTGTTACAACAGAAAAAATAATACCACTCTTGAGCTGATGGTTCTGCAGATCACATTTCACAGCTACTCTCTCCTTCACGGTATCTCTTCATCCTTACAGTCTCGGATAGAGAAGATCATCCTGCTGCCATTAGATTGGAGACGTTCTCCACGGTATTACATGTTCGTCCTTTGCGATGGTTCTGTGGTTCAATTTTCACAACTAGATCGCCGAGTCTCCGTGAAGCTTGTCCTTTTTTCATCTTCCTTTCACCCATTACAACAATCTTATGACTGATTCTGAGAAGTCAAGTATTGCGTATAGTTTCCTTTATAGCGTGTGGAATTTAAAATGTGATCGTGTATATTTGGAAAAGAGTATCCATTGATTTGTGGGATGGATGTTATCCCTTCCATGTTCCTTCTCATTATCTCTGTATATTCCATAAAACACTTAAGTTTTGTGGATGCATATCATAGGAGAGTAGCCACCATATTTCCTCTTCACTCTACGAAGAAGGCAACCCACGCAATACATCCGAATTGAATTTTCTCTGTAGGTGGGTTTTTTTTTTTTACATTACTACGTATCTGCAGTGTATCCGAGAAATGGATTCACTTCCGACACCTGCGACATGATTTGTGCATGTCAATGAGACTATGAGTAATGATCTGGCCTGATCGTCAAAACCATTTCGAGAATGACTATATAAGAAAATCTTCTCTTCCTTCTTCTCTCACATTAACCGCTTTTCTGAAATAAATCGTTAGGGTTTCCTATGAGTCCAGGTGCTCTTGGACAAGGGAGATAATATTTTATTCACAAGTTTTCAGTGTTGTTTAAAGGATCATCTTTGTTTGCATTTTAAATGTTCCATATTATGCACATATGAAAGCATTGTTTGCTCTGATTGTATGTTAGTGTTAAGAAATAATCAGTGTTTATATTGAAGTTTGAAATATTTTCATATATTTTCAAAGGTTTACCCTGTAATGTAAAGATACTGTAGGATCATATTGCTTCTTCCTTATTGAACAATGATTTCTAAATTAATGAAGTCTAATTGTATCCTTTTCGTGCAGTCAAGTCTCGCATAGGTGTTGATCCTTAAAGTAATCAATAATTTTCATTATAACATTATTAATAGGTGCGTGGTTTACTAGTCAGCTTAATCTAAAAGTTGTGGTAGCTATTACTAATCTGTTATTCTTTTGTATTTGGTATTACTTATGTTGCTTGCCTGATTACTGTTTCTTAATCATAAATTTATTTCTCTCGACTGTATCATGTGTTATGTTTGACTTAGAATGGTTTTCATGTTCTTTAAGGAAATAACTCTCTGATGTATTTTTAATCATGTTAAGAATCCATGTAATGCGTTTTATAAAAACTCTGCGTATATGTTCTTATCTTGCTATACATTTGGGATTCTAATGTTATTTGTACCTCTAAACACAAAGCAAATTGAAAAAGTAATAGGTCAGTTCCCCATTTCACTCATGGTGTCTCATAGTAGTGACTCTAGCTGGGAGGAATCCTCTAATAATGATTGAAATGAAAATGAAATAGCGGTTGCATTAACCGCAATTGCAGTCTCTGCATGTGTTATGGGAGCTGTTAAATATTATCGTCATTGTTGTATGAAGTCGTTGCCTCGAGATTGTTATGTAGATAAAAATAAACTTGTTAATGAAATCATAAAGAAGAGCGATGTTGACTATATTACACAGCTAAGAATGGGCCGTAATAAGTTTTTTGAGTTATGTTCTTTGTTAAAATATAGGGAATTTGTTGTCTAATACAAAGAGATGCAGTTTAGAGGAACAAATCGTCATGTTCCTGCATACTATTGGACATAATGTGTGAAACTGTGTCATTGGTTATCGGTTTTTACGATCTAGAGAAATCGTGAGTTGACACTTCAATAGAGTTCTTGATGTTGTAATTAGTCTTTATCTGGAATATATAAAGTTTCATGGGTTACATATCTTGAAAGCGATATCCGATAATTCAATGTGGAGCCCTTATTTTCAGGTATTATAATATAAGAATTTGAAATTATGATACAATTAAATTATTGTTTACTTAATACCAATCTAAAAGTCAAATGAATGTTACTTGTAAGACTACATTGGGGCACTCGATGACATCCATATATCGGCCTATTTGTCGAAAGAAGTAAGTGTAACATTTCGAAATCGAAAAAGTTTTATCCCAGAATATAATGGCAGCCTGTACATTTGATATGAAATTTGTATACGTGCTAGCGAGTTGAGATGGTTCTGCATTTAATGCTCGTGTTTTGCAAAATGCATTAACTCGTCGCCTTAATTGTTTCCTTGTATCTCATGATAAAGAATGATTGTTGCTGATTCATCTAAATCTGTAGCATGCAATTGTTCACATGTTTAATATTCATATATTGCTTTGTGTTGAAAAATATTATATTGTGGATGCGGGATATGCTCATTCTCTATGATTTATGGCACCTTATCGAGGTATTCGATATCATTTAAATAAATTTCGTACAGAAAGGAAGCCTACTAATAAGAAAGAACTCTTCAATTATTGTCATGCCCAGTTATGAAATGTCATTAAACGGTGTTTCGGTCTTTAAAAAGGCTGAATTCCTATACTACGTATAGCACCACTGTAACGCCTTGAAAATCGGGGATCAAGTAGAAGCTCAACTCTCGAGTTTTAATGCATCACTTATGCAACATAGATAATGATGTTTAAATGTTATCCATATTAGTACATTAAACATGAGTGAGATTATACTAAAACAACATATCATACTCCAGAGATAAGTAAGTTAAGCAAGCGGAAGACTAAGATAAGTATATAATGTATATGAGTGTTTCTCAATCCTCAAAGTATGAGTATGTTACCAGGCTAAATATATATATGTGTTGATCTACAATATACAAAATAAAAAAAATGTGAATGTCCAACTAATTCATATAACTCCTGTAATCCCTTCAAATCAAAACAAGGTCTACGAAGACCCGCCTGATAGCTGAGCATAAGAGAATTCTTCATCCTTGTCCATAAAGTCTATTTCAGCTGCATAGACTTCACCACCTGCATCTACAATAGAGTCTAGTTGGTGTTTTAAAACACCATCCTAGGTGGGAATGAGTAGTTAATTCGATGAACCTATAAAGCAAAAGTTAACATGTTATCAATTCAGTCAAGCAGTAAAGATAAAGCAATACGTCAAACAGTCCTAGCTACTCTTATTAATGCAGGAATGATATGCTATAATGATACATACCCTCGCCTGCACTCCCTCAGCGACTTCATCTCATGGTCGTGCATGCAACACTCCCGCTGTGCTCAATTCCAATGTCAAAGGCACATGTAATGCGGTGCATGTGCATGTTAGCCAAGTTTTTAATTAGACTATTTATACAGCAGATTTGGAAAGCAAAGGTACCTCCTTTTATATCATTTACCCAACAGTGATCCATCTAGGGTCGTCAATCCTAGTTAATCATATACGATAGGTAAGTTCAAGAGTTTACACTCTAGGTCGCTATGAGAGGCTTGTCACTATCAGCGTAAGCCTATTTTGTACTTGAGGTCACTTCACCAACGCCCTACCAACTGAAAATCTATTTTCAAAGGTTCATCACCAACCCGACTGAGGACCACAGCCAGATTACGCCAGTATAAGCTGACAGCTCGAATATAGTATCTCATACCACCGTATTCGGCTCACGAGTCACTACGGGGAGGGTTGTCACCCCAGCGTAAGCCGACAGCTCGACCACGGTGTCCCATACCACCGTGCCTAGCTCATGAGTCTTAGCGGATCGTAATACTAGGGTTGCAACGGATTTTACATTGGTAAGTGACACCTTAAATTCAAGCAGTGGTGTCCATACATGGCAAACACACAATAGGCCAATCGGTTTATTAGACAAGTTCGACTGGTACGAGCGTATGCTGAATTATCGACATGGTACCACTGTCGACAATCATCATACGACTCGGATTAACCGAAAGCATCAAGTGTGACGAGACTAATTCGGCCACTCAAACAGGAATTGTTACCGATTGCCTGGACTATGTAGTAGTCCCAATCATAATCAAAAGCAACATGTAGAGACATGTGATAATCATATAGGCATTTAATAAACAATTCAAATATAAATCTTATTTGAGCATTTTAACAAACACATTGAACATATTATTATACATATACATTTCATTCATAGATCACGTAGTAGCAATTTAGATTACATGAAGAAAACTATAAATACTGATAAGGTAATTGAGAATCTTATCTCAACACCCTTACTAAAATACATTTCATTAAGCAATTTCTCATTCAGTCATTTTATCAAACACTTAGACTACACATTACTTTATACTTCGAGTACATTAGTTACGTCATATATTATGACAAATCCTTTCACAAGGGAATTGTCATACATACAACAAATATGAATCTTAGATTAATAGTCATGACAAGTATAAATTAAGATTTCACACTCATTCAAACAAATTATCGAACACTTAAGGCTACATAATACCACATACATGAACTAATCTAGTTATAACATATATTATGACAAATCTTTTCATAAATGAATTGTTACACATACAACGAACATGTATTATAGGTTAATCGGCATGGTCAACATAAATCATAATTTTACTTTCATTCAAACATTTCAACAAACACATAGAATGCACTTTATATCTACATAGTATACAAACATGTATAGTTTATCAGATACATCGTAACTAAGATCATATAGCAACAATCAAGTCAGGCATAAATCATTACTGACATTAAAAGCTTTGAAAACCATAACCTAAGCATTTATAGTCCACACCTTCCGTCGGTAAACCCGTATCGAACTTAATTCAAACACTACGCCTTTGTCTACGGCACAACGACTGCCTAAATCAATGAAATAGGTTAGCTATTTCACCAATTCCTCTATTTGAATCCCTAAAAAAAATTAGCGTTATGATTCCTTACCAAATTCGAAGTTAGAACAGATGGTGTAGCGATGGTGGGGTGGCGATTCAACGTGTGGAGTTGTGGAAAAGGATCTCAGCAATGATCCTCTGATCTCACTCTCTTCTCTCTCCTAGGGTTTGGAGAAAATCGTATACAATAGAAATGAGGTGGGTTTAGGCCCTTATATAGGCTCAGAACCGATGGTAATGGCCCCAGGGCCATGATATACTTAGGTTATAGACAAAAGTCGACTATTTCGAGCCAACGGAGCTCATCTGGAGGCCCATTTCCTGTATACGGTATAGAAAAAGTTTCCTAACATTAGATCTATGTCAGGTTAAAGTTTCAGTCCGATCGGATCAGTGGATCGACTGCAGATGACCTGTTTCGGTTCAACGACTATCGACACTCGATCAGGGCCATAAGTACACTGACATGTGTTGAAAATTTTCTCTGATCCGAGGGTATAGTTGGATCAGAATCTGATGGTCTGAAACCTTAAATTTGTCTTGCAAGCGAATAGCTCAAATCACTTAAGTTTAAGTTCATTTTATAAAGATATTCATGTTTCTCACACACTTCACTCCAAGCTCAAGTTGTTTAGTTCGGGATACTATTTGGACTTGATTTTCGAGATGGTTGTTAAGCCCAATAAGGCAATCATAACCGTATAGTTTTAGGGCAATCGAACTTTCGATGCGCAGTTTAGATCCGATATGGAGTTTTAAGATGCTCTCAAGGGCAACTAGGTTTTGAAATTGATCTTAGATTTCTAGGTAATGTTGGGTTAGCAATTCTAATAGTTTTGGATCTTGCAGTTCGTACAGAAAGTGGTTCAAGCCAAATCCATTAATTATTTAATTTATTACTTAACTAAATTTCGTCCTAATTATGAAAAAATAATGTCATAGGGTAGGAGAAGTTGATCTATCCAACTAACCTATTTATTTTGTCAGATTCCATAAGACTAATGGCCCAAAATTTATTTTTATTTATATATTTAATATTATGGAAAAGTTAAGTTCAAGTATTGTTCTCCATCATTTAAATGTTAAGATTAGCGTCTATTATAAAAGTACTTAGAAAATTTTGAAGAATAAAGTGGTGAAAGGTGAGATCTGTGAAAGAAATGGGTTGAAAATGAATTTTAAACTTTGGGATTGAGTTCTGAGAAATCAGTAAGGTATTATGATCAACTCATTGCCTAAGGACATTTATCTCCAAGTTGGCAAAAATTCGGGACGTTACAACCACAATTCAAATTTATAACTCAAGTAAAAAATTGTTATAGCTTACTGTGTTGTTCACAACTTCATCCGTGTTTATAATGAAGACGGATTTACTGAAGCAGTTGAAGATAGTAGAGATATTTCTGAGGAAATTTCACCACGCCCTATAAAGGTCACTAATGCTGATGAAGGTCGCGCATTGTCTCATGTGACACACCACACGAGAGAGGAATGAGTAAAAAAGAGGAAAGAGATTGCGGAGAGGATGTTGAATAACGGTCTTCCTCATACGCGACAACGACATTAATTTCTTCTTTTTATTTGTTGTATTGAGCTGTTTGTGTAACAACAGAATTTTAAACATGAATATTTTAGTTTTGAGATGTTAGTTTGATATAATTTATAGACGTTTTGCATGGATTTCTTTATATGCCAGAATTTATGTTGCATGGATCTGCCTTATCCTCTAATTTACTGTCTTACATTGGATCATGAGATGATATTTCTATTAACTATTGCTGTTGCGTAGGTGACACGAATTTTCTACGGAGCTCGTACAAGGTTCCAAGAGAAAAGAATAAGACTACATCCCCTCACAGTGTACAGGCTCACCTAAGAAGACTGTGGCATCACCGAACACAATATTCGGTATCCCAATTAAGAAAAGCTTGACAACATCATTAAAAGCTCCATCACTAGTGTGTCCGACTGCCCACACTCGAAGGACTACAAAAGTAAGGAGTCATCTCACATTCAGTGGACTGATCCAATGGATAATGCATTGGTTGATGCATTAGTCGAGCAAGTTAATCTTGGTCGAAAAAGTGGCATTGGTTTCAAGCCCGAAGCTTATAAGACAACTATCAATGAAATCTTTAATAGATGTAAAATCGAGTTAGAGAACAAACATATTTCTAATCATCTCCGCATATTGAAGAGATTCTATTGGGCAGTGAAGGACATACTGAATGCGAGTGACTTTGGCTGGGATGCTGACCTAAAAATGGTTGTCGCCACGAACGATGTCTGGGATGGGTACATTGCGGTAAGTAACATTCGTATTTTACTCAACCGAACTCCTCGGACATTATTGTGATTTTTTAATCTATGCAAAGGTGTTGATATAGTTTCATCCATGCTAACTTACTAATCTAGTTTTGCGGTCTCACCCATACGCTGAAAGAGTATATGAAAAACACATCGATAGATACAATGACTTGACTTTTATGTTTGGAAATGATTGTGCCCATGACTCATTTGTTAGTACCGCATATTCTTCACTACTTTCCAGTAGACGCCGCCAAAGAGATGAGGTCGATTTTGACAATGATTCTGATGAAAATGGTACTGAAATTGTTCGTCTTTCTTCAAATGATGAGGATGACCACGACAACAGTTCGGCGCGTCGTCTCAATGAGGGATCACAACAGTGCTCAAAGAGGGTTAATAAAGGCCCTATGGAGGTCTCGAGAGGGTCTAAAAATAATCAAAGCATTGCTACTGACATGACCCGACAACGAAGGGATAAGCCGAGTGGCCACATTGGCGATAAAATGGGCGAAATGGCTGAGGCTATTAGGACCCTAACCATTACTATGGCATAGGGCAAAACTATGAGCCGACTCCAAAAGATGTTGGGCATACTAGAGGAAGTGGATGGTCTCAGCCATGAGGACTAAGTCCGGGCAGCTCGGTTGTTATAGGAAGATACTGTTAGTACCGATTTTTCATCAAAATGGGGCATGAGAGGATGAAGGAGTGGGTATAGAAGCTCCTCGACCACAATGCCTCTGTCTGAAATATTGCTGCATTGGCTGCACTGAGACTTTTAAACAACTAAACTCCTTTTTTTCTTTGTTTGTGTATATTTTGAAGTGGATTCGGGTTAGATATTTTAGGTGCTTCATGAGTACCCAACACTCTGCTCTATGGTTCTTCTGCATACTTTCCTAACTGATGGTCACACCATCTATGATATATGTTGCTTAATAATCTGTTTTCTCTGTTATCTAACTAAAATGAGAGTATTAAGAGTTTCATAAGTGCAGGTACAACATAGTATCTGCCTTTGAACACATGCACAATTTACTGCTACATCATGAAAGTTGTAATTATTTAATTGGTTTAACTCACTGGTTGGTTGAATCTTCATCATATCATATCAATCCAAGATGCTATGTTGATTTTAATGTGAAGCTTCTAATGATATATGATGCTTTTCTGTTTTGTTTTCTGAATGGCTAAAAATACATCTCTTGATCATTGAACTTGCATGAAACATATATTCATAAACGGGGTACGTATATTTCTTGTCATAGTAGGAAAATATCAGATTCCATGATTTTATGGAATTGAATGTCAATCTATCAGTGATCGAAACTACGAATGTATATGGATGGAAGAATTTTCATTTTTTCTTCTCTGACTTACCATCCTATTTTGTAATATATGTTAATAGTTTCGATGAAGTGGATTGTTTGTCGATGTTACAGTCACTTCATATTATGTACATCTCATATTGATATTTTTTTCAAGAACGTATGGGGAAATATTATGTGGTCTTTGTGGCCAGAGTTCTAGGCCTATATGACAGGTGGGAGGATGCTCGTGCGCAGGTTGATCGTTACCATAGATGTAGATACCAATTGTATAAGTCATACGATGAGGCTGCGACAGCTTGAGATAATTTTCAGGTATGGTATAAGCTTCATAAATTTGGAAGGAAGAATGGATCTGTAATTTTTGTCCCAGTGTTTTCTAAATCATTTCAGTCTTAGGAATTTTTTTATATGTTCTGATGACTGTAGGCCACAAGGCAGAATTCATCATCGTCTAGCATCCCTGTGAGTAAAGACAGCTTAAAAGGATTTCGTTATGAGTGACTTTCAAAGAGATTCGAGTCTGAAGCTCCATGTACTCATGGTTTGGCTATAGTTGAAGAAGATCATGTTGAGGTGCACGTATACGAAGCTATCATGTCGAACATGAAAGGAGATTATGATTCTTCTAGAATGATGAATGCTCTCTTGAAAGTTGTGATTGAGGTGATGCTTATATATATAGTAGTCAGTTAGATTGTTTCAACTCTCATATCATAAGGAAGGATTAACACGCCACACCAGTTGATGGAACCAGAAATCGTGTATGAAGATGTCTCTCCCTTGTTGATGGGTTATGTTGTGGATTTGCATAGTTGTTAAACTTATTTTTTGTCTCATTTGCATGAATGACTTGAAGTTAACATACACTTCTTAATTTAAGTGTTTTTGATTTCATATTTTGGTAGATTTAGTATTGTTTATCAATTCTAATATTTCTTTAATTGTATACTCTTTATGAAACCCAACTTTAAGAAGTATCTGAACCCGCGATGATTTATGAGCTCCACCATGATGTATCTTTTTCATCCACTCTGTTCTTCCATTTTTTTAAATCATTTTATGGGTTGATTCCAAAATTGAGAGGGATATAAATCTTAAGTGGACCACGCCACATGAAAACAATAGTGATTGGATATCCACCGTTAAAATCCTCCTAAGGCCCGCTATACTATTTTGTTGACATTCAATCTATTGATTAGGTCATACAAGCCCAGATGAAGAGAAAAAAGAAAGATCAGCTTGATCCAAAACTATCATAGCCCCCAAATACATCATGGTGGGCCCCACATAGCATGTGGACATTAGTTACACCAAATGGTTTGATCTCGTTCACGAATTTTCAATGAAAGCGTGTGGGCGTTAATTACCCCAGATAGTTTGTCGTACTTCATGACTACAAACTGTTCAACACGACCAAGTGTCTTTTTTCAAACTTCAACATTAAAATCCATATACATATACAAATTTATTCAAAATCAAACAGTGTAGTTGTGAAGAACAATGTAGTCGTGAAGAACAATATGGACGGAACCGAGATACAATGCCACGAGTACCGTCTCCGTGCATATTTACAATGCAGAAAATCCTATTAGTGAATCCAAACAGGCCCTAAAAGCCTTGTAATGAGAAATGCTCAAGTGTTACCGGTTGCATTGGGTCATTGTATAGTCCGATCGATCGATCTGAACGGTCTATTTACTCCTTAACACATTCCATGGCCTACCATGTGAAAATCACACTGATGGGATGATCCAGTCCATCCTTGATTTAGTCAAACTATTTCTAGACATCCTTTTTCTAAGGCATGGAGGGGACGGTTGGGATCGCCTGCAATTATAAGCAATCCAGAATCTCCCCTAACTAATGCATTGATCAAATGGTTGGTTGTGCCTATTTTTGTTTGGATGATCTGGACCGTCCATTGTAAATGCTATTGATCAGATGGTTAAGCCTGCCTTTTCAGTCGATGTTCGTATGGTGGCCCATGAAATGAGCGTTGAATCTAATGAACAGCCTAGATCAATGGATTGCACTGTGCAAATGGCCCATTGCAACTAGGAGCACTATAACTTATCTTATCATGAAAGCATAAAAAAACATTTCTCCGAAACTTGACCTAGCCAGTGATAAACATTGCTTTTTCCACTCATTAGCACTAGAAGATAGATATAGCATCTGTCCACAATTATAAGTGCTTTGAATAAGCCACCCACCGCTAACCATCCACTAAGAAAACTGGCCTTTCCCACTCACAACTCCATTACATATCTCTCACACACACGGAGGTGGGCCAACCTTAGACTAAGATAGGCCATTCTCCGGGATGATCCTAACCAATGTTTTAGGACCCAGATTAGATCCAACGGTTGGGGCTGTTATTTTAATTTATTTTATAAACTAGAGATGCTTATAGTGCTCCTACTTGCATTGGCACACTTAGACAGTGCAATCCATTGATCAAGACTGTTCATTAGGTTCAACTCATGTATGCTGGGCTACCATGCAAACATCACACTAATCTGACAAATATAAACCACTTGATCTATGAATGGGCAAGATCATCTGCACAAAATGAATTATTTGATACATGGATTTGTTAGGTAGATTGCTTATGGTTTTAAAGAATCGCTTTTGTTAGGTATATGTAAACACCACATCCATGGCTTTGAAAATGTATGGCAGTGAAAAATAAGGCCAAATCAAAGAAGAATTGGATCATCTGAGCGGTTCGATTTTTGCATGGAAGCCTATGAAATGTTTCTAGACTCAATGAACAGTTTAGATCGATCCACTGGGCTGTCCAAGTGATCAGATCCAACTAGGAGCAGTATAACTTATGGTGCTCGAGCATTTCTCTTTTAATTAATCTAAACTAGCTACATATCTGGGCCAAAACCGCCAATAAAAAGGGGTCAGTACCGGGTCTTGATCTTACCCATCCAATAGGTCGCTTGCAAATGGATAACTGCAGCGGAAGTGGAAAACATTGAATGGTTAAGATTGTTAGATAGTTGGGGGAATTTGCCACGTAATTTCTTATGGACGGTGTACCACACCACATCAACGGTGTGAATATAGCAATGGGTACCTGGGCACTTGGGCTGCACCGTTGGGATTTGATGAGATTTGATTAGATCTTGTGCTACGGACCCACACATAGCAATGTTTGAAAATTGTTAGGTCCATCACATACAGTCATTGGTGCCTATTTCTAACAGCAGCACATCACTCAATCAAATTCTAAACTAATCAAATTCTAAACTATATGTAATTACCATACAGTTAACAAAAATAGTCCTGTAATCGATGGCTTGCAAACCAAAGGTTAAGAAAGAGAGAGATGTAGCAACAGCCTACAGTCCATCGACAGTGCAGCAGCCGGATCAACGGTATGGATTGCACAATCACAGGGCCCACTTATACAGACTCAATAAGGGTAGAGGATTGACTCTTCTTGGCTCTTATTCCACACGTCCCTTTCACGATAAGCTCATTCCACAAGTGCTGTTGTGCGGCCCACTTGGTTATCTGTATGGCATCCACATTGAAATCAGACCAATCAAAGTAATCCCAGTTTGGAGCTTTTGAAAGAATTCTTCCTTTTTTCTTTTCTTTTTTTCTTTTTTTTTCTTTTTAAATGGTGTGTCCCATGATGATTACAGTGCAGCTCATATAATGCACGCTTTGAATGGCATATAAGCAATAAGACTGGCCACACCATAGAAAACAATGAACTACAACCTACTAACTTCCAAATACGATGGTCAGCATGATTTTCTTTTTTTTTTTTTGGTTCATCCCATTTTTACGATGGGGTAATTCAGTTGGATGATTCAGAAGCACTAATTTTACAAGCAAACGAACCGGTTGGGATTGGGCCTACCCTCGCCCGAGTTCTCTAGGCTTTGGCTTTGTCACGACCCGAGACCCGATTGGTCTGGAAAGGTCTTCCCTAGCATTGGCTTGAGGAGGTCCTGGGCAGGCTGGCTCTGCAAGGTAAATATTTAAATGATCAAAGGACTGAAGTAGGTCCATTGAAGATATGCTTTTAGATTTCAATCATCTACCACGTGCCCCACTGTATTAATGTTTGGATGAATTGAACCCTGACCCACTACAAATCAACGGTGAATTCAGACCGCTTGCAAGTTCTTCAAACCGTCCATTGCTTTTATATAATGGTGCCCGGTCCTGGCACAGAGAGGCCCAGACGATGGTGATTGATTGTTCACCACCATTTTAAAGTTCGGTGTGTGCTGTCCAGCATTATACATGTACTATAGTCGGGACAGTCCAGGTAGAGGACCCTATTATCAACGAAGCAGAGTCTAAAAACTGATACCGGACACAAAAAAAAATCTTAATCGTCCACCAAATAACCACCAATTGGATGGTAGGAATCATTCGATTAATGCAATTTTTAAGCCATGCTACGCAAAGTTCGAGTCATGCTCCATCAAAGACAGACCCTGCTATTTGGACGGTTCAGATTGACATGCATGTATGCCACGTGGACAGTGAAACAGACAGCACAGGTTAAACATGGTGGTGAACTGTCACGGCAGCCTAGCCAGCCCCATCAAAATAATAGAAGGGGTGTATCTTTTAATCATGTGGGTGCAGATATCAAGTCCAAAATTAAGTAGCTTTCATTAGTCAGAAAGGGAAGCTGACTTGCTGGTAACGGGTATTCGGTGCTTACATAAGCCTACGCTCTGTGGGGCCCACCGGGGGTATGTCTGTGCTATATCCTCCAACTCATGTTAGGACATGAGCTCAGACATGGGGCAGATCCAAAAATATCAAGTGGGCCACACCCCAGGAAACGTAGGATGGAAACACCAACCGTTGAAACCTTCTTTGGGCGCACCATGATGTTTAGATGCCATCCAACCCGTTCATATGGTCTTCAGTGGTGGTCATCCCCCTCTCCACCGTTTCTTGTCGTGTGGCCCACTTGAGTTCTCGATTTGCCAGATTTTGAGATCACATCCTAACGTGCGCTGGGGCAACAGATGGACGAAGAAGATATAACGGGGTCATCACGGTAGCCCCCACGAAGCTTCCGTTGGAAAAGGTTGGTCGATTTCCAAACTTAATCATGTGGGTCCGGAAGTAGTGTATCTTAGAAATCTATCATCACAAAGTTGTTATGATAAACTAATAGGAAATAATCCATTGCTGTCAGAGCACAATCAGTTACAGTGCTCTTAACTGCATCAGGACACTTCGACAGTCCAACGACCAATCAGGGCTATCCATTTGGTTCATCAAACATTTCTTTGCCTACCACCTAAAATTCACACCAATCTAAGGATCATAACCATTAGATCAATAGCCTATAAAATGCAAGGTCAAGATGAGTTCCAGGAATCTAGGCCTCTGTAACAATTGTATCCATCTATTTATTGTGCCCCATCATGGATTTAACCATCCAATCTGTGAATCCAAATATGGATGGCTGTAAAAATCATGGCTAACTTAAGGATTGGATCATCTATTGAGGGTGATTTTCAGGTTGTATTCCCCCCATAAGGTATGCTGAACCTAATGGGCGGTCTGGATCGTTGGAATGGACAGAAAGTGTACTGATGCAACTAGGAGCACTATAACTTAGGGCCTGTTTGGCCGGGCAGATTAAGAGGGATGGGACGGTAAAATCTCGGGATATGCCAAACGAGCCAAACAGACCCATGGATCTTAAACCATGGATATAGCAAACCCATGGATCTTAAACCAATCCACTGACATTACCTTAAAATTGATCCCATCCCTCCTAATCCCATTCAATCGTGCCTGGGGCATGTTTGGTTGGATGGATTGGAAGGATTGAAAGGTAGAATCTCGGAATATGCTGTGGGTCAAGCACCCCCAAGCACCCCCAGTGAACTTGTCCCGGCTATCCCATGGATCTTAAACCAATCCACCGACACCACCATCGTTACCTTAAAATCCATCCCATCCCTCCTAATCCCATTGGATCTGTCCGGCCAAACAGGCCCTTATAGTCCTATGAGAGCCTACATTGGCTTACATGCACCACCATTTCTTCAATCAAATGCTGGTTGGTCACTTATCCCTAAGTAGGCATGGATCTGCGTCAATCCAGACCATCCAAAACGTAAGGCCCACTAACCCAACAATCTTAACCATCCAATCAGTAGCTATCACATGAAAATTATAATAAAATGACCAAAATCAATATTCCGAATGTCCAATCAGTTGGGAATTTTGGGCTGTCGCCCATCCACAGTGAGTCCCGCGAATTGGACGGTCCGGATTGCCGAAATTGTTGCTAAGTTAGGAGAGTCAGAGGGTGGTGGTGAACTAGACAAGCAACCCGCAAACCAAGAAAGGAGATGACATCATAAGGAGGGCAAATTCGTCATTTCCGTAAACATTTAAGTCTCTGTAACATCGTTCACGTCCTTCATTCATTCCTCACCTTATCTATACAGCCAGATTTTTACTGTAATTCCTTTTTTAACCGTACAACGAGATCTACCTTGTATCTACCGAAGTGAAAAAAAAAGAAGGAAAAAAAAAAAAAAATCAAAGTAAATACGCGCAGAAGGCGAGGGCAAAAGCGTCAACAGAGCTGAAAAAAATTCAAGGGTACCTTCCGATATCCGCGAGCTTTCTTGACCTGTTTGCGCACAGCGAGGCGGCCGTAGACAAATGGTGCCGATTCGCGCTCCGCAACTCGTCCGAAAAGCCCGTGTCGGATCGGTGCCGACTCGGACTCGGCCTCACCAACGGACTGAGACAGAAAGCGAAACCCGATACATTACGTCCGTGCTGCGACCTCCTCGGTGCCGCCGATACGGCCGTTACAGGTGCTGATTTCCTCCACCCGGGCGAGGATCCCACCGAGAACCCGCTCTGGATCGGCGTTTCGTCGCCTTCCTTGGGCGACATCCCCCTATCTCTCGTCAGGCACGATCTCCGCGCGCCGTTGCCGGAGATCTCATCGTCGAGGGAGAAGAGCCGCGATTTCTTCTTGCGGAAGGCGGAGAACCATGAGGATGACGTGGATGAGATCGGGACTGTATTATCTCTCTCGGTTTCCTCAGATCTGGAAGCGCCGAAGAGAGAGGAGAACACGGAGAAGCGGCTCTTCTTCTTTGTGCTGGACGAGAAGGTGGGGCCGACCTGCGGGGTGCTGTAGAACTGATGTTGGTTGTGGTGCTGCCACGTGTCGGAGCGGCGGCAGATGTAGGGGGAGACGGAGCGTGGGAAGACAAGGGGAGGCTGAGGCGGTGGCTGTGGGTCAGATTTCCGGCGATTTTCTTTGGACTGGGCTTCGATGAGAGCTAAAAGGCGCTCCCTGAGACAGGCAGCGCAGACGCCTACGCCCTGTTCGAACGGATGGCGTTTGCACCTCATTCGTTTTCTGTGATTGCACCCTTTTCCGTCATTTCTTTGTGAGGAAAGGAGAATTAGAAGTTGGGTCTTCTCGATTTCTCTGTCATTTTGGAGAGAAATTGGTGTGGATTTGGGGGTGTGTAGGTCAAAGCAGGGAACCAACGTTCGGAGCGCTCCTTTATTTCTAGACGCGGTTTTGTAATTAGCCCTTGGGCAAGACATTTATTTCACTTGTTGGGATTTGACTGGAATGGCCTTTTAAATGCCTGATATGCTTGAAGATGGGAAGGGCTTTTTCGTCATTTTCTGATAGCGATGGGCTCGTGGACTGTGGGACGGTAAAAACATAGTAGTTAAAGCAGGGGACGTGCCTTCTGTGTGTGGCCAACAACTTCGTATGGATGAGATCCACACCGTCCATCAGGTGCACTGCTGCTTGACCTTGATACTGAACTGCACAGCGATCCAAAACTTAGGTGAATCGCACGTAGGAAAGGGTGTAATATAGTGATTTTGAATACGTCCCTTCTTCCTGGTGATTGGTGCCGGATTAACGGATTGGATGATATGAATACTCCATGTTGGCTCCACGGTCCGCGTCCCATCCCAACACTTTCCCACGGTGTGGCCCACCTGAGCTTTTGACCGGCTTGATTTTGGGTTGCAGGGGGAACAGCGGCCAAGCCCACACGTGGTCTCCCACGTGCCCGCCTAGCAGGCACGCTCCTATCTGACGCCGTGTAGTCGGGCAATGGGCCACCGTAATTTTGCACTGGTGGATCTAGGTTCTACTAATGGATGGTTGAAAATGAACGGTGGTTCGCGTCTCTTACAAGGTTATATGATTAATATGTTTTTTGAGGCTATGGGCCATGTCTTCGGTCAGCTGGTGGATGGTGTTGGCTGAAGTCGGTTACAGAAAAACTTTAATGCTTTGGCAGAGTATGAGGGATGATACACAGGCACTTGAAAATTACTTAGAACTTGCACGCGAATAATAGAATTAAATTGTCCAAATTACGGTACCTAATTTAGATTGTATCATGAACTAAAATTAAAATTTATTTGAATATCTGACCATCCGATTGGTGGACATTTATTGGACGGTTAAAGCATAAATGATCCAACTATCTTCCACAAATAAAGTACGGTACACAATCCAGGGGTCATAGGATTGCGCGGGAGCAGATTCGCTGTTACCCGGGAACGCGTTAGTGGGTGCTACCCTAACCCTGTGGGGCGCACGTTGATGTATTTTTTGTATATCCACGCCGTCTATCTGTTTTTCCTCTTCATTTTAGAACGTCATCCAAAACCTTAAGAATATAAAAACCTCCAGTGGACCACACAAATGGAAACAGTGATGAATGACCAACTGATATTTGTATTTTCCCTTCATACAGGTCTTCTTAATGTTATCAACAGGCTGGAAGGAAAATTAATATTACAAAAACCTAATAATGGGCCTTTTTAATTTTTTAATGGTGAGTCACTCAATCACCACTGTTTCCTGTGGTGTGGTGTACCTGAGATTTGCATCTTGAGATTTGGATCTGCTTCATTCTACAGCCCACAACCTAAAATGGGCTAGAGAAACGGATGGACGGCGTAGATATACAACACATCATCAGGGTGGATCCCACGGTAGGTGTTACCTGGGTAACAGCTAATCCACTCCCGGATTGTTCATCCAATCTGATCCTGTGACTGTGACTTGGCCATAGAGTTTGCGTTACGGTAGGTAGTGGGTCCAGGCTTAGGCCCGACCCGCCTTGGAGCGGGTTTGGGCTAAAGCTAAATGGGTAGTAGACTAGCCTCAAGTTTGAAAATATGGCCCGTTTTAAGTAAATGGGCCAGGTTTGGGTTGAACCCTACCCAATCTAGCATATAGGTTATAAATGCGGTGGGCCAGATGACCCAAAATAAATTTAAAACCCATGTGTGGTCGTGCTGGGTCGGGTCAGTCCAGCCCAACCCAATTGCAACTAAATGGTTGAGTTCATGACAGAATTCTTGGCTCGTTTACTAATGGGCCCAGCTCAGGCTGACCCGGACCCGACTCATTGGCACCCTTATCGAGAAGGGATCCATAGTACCCATTCACAAAATCATGGTGCACGTTGCAAAAATGAGCCACCAGATCAGCACCGTCCAGATCGTGGGTCCATTTTAGATGGGTCACAGTTCCAAAATTAGATTTTGATTGGACGATCCTAACCTCTGATCATGGAAATTGTTTGAAAATTTTGGACCATAAGACTCTTGCCAATGGGACATTTAGAACCAATAGGTGGATTTAGGTTCTGAATTATGCCTATCCACAATGAGGCCCATGATTTGGACGGTTTGGATTGATGTGTGGTGGCCATGAATTTGCACGTGGATCTTATTTTTGCTTTTATTTCTATCTTTTGCAAGCCCTGACTAATCTAAGAAAAAATTCTTTTGGAACATGAAATTTTCTGAGTGCATGTTTTTATCATACAAACCTGATATGGCAAACGTCCTACACTGCACCAATTTGCATACGGATATTTGGATGGTCCATTTGGCCTACTCCATTATTCAATGGGCCATAGAGTGAAAATCAAGATGATAGAAGGATCTTATCCATCCAACTATTCTCCTATAAAATAGCGGCACAGATCATTTAATCTGATTTATCCATTCTATAATACTGCTTGGTTGCTTATTCTTATTAAGTGTGGCAATGGGCTGGGCTGCCCAACCTGGTTTTGGCCTCCTGGACCAAATAGCTTGCCTTGTATGCTGCACTTGGGCCTTGCTGGACAGCCGGATCATTTTTTTGCTTGGGTTTGGGCGAAGTCATCTAGCCTGTCCCAGTCTAACCCCACTTCATATGTATATTTATATATGTCTTGTCCTATAATTAAATATGTTATTCCATTCCTTGTTTAGGCAGTTCATCTATCTTGAATATATAATGTTGGTTTTGCTCATCTTAAAAATGTCAATTTTTCATGCGTGTGTGGCCCACTTGATCAACAAACAGATTAGGAGCATTCAAGAGAGAAATAGGGATTTTATCAATTTTGAGCCTAACCAATTTTTGCCAGCCACATGCTGGGCTCAGGCCTTGGGTCTAAAGTGTCAGGTCGAGCTGGGCTCATCCAAACCTAGCCCTTTGCCTCCCATAATTCTTCTTAAGATCCTTACCTGATGTAAGACAAAGTCAAAGACAATTAATACATAGATAGGATCGAAAGAAATCATGTTAGAAAGTAGGATCTAAAAGTCTAAACGGGTTTTGAGTTTTTAGTAAAAAGAATTTACTATTTTTAATAAATTACAGTTGTGTTAGTCTTAGAATATTTTACAGTTTGAAGAGTCCTAAAATTGATTAAAATATTCATTTGGGACAGAGAAGAGTTTGAGTCTGTTTAGAATTAATTCACTATTTTAATATATTTAATATTTTAGAGGAGTTTATTATTTCAAGAACATTAGAAAATTTGGCGTAGGTTTATATAATTAGAGCTTCATAAGTAAACTTTTATTATTAATAATATCAATTTACTTATTATTTTTAGAGTTTTTGAGAAATAGACATTGATCTCCTCTTTATCATGTCCTTGCTGCATTACTTTCTATTAAATCAGCAAGGTCTTTTCTCCTGTCATGGCGTCCAATAAAAGATCAAGTGGCGCCAATCCTGCAGGGGATATTCTGGCAAATCAAACACCATCTTAGGTGAAGTTTGGAGCCTTTAAGTAACAACCATTCAATTAACTTAGGCCATGCATTGCAAGTAGAATTATGGCAAAATTGTAAGCCCTAATTCCATTTAGGCAATGTTAAATCAGGGAGGCAGATGCTTTTTGGCCATTCAGATATTTAGAGAGAGAGAGAGATGAAGATCTCTAAGACGAAGATGAAAAGTGAGCTACATAGATGGAGTTATTCTTAATTAAGACGAAGAAGAAAAGTGAAGCTATATGTGAGTAACTCTTGAAGATGGAGAAAGAGAGTGGACATAAGCCAATGAAGGAATGCTTCTTGACGAATTCCGTCTTCAGATTACATGATGAATTTATTTATGGATCAACTGTATTATATGTCTAACAACATGTGCCATCACACTAAGGTGGATCCATTGTTCGATTATTTGATTGATCCATGAATAGATTAACAACTCGTATAGAAAAAAATAAATGATTGATTCAAAACATTAGTTAATGGATAGATTAAAATAAAAGGTTTATTGATGGGGGTTTATGGACAAATAAGTCGCAAAGAGATGAATACTTTTACGTTCATCACAATGAAGATCAACACCCTTTTACCTTCTCCACAACAAACAAAGTGCATAAATCAAAGTCCATAGTAGTGGCAACAATAGCATGACTAATTAATGCCAATTGAAAGAACTAATCATAAATCCATTGTTAAGAGCAACAGTCAACACCCAAACATGAAGGATTACGAGAGGAAACATAATGTAAGATTTTGTTTTATAAAATTTTATCATAACTATAAAATTTTTATCCAACATGTAAGTTATCAACATTAATTGCTGGAAAAAAAAAAAAAAACTGCTATAAAAGTAGGTGATTGCGATAGCTACTACCATTCTAAATTTAAGAACTAGTTTAGTTTTTTAAGTGGAGAGATCATACGACAAAGTCAATGATAATCAAATGGATTGCTAGGATCGAAAAAAATAATTTAAAAAGTCTGATCCAATGGCGTAAAAGTAAAGTTTAGTTTTCAATTATCATAACTTTGCAACAAGTTATTTGTTTCATGTGTATAATATGTTATTGGAAAGTTATTGATGAACTCTACATGCTAGCCAATGCCATTAGCATTGGGATGATTTTCTAAAAATAGATCATTTGAGGAGTTAATTTTTAGTTTTTATTAGAATTAATATTTTACTAAGTTGTCGTTATTGTTATTTTTAACACACTTTAGTGCATGTTTGGTTCATAGTATTAGGTGGGATTAAGTGGTATGTAATTGCATTTGGTCCTGTGCAAATTCCATCTGGCCTTTGAAAATGATGAGAATAATTGGATTAATTCCAGTATCATATCATCTAGAGCTATTAATAAATGCTACAAGATTTTGGGTGGATTTTGAAATCCACCACATTTGTGGGCTTCACATTGATGTAATTTTTTAAATCCATATGCAAATTCCATCCAACCTTAGGAAACGATAGGAAGGATTGAATTAATCTCGATATTATATCATCCAAAGCCAACAATAAATATTGCAAGGTTTCTGGTAGATTTTGAAATCCGCTACATTTGTAGGTCTCACATTGATGCATTTTATTTATCTATGTTGTCCATCCATATGTACCGTTTAAATGTGACATTCAATCTACGTATATATACAATTGATCAACATTAGTTGTGAAATGTCATCCGTTAGTTACAATTTCATGGTCCATCAAACATAAGTTTCACTCTCTCAATACTATGTATTTCCCAAGAGAAGATTTTTATCCCAAATGTGCAGTCAAAATGCTATGGTACTTTCAGACATGTAACATCCATATCATATGATGCAAGTGACCCGATGCTGGCTCGTTAGGTGGGCAATGAAAATTGCTTCCCATACCGTTCACAACTACCTGAAGAATCGCCCTCGAACTCTAGACATGTTGTCTCAATGGCCCTAGCTGGCTCTAAACCAAGCAAGGGAGACTAAAAATCCGCCATGTAACTATAGTACCATTAATGAGAGTGACATGATGGAGCAATGAAACAAGCATTAACACCAAACCTAATTATCACTCAAGAACCACCCATGAGTGGATTGCCAATAAAACTAGCTATCAAAGTTTAGCTTCCACCACTCAAGCCTAGGTGGGGACCATTTCACCAATTTTATAGGTGGGTCCTTAAGATTGATTTCTTGCTGGCTCCACATTTGAGATTAGGCAAGGAAGAAACAGCCCCACGAATCGAGCCTATTCAATTGCGAAAACAGCGGTTGTTTCTTTCAAAGCAAGTCTTCAAAGTGGCAACTTTCTCTTGTCAATATTCCTAACCAAATGCCAAGTATGGAATAGGGTTTATGTCCAGCTGGGCATCACCCGATACATCGAAACCAAAAAGGACCTCATAACAAAGGCTAGAAACAAAAGAATAGTGAATAAAAAGGTGGTCCACCGATTCCTCATCCCGAGGCACATAATACAAACGTTTGGAAGAATCAAGGCCCTTTTGTGCAAATTGTCTTAATGTGATTTCTTCTTGCCTTCTTTGTTAGTATCCATCCACCGCTTTCGAAAAGCCTCTCTAATTATAGTAGGGTGGATGCGATGCTCATCCAAATCCATTAAAGTATTATTTGAAATAAAGTCAGATGAGTCAATTCAAGCTTACGCCAGTCTTATAAACCATGACCAGTAGCAATTACAAATCTTAGTTATAGTAAGATGATGATGATGATAAGGAGACTGTGCTTGGTATATGAATGAAGATCTTCTTGCAGAAGATATGCAAACACCGCACATGTGCATTGGATCACCTCATGAATGTGCCCTTGGCTAAAAAGAGAGATGGTCCACCCATCATGTAGGCCCATTGCCTACATTGAATATGGACCTTTGGTCATCCTCCATTAACCGTAACTGTTTATTTTTGCCGATGCATGTTGCAAGCATCTTCCCATCCCTTTCGCACAACTTCTCTCAGTACTTCGGGTTGTTTGGAACTCTCAAAACCATGAATTATTAGTAGTTGGGAATTGAAATTCAGAATTTATAAAAGTGAGATCATTTGATGCCCTTGAAAATCTTGAATTTTAATTCTAGGCAGTTCAAATTTTAAAATTTTTACTTTTTTTCAATTCTAAAGAATCTCCATAGCTTGCAAATTCAAGATGTGGGAGTCATCTCCAGCTACCTCTCATGGTATTCACATCCATTTACCATGTTATAAAAATTAAACCTATACAATCATTATATAAATTATATTATAAAAATATAAATAAATTCTTTAAAAATATATTTTTTAAGTTTGAATATAAAAAATTTATGTCATAAGAAACTTGAAATTATTTTTTCTTTTGCCAACGTTGTATTACAATGGACTCATTACAATTAGCATCTTACATTTCACATGTATGCCGTGTTTAGAATATTCAAGAACATTTGATTCATCATATATTATCCTATAAACATACCATAAAATAATGTAAGAATTCCAAAATTCAAAATCCATCTCCCGGACGCCATTTTTAAAATTAATGCTTTTGAAAAGCCTGCTATAAAAAAGAGCCGAAAATCTTGAATTAAGATTTACGATTCAACTCCATCCTCCTAATATTTTTAAAATTTTAGATTTTCTTTCCTTTTAAAAATAACTTTTAGTTATACTAGGACTCTTCTAAAGAAAGTTTATTTGTAATTTTTATTTTTAAAAATTAAGCCTTAAAAAAGTTTTATTAGAATTAGGATTTGTATTACAGTTAGAATTTTACTATTTTTGATAATTACGAATTTTAGTTTATTTTTTTTCTATATTAATGATGTAAGAAGACACATTAGAAAATCATCAATTAATTATTAATCAATTTCGAATTTATAAAAATTTATTTTTATTTTTCTATTTTCTTTTCTCGTGGATTCAAGAAGTCTCTGTGAAGAATCCAGATAAGCTCCATAAATTCGGAGTAGCTATCCTTGAAAAAGACGATATTTGACCTCATCACGTTTATCCTTGCGTCATTTGTATAATTGAAATTGACGTTTTGGTCATCCATGACACATGGGATCTTGCATGGAAATGCCCCTCTAGTCTGCCACGTGTTTCTTTTTTTTTTCTTTTTTTTTCAAGACACGCACGCACACCCCACACACTCACGCTGGTTGAATTTCACCACCTATGGGCATTCGAACCCTTGACCGGGAGTTAAAACTCCTGAGAGTCTACTACCCGGGCAAGAGTCAGACCCCAACTAGTATACCACGTTAGAACCGTCAGCACCAACACCTCCTACATCGTGCGTGACGTGGCTATCTATTCAGGGAACTGTGTAGTAAGCTATCCTTGCACCAGCATGGTGATCCAAGCCGTTCGTCTGGTGGGGTACACAATAAATGGCCATGGATCTAATAATACGACGGACAGTACCAGCTACAAGATCGGTGCAACATATGGGTGTAGGCGCCCATCTTTCACCAGCAAGTCTCATCAGCCGTTGATGAGAGAGCACGTGGAACCAACCGATTTGATGGCCCCTAAATTAGATAATTAAGAGCGGCAAGGATCGATCTTTAAAAGTCAGTGTCCAAACCTACCTAAATATCCGTACGTTGAAGGATCATTAACACTGGTGTGGTTGGGCGCTACGTCAATA
The DNA here is from genome assembly GCA_037074715.1 of Magnolia kwangsiensis. NCBI lineage: Eukaryota > Viridiplantae > Streptophyta > Magnoliopsida > Magnoliales > Magnoliaceae > Magnolia > Magnolia kwangsiensis. The sequence continues at coordinate 8,381,174 of CM073589.1, read as the reverse complement.
ATTTCCGTTCGCTATTCATAAAAACACGGGAACACCGTCTTTGATACGCTGGCAGATGATGATGCACGGGCACTTAAAAAATTATTTAAAACTTGCATACGTGGCATACGTAATTTTTATTAAACTGTCCAATTTACGAATACCAGTTTAGATGCATCTCAAGCCAGAAGTGATGCTTATATGATTATCTGACTATCATCTAATATACTTATTAAATGGTTAAAAATGAAAATATTCAACCAACGGTCTTGTTCCAACAAAAAAGCGTCCATGAATCGGTGGTTAGGATACATCAGCTGATTTTAGTTAAGGAAAGAGGATTTCCTGCGGAAGCCATCCATGTGAAGTTCCTGCGCTGGGAACTCAGGTGGGCCCCACTACGATGTTTATTAGAAATCCACACCGTTCATCTGTTTTTTGAGTTCATTTTAGTATGCGAGGAAAAAATAAAACCGGATTCAATGCTTAAATGGGCCGAAGATGTGAGAATTGAACGTCCATGGTTGAAATATTAGTGGGGCCACGGAAGTTTTGAATCATACTAATATTTGTGTTTTCAGTTAATCCCAGTAGGAATGAGGTTATGAACGGTATGGATGGCACGTAAACATCAATGCTAACCTATGAATGTTTCAACGGTGGGAATTTTCCTAACCATCTTTTCTTTTAGTACAGCCCACTTAAGTGTTGGATCCTGTTCACTTTTGGTTTCATATTCGAAAATGAGCTCACAAAACGGATGGACGGAATGGATTCCTCACAAACATCACGTTGGGCCCCACCTCGGTTTCCAGCACGCAGGAACTTTGCAGGAAATCGGCGTCCTAGTCAAGGAATAGTTTCAGAATTTAATCATTTTAGTTGGAGTTAGCATATGCCACACGCAGACTCCTGCAGGGCCTGCGTATCAAGTATCACATTCTGCCAGAGCACCATATAACAACCCTGTAACAAACTGTCTATGCCCATTTAATGGTGGATGTTATAAAGAGAAAGACCCTCTGCCTTTGACTTGAGAGGATGTGGAAGGCAACGCATATGTACTCCGACTAACGTAGGGACTTCAGAAGCCCACGTCATCATTTCCTCAATTTGCCGTGTCTGACTTGTGACCTGATGCGACTAAAGGTACAAGTGACCCATTTTTCGGCGGCCCCGTGCCGTTGATGTGATGGGCTTGAAGTGGACATGAGATTAGATGAAAGTTCCCTCGATCAGAAAATCAGGGGTTCCTAAACATTCGATTAATGAGAAAAACTTGGATACTATGGAAAGGTACAAGGGGTATATTAATGGATTAAAAAACACTCATGACTCAAAACAAGACGAAATAAGTATATTAAAGAATAAAAGATAAAGAAAATTGAAAAAAAAATAAAGAAGAAATGAAAAAGAAATATGCTTTGAAGGAGATTAATAGAGAGTAACAAACAGAAAATTCATAAGAACAATCCTTAAGCTCTAATACCATGTAAAGTTAAAAAGTAATAAGATTAAAAAAAATCAGCTAAGGTTGGACATGTAATATGATGTATTTATATGATAAAAGATACAAATTACATAAAAGTGAAATGATATTATAAGATTGACCCCATGAGGTTGAACTGTGTGGGCCTCAACTTGATGTGTGTCAAACATCGATCGGTGGTTCTCCTTTAGGGCTTGTTTGGATTCGTGAACAGTATTGTATTGTATTGTATTTGGGTACTATTCATGTATACATTGGATGGCTTTCAGAATACATCCAAATCAATCAGATACTAATCAATGTTTGGATTAGAGGTATTGTTTGGCATAGTATATAAAATATTATATTGATCAATGTTTGGATAAGACGTATTATGCCTGCGTCTTATACAATCTTAATTGGGTCGGGTGGCCTGTTTGACGTATGGAACTTTCTGATTTTCTAGCCTATATGATTTTCACGTTGAAATATACCAAATGAACGGTCCCGATCTTACACTGCATAGGTACTAGATATTTTGTAATTGTACAAATTTCAAACTTTCATCCGCTGCCGAATATAGCGTAATGAATATGAAGTATTGACTACAAACCTGTATTCTGACAACACTATACTGCGCTTTCGATTTTTTGAAAACAGTATGAAATCGTGTGCATAGGATACAACGCTTGTACGCTCCTATCCAAATGCTAAATACTGAGAATATTCAAAAATATTCAATTATAATACAATACAACGCACTCTTATACGCAAATCCAAACAGGCCCTAGGTCATGGGACATCCACTGTATACGAAACTCCAAGTGGGCCTTACTATTTAAAACTATATGAAGACATGCCTAAAACATATAAAAACACTTGGTGAGGTCCACCTAAGTTTTGGGTGCAATGAAAGCTTGGTGATATGACCTCTCATCCAAATGGGACACACGTAATGGATTGACTAGATATGTGAATAAATAATTATGAATGTTTTAATGGGAGGATAACCCCTCCCAACTGATGTATGTAGTGTGGCCTACCCAAGTCATGGATTGACTTGATTTTTTAGCGTATGGCCCACCATGGAATGTTGCATCTCACATTCCAACTGATGGGGCAAATGTTCGACACATATTTGGTAAATGTTCAACATTCTAACTGACACATCATGGTGGGCCACACAACTCGACCTCGTAGTACCATTTCCCTACATAAACTATCTCTCTAAGTAAAAGAACAAAATTGAAAAAAAAATAAAATCTAAGAATAATAGAAAAAACTAATAGCATTAAAGACTAACAACCTAAACCAAAGGCCACGGCAGGCCCATGCATACTATAGTGCTTGGATGATTTAATGTTAACTTACTAAGGTACCATTTTAGCTGTATTATGAGCCATAAATTATACTTGATTACCTAACTATTGAATTGGTGGACACTTATTAGTTGGTTAAAAATGAAAAATATCTAATGGCCATATTTCGATTATTGGATTCTTTGCAAAGAGGGACCAAGATAGCGAACCGTTGCAATTATATGGATTTTTAAATTGGGCTGTAAATGATCGTAGCTTTAGAGTTGGATTAGGTCCCACAAGTGAATGGAGTGGGCCTAGCCCTAGTTTATGAGTCAAAATTATTGCAATTTAATTCATTTGAGCATCCAAACACAACCGAAAGGCACTTGGTAGAATAAATGGCCGTGGTAGGTAGCTTGGAAGCAAAGAGCCACATGGGTTGAACTTTCATGAGATCCGCCCTATTAATCAGGTTCACTGTCTCATCTTTACCTAGGAATCCAAAAATCATAATCATTTAAAATTCAGCGGGCTATATTTATGGGTGGCCCATCTTGAATTAACCTAATTTTTGAATCCATGCAGTGATGTGTCTGATGGACGGTGGGATTTGTGTATGGGACGTCAAGTCATTTACACGTTAAGGTGACCCTAGTAGGTACCTACTCGCAGGCAAGTCTTTTTCATGATTAAATTCATGTTATTTTGATGAATTGGATTTTGTACAAGTGGCACACATGTAGGAAATTTAAGTTGAATGCAAGGCACTGGAGCCCAACGTGTTAGACAAGGTTGGCTATTTCTTCTTCTTCTTCTTCTTCTTCGTCTTCTTTAATTTTAATTTTATTTTATTCCTAGAACACCGTGACCCATTTTGTTCATGAGATTTAATGGCTAGGAATTACTCAGAGAAGGACTTGACTTTATACGCTTAGTCGGTATGGCACATGCAACGTCGTGTAGAGAAGGGAAAGAGAGCTGACGCGCGGTAGAAGGAACTGTTTGGTGGCCTAGATATTAGGAAAATCAACGTATTTATTAGATGGACACTGTTTCCAGAAGGGCACTCAATGCAAAGTCCAACGTTAATGAAAAAGCATTACGTGTGCCTTTACAACCAGGACCCACCATAAAAGGATAAAATTGGCACTTTGTTATAATTTCTTACTTTTTACTGTAGGTACCACTCCTGAAAGTAAACACATAGTCATTAATAATTAATGAAGTGAATTAATAATCACTAGGCAAGAGTTGGCAAGAAAGAAATACATGAAAAACAAATCTTGGATAGTAAAAGATCTGCGAGTGGAGCTCCAGTGATAAACTAACAGTCACTCCAAAGTACTCAATGTTGATACAATTGGAAAATGATATGACAATCCGCGCCAACCCTACATTAGTGCAAGGGAGATAGGGATAAGCCGACTCGAATTGCTAACATCCATCATAGTTATACTACCGTGTGGTGGGCTTCCCCAAATGATTTTGCCATAGAGGCCAATGATTAGGGGTGTACACAAACCAAGTTAGCTGGTTAGCCCGCTCAACTTGACTTGAAAAAGCTTGATTCGAAGCTAGGTTTGAGATGAGTGGAGCTGATTTTTTTGAGCTCGAAAAAATTTCAAACTGAGTTCGAGCTTGACTCAACTCGACTCGGATCGAACCTCATCTCGAATCAAACTAGTTCGGTGACTTGATTACTTTGATATTGATGTTGCTAACCAAGTGTTTGATGAAACGACTCAACGAAGTGTCGGCTCGTGGTAAGGAATGTATGTATATGAAACAAATATCATTTTTTCTTGATTTTAATGTTGGCTATAAAGTGTTTGATGAAAAGACTTGTAAACAGCAGCTGTTTTACCCACAGCGAGAAATTGAAAGTGCACAGCATGTGTTTGTGAAAATGCCATGGAGGCTCTAGTTTGACTTGAACTCAACTCAAATTGGCACGAGCTACTGGCTGAACTGAGCCGAATTGGCCAATCAAGCTCGAAGACCAAGCCTACGAATGATAAACAATAACTTTCCTCTAATCACAACTTACAACTTTTATCATACTGAGCTTTCCCTCCACAACTCACACCTAAAGCACCCAATGGAGTCCACTTCATAGCTATGGCACTTAATATTGTCTTTGTTGCTTGGAGGAACATTACAAACCTTGGACATTATTTTGAAGCAATCTCAATGAATTGTTATGCGGGAAAATAAAATAAACATGCCAGAGATAAGTAGTCTAGAATTTAGAAACAAATGAAATTTACTAAGCAAAATGGTACCCACCTAATGATATAATCAAGAATAACTATGAGGACACAAATCAAAATATAAATTGGAACTTAAATGGCCCTCCAAAATTTGGATATTTATGGTAGCCATACATTATGGAGTGTTGTGAACAATTGCGTCATTTGTAATAATAGTATTGAGGACCAAAATCATCTTCCCATAACTGTCCGCCTTTCGAATCATATAAGGCATTTTTTTGCCGAAACTTTTGATGTGATAGCTAGCCGATTCCATTCGGGATTCCTTACTCGGCCCGGATTAAGGAATGCAATGCAAAATGCCATTCTACGTCGATTTGCAAAGCAATATTTTTGGTCCGTACTCTTGCTCAGGTGGTAGACTCTGGGGAGTTTCAACACCATGGCAAGGGTTCCAGTACCCCTAGGTGGTGAAATTCCACTAGGGCGTGAGTGTGTGGGGGTGTGTGTGCGAGGGTAAAAAAAAGAAGTAATATATATTTCCCTATGTCATATGGAATATTTGGTTGTAACAAAATATAAGAGTATTAAGGGCTATTTGATTTTTTATTTATGAGTATAATTCATGCTAAATAAGTCATGGTTGTTTACACATGTAATTGTAGCATTGCTTCAATGGTCACATTGACAAGGAGCTTGTCTGCAAAGCTTTGAACTCCATAGAACACATTTGTACAATTTCGCCATGTCATAGTATTTCTTATTGATGATGTTCATCTATCCCCCCCCCCCCACCTCATTTTAGGGCATGAGCCCAAAAATGAGATAGATCCCAAGCTCAAGTGAACCGCACCACACAAACTGATGGGAAATGAATGCCCGGCGTTGAAAACTTCTTGGGGGTTGATTTAGTTTTAGAGCAAGTTGATATTTGTGTATACCGTTCATACATGTCAGTGTGATCTTATGAATAAGTTGGGTGATAGATATGCATCCTCATGGCTCTAGGAAGGTTTCAATTTTGAACGGTGGATGTATTAACTCCCATGTTTCTTGTGATGTGGTCCACTCGAGCGTGGATCACACACATGCATCAAAGTTAAACCTACAAATTTTAACAGTGGTACCCAATTCCGGGGGCACACAGGGCCACACAAGGCCAAACGCCTGGCCATGCATGGGACATGTGATGTGACGCGATGCACAGCCTAGCAAGGCCATGCGCGGCTAATCCGTGCATGCGGGGCATAAGCAGGGCATGACAGTGGCGTCGTGACAACAGCATATCAGTGGCAAGGCAACTACAGCTATCCTCCCCCTAAGGTAATCGATGCTGAAATCTCCACTCAGTGCTAAGGAGCGTCCAAAATGTCTTTGTAGTTATACTATCCAGTGAATTTTATACATTTGGATGTGGTTTTCAAGGTGCAATTATATACGTATTTTCATCTCGTTCAAATACCTCTCAAAGTCATTATTAGCCATTTGCCCTCATTTACAGTTATAATTGAAAAAACAACCACTTAAAGACATTAGATTGACCCAAATAACCTGCCAAACTCAGTCAAATTCCAAATATCTGATTTCAACTGAATTTTCGAGCCGGGGATTGCTTATTCAGTTCCGAATCTATTACCCTTGATCGAACCAAAGCGCTACTTTCATATCCTACTATTCCTTTAAATCCTGGGTTCTATAAAATGAACTTCGATGGCTCGGTAAGCAGCATTTTGATGCAATTGGCATAATTAAAATCAACCATGGTGTCTTCATGGAAATATGTAGAGCAAATGAGAGACATGCATCTGAACTTTTGTGTAAGGAAAAGCCCATTTATTGAGGATTTTCCTTGAACGTGATTCCAGTAAATGGAAGAATGCAAGGAGGTTGTTGGGGAACCTTTGTAGATGGAAGATATATTGCACATGGTCCACCTAGCACATCGATTTTATTTTTTACTGTCAATACGGTAAATATTGGCTTGTCTGCATGCATCCCCATAGAAATATCACCTTTTGGGTTTTAAGGAATTACAAGAAGAAAACGAAACTATTCGATACTAACGTAGTGTATGGAACAATGTGTTGGCACATTAACGGTTGGATATGGGTTCTTTTTCAGTGATTAAAATCATTTGTATGATAGACCTAACCATGGGTGGGAGATACCAACCCTCTAAAATCAAGCATTTCAACGTTTTAATTATTTGAAGGAATGAGAATGTCCCAATTCAATGAAAAAGATCAGTCCTAATATCTCTAAGCTAAACTAATTTATATATATATATATATATATATATATATATATATATATATATATAAACTGAGGCTATCTCATAAATAGTTTGGATCACTAAAAGTGGGCCCACCATTTTGACATTATAATTTTGATTTACATATTTCTCACAGGGGGTTGTGGGTAAGGGTAGTAATGGGCCCAGCGACCTGACGGGCTCGACTAATTTTTGGACTAGGCTCAGCTTGTAAGACACGTTTGGCTTGACATGCATGCCTCAAGCAATTTTTTGAGCTGAGCTTGGGCTTAAGTTATGTTTACTTTACCTGGCTCAACATAACTGGACCTGACCCAACCCATCTCGGCCTGACCCAATTTCTTATGTGGTCACATAATGGACCACATGAATATGTGTGGAACATTATATAAGTCCAACTGGTTTTAGATGGGCCCAACTTCATCAACACAAGTCAACATTTCAATTGGATGATCCTAGTAACGATATGATTATCTGATTCGTAGTTTGGGAAATGGGTAATCCATATTTGAGTATATCATAAATATAACCATTTATGTGGACCATCTATCATTTGAGGCCCACTTTGATTGGATGATCTTAACCATCTGATCAGTAGTTTGGAAAATGGACACTTCACGTTAACTATCTAAACAATGATGTAGGCATGCATAATGTGAAGTCCCATCACTCTCAAATCACTTTGATTGGATATGGTTGTAATATTAATTTGGGAAATGGACGACCATGTCAAGAATAATAAACAGGTTTAAGCATCAATGAGGACCGGTCATCATGCGTGGCCCACTTTTAATTGCCCATCCGCATCAAAAATTACTTGAGTTGATGATCTTAGCAATCCAGTGGAGATTATCCATCCATCAGATTGAGCATGCTAGAGATGTTTAAGCATTGATCTAGACCAGCCATCATGTGGAGATTATCCATCCCTCTCAAATCACTTTCATTGGATGAGCCCAATCCATTTGATTAATGGCTTCAGAAATGGATGGCTCATATTGAGTTTACTACATTGGTCCATTCATTCATGCGGACTATCCATCATCTAAGGCCTACTTTAATAACCCCTCCCTCTCAAATCACTTCGATCATATGAGCATCACCATTTCATCATTGGTTTGTGAAATAAAAAATCTATACTGTTTAGGTTAGAGAATTCTAATAATTGATGTAAACTGTCTATCATGTGGGGCCACCTTTGACTAACTATCCTCCCATCACTTTGTTTGGAATGATATAGTCACCCAATTATCGGTTTGAAAAATAAAGGATCTAAATTAAGGTGGTAAAACCAAAAAGAAAATTTTAGATAAGCAGCCGCTGTTATATTGTAGATGTGTACGTGTGAATGCTTCACACGTATGCAGGCAAAAAGGTGTGTTGGGCCCACCGTGAATGCATGTGATTTATCCACAATGTCCATCCATTTGTTCAGCTCATTTTAGGAGTGGAGCGCAAATTTGAAGCATATCCAACGCTCAAGTGATCCACACCACAAGAAATATTGGAAATAATGATATCCACCGTTGAAACCTTCCTAGGGCCTACATTTATGTTTATTTGTCATTTAACCTGTTCATAAGATCACACCAACATGGATGAACGGAAAAAAAAAAAAAAAAAAAAAAACCAAATATCAACTTGATCCAAACGTCTGTGGCCCCAAGAACTTTTTAACGGTATGCATTCAATTAATACTGTTTCCTGTGGTACGCCTGAGCTCTGGATATGCTTCATTTCTTGGGATCAAGCCCAAAAATTATCTTATAAAATGGATGAACGGAGTAGATAAAATATGTAAATAACGGTGGCCTCCACAGAGTTTACTCAGTAAGCTAAGCATACTGAGTTACTCGGTACGCAATCCGATTCCGTCCAAATCCCATGGACGCAAATTTCCTGCTGAAGCATTTCCCATGAACTTCCTTCCCGTGATTATGGGTGTGGCCGTTATGATGTTTTTGAGAAAGCCTGTCTGTCCATCCGTTTTTCGAGCTCCCTTTAACACATACCACAAAGTATCCAAAACTTAAATGGGCCAAACGAGAGGAAAGAGTGGGGATTTAGTACTATCCACGACGTCCATCCACATGGATATATTATTTTAAGGTATTAGTCAGAGAACGAGGCATATCCAAAGCTTTAGTGGACCCTACCACAGAAAACAGTGAAAAGATTAATGTCCACCGTTGAAACCTTCCTAAGGCCCACCGTGATATTTTCTCAAAATCCAATCTGTTCAAAAGTTAACAAAGACATTAGAGAAGGGAAAACACAAATATCAGCTTGATTAAAAACTTTAGTCGCCATTAGAAGTTTTTAACGGTGGCATCACTCTCCCCTCTGTTTTCTGTGATGAGTCCACTAGAGCTTTGGATGTAACTCATCCTTTGAATCTTACCCTAAAATGATCTCTCCAGATGGATGGATGGATGAACAGCGTGGATACAAAACATACATCACAGTGGGGCTACCGAACTTGGTGACGTGGCTTCAGCATCAGTCTCGCTGCTCAACCTCTCAGTAGCCATTGAATGACAAAAGTCTCTGTGCAGCGATGATGGGTGGGGCCCACCGCCATGTTAGTGGGAATTCTACTCCGTTCATCCGTTTTGAAATCTCATTTTACAATATTATACAAAAAATGAGATGGATTCAAAACTCAAGTTGGCTATACAAGAGAAAACAGTGGAGATTTAGTGAGAACCGTCGAAATATTCTCATGGGCATTAACGATTCGTTTCAGAATAATTTTTTTTGTATTTTCATTTCATTTGGTTGGCATGACATATAAACACCAAGGCAGAGTTCAGGAAAATTTCAACGGTAGGTATGCCTTTCTCCAATTTTTTCTCTTTGCAGCTCACTTAGTTTTGGATGCACTTCAATGTATATATTTTGTCCTAAAATCAGATCTCAAAATTCATGAATTGGGTAGATTTCCGAAAAAAAATGGTTGTCGGCCCCACCCAACATCCTCGCGCAGAAATCTGTCCTTCGGAATAGGTAGAAAGCAGAAGGAAAAAAAAAAAAAAAAAAAAAAAAAAAAAACGAAGACGTTCATCAACCGAGTACAAATGTGGGCTAACGTTTGCTGGTGTATCTTCCTACCTTCTACCTTCTCTGACATAACCGCTCTCTACCCATACAGGCGATGCGTGTCTAGCCTTCACGAGTTCTCTGCACCGGCGAGGGTAGTACCTGGCCGCGCCCGGAATTAAGGCCATTCAAGCCTAACATGTGGTCCTCGCGCATGATAAAATGCCGAAGCGGCTTGCGCTAGGAGAGAAGAAAGATGCTATTCGCGTCACACGTGCCAAATTGGAGCTGTACGTGTGCAGGATCCGGGTCAGTTTAAGGTGGGCCCATCGTCGACACGCATTAGCTATTAAAATTAGCTGGTCTGTTCCTCAGGTGAGTAAGGACTGTCCGTCATCTTTTTCTAGTGGAAACTTTTTTCATACATGGATAATCTGTTGATAAAACCAGTTTTATTTTTATCCTGGATATATTAACTCTAGATACCACTTGATTAACGTTCCCGATCTTTCACAAACGTGCCTTGTTTTCAAGAGTACCGCAAATCTCTTAAATATCTACTCGCGCGAATCGCACGATGTTTCCAACGTTTTCCGGCGCGCGAGCAAGCAAAAAGAAATTCCAAATTTCCGGTTTTGAGCCTCATCCTTCCCATTTAGCTCGTTTTGCCTCTGTCGCGGCTCAAGACTCAAGATCCAGCGTCTATCGCCTTCCAGTGGCCCCACATTCTCAGTGATCTGATGATCAGAACCATCCATGTTGTGAAATTGAAGTATTGGGCCACAACTGGAGAATTATGCTGAAAGGATGATTGTGACCATTGCTTTCCTGAGGTGAATTTTAAACAGTGGAAATAAAATTTTCAATGGCTCTCATTCAATTCTAAAAATCGGAGATTGGGATCATCAATGAGGCGTGAACATGGAATGATGAGATATGTATAGTAGTTAAGAGAATATGGACGGTTCAAATCATCGAACTATCTCAGCACGTGGGCCCCGGTTGCTGGCAATATCCGATGGATTCTAAGTTGCGACGGAGGCAAAACGAACTCTTGCGATCCGGATCGCCCATCAGCTCTCTCTATCTCTCTCTCGCTCTCTCTTCTAGTCTCCTCTCTCTCTCTCTCTCTCTCTCTCTCTCTATCTCTCTCTCTCCAGCAAAGATATCGGCTTCTCTTCTCGCGACTAGATGCCGAATTTCTCGTCTCAGCTCCGGCTTTCCTCCCTCCTCAAACGCTTCAAGCAGCGGACGGCTACGATAGACGGAGCGAGGAGATCTTTCGCCACCACCGAAGGATCTCGTCCCACCATAGTCCACAAGCGCAGCCTCGACATTCTCCACGATCCATGGTTCAACAAGGTACGATCTTCGAATCGAGCTCCGATCTCTGTCGTTCCGTTGGATCGTAATTCTCACAGATCCATATCTTGTTTTCTTTGAATAAAAAAACTGAAATCAGGGAACGGCGTTCTCCATGACGGAGCGGGACCGGCTAGATCTCCGCGGCCTTCTGCCTCCCAACGTCATGACCTCCCAACAGCAAATCGAACGGTTCAGTAAGTTTGAATTCCGTTTTTTCTCGTATTGGAATAGACAGATGAGATTGTAGCGTTTGAATCGAAATGTATATATATACGATTTAAGATATCCTTACTCAAGGGGACATTCGATAGCCTTAGACCGTGTTTGGATATGCAAGGGGATTAAATCGTGAATGCTAGTCTCCTGCTCGTTAGATGACCTGGTGGAGACTGTGTAGTGTTTGTGTGTGATCCAGGGCTCAATCCTTGGTAGCTTTTCCTTTAAAAAAAAAATGAAAAATGAAAAATCTTGAATGCTAAGGAAATTACAATTTGGTTACTTCTACTAAATTAGGGCCTGTTTGGTTGACACTTAAAAATGAGTTCATCTCGTTTTAAGTACCAGTAATTATTTATTAGAGATATTGATCACTAATACGTAATTACTGTTATCATGAAGTCATTATGTATTAGAGATCAAAATCTCTAATACATAATTAGTGCTAACTGAAATGAGATGAACTCATTTTCAGAAATCTCCCAAACAGAGCCTTGGTATATTTATATTTTGTTGAAGGGTAATAAGATATCATTAAAAAGAGAAAAGATCGAATAAGAGGAAGAGAATGCCTGATCTCACGCCCTTGGAACATGAGAGAAGGAAACTGAGATGGTCTCTTTCAGTTCTCTAATCTCCTCTGGCCATCATGAGATTTGCCACAGATACAGACCAGAAGATGTCTCCCAAGAGATGACATTTGCCCTAGTACCCTCCTAATATCATGTCTTCCTCTCCACCAAAATCAGTAAATCACTACTTCAGAGACTAGTCAAAGTTTTCAAAGACTCGCTGGAAGTCCCCTCACATTCCAGTCCTCCAGAAAGTCTTTCATGAACAATGAAAACTGAGTAGATTGTTATTCCTTCTGCTTCTCACTTCCGTCGCCTCTCCTTTTTCGCCCACGGTCATCCACTCTCACATATCCACACTCTCCTACTTCATTAGACTATTGGAATGCAATTTGACATTTCATCCAAACACACCTTAAATGATTTAAAGTGCACACATCTAATGCAATTATGACTTATGAGGAGCAACTAGGACCCTTTACGAAAGGGGAGCTACTGATTCACAGTCCGCTTGATGTACTTCCGAGTTAATGTAGATCGTCCATGTTGTGGGCACCATTGTGGATGGGTCATCACCCAAATATTACTCTGATTAGACAATCCCCACCATCCAACCTGCGGGCATCAAATGGACGTGAAAGAGAAAATGGCTGGTGGTCCGAATTGAACTGTTTAGGCTTGTGTTCTGTCCCTAGCTCAGTTGGTTGTTCTAATAGGAGTAGTGGAGCATGCTTCTGTGTAATTCTTTTTCTGTGAAACTTCTCAGTAAGTAATCATTTTAAAGTATAAGGCTAATGCAGCATTCGTAAAAGTGAAGATGCCACAAAGATTTTCGGTTTTGATGTATCTGTTGTATGCAACCAGATGTTACTTCAGATAGTGTGGTTGTTGCACATAAGAGCATTGACTAGTGACTGCTGAAATAGTCCAAGCATGTCACTTCAAACACTTGAAGTTGTACGCATTGCCCTTCTCACCCTACATTCAAGGTTGCAATTATGGAATGATCAGGAGTATTGATTCGTCAGACTAACATGTGGACCTGTGGTCGGGCTATAGACCAAAAGCTGCCGTGATCCGAAAACTCTGGTCATCCAGTCGTTGATAGTTTTGCTAGTTAGAGGCCAACCTTGAGCAAACAATTCCTTCTTTAGGCCACTGATTGTATAGCTACCACAGTCCAATTCACAATTTTGGATATGGGCCACCCACCTGCTGACCCACAAAATCAGCTTTAGAGAGAGAGAGAGAGAGAGAGACTGCTTAAGCCCTGCAATTATATATTGCACTGTCTGGGGATAGTGATAATGGAGGTTCGTGAAGGCTACTAAGTTGTTGCATGAATGGTGATGTGGTGGACCACAAAATGAGATGGTTAGATGTCTGAACTATGATTAACTTCAGATTATCTGCATATCTTGCTAGCCGGATCATTGTAGTATAGATAGCTCCCCTTTCCGAAATTTTCTCTGCAGGTCACATGATTCTTCACAATCATAGTTTTTGAAATTTATTTTTGACAGTGGTTGATTTAAAAAGGCTAGAAGTGAATGCCAGAGATGGACCTTCAGATACAAATGCCTTAGCCAAGTGGCGGATCCTTAACAGGTTGCATGACAGAAATGAAACGATGTACTACAAGGTGATTTCTTGAATGCCCCATCTCAGTTTTCCCTAGCTTCAAGTATATGTTCTGAGGAAAAAAAAAAACTCTGATATCCAATGGGTGGTTCAATGACTTTTTTCTAATGAGCTTGCTTAATTTCTGGCAGGTTTTAATTGACAAAATTGAGGAATATGCACCTATTGTATATACACCTACTGTTGGACTTGTTTGCCAGAACTATAGCGGCTTGTTTAGAAGACCAAGGGGAATGTATTTTAGTGCAGATGATCGTGGAGAAATGATGTCAATGGTTTATAACTGGCCAGCTGATCAGGTAGTTTACTCATGTTGATGAAGCAATTCTTGCAGCTTAGTTATCTTTTGTTACTTGGATTTTGACATTGATAGCATCCATTAATACGTGATTAATATGTTGATGTCCTTACTTTAGTTTAATCTAATCTGTACTACATTAAAATAATTTTTTAAAATTTTATGCCTAATTCCTCTGATATCCTCTTGCATGTGTCACAATGGCCTTATTTGTCTCACTGGTAAGAGTAATGCTATGGTGATTTGTGGAAATCGCTCAAGCGATTTCTACTCCAATGGGTGTTAGCGTTATGTCCCTTGCAAAGCCAAAGGGCTCATATTAATTGTTGATTTGATGATCTTGACCGTAGATCACAATGACCATAGGCCTTGTGTGGACATGTCATTACTGTCTTGACTCGTATATTGTATATACTAAGTTTTGAACTCATACATGTATATGAGTTAAAGGAGATGGGTTCCTCCAAATTGTCTTTGGGAACTAGAGATTGGACACAACGGTCATTGGTCAAGATTGTGTTCCATGGATCTTAGTACCTTGTTGTTCCATGACTACTCAGTAGCTTGTATCATTTTATGTGGTTTTCTTGTGTGAGGGAACCGATGACAAATCGGGATGGGAGATCTCCACTATCGGGTTCAACGATGAGTCGGTGTGCCTATTCCTACCCTATATACGAATGTTTGTGTGCCATGGGAATAGGCTTCTGGTATTGGACCGATTAAACACTTAAATTGGAGGATCAATTCAAGTCCCTAGGAGACCCATCATGCTTAGACTATGATCAACTTATGTATGTACGAGCTTTGACTTATCCTTAGACCTATGGACGTATAGGGAGTTCAAGTTCCTCATGTAGTGTGCGTTGACCCGTCGCACGAAATCAATTGTAGTGGCTCGTATGTAGGTGTCATCGGATTCATGCATGAAGATACAATTGAGGTCCATATGATGAACAAGAGATCCATTGGTCTCCTAGGAACACTTGTTGCTAAGATCTAGTAGATCGGACCATCCATCAAAGTGGTTTTTTCATTGGTACATGTACTCCAATTTAAGGTTTTTTCATTGCTAAGATCCAAGGTGTCCCATATCGGTATCGGTTGGCGTAACGGTGCCCTCTGAAACCGATACGGATACGGGGGCGTAATGGCGATACGGGGGCGTAACGGTGCCCTCTGAAACCGATACGGATACGGGGGCGTAACGGCCCATAACGGCGCAAAATTTTTTTTTTGCCAAAAAAATATGAAAAAATATGGATTAAATCCGAAATATTCTAAGCATTCCAAATATGCATTCATTTATAAATTGGAACATGTTTATGGTGGTGTAACGGTCCACTCTTTGGTCAGAAGTTGTATCGGACTATCTGATGAATTTATGAACCAGATAACCTGAATTTGACTACAAAATTCATGTATTTAATTTTCTAACTATCTACTATCAATGATAGATATATTAGAATGAATGTAATATGAAAATATCTTACATTTAGGTGTTTGCAATTATTTTTGAGGGCCAAAATTCATGCATAAATAGAAAAAAATGTAAAAATAAAAAATAAAATGGCACCCCAAATATATAAAATGCACATTAACATGTTCTACTATGATTAACACATCACATGGCATCATTAAAACAGCAAAAGAATCATTAAAAAATGATTTTTTGAATTTTCAAAAAAAGGGTCAAAATAAATGCGTAAATAGAAAAAAATATAAAATGGCACCCCAAATCTGTAAAATGCACATTAACATGTTCTACTATGATTAACATATCATATGACATCATTAAAACAGCAAAAGAATCATTAAAAAATGATTTTTCGAATTTTCAAAAAAAGGGCCAAAATAAATGCGTAAATAGAAAAAAATATAAAAAAAAATATAAAATGGCACCCCAAATCTATAAAATGCACATTAACATGTTCTACTATAATTAACACATCATATGGCATGATTAAAACAACAAAACAACTATTAAAAATTGATTTTTCGAATTTAAAAAAAAAGGGCCAAAATTCATGCCTAAATAGAAAAAAATATAAAAATATATATAAAATGGTACCCCAAATCTGTAAAATGCACATTAACATGTTCTACTATGATTAACACATCATATAGCATCATTAAAACAGCAAAAGAATCATTAAAAAATGATTTTTCAAATTTTCAAAAAAAGGGCCAAAATAAATGCGTAAATAGAAAAAAATATAAAAAAAAATATAAAATGGCACCCAAAATCTGTAAAATGCACATTAACATGTCCTACTATGATTAACACATCAAATGGCATAATTAAAACAACAATACAACCATTAAAAATTGAATTTTCAAATTTTAAAAAAAGGGGCCAAAATTCATGCGTAAATAGAAAAAAATAAAAAAAAAATATTAAATGGCACCCAATATCTGTAAAATGCACATTAACATGTTTTACTATGATTAACACATCATATGGTATGATTAAAACAACAAAACGTATTAAAAATATATAAATACATATTTTTGACAAATTTTTGAAAAATGGCCCATCGAGCTTTGATTCAAGAAAATTCATAATATAATGTGTTTTTATCTCAAATACTCAGCCAAAGTTGGTCGAAATTAGTAGTAAAAGGAGTAAGAAACAGTTTGGAAGCAAGAAGTTTCAAAAAAACGGCAAAAACAAAGCTTAAAATGGAAAAAGGTCGATACGGGCCTGTTACGGGCCTGTAACGGCCCGTAACGGGCCCGTAACGGCCGATACGGGGGCGTATCGGGCGATACGCCCCGTATCGGCCGATACGCCCCGTATCGGGCCCGTATCGGCCGATACGGCTACAAAAAACCGTATCGGCCGATACGACCCCGTAACGTGTAACGGTCACCACCGTTTCCGTTACGTATCGGCCGTATCGGCCGATACGTAACCGATTTGGCATTCCTTGCTAAGATCTGGACGTATAGGGAGTTCAAGTTCCTAATGTAGTGTGCATTAACCCGTCTTAGGAAATCAATTGTAGTGGCTTGTATGTAGGTATCGTCGGGTTCATGCATGAAGATACAGTTGAGGTCCATATGATGAACAAGACATCCATTGGTCTCCTAGGAACACTTTTGTTGCTAAGATCTGGTAGATTAGACCATCGATCAAAGTGGTTTTTTCATTGGTACATGTACCCCAAAGGTTTGAAATGATTTTACAAGTGTTTTTAGCCATAATATTTTGCTTTAACTATTTAAAGTATTTTCATCCCACTTGATGGTAGTTCGAACTGTTGAGATCTTCCGGTCCATCACTTGTTTGCATGGAATTTGTATTAAAGATGGATGACCATGTTTAGTGGAGGGATGGAGTCAATTTAGATATATAGCTAGGTAGGATTCACAAACTTTAAATGTAATGGGGCATAACAAAGGCTATATAGGGTGGTGGAGCACCATGTTGGTGTCTCTCCCTAAAACGCTAACTCCGCTTTAATAAATAGGATCTTATCCTAGAGAGAGAAGACATGCACAAGAGAGAGCTTTGGACACCCAAGCCACCTTGGGGCATTACCATTTAGAGAGAGAGAGAGAGAGCTTCTTTCCTCCCTTCCCTGTATCCACATATCCACGCATGTGTGGCCTACTGTGCATGCATTTCTGCATGCTTAGCCCTAGCCCACTTTATGGTTTTGCATGTAGGCAACTCTCCTCATCTGGGATAGATTTGGGAGAGAACCTTCTACATAGACGGTACAACATTGGCTATCCAATTTTATTCAACAACGATGATTGAGAAGTATGGCCAGATCTAAAATCATTTTTTTAGTTGATTATAGAAACATGATAATATCTAAACGATAATCCTTAAGGCTTAACCTATTAATCTAGACCTTTGGAAAAAAGTTTATTTTTCACTACCCTTCCAAAACTCTATTGGTAGGAACACATCTCTATGCCCTAGTCAAGAATGCACTTTTTAGAAAGGGTGTGCTCCTATTCTCTTTTGCAAAGTTAATGATTTATACCATGGCAGGGTGTGATGGCTGATACAAGGTGTTTTGTAACGGTAATACGGCCACCACGGTTACCTTTACGATACGGGGCATAACGGCTGTTACGACCTCGTAATGGCCGTTACAGTCTCTCTTTTTTATTTATTGAAAAACCCCCGAAAAACCTGTATCTGCCCTGTAATATTGATTAAAAAGTATGAAAAACTTGTGTCTATCACATAATAGACCATTACATGGGGGTCCTTACTTTTGCCCGGGTGGTAGACTCCCAAGAGTTCCAACTCCCGGGCAAGGGTTCGAGTACCCTTAGGTGGTGAAATTCCACCAGCGTGAGTGTGTGGGGGTGTGTGCGCGTGTGTTAAAAAAAAAAGAAGACCATTACATGGCTATTATGGCCTTTATATGGGATGTATCGTACCGTTAACTGCAATTACGGGTCATTTTTTTCCATAGCGGCTGTTATGGCCGTTACGACCTTGTAACGTGTAATGGTTGCCACTGTTATCTTTACATAATGGCCTTTATGGCACATCATGGGTTGATAAGCAGGAAGTTGAAACTTGTGGCATATATTAATTCAAAATTAGGGTTGCTAGGTAGGCCTGGGTCTGGGTTTGGCAAAATCAATATTTGGAGTAAGCCTGGCCTGACTAGTTCAAAATCTGGGCCTCAAGCAACCTGAAGACTTCCCATTGCCAGCCCTATTAAAAATAAACTGTCGATGCCTGCTGAGAAAGAAAGTTATGTCATTCACGCAGTCAATTAAATAGTTCTATCAAAGAAAATACAAAAATGACTGGCCCAAGCAAGCACTACTTTTGAATATTATCTAAATAAAATGTGCCAAATGTATTATGTACTACAACTGAATTTCCGCTATCTATTTGTTTTGCTTTTTGGTGATTCAATAACTTGCTAGTGCTTACTACAAACTTTGAATTGGAATTTTAATCTGGTAGCAAATGACCTTTGGGCTATAAGTGTTTTGTTCTATTGGTTCTGCAGTTTGAAGAAACTATTTATCAGTCCAAGAAGAAAACGAACTTTGCCATTTTATAAGTTTGTAATAAAATTACTTTTCTTGTAGGTTGATATGATTGTTGTGACAGATGGGAGTAGAATTTTGGGCCTTGGAGATCTTGGGGTTCAGGGTATTGGCATTGCAATTGGGAAGCTGGATCTATATGTTGCAGCTGCAGGCATAAATCCTCAGAGGGTAATTCATCATTTTATTCCATTAAAGTCTGCAAAAGATGCAAAGAATCTAGTTCTCTCTCTCTCTCTCTCTCTCTCTCTCTCTCTCTCTCTCCCCCCCCCCCCCAAAAAAAAAAAAGTTCTGCTATTTCAGTCAAATGGAAAAGAATGCATCGTACTTCTCCTTTTAGAGTTGGACTGATAGTTTCAACAGTTACTAATGATTAATATCCACTGTTCAACTATTGTTACATTTCTATCTCCAAACTCATTACTGCAGGTTTTTTCAACACTGGAAGTTCTTACTTACTTTTCCACTGTAGGTACTTCCTGTGATGATTGATATTGGAACTAACAATGAGAAGCTTCTCAAAAATCCCCTATGTAAGGTTTCTTTTACTACCATCCAGGGGTGCAGATGGAATGCATTTATGAAGTTTGTACATACAACTAGTTAAATAACACTGTACATGAAGGTGACTACTTCTAGCCATAAAAATGATTGATGCAGATTTCTGGCATGCAGCCGTTGTCGGCTTTGGCTACCAAAGAGATGGCTTTTGTTTTTCTGTTGTGTTATGCTGTTTGTCAATGTATTATGTAATGCTATGAATGCTCTTTTAAAAAAAAAAAAAAATGTTATCCACCTTACTTAGAAGTAGTGTCTGAGTAACCAATGCACATCTTAATGCAATTTTGGAGTTCATGCTAGCTGCTGCTAGAAGTACAAATTCTTCTCTTCAAGGTGACCGTGTGGGCCACTTTTCAATGAATATATTTATGTCATAGCTGCTCAATATGCTACTTGCATGTTGGCTTTAGTTGTTTACAGAAAAGAAATATTGTTGCACATTGAGGGTTAGATATTTAAATATCAGAAATTGCTGTCTTAATTTCGTCTCTCTTATGCGCCTTACCATTTATACATATCTTCTCTCTTATGCGCCTTACCATTTATACATCTCTCTCTCTCCATCTTCGTATGCAGTTCAGATTCATTCACACGTCCTCTATTAGATATTGATTTCTCCTTTTTGGTTTTTAGTGCTGCTGCATTGCCGTCGGCATCTTTTATGCTATCTATAATGTTTCATGCATTCCTTTTTAGATTTCTGATGTCATCGGTTACTTCCAGCTCACCCATTCATTCGGCTCAGAGCCATTGATCCTGTTGCTTGTCACCCTCAAGCTATTTAGATCTATTCCCTTTTTAGATTACTGATGTCATCAGTTACTTCCAGCTCACCCATTCATTGGGCTCAGAGCCATTGATCCCGTTGCTTGTCACCTTCAAGCTATTTAGATCTATTCCTATTTCTATGCCTACCCATCCATTCAATTTTTGGAATATATCTAATAATTCATTTTGGTTTGTAGACCTGGGATTGCAACAGCATCGTCTTGATGGCGAGGAGTACTTATCGGTTATGGATGAATTTATGGAGGCTGTTTTTACTCGTTGGCCTCACATTATTGTACAGGTAACTTGAAACACCTTGTTTATGTTTATTATCATTAAATAGTAAAAATTGTCTTATGTATTTTTCTCCTCGTAACTGCTGTTATGAGTATATTCTAACCAGCTTTGATCGCACACAGTTTGAAGATTTCCAAAGCAAGTGGGCCTTCAAATTATTGCAGCGATATAGGAATACTTATCGAATGTTTAATGATGATGTTCAGGTAAAGGATTATTTTTGCATTTGTAGCAGTCTGATTGACAATGACCCATGTTTTAGCAACATCTGTTTCATTATTCGATCTTAAGCTTACTGTACTGTGGATCTTTCCTGTATCTTTCTAGGTAGATTATGATGGATTTTGGCAAGGCCCGCCCCAACCCGAATTAACTAAGAAACAATTACAGTAATAAATACAAGCTGCGAATCCTGTCTTCATCTAGGATAGAGATAAGACCGGGAGGGAAGGATGAAGGTGGGATAAGCCCATTACAAAATTGATTTTAAACTTGAGAGTTATGCTTCAAGAGCTGGTTGGAGGCATGATTTGCTTCTCCCCGGACGTTTATTATTCTTGAGGTATTAAAATCACTAGACTCGTCTCAAAAAAAAAAATAAAAAAAATCACTAAAGACTCGGTTATGAAAATCACAGTAGCTCTTTCTGGGTGTTGTATTATTTGATATTATGATAATCATAAAATTAAATTTTCTTTGTTGATGGTAGTTACTTTATGTGCACATGATTTGGAATTGGAAATTCTTCAACCTAGACTATATGTGATTCCTATGAAACACTTCTCCCATTCTTCTTGCAAGTTCGATACCAGTATCTGAACTTTACACATAAACCGTGAACCAGATGTTTGTTTCTATCATTTAACTATAACATTTGCAAGAAAATACTCATCTTTGATTCTGACGGATTCATTATTCTCAACAGGGTACTGCTGGTGTTGCAATAGCTGGTCTTTTGGGAGCTGTAAGAGCGCAAGGAAGACCAATGATAGACTTCCCAAAGCAAAAAATTGTTGTTGCTGGTGCTGGAAGGTTTGATACTGTACCAATGTTTTCTTATTGGAATTATGTTGAGAACTTGCAAATCTTGATAGAGAAACCTCTATGGCTACATGTTCCTTTTCTACTGTTCTTTCTGATAAGCAACAACTTCATCAAAAGGGTCCTTGACCAGAGGATATGTATGGTATCCTAGAATCTTCAGTTTGCACATTGGAGCCAATTTTTGAGCAATCCAAACCAATGACCTGATGGGTCTCAGTGGATGGACCATGTATTAAAAATCTCGTCGATGGGATGATCCCAACTCAATCAATTAGTGGCCTGCAAATGGACAATTATGAAAGAAGTACATGTACAGTGCACATTTATTTGAAAATTAGATGCTTTGGATATTCCAATTTGGGATCTTTTGGGTTTGACATATACTGTGGTTCCAACAGATAGTTGTCTGTAGTGTACTGCTCACCACTGGCCCCACTTGTACAAACTGAAACAACAAGGATACTAACAAATATGAATATCCTTGGGTCGAGATCACAATCCCTCTTATTTAAATAAAAGAAAGATATGAGAATGAAATGCCCGAACATGCATTTATTGTAAAGGTATAATAATCGAATAGGAAGGTCTGGACCTTGTGTTATTATTATTTATTTATTTAATAATTTTTATGCACTGCACTTCAGAGTTGGCAAGAGCTGGTGGCTAGTCTGGACATAAATAGGATGAAGGGTGGTATAGTAGTTGGGTATTGATTTGCTGTCCTTGTGAACATTCTTAATTACTACAATATGCAAGTAAGTGTTCTTATAGTGAAAGTGCAAAAAAATAAATAATAAATTTTTTTGAAAGGTAAATTTTTTATTTTTATTTTTATTTTTTAAAAGAAGAAGAAAAAAAGTAAAAAAGTAAGATTGTCTGCAATCTTTAGATAGTCTTATTAGTAGCCTGTTTGTTTGCTTTTAATGCTTCACTCAGGTTAGTGTTTATGCATCCTGAACTTTGTATTTGTTGCCACATGAAAGGGTGATTTGCTGACATACTTTTAGTCCTACTATAGGATTTTGAGACTTGTTTTTTCTGCATGCTATTACAGTGCAGGAATAGGAGTTCTCAATGCCGCAAGGAAAACCATGGCAAGGATGTTAGGCAACAATGAATCTGCATTTGACAGTGCACGGAGACAGTTCTGGGTGGTTGATTCCATGGTTAGTACAAAGGACAAAAGCTTCCTGCCATAATTGGAAAACATGTGTTCCAGATGTCTTAAGTTGAATTCTTTTTTTATATCATAAAGTACGTACATTTTTGCTTGAGATGGAATACAAATAATTACTCATCCCTTGTGGAATTTCAGGGTCTGATAACAGAGGATCGGAAGAATATTGACCCAGACGCTCAGCCATTTGCAAGAAAGATAAAAGAAGTTTCGCATCAAGGTTTAATGGAAGGGGCAAACCTAGCTGAAGTGGTGCGTGCGTTTTCTGGTTCTCAAAAATTGTAACACTCGGTACCATGGTTTTAAAACTCAGACGAGTCCGATATGACTTGTCCGAGTCAACTTGGATATGGAACTACCCACTCTGATTTGATACCATGAGTCTCCCCACCCCCCCGATTGAGACACCCCCAACTCGGGCAAATGGCAACTAAACTTGAGAGCGAATGAGTCAATCCGAGTCTAAAAACCCATGTCTGGCACCAGTAGTAAACAACAACAATTTGCATCAGTTTTCATTTTGTTTTACCATGGGATTTACTCTATCAAGAGATATTGATGAATGATCCTTGCTACAACAATCTGAACTTCACTGCTGACAGAACAGTGGTTACTTACTTAGATGTCTCTTTTTCTCATGTCCACGACGAGGCAACTTGAATCACTGATGTGTCTCCTGGAATGCCCTTTAGTTCTCAATTCGCAGTTTTAATGTCTTGGTGTAAGGGCAGCTGTTGGCCTTGGCAAACGGCTTGTTTTCTTCCCGTGGATTTCTTTCTAATGAAGTTTCTGGTTATTGATTAAGAAGTTGCCAATAGACAGCCTATCAAACTAATCATCCAGATTGAACAATTCACTTATCAATTTTGGACTGTCCAATGAGACAAATAAAACAAAGATTCATTAAAGATCAATCTATGATGTAGAACTGAAGATTGACAGACCATACTTGTTTCTTTAACTTCTGAGGTTAAATGTGTACTTCTAATAGCAAAGACCGTTTTGATGGATCTTTCTATGCTGATATGTAGCAATCATTGTACATTTTGTTCAAGCATTTTTTTTTTTTTTAAATGATTAATTCTAGCAAACTGATCTAGTTTTCTACCAACAGGTTAAAAAAGTAAAGCCTGATGTGCTTCTTGGATTATCTGCAGTTGGGGGTTTGTTCTCCAAGGAGGTAATGAGTGCCTTTCATTACTTAAATGGTCATCCGGTCGACATGTTATTGTGACTACCGTGAACTTTTTGATTTTCTTTGTTTGTTTGTTTTTCCCCCCCTTTGAAGGTGTAATGGACTTTTTGTACTTGTCAAGTTGACATTTTTTCAGTGTACTATTTTGACAGGTCTTGGAAGCCCTCAAAGATTCCACTTCTACAAGACCAGCTATTTTTGCAATGTCCAATCCTACAAAAAATGGTATGTTAACTCAGACTGTTACCTGGGTTGGCCTTTCTATGTGAATACTAATTTCGTTTTCTCAATGCTTTGCTTGGTAGCTGAATGCACCCCTGACGAAGCTTTTTCCATAGTGGGTGACCACATCATATTTGCGAGTGGAAGCCCATTCAATGACGTGACTCTAGGTATCCATTATTGTGAACTTCTTCATTTAAAAATCTTTCCTGGTTTAGGACATAAAGATGAATCATGATAATCGTCATCATCTAAGCCCGATCCCAACTAATTGAGGTCAGCTACATGAATCCATTTCTGCCATTCCACTCTATCAAGGGCCATAATTTTAGTTAGATGATAGGCCATCAAGTCTTTTCTTACTACTTCCACCCACATCCTTTTGGGCCTTTTCCTTGTCCTTTTAGAACCTTAACTTATACCCAGTGTTTTAAATATCGACGATATCAGCCGATATATCCCACGATATATCTTGTAAGTTGTATCCCATTTGTGCGATACGAAACACACAGATAGTGCCGATATATCCCACCTATTCGATCCAATGAGTATTTTCAATTTTCGATCCATGTTTTTGTTGTAAATCATATTAAGCCAGTGACAAATGGTTACAAATATATGATTATTCATGTTTTCCATAAAAAAATCATGGATTTGGAACTTCGATTACGAGATTTAGGGGAGATGGGTCAAGTTGCGGAAATTTGAGAAAAATCAAAATTTCTCGATTTCTCATAAATCAGTTGCAATCTTTGTATCCAAACACAAAATTAAACATGTATGTAACCTGATCTAGTGATTCTTCTTTTGCTTTTGAATGTTTTGCTTGTGTTTCTATACATGTCTTCTTACGTTTATAAATTATATAAATAAAGTTTGAATATACTTGCATCAATTCAGTTGGAAAGCACATATATTAGGACCCCATACAAAGGAAACCCCTATGATGTGTACTTTTTTTGTAATGTTTTGATTTCCAAGTGTATATTAATGTCTTTTTCAACAATCCCTGAAGTTTCATTGAAAAATTCAACCAATTTCCCAATGTTCCCATGTTTCCCAACAACAGCAATACATTACGCGACACAACCAATATATCCCATGTGATAACCGATATTTATCCATATCGCAAGGGTGTGATACTTTACGCGATAACGATATTTAAAACATTGGATATATCCCACAATATATATTGTATCCCACCTGTGCGATACGAAATGCACAGGTATTGCAGATATATCCCCATATTTGATCTAGTGAGCATATCCCCATATTTGATCCAGTGAGCATTTTCAATTTTTGAATTTTTTTTTTTGTTGAAATTATGTTAAATCAGTGTCAAATGGTTATAAATTCATGAGTTCATCATGTTTTGTATGAAAAATCATGGAGTTGGAGCTTTGATTTTGATATCCATTGGCTTTTCATGTTCTCCATGTTTGTTTGTTTTTTTTGAAATTTTTCTTCAACTAGTTGTCAATTTGAACTAATTTTGAAGTATTTAGGAGTATCTGATGAAATGATCATCATATACACTCTAATTTTGAAATTTGAGTGTAGGTTGTCTAATTTGGGAAAATTTGGAGAAATTTTGAAATTTTCCCTATTTCTCCCAAATTGCTTGCAATGTTGCACTCCAAACATGGAATGAAGCATGTATGAGGGTTGATCTACTGATTTGTTAAGTCGTTGTCAATTTTCAAAAAATAAAAATAATTTTTAATTAAAAACAAATAAAATATTATTTAAATATTATTTTTAAAAAAATTCCCTTCAACTAATTTCGAAGTATTTAGGAGTGTTTGATGAAATGATCATCGCATACACTCTAAATGTTATGCATTCAATTTGAATATAGTTACATTATTGCAGTCAAAAAATACATAGCTTGGAACCCTATATAAAGGAAACCTATTATGTGCACTTGTTTTTTGAGATGTTATGATTAAAAAGTGTGTATTAAGGTCTTTTCTAATAATCCCTAAAGTTTCATTGAAAATTCAACCTTTTCCCAATATTTTCCCATGTTTCCCAAAAAGTGCGATAAATTACCCTATACAAACAATATATCTCATGTGATAACCTATATGTATCTGTATCCCAAGGATGCGATATGCAATGTTATACCGATATTTCGAACACTGCCCCCTTTGGTGTTTTTTTTTTTTTTTTCCTATGAATAACAAAATGTTTTAGTAACAGATATATTAAAGCTGATGTTATTTTCTCTGTGGAAACAGCAGGTTCCCACCTGCATGCTTTATCTGATTTAGCACAGGCAGACTACTTTCTTTAAGTTCTTCGAGGATATTACAATATAAAAACCATACTTTCTGCAATGTGGATTCTTAATGCAAATGATAAAATAATGCTGCCAAGATTACAATTTATACTCGGATGTCTCTAAACTTGTTGATTGTAATCAACTGTGATGGACTATTAGATAATGCTTGATTGTAACCAACCATGTAATAGTCTATTACATTGTGCCTGTGGGAGTTTTGTGCTCTCATTGCCAGTCCCAAGCACGGATAAAGGAAGAGGATTGTGTCAAGTTGGCAGTCAGTGTCAAACATATGCGACAACCTTCATCATGAATCTAAACGATATGACATTCCCAACTCATGCTAGGACATTAAGTTATGGCGATAGAGTGGAATGGCGGAAGAGGATTCGTGTAGCCAGCCTCTTTTAGTTGGGATAAGGCTTAGATGATGATGATGATGAAGACTTCAGATATCTCCGACTTTATTCCAGGCTGTTAATTCTTGAAGAATGGCTGGTTTGACCGCTGCAACTAAGTGTTTTCAACTTCCTGCGGGTTGCAAAATCATGCTGACAAAATTTCAGTTTATTACTATAGATGTCTCAGACTCATTACTTGAAACTGTTTATTGTCTCAGGAAATGGTCAGGTCGGCCACTGCAACCAGGGAAATAACATGTACCTCTTTCCAGGGTCAGTTTTGTTTGCTTCTGTTCTTGTGAAGACTAGTCCATCTAGCCCCCCCACCCCTTCTCTCTCTCTCACTCTCATGTCATATCAAACACTTGTCATCTTCTCAATCATGCAGGATAGGTCTTGGTACACTTCTATCCGGTGCACGGGTGATCTCTGATGGCATGCTACAGGCTGCAGCAGAATGGTAGATCCAGTTTTAACTCCTTTTGTCACCAAGAGTGCGTTTGGAAGTACATGGGGTCCCAGGGAGTGCAACAGTGATGAGGTTATCAGTTTCCCGCCCAAAATTGATACCTCCTCATTTCAGTCAGCTAAGACCTGAAATGAGAAGACCGTCTATTTTGGACGGAAATCAATTTATCCCATGTTCATTCTCAAGACCCCCAAACACACCTTAGCTATCTTAACAATTACAATTTCTTCAGCATTCCAATTTTCACATTTGAATTTCCTTGCAGCTTGGCAGCGTACATGACAGAGGAGGAGGTTCTTAAAGGCACCATCTATCCTTCAATATCTAGGTATAAATGAAGACCGCTCCATTGAAGCAAATACCTTACAGATTCCTGACATTTTCTATTTATCCACCTTGCCTGCAGCATTCGTGACATAACCAAGGAAGTAGCTGCAGCCGTGGTGAGAGAAGCCATAGTAGAGGACCTTGCAGAGGGATACCGTGAAATGGATGCCCGAGAGCTTCAAAAGCTAAATAAGGTCTATATGTTCTGCCATGCATCTGCATTCACATCATAATACTATCTATCTCTCTCTCTCTATCTAACATTCATGCTCATGGGTTGAAGGAGGAAATCGTACAATACGTGACGAACAACATGTGGAGTCCAGAGTATCCTACCTTAGTATACAAAAACGAGTGAACTCAAACATCTTTCCATCCCTGATGATAATATACAGTCATGGGAGATTCAAGCACGAACTGTTCCATTCCTGGGGATCATTGTCAAAACTCTGCAAAAGACCTCTTTGGTGGTCATTCACGTGCCGTCATTTGTAATTTGGTATGTAACATGGTGCATGTCTGTGATGAGAGTTTTTGAGCCCACCTCAACCAGGCTTTAGTGCAGCCCTCCATCATTAGGCGAATTGATGGCATTCTCATCTTTGTATTGATTAAATTAAATAAATTGCTTGCGTTAACTTCTAGACATATCAAGATATGTGACCTGTTTAGTCGATCTGAAAATCTCTACAATGCAATGTGGGGCCTGACCATTTTGTCATGTTGAGTTGGGTTGGTATCATGCATATGTTCCATTGCTATTTTGCATAGTTTAAAAACACGAGGAGAAGTTGACTTGAAAGCTCAGACAAATTCCTCAAAAGCTCCTACTATTTTTACCAAGCTTTTCTTGGTCGACTCGAGTTTTGGCAGAGTTATGACCAACACGAGTTTATTTTATTTTATTCACGTCTTATAAAATCTGGTCAAGTTGACTCAGACAATTCGGGTCGAGTTTTTAAACCATGCTATTTTTTGCATGGATGATTTGTACCTTCGCCATTTTTCTGACAACTACCCATCCACGACCCTACTGTGCTTGCTCATTGTTTGAAGAATACATGTACTGGTTGCGGGCGTAGGCATTGATGATAGCTGTGATCATGTTGGCCTGTGAGTGGTGTTTACCTGGCAACCCAGACAGACTCGTTTGGTTCTGTTTCGTTTCAGGACTCAGCACTAAGTTGGGGGTGACTCAGTCTGAGTCGTGCCAAGTTGGGAATATCTTGAGGGGTGACTCATGGTACCGAACCAGGTTGACTCGGTTGAGTCAGCAATGCATGGTCTATTGATTGAGGATTTGATCACATACAGATACAGGCAACAATACCATGACTTGCGGTGCCATACAATCATTCCCACCAACGCGCTGCTTGCTTAGAAAATCAGTGCCCTGAAAACGATGAGCACTGTCATGAGGTCAGCCTTCCTGAATATCGGGCTGATGGCTCGCTAGGTGGGCCAGACTTGTATGTTGAGTCAGATCATTGATTGTCCATTGGTTCCAACGGAGGGCCCCACTTGATGAATAGACTGGCCTGATTTTTTGCCAAGTGAACCTCCTGGTGGGGCCTACCGTTTTCACTACTGATGTCCTCCACTAGTGGCATTTTGGCAGGAAAGATTTGTGGGACCAGAAGCTGCGGCCATCAACTTATTTAATTTGCCTCGATGTTTCCATCATCATAAAGAGGAACTTTGATGTAAGTGGGCCTCTCTTTTTCTAATACAAAAATAAGATCAATAATCAGCTCTTGATTAAGATATAAGCGAGTAAATGACTGCCTACACGTGCCAATGTGGTAAGGCCTGCAAGATCCAAGCCGTTCATCAGGTGGGACCCACCCTGTAAATGCCCTCACCAAAAAATCAGGTCAATTTGCTAATCAATGGGGACACATAAGCCCAAAAGAAATGTATGGTTTAAAGAAACTGATCTATGGTCCACGATTAACGTGCATCGCTCGCCTAATTAGAGGCTATTCTGAGTTCTTAGACGCAGGCATCCAAATGGCAGATGCTGTCTGAGCGGTTCGGATCTCTCACACGGATGCCAGACCACGTGAATATATAGGCTTTATGCAGGATTGTACATTGCTCCCTGTGGTGTATGCCACCGGAGTTTTGGATCAGGATGATTCTTGGATTGTACGGTGAACATGAGAAGGCTCATGAGATTCAAGGTTGGGATTGCACATACACATCAAGGGGGGGACACCCAGCTCAAAAATTCCAACATATGTTATCGTTCCCTTTAAAGAAAAAGGCTCCAGGTGGGTGGAAAATGATTGACCTCTACCCATCTCAGCTTTCCTAAGAGCTATCCTCTGGTGATTGGCAGAAGCGAAGGACATGGCCCACCTTAAAAACGAAAAGTAATGGGGTCAGCAAGGAACGGGTAGCCCTTCATGGACGGGAGGGAGTCGTCCATGACACCTGTTGTAGGCATTGGTTACAACAACCGATCTCTGTGGGGCCCACCGCAATGTGTGAGTCACATCCCCTCCTTCCATCAGGTGAACCTCCTCATGTTCACCGCACATCCCAAAAATCAGCCAGATCAGAGACTCAGGTTAGCCATACCAAGTTGAACAATGTAAACTCACGCCCAAAGCCTCCAAGTTCTCGCAGATGTGAAATGTACATTATGGTGGACCCCACTCACTAACCATGGGTTAGGATCCCCTCTCGATCATTCCCTGTGGTGTGGGATGGCCCACCTCAGTTGTGGATCCGTCTGATGTTCGGCCCCATGCCCTAAAAAGTCAATGGTACCCGATGGATGTAGTGGATGTCACACACATTGGGCGTGGTAGCCGCTGGTACTGTGGAGGATTCCAGTCCATTTTGACCTGCGTTACAGATGCCCAATGTACGGAATTGACCTTGAAGTGAAGGGAATGACCCTTAAATGAATTAGCCCTAAAGTTATGGGAAATCGTTAAAATTGATCGTGTAAGGCATGAAATTGACTATGAAGTGTAAGAGAATTGTTGAAATTGGCCATGAAATGTATGGAATTGGCCATAAAATGAATTGATTTGACTATGAAGTGAAGGGAATTGACTGTGAAATGAATTAAATTGACTCTGAAGTGAAAGGGAAACACTATGATTGACTGTGAAATGCATGAAAATGATCGTGAAATGAATCGAATTAATCATTAAATGCATTGAATTGACCGTAAAATGAATTGAATTGATAGTGAAATGAATAAAATTGACCATGAAATGAAGAGGAATTGTCGAAATTGACCGTAAAATGCATGGAATTAATCATGAAATGAAGAAAATTGGGCGTAAAATGATTGAAATTGACCACGAAATAAATGAAATTGACTCTGAAATTAATGAGATTTACCACGAACTGATTGAAATTGACCACGAAGTGAATGAAATGAATTTTCGACCATCAAACTAATGAAATCTTAAAAAATAACCAAGTTAGTTAACTAAAGTAGTTTCTCTTACCCAAAATCATACATGATATGTCAAGTAAGTAGTTTTAATTTAGAAGATATTCTTATTAAATAAATAAACAAAGAAATGAAAAAAAGCAAAAGAAAATTTTTTTTTTTTATATGCTTATATATAAATGTATTTGAGAAAAATCTGAACAAAATAAAGCTCTCCAGGTTTTTTTTTTTTTTTTTTTTTTTTTTCGACCACGAAGTGAATGAAATGAATTTTCGACCATCAAACTAATGAAATCTTAAAAAATAACCAAGTTAGTTAACTAAAGTAGTTTCTCTTACCCAAAATCATACATGATATGTCAAGTAAGTAGTTTTAATTTAGAAGATATTCTTATTAAATAAATAAAGAAGGAAATGAAAAAAAGCAAAAAAGAAATTTTTTTTTTTATATGCTTATATATAAATGTATTTGAGAAAAATCTGAACAGAATAAAGCTCTCCAGGTTTTTTTTTTTTTTTTTTTCCTGTAAGTGTGCATGCTACCGTGGCACTAAACCCGGTACTGCTGTGTGGCAGCTCGTACACTTTTCAATAGCTACGGTTATAATTCGTAGCTATAGGTACCCTAGCTTTCATAAATCACATTTCTAGTAAGAGGGGCATTTTCAGTGGCTTCGGTTATGGCTATAATCCGTAGCCATGTAGAGCACCAGCTTTCAATAATCATATTTTTGATAAAGAATGGGCATTTTCGACTTATGAAATGTTGTCCGTACATCTGGGGCTTATTCTGGGGAGGTAAAAATAAGTCTGCTTTAAAAGCTTACTGGGCCATAAATGGGTCGTACAGTTGGAAATTTCTCTTTTCTTTTTTTCTTTTTCGTACGAATGTGTATTTTTTTATTCATTTTCTTTGTAAAAAGGAGGTTGTTGTATTTGTAGGCCACTTATTAAAGGGTTAGGAATTAGGATGATCACAAAAAGAATATAATCAATGGAAGTATAAATTTAAGATGGTGAGGATTGTCCTATTAAAGGGAGTATATATATTTATTTATTTTACACCATGGGGCCTACAGTCGATTCATCATGGAGGGCCACATGCACGTTGAATCATTTCCATCCGTGCAATTAAACTGTCCACTATTTTCCTTCATGGTGGCGAACATGATGAGTTAGTCGACCTGATTTTTGTCCGAGGCGCACAAATATCAGTTGGCCAACGTGATGAACGGGCCTCACCATCACAATAACTAGTCTTAGAATTCTGACTGATCCACTCATCAAGTGGTCCAAACTGGTGGTTGTCCATTAATCTCCACGACTTGGCCTGCATGATGATAAGTAGATGAATCTGATTTTTAGCACACACGTGAGAAGATGACACGTATGCACCAGTTGGACAATAACACTATCATCCATCCAATTGTGTAGTAGACGTCTGCTATCCTTCCAAATGCAACCAGGCAACATTTCCATGTTACAACCTACTTAGGTGGATTGAGACCGTCCATCTTACCCCTAATGTATAATAAATATGTATCATATATTTAAACTACATATAAGGTAAGGCTGCAAATAGTTTTAAGCGACTTGTAGCTTTTAAGAATTCACGAGACATTAAATGTGATTTTTAACATAAATGAATGAGATTTTTAAAATTTTGAAAATCTATATATTTATAAATGGTATCTAAAATTTCAGCATTTAATAGATAGCTTGGTTTTTGCCTGCTCCTCATTTGCTTGTGTCCATTATCACAGGCCCATCTGATGAGGCTATATGGACTTTACTGTGATTGCTGTGTTATATCCATCCATACATATATTGCACTGCCTTGTGTTTGGATGCCGGCTTAAAGAAAATGCAGATTTAAAACTCAAGTGGGTCATGAAATAGGAAAAAGTGTGGATGGCTTGTCCATAGCTAACAATCTTCTCTCTCTATGGGTGTAATTGTATTTTTTCCTTCCATCTCTCTCTTTTTTAGCATACCTTTCCCTCGCAAAATCTCCCCCTATGTAACAACAATGACAGCAGGCTGCTAGGCTGGCAGCGGCAGCCTGTTTTGGTTTTGCCTATGGGTCATCTAGTTTCCAATTGAATTATTTATTTTGGTTGATTGTTTCTAGAGAATGGGAAAATTGGATAAGACAAACAACCTAATTTGTGTACAAGCATGGTGAAGCTGAATGGCTATAACTATTTTACATTGTCACATACTGCTATCATTAAAAGAAAAATCTATTTACAATGATCTAACATTTAAAGATTATGATAATTATATTGTTTTAGGGTGGCTATTATATTTCATGGAACCTAAGATTAGTATGGAGCTTATAATGTGTATTTCTAACTAGAAGATGTTGTTTCTATGAAATGGAAATGAGAAATATTCAACTCTAAATGTGGAATAAAGGAACCCTACACCTGAACGTGGATTCGAGATGCTTGCAGCGATCGATCAATGATTATTTAAATCAGCTGCTGGGTTGAGATGCATATGAGTCGTTATCTTTGAGATAATTCACATACCTCGTGTGTTGCACCAATACAAAAGGTGGTTGATGCGATTATCGCTCATGATACAACTCTCCAACAAATGATTTCTGCATAATGTATACTTCCTGTGAGAAATACGTTACCAATCCCAACAATAGACCAGACTCCACCTTTTCTTTTGCCTAAGAAAAATAAAATATTCAATAGGGAGGAGAAGAAAAAAATGCAAGATGATAAAAGAGCTTTTTGTTTTTAGAATATGTTCAACCCTAACCCTAATCCCCCTTTTAAAAGACTCAGATTCCTAATTAGGTATATCTCACTGGCTACACTTCTGTGGGCATGTATAGGCTTGGCATAATTCAATGCACTTCATGAGAGTTTATATTGAGCAAATATTTATAGACCCTTCAACATCTTCTATCCTATCGACGGGACTAAAGAAAAACATAAAAAGGTAAAACTAAGTAAAATCTCTTTTACTATTCAAATTACATAAGATTTTGTTGAAATACACATCAGAAAATGTGTGATATTGTTTTGAAATGCAATTTTATAGAGATTATTTACTGCCTATGGTTATACCATGAGATTTCTACCGTGCATTAGAGAGATTTATGAAGTTACACTATCTATCGAATGTGCCCGTATGTAGAGAGTAAAAGATAAGGTGTTGATTACATACAAAGAAACATAAAGACATGAACGTTACATGATAAAATCCAAGCCCACAAGCTTCCATGGGTAAAGTCTAATTGTATATATATTTTCAATCAACCATATGCTTCTGTCAATTTAATTACCCCTAACTTTATTTTAAATTACTTCTAATGCCGTTTTAAATATTCTTCAAAACTATTTATAGGCATAAAATTCTCCAAGACTGCTTGCATTCTATGGAATAGGGGTCGATTAAAAAGCCAAATAAAACTAAGGTCTACATTCAACTGACTTGGTATCCCTGTTGTATCTAGAATCTACCAATCCAAGAAATATTTGGGGAAGGAATACATCTCCAAACTCAATGTACCAATCATCTTGATTACTGAAAAATGGGCCCCACGCATTAGAATTGAAGACCTATGGACACTTGCTGGCCTATGTTATAGTCCCGATGCACCCTCTATAGTGAGGCCTAAACGCTGATGGCGAGCGGATTGCCTGTGACCCGGGCACATAATATTTTTGTGCTTAGGGCCGTGTGGTGCCCGAAGAGATGTACATGAACAATCCAGTCTATCCATCTGTTTTGCAAGACCACAATAGGGTACGAATATAAAAAATTAGGCAGATCCAAAAATGTGTGGGCCATACCGCGTGAAACAGTGGCGATTGAATGCCTGGGGCGGTGTAAGTTGTATGTCAGGATTATATGCAGAAAACCTATGAACGGTTTGGATGGCATATAATTATCATGGTCAAGGAAGGTTTCAATGGTGGACGTTTGTCTTCCCACTGTTTCGTCTAGTGTGATCCACCTGAGTTTTTTATTTTCTTGATTTTTAAAATTATGTCTTATTATGATATTTCAAAACCCATGGAAGGAGTAGATTTGTCAAGTAATCTCGCTATTGAACAGACAAAGCACAGGTGTTACATCCATGCTTTCATCTATTTAAGGGCATAAGCATGTCCAAATCTCAAGTGGACCGATCAAAAAACAAATGGGGATTGAACGCCAGCTATTAAAAATTTATTAAGGGCTATAGAGGTTTTAGATCAAGTTAATGTGTGTGTTTTTTCTTATTTTACAACTTTATTAACTTACAAATAGATAATATATCAAATAAATTTCAGGGTGGGCTTTAAAAAGCTTTCAATGATGGTCATCACTATCCTCACATTTTTTTTTTTTTTTTTGTAGTGGGTCCACTTAAGAACTTTATATCTGCCTTATTCTTTATCTCATACCTTCTATCTCTCTATATGAATAAATGGTGTGGATACTTTTGAAGTGATAAAGTCCCTTAGTATACATTAATAAACTATAGCCTATAATCTGGCAGCTTTGGATTAGATTCCTTTTTGTATGCATGTCCGGAAAATTTCTAAAATAGCTGACGGACAGCACGGATACATCCAGGTGGGTCCCAAGGTCACGGCCTCACTGAAGTAGGTGTTTCCCGTTCATCTCCACGTGGCAAAGGCGAAGTATAAAATCGAGGCATTAACTTACAAATAGGTAATATATCAGATAAATTTCATGGTGAGCTTTAGAAAGGTTTCAATGCTAGTCATCACTGTTCGTACTTTCCTTTTCTTTTATAACGGGCCTACTTGAACTGTAGATCTACCTTATTCTTTGTCTCATGCTTTAAAATGATCTCTCTGTATGAATAAACGGTGTGGATACAGATGAAGTGATAAAGCCCGTTGATATACATTGATGCAGTGCACTCTGACAGCTTTGGATTGGAATCTTTTTTGTATTCATGTCCTGAGCTTTTTCAAAATAACTGTGGACCGTGGATACAGCAAGGCATGCCATCTAGTATCCTACACCCGCGGAGGGAAAATGGTTCCAAACACACGTCCATCAGACTCGTCCAATGCAACGGTAATAAAACAACCAGTTAACAGCCAAGATTCTGTGAGAAAAAGTGAACAAGAATGATAGGCAGGATTGGATAACATGTCCGGGATTTTAGAAAACGATCATCTATCACCAGCGTCACTTGATAGACGGTTCAGATTGTGCATCACCTTGCCACGTGTAACGGAGAATGATGGTTGAGGTCATTTCATCTGCCAGTACGCACATCCTGAGCCGCTGGCGTTATCCAACGGGATCCGCTGGTCTCCAACAGAAATGCAGGGAAATGGGCGCGGATTAGATACTGACAGGGCCAGTAGCGAAATCGCTACTGAAGTTACGTCACTAAGTTGCGTGGACCCATCATGATGCGTGTGTCGAATCCATACCGTCCAACCATTTGTAGAGATCGTATTATGGCATGAGAAAAAGAATTAAATAGATCTAAAGTTCGAGTGGACCCACCACAGAAAACCATGGGATCAATCACACCCACCGTTGAAACATTTATAGGGCCCACCATGATGTATTTTTAGATCCAATCTATTCATAAGTTAACATAGATATAGATTAAGTGAAAACAAAAATATAAGCTTGATTGAAAATTTCTGTAGCCCCTGAGAATTTTTGAACGGTGGATGTTACTGTCTCCACTGTATTATATGGTGGGGTCTACTTGAATTTTAGATCTATCTCATTATTTTTCTCATCACAAAAACTATCTCTTCAAATGAATGGACGGTATGGATACAACACATGCATCATGATGGGTCCACAGAGCTAGGTGACGTCACTTCAGTAGGGATTTGGCTGCTGACCTTGTTAGTATCTAATCCGCGCCGGAAATGCAGGCTCGCGAATCTCGAAGTCGGCTCACATGTGCCGACATGGTACGTGGGTTTGAGATCGGGCCGTCCATACGGTTGGGCCCACGATCGCTCTGGTCCAAAAGGGACGCGGATTGCGTCCTGCCCCCGCCCGTCTCTAGCCCCCGAACGGTTAGTTCTGTGGGCGGGCCACCATGATATACCTGCTTATCCAAGCCGTCCATCATCATTTTAAAGCTTGAACCAAAAAAAATAGCCAGATCCAACGCTTAAGTGGGCCACACCAAATAATAAGCTTAGTTGCATTAAATGTACAAGGCATTAAATGCCAGAGTCATCCGTGGTGTGGTCCATTTGAGCGTGGCTGTGCCTTTTTTTTTTCCTTCATGCCTTAAAATAATAAGAGAAAAGGGATGGACGGCTTGGATAAACAAATACATTACGGTGGGCCCGCCCCCATAAGTGCCCGTTGGGGCCAGAGACGGGGGCAAGACGCAATCCGCGTCCGTCCAAAAATCCCTTGAGTCCAGTTATCGGCTGACGTGATCCACGGCCACGGCCGTCAGGCGCTCCCTGCCCGTTCAACTGCCCGTTGAGCAGGAGCGCAGTTTGTGTCCAGCGCAACTATACAGAGGTCCCCTCGGACCAACGTTCGTCGTCCCTTGCACGTGTGCCATACATGCACATACAGGACGCGGTTTGGCGGGTGACCCAACACCAGCCAGTTATTCACGCTGTCTATTCAATTTAAAATAAGGCAGTGGACCACAACATATGAAACAGTAGGGATCAAACGCTTGCCACTGAAAACTTCTCTCGGGCCACGATAGAAGTTTTGGATCAAGCTCATGTTAGTATTTTCTCTTCGTTCAGGTCCGTGTCAACGGTTGGATAGCAAACAAACATCACCGTGGCCCTAGGAAGGTTTCAACGGTAGACTTTACTATCTTTTCCAGTGGTGTGGTCCAGTTGAGCATGGGATCTACCGTTTATATCTTAAAATGAGCCGGAAAAATGGATGGACGGCCTTGATAAAATAAATACATCCTGGTGGGGCCAACCGCGTCTGCACACACGTGCCGCACTCATGTGAAAACAGATTATTTTGAAATTTGAAAGTTGAAAACTGCAGAAGCGGGTGGGAACATTGTACAAGTACGCACTTTATCCGACCGACACTTCCCCACTGCCAACGGGTAAGAGAGAAAAAGAAAAAAAAAATGATAAAAAGAAAATAAAACCAGAGAATAACCTTCCAACTGCAAGACACTCGCTTACTTTCCAAGCTCTCTCTCTCTCTCTCTCATCGATTTCTAGGGTTTGCAGGCCGGAAGTTTAGGGCTAGGGTTTGTGGAGATGACGACGATGGAGAGTTTGATCGGTCTCGTGAACAGGATCCAGAGAGCCTGTACGGTCCTCGGAGACTACGGTGGCGACAACGCCCTGCCAACTCTCTGGGAAGCCCTTCCGTCCGTTGCCGTCGTCGGTGGACAGGTTTGTCTCTCAATCTGTCTCGATGTACTTCAGCTTCTTCATTTATGTCGATTTATTTATTTATTTTTTACTTTGATTTTATTTCATTTGATTGCAGAGTTCTGGGAAATCATCGGTTTTGGAGAGTATCGTTGGGCGGGATTTTCTTCCCAGGGGATCTGGTTGGAGTTCTGAAATTTTCATTCTTTTGCTTTTATTTTTTCTTTTTTTGAGTTTTTTCTACGGTGGATCTTGTGGTTTTCTTGTAGGGATTGTCACACGGAGGCCGTTGGTTCTGCAGCTGCACAAGACGGACGAAGGACAGCCAGAGTATGCCGAGTTTCTTCACTTGCCAAAGAGGAGATTTTCAGACTTCGGTAAATGTTGTTTTTCCATTTCTTCGTAGTTTGGATGTTTGATTCGTGGTGTTTTTGTATTGGCTTACAATTTGTTGGAATACCGTTTTCAAGAAGGAATTTGCAGATGTCAGCATGTTTCCCCAAACTCTTGTATTGGTTATCGTTCAAGTTAGGGTCTTGTTATTTTTACTGATTTGTGTGTATCTGCAGCTGAAAATTTGGATAATGATTATGAATTTCTATTTAGAAAGTGTGGAGTTTAGAGAGAAATGCTTATGAATTTCGATTTTATTCTCAGTTTGTAAAGTTGTTGAGTTGCCAATAACAAAAATGTTTTTTTTTTTTTTAATTTTTATTTTTTTAGTTCAGTGGTTATAGTTACTGTGTTTTTAATTTTTTTTTTTTTTTATGTGTATTGGTTTATTGTTCTGTTCATGCTTCTGTATTATATTTTTAGTTGTTAGTGGCAAGCTTACAACTGTTTATGATTTTTGTCTCTCCTGAAAAAGTTCCATTCCCTACTGTCATCTTTTTACTGGTTACTCAGGAAGAGTTATGAATATGTATCATATGGTCTGACCATGTCATTTGATTGTGCAGCCATTGTGCGCAAGGAAATTCAAGATGAGACTGATAGAATGACAGGGAGATCTAAACAAATATCTCCAATTCCTATTCATCTCAGCATATATTCTCCAAATGGTGCGTACATATGGCTGGTTGAGTGGTTCATTTTCTCCATTTTGTGTTATTTCTTAACGGCCAGCTTCGGTAATTTATTGTACTGTAAGCAATTGAAATGAGTGGAGCCCCCGTTTCTTTTTATCTCTAGCGGTGATTAAGTATCCCATGTTTTTTCATAATCATTTCTTTCTTTTTTTCCTTTTTATTTTTTACGTGTATTATCATGCATCTTTGAAATATTAGGAATTGCTTATCATTAGTTCAGAACAAGGTACACTGAGAGTGCATGTTATTAGACCTTTCATATGCCATTATTTGTGCTGTCATAATAAACTCTATTCCTCAGGGAGAGAGGGAGATGCATAAATTCACCTCCAAACAATTCCAGTTCCTATCAACTTTCTTTGCAATTAGATATTCATGGATAGTTGGATTGGAGAGATTAGAAAAGGAGAAAATCAGAATTAAGTTATAAAAAAGAAACCTTCCTGTTCCAATCATCTTTCTTTGCAATTAGATTTCAAATTGGGGACATTTGCGCACCCCAAACAAAACAGAATGAAGTTGATTAAAAAATTCAAGTACTGCTGTCAATTTGAGATCTGTTAGCATCGACCTCCTGGGCAAGAGCAGTCAATACTAGAACAGGTGTCAATACTAGAACAGGTGTGGCATCTTCTTCCTGGGCCAGAGCTGATTATTCAGGCACTGAATTGAGAGCATGCTTGCCTGTGCTGGTAACTTGGATCCTGTCTCTGATAGACCATTATTGAGTCAGAGGCATGGCTTTTTATTTTAATTTTTAACTTTTGGGAGCAGATAAGAAGAGTTGATAAGGAAAAAAAGAAACGAAAAAGAAAACATGAATGAAAAATACAACCCCATACCCCGAAAAACACACTAACCCGTCTTCCCATATTTTAGAAACAGGGGAACTATGACAATATGTGGGGTCTCAACTCTTAACCACTATTTGATGAACCATTTTTTTTCTGACCACTACTTTATGCCACTGCATCTCTTTCCTTACCAAATCGCTACCACCATTTACTGAGGAGGCCAATATTTTTTTCTCTAACCTTACCTAAGCCAAGGCCTCCCTCTTTAAGCCTTTTGGACTTCCTCCCACTTCACCAAGTGGAATCTCCTCAGGTTCAAGGAATCCCCCCACAAAAACTCTGTAGATTTCTCAAAATTTTCTGCGACCCCTGCGGGATTTTTAAACGGAAACAAGAAGTAAATAGGCAGCCCTAATATTGATTTTATTAAGGTTATCCTCCCTCCCAATGACAAGTCGCCACCACCATTTATTGAGGAGGCCAATATTTTTCTCTCTAACCTTACCCAATCCAAGGCCTCCCTCTTTAAGCCTTTTGGACTTCCTCCCACTTCACCAAGTGGAATCTCCTCAGGTTCAAGGAATCCCCCCACAAAAACTCTGTAGAATTCTCAATTTTTTCTGCTACCCCTGCGGGATTTTTAAACAGAGACAAGAAGTAAATAGGCAGCCCTAAGATTGATTTTATTAAGGTTATCCTCCCTCCCATTGACAATATTCGTGATCCCAAGCAGTGAGCCTCATCTCGATCCTTGCAATAACCAGTTACCAAATAGAATTAGACAAGAAGTTAGCCCCCCCAGTGGAAGGCCCGGATATGAAATAGGGAAACCTTGGCAGCTACACTCCATGAGGTCCGCCAAAGAATGGAGATAATAATTACAAACTTCAATTCCAGATATCAAACTCTTACTCAGATTCACAATGAGCCCTG
Organism: Magnolia kwangsiensis; assembly: GCA_037074715.1. Lineage (NCBI taxonomy): Eukaryota > Viridiplantae > Streptophyta > Magnoliopsida > Magnoliales > Magnoliaceae > Magnolia > Magnolia kwangsiensis. The sequence continues at coordinate 8,339,473 of CM073589.1, read as the reverse complement.
ACACTGCCTCGAAACATTTGAGAATCACCTTCACATTGGCTATTACTCTATGTGACGCTTCGCATGGCGCCTTTGTGTCATCGGTAAATTGGAGGCGAGTGATGGAGAGATTGCCCATCTAAAGCCTTCAATCACCCACAACTCTCTCCTTTGGAAAATAAGCTGCTAAGGCCTTCAGCAACCAACACAAGAAAGGGGAGAGAGAGTCCCCTTGCTTTGTTTCTCTAGAGCTGCTGAAGAACCCACATGGTGTCCTGTTGATCAAAATAGAGAAATGAGCTGTTGAAAAACATTCAAGGACCCGACTCTTCCATTAAGATGTGAAGCTCAATCTGGGCGTCATGTAGCTTAAAAAGCCCTAGTGGAGGTGTCCCGTTGATCTAAATAGAGACATGAGCTGTTGAAATACATTCGAGGACCCAACTCTTCCATTTAGATGTGAAGCCCAATCTGGACATCATGTAGCTTAGAAAGCCCCAATCGACTGTCTCTATCGTAAGCCTTTTCTGTGCCAACTTTACAAACGATCCCTGGCTCTTTCAATATCCTTCTCAAGAGGATACATTCATTGGCTATAAGAGAGAATATGATGCTCTTCCACAAATGCACCTTGATAAGGAGAGATGATAAGAGGGAGGACTTTCTTAATTCTGTTGGTGAAGACCTTAGCGATGATTTTATAGACGCTGCCTAAGAGGCTAATCAGCCTGAAATCCCACAGCTCCAAGGCCCCTTTTTTATTCTGTATGAGGCATATGTGAGTTGCATTTAGGCTCTTAATGGGTCTGTTTCTCTCGAAAAATTCCTAAAAAAGGGCCAAGAGATCATACTTGATAAACTCCCAACAGAATTGGAAGAAACTGATCATAAAACCAACAGCACCAGGAGGTTTATTACCATCTATATTCGAGATAGCCCCTCAAATCTCATCCATAACATGCAGGCCCTCTATCATCAATGGAGTGGTGGTGATGCGAACGGCTGTCTTGGTTGGTATTTCAGGCATTGTGTTGGGAGATGAGGAGATTAGGGAATGCTATGAATGCCATTGGGTTGATTAATAGAAGTAGAGGAATGTGCTGGACACTTCAGGAAGAAATCACAAGATTACCCTCTTTTGATTGTTTTTGAGCTTGAGTGTAGCAATTCTGTTAATACATCTCAAGAATTGATCTTCTACGGATCTCATGGTGATATTTATGAAATTGCCAATGATTTTTGGCTTATTATTTTGTATTTTTCCATTGCTGTTTGTAGCTGTTTCTTAGGTTCTTTCTGCTCTTGCTATCAAATTTTTTCTTGAATCCTATTGTAAACTAATTCATCATTTTTCTCAAGTTTTTCCATGTATGTTATGTTCTCTCGTCTTTGATCGCATGAATTCTTTATTCTGTACACTAAATCGACATTATTTTCTGCTTTGCTTTTCTGCAGTTGTCAACTTAACATTGATTGATCTACCCGGATTGACGAAAGTTGCTGTAGGTAATGTTTCTTTTAAATTAATTCACATGGTTCATTATGGTAAGTTTCTTTGTTTGAATTTCATGCAAGACTTTTCTTTGCAGAGGGACAGCCGGATAGTATTGTTCAAGACATTGAGAACATGGTCCGCTCTTATGTCGAGAAGGTAATGATTATGTATCTTTAGTTTGACTATTAAATCAAATACAACATAACCACTTGGTATGGCAGTGGGTTCTGGGAAACAAAATGAGAACTTTTTGGCAGAGGATTGCCCTTTCTAATTTCGATAGACTTCCATGACTGAATTGCCTAATTTTGACGGTGATTGAGATTCCACTTTATACATGAATGTCACAGATCAAAAAACTGTGGAAAGTATAACATGTCTTTCATTTGCTAAATTCATGGCACTTTGGTAAATATGCGTGCGCTGTAAATTTTGTATGTGGCATTCTTACTTAAAAATGCTTATAAGGTCAGAGATTGCTCCACATACAAAGCTCTCTTGGCAATCTTCCCTTTAGCAAGGATATCAACCATATTGTTGCTTCCCTTGAGAGTATCTCAAGACAGAACTCGAGTATTTTCAACACCCGGTCAAGGGTTCAAGAACCCATAGGTGGTGAAATTCCACTAGCGTGAGTGTGTGTGCGTGTGTAAAAAAAAAGAAAAAGAACTCGAGTATTTTCCACTAGATTCTCTAGTTAAGTGTGGCTCTATCAACAGTTTAGTTGAAGAAGCTGTTCATTACTCATTAGTTTCCATTATTTGTAACAAGGATGCTTGAAAATGCACCTTAATTAGCTCCTCCCCCAAGTATCATAGCATAATATGATAAAGCTCTTCCCTTATATTCATATGGTCCTGGTTGCTTAAAGCTGTCATGTTTTTATGAAGGATGAGGCGGCATCCTTTTCTTTCCCTTGTTGGTAGTAGGATGCATTCAAGGAAGCGAAATCTTGATAATTACTGAGAAGAAATGATACTGATACCTTATTCAGCATAACAGTCTTGCCATGAACTTATAGTTTCTATATTTTGGTGACCATAATGCTACCTGTACATAATTGCTGAGTTGAATTATTATTCCTTTGCCAGCTAATCTTGCATATTGGCAGTAGCATCTTTCTTCGACATACTTGTTGTTCATTATTAAACTTGTCTTAGTTGCAGTTGTTTGTTTTTTCAAGAGTTCTACAATGGGGCCACGGAGTGGCTAAATTCAATTGCTTCAAGATAGGTGACAACATGGCTTAATGTTAATTATCCTCTTTAGTGAATTTCCCACTTTGACTGTTGTTGCCATCTCTGTGTTGTCTACTGAATAACTGTTCAACAATTGAGTGCTTGTTCCACAATTGAGAACCTATTTCCCAGATCTGGCTTGATTTTCATAATTGATTATCTCGGGTTCACCCTGCATTTCTGGTTGCTGTTTTGTCACAGTTTCTTGTACTGTCATTTAAGCATATAAGGTTCATGCCTGTGATCTGCTGTCCTTCTGTTTATTCTTTTTATATATGTTTACATTGCACCTTTTCTATCATAAAAAACTGTTGACTTGTTTTTGTAGCCTAACTGCATTATACTAGCAATATCTCCTGCCAATCAAGATATAGCTACATCAGATGCTATCAAGCTTGCTAGAGAAGTGGACCCCTCTGGTATTATCTGGTCAAATTTATGAATTTTCTTTAGACACAGATAATCACTCTAGTTCACTTTTCATATGTTGTTACTTGTTTGGACTGTGCTTAGGTGAGAGGACATTTGGGGTCTTGACAAAATTAGATCTGATGGATAAGGGGACAAATGCACTGGATGTGAGTAACCGGACTCTATGATTTTAGCTGTGATCACATTAAGACAATTCCCCCACCCTATTTCTTTCCTATGCACAGGAATTAGTCATTCGTGGCAATATTACATTTACATGATAACTGGTTAGTTTAGTTTCATGTGATCATCCAGGTAGAGGATGGGGCATTGTAATTGGCCTTTTCTGGAAGTTCTACCAATTTCTCTGTATCTAAACTAGCCTTTGTTGCCTGCCTCTTTTTTTTTTTTTTTTTCTTGGCATCTTTTAAGGTTCTTGAAGGAAGGTCTTACCGGCTGCAACACCCTTGGGTTGGAATTGTTAATCGTTCACAAGCTGATATCAACAAGAATGTTGACATGATTGCTGCTAGGAGAAAAGAGCGAGAGTACTTCGCGACGAGTACCGACTATGGACACTTGTCTAGTAAAATGGGATCAGAATATCTTGCAAAACTTCTCTCTAGGGTAGAACTTTTACCTCACATAAATAAATTTTGCTTAGTTATGGATTTTGAGATTGCTCACCATTTTTAATTATTTACCATGGTTTCAGCACTTGGAATCCGTTATTAAGGCTCGTATACCAAGTATCACGTCCTTAATAAACAAAACCATCGATGAGCTTGAATCAGAGATGGATCATCTTGGCAGGCCTATTGCTGTTGATGCTGGAGTGAGTTCTTATATCTCTGCCACTTTTCAGAAAATGTTATAGTAACTGCAAGCGACTTTAAACTAACGCCCGCACATATTTTGTATATCTTCAGGCTCAACTATATACTATTCTAGAACTCTGTCGTGCATTTGACCGAATATTTAAAGAGCATCTGGAAGGAGGGTAAAGGCACTGACTTTTTTTTTTTTTTCAATTGCATTGAAGGTTTTATTTACATTTGTATTTCAAAACAAACACTTAGTGTTGGATGTTCTTTTTGGTAATCTATGTAAGTGAATTACATGCCCCCCCACCCCAACCCAAAAAAAAATAATAATAAAATAAAATAAATTATATTCAGGCTCAACTATATACCATTCATTAAAGGGAGATAGATCATTGACGGAGTGCTAATTGCCAACGAGTGTTTGCATACATATCACAAGGTAGGAAGGAAGGCAATCTTTTATAAACTTGATATTGAAAAAGCGTATGATTATGTTGATTGAGACTTTCTCGATTACATGATGCTTCGTATGGGTTTTGGTGTCAAATGGCGAGGATGGATCAGATCGTGCGTGGAGTCAACACATTACTCTATATTGTTAAATGGCTCCCCTAAAGGTTTCTTTCCAGGATTAAGAGGATTACGCCAAGGAGACCCTCTATCCCCTCTTTTGTTCATCTTCATTGGAGAGGCTCTATCTCAACTGATATCCAGAGGACAGAGCACTGGTTTGTACCGAGGAATATTCCTTTCAGATGAAGTTCCTCGCCTCTCCCATATTCAGTTTGCTGATGATACCCTGATTATGGTTGAGGCAGATGAGGTTTCGGTTAACAATCTTCATACGACTCTTTGATGTTTTGAGGCAGTTTCTGGTCTGAAAATCAACTTGGCCAAGTCTAAATTCTATGGAATCAACTTATCGGATCATGAGTTACAAGTTTTCGCTGATATTTTGGGCTGCTCTCAAGCTTGCTTCCCGACGACTTTCGTTGGTCTCCCTCTCACCGTTGGCACCCCCCCGATTGCGATGTGGGACCACATCATCGCCAAAATTTTAAAAAAACTTGCTACTTGGCAGTGTCGTTATTTATCGATTGGAGGAAGAATCACTCTTATCAAAGCTGTGCTGTCCAACCTTCCCCTTTATTATATGTCCCTCTATAGATGTCCGACCTCAGTTTTGAATTGAATTGATGCGCTCAGAAAGGAATTTCTTTGGAATGGAAAAGATAACCACAACAAATTTCATTTATTGGACTGGAAGGTTGTGCACACGCATGCCAGGAATGGGTGAGCTAAAATAAAAAATCTCAAGCTTATGAATTTGGCCCTGTTGGGTAAATGGATCTGGCATCTGGGGAAGGAAACCGAAGCTCTGTGGAACACTGTTATAAAAGGGAAATATGGCACATCTTCTGGTGGCTGGTGGACTAGCGATACTTCCTCTTATAGGGCCTCCTTTGTATGGAGAGGCATTCTCCGCCATAAATCTATTGTGCTGTCCAAAATAGGCTTCGTCTTGGGTAATGGAATGAGAATCAAGTTCTGGGAAGATCAATGGTTGGGCGAGTCTACCCTCAGTAGTAGATTTCCGGGTATATATCGCATCGCAGCCAATAAACAAAGTGTGGTTGCTAACAATTTCTCCCATGTAGGGAGCAGCAGAACCTGGGAAATCAATTGTTTTAGAAATCTGCACGATAGGGAAGTCGAAGAATATGAGCAACTGTTGCTTTGTCTTTCTACTGTCTCTCCAAATCCTTCCTCTTTCGATGATTTGTGCTGGAATGGTCACAGATCTGGCAACTTCTCGGTGAAATCTTTATATTCTATTCTTGCTCAGTCTCCACCTTCTTCTCAACAGACTGTGCCCTTCATCTGGAAATGCGCCGCTCCTCCTGAGTTTCTCTGTTTCGGTTGGCTTTCTGCCATGAATCATATCCTCACTATAGACAATCTAAGGAAGCATGGTATGCAGATTATCAATGTCTGTCGCTGCTGTATGCATAACGAAGAGACAGTAGACCATCTCTTGGTCCATTGCCCCTTTATTTCTATAATCCTGTGGGACTTTTGGTCTCGATTCAATGTCGTTGGATGCGTCCCTAATTCTGCAGCGTCTTTGCTATCAGCTTGGCAGGGGCCAGATCTTGGTAAAGTGAAAACTAAAATTTGGAGAATGGTGATCATAGCTATTTGGTGGGCGGTCTGGAAGGATAGGAATGATAGATGCTTCAATGATTCTCAGGCATCGGCTAGATCAGTGGGATCATTCGTCAAAAAGTTAATTGTAGAATGGGTGTCAAATGTTTTGTGCTTAAAAGATTATGATCTTACTTTTTTAGGTTCTTAGTTCTGCTTTTTGGCTGCTACCTCAGCAGTCTTCTTGTAGGTTTCTCTCTCTTTTAATATATTTTTCTCAGTTACTTTGCAAAAAAATAAAATAAAAAATAAAATAAATTATATTCTATTGTTATATGTGGAGCCTGGATGTTGTGCTCAATATCATCATCTGTTTGGATGTAACCCAAAATGCAAATGGTGCAGAGCGCTGCCTGCCAGGTGGAAATTTGTGGAGTAGGGGGTTTTCTGAAGCTGCAAAATATGGTGGGATGTGTTAAATGCTTCTGATGGTGAAAATGCACTAAAATGTGACACAATGATAGTGGCCATACCATTTATTATTGCATTCTCATTTCAGTCAGGGCTTTGCTGCTGGGCTAAATTTCATTTGCTCAGTCAGTTGGGGCCACTGATTCCATTTTGTTTGACCTGGCTAAGGAAGGGGTGCTTCATCACTTCTTGTGGTATGGGGATCCTATTCCTCTTCCAGTTTAATGCAATTTCAGTTAACTTACTAAAAAAGTTCTCATTTTAGGCAGTAGATAATGGACCTTCCTCCATTTCTGCCAGTAAGTCTACACTTGTTGGCACTGGATATTATTAGATCACTGCCTGAGCTTGTTCAATATACATGAATAATCATGCATTGCTTCTGTGCTGCTCACACTTGGAACTGCTATTGTTCAACTCTGGTGATAGTGGTTTTGAGCTTGTGCTAGAATCAAATGGTTTATCATGGGTTTCTTTTTAAGTGTGTTGTGATTGCTTTTATTTTTTCTGTTTAATTATTTTGAATTCGAACTGATCAATCTTGGTTGTTAATTGCTTCACATGTAGTTTGCATTGATTCATTTTGCAATGTCTTCTTGAGCACAGGCGGCCTGGTGGTGATCGGATATATGGGGTTTTTGACAACCAACTCCCTGCTGCTTTGAAGAAGCTTCCATTTGATCGGCATCTCTCTATGCAGAACGTGAGGAAAGTGGTTTCAGAAGCAGATGGTTATCAGCCCCATTTGATTGCTCCTGAGCAAGGGTATCGGCGTCTGATTGATGGTGCTCTCAATTATTTCAAGGGCCCAGCTGAAGCTTCAGTGGATGCTGTACTCAAATCTCATTTGTTACCTCTCTCTCGTTTTTTTTTTTCCCCTCATCTACCATCATTTTCTTCACGACTCCTATTTCTAGGTGGGGGCTACCCTTGTGCCAAAGTGATGAAGACACAATGGTTGCAAATTGGTCTGACCAGTTTGATCCCAACTTTAAAAAAGAAACCAGAAACATAAGCATCTTTAGCTGAGGTTTGATTCTTATATTCACATTCTTGGAAACACCTTTTGCAGGTTCACTTTGTTTTGAAAGACCTCGTTCGGAAGTCAATAGGAGAAACTCAGGTGAATGCTTCAAGTAAACATGTCATTTGGACAAAGGTTTAAAATTGTTGCATTGTGTATGGTATCGCTCCGTATTGCCTGTATGGAGCTGTTTTGGGCTGATATGGGCCGATACAGCAGTATCTTTCATGGTCGAGCGGTACATATCAGGCAATGTGTACCATTTTTAGACAACTTTAAACCTTGCATTGAGATGTGGACTTTTCGGGAATCATTAGAAGGTCCTGAGCCTAACCAAAATTTGTGGTTTACTGAACTCCCAATTATGTACATGTGGAGTCCGTGGTTTGGTGGTGCAGGTCATTGATGAATGATGATTAATATGATTGGCCCTGCTGTGGATGGGAAATATTGAAAAAAGAACTTCCAGATGGGAAGATCCAAACCCTTCGATACTTGATGTTTCCTCCCATTTGTGTGGACCGTTTTGGATATTATTTTTCATCGGCTGCACATTTATTTGTAGGCCCTTTCATCTAGCATCTTTTGGGAATCCCCTAACAGTCGGACTGCTCATCAAATCCGCCTTTGGATCATGGAACAATGGGCTCAACATTTAATTGGCTGCCTCCATAGATTACCTCAGGACCCTAGTTCCTCTGCTTCAGGTATTCTGTTAATAAGTGCGATTGATCCTTTGGTTGAGCAGGAGTTGAAGCGGTTTCCTACATTCCAAGCTGAATTGGCAGCTGCTGCAAATGAGGCTTTAGAAAGATTTCGTGATGATGGCCGCAAGACAACCTTGCGATTGGTAGAAATGGAGTCATCATATCTAACTGTGGATTTCTTCAGAAAGCTCCCACAGGAAGTGGAGAAGGGAGGGAACCCTACGACGGCCTCTGCCGCTGCTGATCGATACACAGATATGCATTTCCGGAGGATAGGGTCAAATGTGTCTTCATACGTCGGGATGGTATCAGATACGCTGAGGAACACCATTCCAAAGGCCGTTGTTTATTGTCAAGTCCGAGAGGCCAAACGATCATTACTCACCAAATTCTACACCCAACTGGGGAAGAAAGAGGTACTCTGTTACTAGTATATCCATAGTGGTACCATATGATTCTTTGTGGAAATAAGCATCCTCTTCTTCAATCCAACTGGTGTACACTTGGGCCACACCTTTATTGAACCTAAACCCTGGAGATCCGGTTGGCCCCCTCATAATGTGCCATGCCCTATTCTGTCCCATATAAGATGGTCGTGACCATCTGATGGAAATGGAAATTTCAACCAATGTTCCACATTTAATAGGGGCCACATCTGGAGGATTGGGATTATCCGGCAGGATGATTCTGTAGGAAACCTCCCACCCATGTACAGGTCAGCCACCTTTTGGCAACCCTCACATCATGGGCCATACCATAATGTGTCCCCTATATGATGGTTATAGCCATCCAATGGAAATAGAAAATTTCAACCAATTTTCTACTGTTAATGGGGGCCATGGCTTGGAGGAATGGGATTATCCAACGGTGTGATCATGGGGGAAATCTTCCACACACCATGGGGGGGCATATCATTTGAATGATTGGATCACCAGAAGGTAGACCCCACATGTATGCCTTCATGCCTCAACATTGTATATTTCCCAGGACTGACTATGCAAGCGGATCTTGTGTTCTTTATTTTGAATCAGGGCAAGCAGCTGTCACAATTGCTAGATGAGGACCCGGCATTGATGGAGCGCCGACAGCAATGTGCCAGGAGGCTCGAATTGTACAAGTCGGCTAGGGATGAAATTGATTCTGTAGCTTGGGTTAGATGAGATGGATGCATATACATATAGAAATGTGGATTTGCCATTGCTGCGAGTGATGGCTGACTTTTATTCTTGGATCATATGTTTTCGGCTGTGTATTTTACTTTGTCTCGTTTTCTTCTATTTTTCTTTACAGAGTGAGTTAATGTCTCTGGAGGGGTTTTGGATTGTGTGTTTCTGTGGCACCTACAATGTATCTGGAGTTTTGTATAGTTTTTTCAGAAGGGTTTTGATAGGGGGTGGTGCCTCGGTGCCACAGTACCGTATGGGGATGATTTCCACTTCCAGAGTGTATTTTAAATGATGATTTGAGCCGTTCATGTTCTCGATTCTATGCTACCTGGCCCATTGTAAAAAAAACTTTTCTAAAATGGTGATTGTGTATTTAATGGCTTCAATTCCTGGATTCAAAGGTTAGGATCTTCAATGAAGTGTGATTGTGAGACAACAACGCAGCGCAGGTATGCTAGTAAATAGAACATGAACGACTGATGAATCTAATGATGCAAGCTGGTGACTGAAACTGGCCACCCTACAATACTGTGCTAGGGAGCACCAATCCCTTTCTGGAACCCTTAAAATTCATTGGACTACCCATTCAGAGACTTTGTAATTGCAGATATGATCAAACCCCGCTTTTAGGGCCTTCGTTTTCTTTTTGCAAAAGTTGAATTGAACGGTTAGAACTGTATGATGAGTTTGAGCTTTGGGCCATTAGCAAGTAGGGCTCGCAAAGCTGTGAATAGTTTGATGCATTCATGCTGCTTGAGAGGGCCCAGCCTGCTAACAGCTCTGTGGTTCTGGTTAGACTCCTTCGGTAGCTCACTGTCATTTTGAAAATGGTGGTCAACTCACAACCGTACACATGGCACATGGTAATCCAGATCCACGAAAGTGCTGACCCAGTTTTGAAAGGAGCATAACCAAAAGCTTTCACTCAAGATGACGGCAGCCATCTGATTTTTCCCTTGTGCGATGGCTTGAAATTAGAACCGTTCATCTGGTGCACTGGTCCAAAATCTCACTGATCCGTTCATCAGGCCTGCCAGTATACATCGGAATAGACCATTCCTTGCACCTTTTTTTTTTTTAAAAATTATTTATTATAAAGGTGCCTATCTACTTATGCAGTTCACCTGATTAGTGGTCATAATCACTGTAGGTCCTACCTGATGAACGACCGGAACTTGGAACTTGTGTGCCATGGTCTCACATCTGCTGGGGAGGGTGCTATTTCCACATGCCTCATATTCAAGTGTCAAACACAAGTGCATTATATGTGTGCTGACTTGGCACACGTGTGCAGGATCTGGGCCCTTCACGCTCCCCTCCATGCAGGGAGCGGATTAGGTGTTGCGCTGGTAACACGTTAGCGGGTGTTGGACACGGATTAGATACTGACAGGTTGAGTAGCGAGTCCGTTGCTGAAGTGACGTCACCGAGTTATGTGGGCCCTACTATGATGTATGTGTTGTATCCATACCGTCCATCCATTTTGAGATATCATTTTAGGCATGATCCAATAAAAATCTGTAGTGGACCCCACCACAGAAAGCAGTGGGGAGAGTGATTCCCACCGTGGAAACTATCCTAAGGCCCACCATAATATTTATTTGAAATCCAACCTGTCAGAAGTTAAAAAAGACATGAAGGAAGGGAAAACACAAGTATCAGCCTGATCTGAAACTTTTGTGGCCTTTAGAAGTTTTTAATGGTGGGCGTCACTGTTCCCTCTGTTTTCTGTGCTGGGGTCCAGTGGAGCTTTGGATTTAACTCATTCTTTGGATCTTGCCCTAAATTGATCTCTCCAAATGGATGGAAGGCGTGGATACAAAACATGCATCATGGTGGGGCCATGGAACTTGGTGACGTCACTTCATAGCTACTCTGGCTACTCAACCTGTCAGTGGCTAATCCACGCCCGCGGGTGTTGCCATGACCGTGTGGCCCACTTAGATGTATGTGCTGTATATACACGCGGTCCATCAGTTTTCCAGATCATTTTAGGGCACTCCAAAAAATGAAGCAGATCCAAATGTAAAGTGGACCACACCACTGGAAACTATGGTCATTGAATGTGAAGTTTTTAATGTGATCATTCAATCCTTACTGTGTGGTCCACTTGATATTTGGATCTGCTTCATTTTTGAACCATATCCAAATTTGAGAAGGGAAAACTGATGGACGGCGTGGATATACAATACGTACATCAAGGTGGGCCCCATGGTCAGGGCAACACCTACCAAAGTGTTACCCGGGAAACACCTAATCCTCCCCTCGGTTCCATCCTAAAAATAGTCCCTGCCCAAAGGAGAGTTATTTTATTTAATACTATGCCTTATGACCTTGATACTCGGTTACTCAGAAATTGTACAGGCTCATACATTAAATTAAAGCATTAAATTGTGGACCCCACGGTCACTAAGTCACGGTACCAAAATCAGAATTTTCTATCAATCCTAATCTCTTATTCCTGGACACTTATTTTTTGAAATAGGATCATTGGATTTTTTATTTTTATTTTCCATTTTCAACGGTCCAGTAAATGTTCACCAAACAGATGATCAGATTATCAAGTAACCCTAATTTTTGGTGCATGATAAATCTAAACTAGCACTCATAATGTGGACAGTTTAATTTGAATTACTTCTATGGCACGTATTGATTTTCTAAGTGCTGCGTATCACTAATCATGTACTGCCAGAGCATGAAGCTTTTCTCTATACGAAAAAATGGAAACGGATGGGCTACTCTTCCGGCCACCAGCCCGGTGGCTGTGGTCGGTTCTCTGTGGGCCCCAGCATGATGTATGTGTTTCATCCATTCCGTTAATCCATTTTTACAGGTCATTTTAGGATTTAAAACCAAAAATGATAGGGACATAAATCTCAGGTGGACCACACCATAGGAAAACAATAGTGATTGGATACCTACCACTTAAATCTTCCTAAGGCCCAATGTACTGTTTATTTGACATCAAATCTATTGATTAGGTCATACAGACCCAGATGAAGGAAAAAGAAGAAGATCAGCTTGATCCAAAACTTTTATTGACCCCCAAAAGTTTTTAATGGTTGACGTTCACTCAACACTGTTTCCTGTAATGTGGTCCAGTTAAGACTTATATATAGCTCATTTTTGGTCTCATACAATAAAATAACCTACAAAAATAGATGTACGGTATGGATGAAACACATACATCATAGTGGGGCCCACAAAGCACCGACCACCAGCCATGGGCTGTGGCAGGGGGAGTAGCCAATCCGTTTCCCAAAAAATAGATAGGTGGGTCACATAATAAGACCAACGACGTAATGCACGTCACGTCAGAGTGCATAACATTGCTTATCGTCATCCTAACCGTCCATCTCTTCACGTACGTGTGGCCCACCCGATAAATAGACCGTCAAGATTTGTGCTATAAGGAACATTAACCGTAGGAGACCCCTATAACGCCCTTTTATCGCGCACGTATCGACGTGTGGTGCGTCTGTGTTTGGCGCTTGAAGATGCTGAGGCAGATTCAAAACTCTAACGAACCACGTTAAGGCCAAATTCATGGTAAATGCCCTGTTCATAATCAATTATTACAATTTCATCCTATTTTAAAAAATGCGGATATTTATGCCTCAAAAAAGGGTCCAAAAGAAATGGCTTAAATTTTTGGGCCCCACCGTGATTAAATGACATATCCACGTCGTCCATCCATTTTACCAGAATGTTTTGAGGCATGAATCGAAAAATGAGTCAGATCCAATATTCAAGTGGTCCACACCAAAGTAAACAGTGGCCTCAAGAAATTTTTAACGGTGAGTGTTCGATTCCTTTTTCCTCCACTTGAACTTTTAATCTGCCTAATTTTTTGTCTTTTTTACCTAAATTTCATTAGCATAACGGATGGACGGTGTGGATAATCCATATACATCACAGTGGGCCCCACATATATTTGGCGGCATCGAGTCAAATCGACCCTAGGAATAATGCGGTAATTACAATGGAAATAATTATTACCCATCTGTAATGCATTTATATTTACTTTAGAAAATCAATAGAAAATCAAACATGCCCCGAAGGAAACGGGGATTAAATGCCTACCGTTAAATACTTATTGGGGCCACAGAAATTTTGGATCAAGCTGATATTTATGTTGGCACTTCATCCATGTCTGCGTGACCTTATAAACAGGTTGGATGACAAAAAAAAATCATGGTAGGCCCCAGGAAGGTTTCAACGATGCTCACCATCATCCCTACTGTTTCCTGTGGTGTGGTCCACTTGAGCCTTAGATCTTACCCATTTTTTGGTTCATTTGCTAAAATGAGCTGGAAAAACGGATGGGCCGAGTTGATAATATATACATATACACATCATTGTGGGCCCCACAGAGCTTGGGCCACGTTGTGCTTCAGGGATATCCCTGGGGACGGGTGCTGCAGGCAATCCGCGTCCCTCAAGTTAGTTTTGTCTCTGTCGCGACTCAGGATCCAGCGTGTATGGACATCCATTGGGGCCCACATTCTGAGATGGTCCGGTGATTTGAGCCGTCCGTATTCTCTTTAATGCCCACAAATAATCCAGTAATCACAGATGGATGATAATCCCCACCTTTGATTTTTAGATTCAATGCGAGCCATTGAAAAAATTCTTTTCATTTTTGAAAATTGATCTACAGATTGTGATGGCTACAATCATCTGATCAACTTAATTTTATGTTCCTATCATTTATAGCACAGAGTCCGCAATATGGACGGCTCCGATCATTGGAACACTCAGCTTGTAGGTCTCAGTGAGTGGCGACAGATGCTTGTTTCTGTGCCACGACAAAGGCAAAACGAACTCCTGTTTGGACGCGCTTTATTTTCCGAAGGCCGCCATTTTTCTCATGGCATGCAATAATGCAATGAAGAGGAGATTCCTCTCTTTCCATGGACAAGCTGTCAGTTGCCTGAGTGGAGAGAGTCTCTCTTCGTGCATGGAGACTCTCTCCGAATTCAATGCGAGTCTTGGAATCTTTCAGAAGGAGAAGCAGAGCAGCAGCCTCTGCCGAGCGAATATGGCCGAAAAATTAGTGTGTATTTTGCATGGACGGAGAAACCAAGTGATTCTTTTTTAAGCATTTCTGCTCTTCTTCTGTCTTTAAATTCAAATTGAAAAACACCCATTTGAAGAAATTGGAAGAAGAGATTTCTTTGCTATTTGCCACCGCAGCATCAGCTGGTGAGGTTTTCTTTTTCTTTTTTCTGGATTTCCTTTTCAGGCATTTTTCTGTAGTTTAAATGTTCGATTTCGAGCTTACCCAAGTGGAAGTAAGTGAGCATCTTTCAGAATTTCTGCAACTTCTGACAAATTTTTTTTTTCTTGATCTGGTGAAAGAGAAAAGACATTGGTTCGTTGATGTGAGCTATTTTATTGGATTTTGAGTTGGTTGTTCTTCATCTGGTGTCTAAGTTCAATTGAAAATTTTCAAGAGTTCCCAAATGAAAAAAATAAAGGAATTTTGCGAGAAGAAATTTTTGGTATGTGTTCTGAATGGGCGGAAAACCCAGATGGTTTTTTTTTTTTTTTTTTGAAAGGTAAATCCAAACGATTCTTTTAGCATTTCTTCTCTTCTTCTAGTTCTTTAAATTCAAATGGAAGAACACCCATTTGAAGAAATTGGAAGAAGAGATTTAGTTGGTTCTGCAACTTGCCAGAGTGGAATTGGCTCAGTGAAGTGTTTTTTTTTTTTCCTGTGGTTTTCTATTGTTCGATTTCAAACATACCCAGATGAAAGAAAGGGGGATCTTTTAGAATTTCTGGTGAATGAAACAAAAGTGAGCTCGTAATTTGAGTCGTTGTTCAATTTTGATTCCGTCGTTCTTCTTCTGTTGGTCTTAAGTTCAATTGCTAGAGTACCCAAATGAAAAAAAAATAAAAAATGGAAACAAATTTTTGAGAGCTGAAATTCTCGTAGCTCCCAACTTCTGGATTTTTGTTTCCTTGTTCCTTTCGTAGTTATTTTCAATTTCAATCAATACCCAAATGAAAGAGAGTGAGGATCATTTAAAATCTCTGCAACTTTCAACATTTTCTTTTCCCTTTTCCAATACAGTGAAAGAAATAAGATATAAACAATTTTATGTGAGTCATTTGATTGGATTTTGATTTGGTCGTCCTTCTTCTGGTGTCTAATTTCATTTGCAAGGGTACCCCTAAATGAGAAAGAAAGAAGAAAATTTTGAAATGTTTTTATTTTTTATTTTTTAAATATATGTTCTTCATTTTCTTACTATTCTTCTTTTGTGAAGTACTGCAAGCATTCACACACATGATTTTTTGTTTTTTTTTGGATGAAGTTTAGAGGACAGATGACAATCTTTTTTTCTTTTTTCTTTTTCTTTTTTACATCTTTTCCTAATCTGGGGAGAGAAACCAGCTCATTGATGGTGTGTTTCTCTCTCTTTTTTTTTTGCTTTCGAAAATCTTCTTCTTTTCTTCTTCTATGGAGCATGACAAAGGGGTATTATCATGAAGGTGTATCAATCTTTGGGTTTGTTTCTCTGTGACCGAATTCTACAGGAGTCCTTTGGGTTTCCATGACATTCCCTTCTTTATCTGTTTCAGTTCATCTATTCTAGCCACCTGTTCATTGAATAACTGATAATAACTGAATGATTGGTAGTTCGGGTTGATAATTGATTGACAAACGTTTGTATAGATTGATATAGAGATTTTGAGATGGGGAAGGCGATTAAGATGGAGAGGTTGAAGACTGCAAATGCGAGGCAAAACACATTTTCAAAGCGCAAGAATGGAATTATAAAGAAAGCTAGGGAGCTGTCGATTCTGTGTGATGTTGATGTTCTTGTTCTCATGTTTTCTCCTGCTGGAAAGCCGACCTTGTACCTTGGAGAATACAGGTAATTCCTGTCTTAGATCTTCCTGTTTGACTGTCAATAAAGGTGGGAATCTTAACCTTTGATGCGGACACAAGCGCATTTAAGGTGTATCAACGAAGAAAGCGCCAACCACAACTGCCGTCCTTGTGGATAGGCGATTATTGAGGAGCTGAAGACCTTTCACATGTGATTGGACATATAGAAGACCCCACTCAGGGAAGACACATGTGAAGGAAAATTGAAGAAAGAAGACCGAGCGCCCGAACTTTCCCGTACTTATGTTATTTGCGCGTTTTTGCTTAGTTTAGAGTATTTTAGTAATTTTATGTCTTTATTTGCTTATTGTAGGAATATTTTAGTAATTTTATGTCTTTATTTGCTTATTTAAGTGGGCTAAAGCCCTAAACTCGAATTTTAACTATTGATTAATGAGAAGCAAACCCTTTGGTTGCCTCGTTCCTCTCTCCTCTCTAACAGTGCTTCTTCTCTTCCCTTGATCTTCTTCTTCTAATTTCTTCTTATGCTCCTCCAACTTCTTCAAAGTAATTATTTTCTTCTTTCTATTTTTCAGTTTTGGCTAATCCTTCTTCGATCAAAATCTTGAGAACCGATCTAAACCCTAAACCCCCAAATTCTCAAATCCCTAATCCGAGAAACTTCTTGATTATTCAGACTAGTGATTTTGCATTGATCGATTGGGTGTGACCATACAAGATCGGGAGTTCTCATCCCTCGCCGGATCCAACCTAAGTAATAATTGAATTCCATATTCCATGGTTGTGATGATGGCCCACTCCATTGCATGTTTCCTTTATGATTTTCTCAGTTATGATGATTATTGCTAGAATTTTAGATCATTTATTCCTTTTATTTCCGCTGTTTAATTATGTTCATGAGCATGCATCATAATTAGGGTTGTCCTGCGTCAACCTTCATTTCAAAACGGACTCCTGAAAATTTGAATTTTGAAATGATGTTAGATTCCAGCCGACCATCTTTTAATGGAGACAGATGACAATCGCAGACCTATCAGTGAGCCCTGTCTGTATCGAAATTGTGCCTGAATGAAAAATGCTATTCTATGGGATTCCTCTCGCAGGGGTGGGAGGGGGATTGAGAAATATGATCAGAATTTTGGTTGTTTTCGACCAAAGTATGAGGATTTTATCAGGGCAATAACAGAAGATTTATTACATTACAATACCTGGAATAATGAATAATTTCTCTTTCTTGATACTATCATTTTTGAAGATTCCCGAGTATATCGCTCTATTTTTCAAAACATCAGAGATATTTACCTGGTGCTCAGTGAGTTTTGACATCTGCTCATTTGGATAATTCTCATATCATTCATTTCTTTCATTCAGATGTATTGGTATGACAGCTAATTCATGCTCGGTTGTCCTTTTCTATAATTTTTCCTAAACCAAATGGTTGTTCTTTTCTATACTTTTTCCTAAACCAAATGTTCTTACCATCGTTATTTTCAGCAATATAAGCATGGTCTTGGCAAGGTTCTCAGGAATAAGTATGCGAGAAAGAGCCAGGAGGTGAGTTGTGACTCTTGATCTTGACTGTCAGTGTTTGGATGTGCAACTGAATTGAATTGTGAATGCTTGGCATGATCAACAGAAATTGACCCAATTGTAATTAAGTTTCCTAGTATTCATATTGCAGAAGTAGCCTGCAAATTCCAAAGAGATTCCTTTCAAATCATATGGTTGAAAATAAGCATGGCTTGCAATTTAGACCATAGTCCCTCAACACAATTTGGTCACTTCCACCCAATTAGCTACTGTAACTCATTTCAAAAGTGCATCGAAATGTAATGTTATCCTATAGATGAGATAATTTTGATTAGTGAAACCTTTTTCATTGCTTGCAACAGGAAATGCGAGGTCATGGAAGTAAGACCTAATTCAAGCTTTCTCGGGCAAACATATGCATACAGTGTTGCGGTTAAAATTATCTACAGATTTTTTGATGATACAAGTGGTTGTTTATGCTTTCTGACCTGATGATTTGCTTGTGTGTATCCTTTGAATGGAAGGTTCTCATGAAAATGTTCAAAAGGTTGGGTCGGGACATCGACAGTAAAGCACTTTCAGATGAAAGGTATGGTTACACCTCCTAGTGAGTGTTTGGATGCACTACTGAATTCAATTGCAATAACTAGTTAAACAATGTGAAAATGACAAATGAAATTACCAGTGTCCAATTTGGGGGGCTGTGCCCCAAATTGAAATTTCATTAATTTCAAGTTCAACCTGGAAAGGAAATGCTGGAATGCTGGAGAACATTAGCATTCGGTCTTTTCGATTCATTAAACTAAATGTTTGCAATTCAATTCATATGTGCAGCCAAACACAGCCATAGATCATCAGCTGAATTGCAAATGAAATTGGTATAAGCTTGCTAATGATGTATTTCTTTCTGTGCTGCCTTATGTTTTGTGTTCACTGCAGCAAAAGAAAAGAGGTATAAAATGTACTGGACTGTTTATTACTGCAGATAAAGCCATTTGACTGCTCAACCAACTTCTCTTCTATCTTCATTGATGTATGTACAGGAGTTGAAAATTCAGCTACGCGTATTACAAGCAATGTCTGCTGATGCAAAATTTAGATTGAGGTCCTAATCATGGCCTTTTATTTCCAACATTTTCTTAAACTGAAATCCATTTCTAATCTCAATATTCATTTGCATTTTGATTGCAATATTTCATGCTTTACTAGAATTTCACTTGATTTCAACGCATCATAGTCTATAGTTGATTACGATCTTTGTGAGCATTTTAAAATCAGTTTATTGGCGATTTCTCAAGGAATCAGAATGGAAACAATTGGGCATGATGTTTGACAGCTTTGTGATTCTTTCCTTCTTTTTTTTTTTTTCTTTTTTTTTTTTTTCCTTTTTTTGTGTGTGTGTGTGTGTAGTTGTTGGGTTGCCCCTGAGAAAGTTGATAGCTTGGCCCAGATTGAACAAATGGAAAAATCTCTTGTGAAATCTCTGGAGCAGCTTCAAAGCCACAAGGTACTTTTTTTTTTTTTTTTGTTTTTTTCTGTTTTTTGTTTACACATGCCACAAGGTACTTTTAAAAGACCTCTAATGGTTAAACAGCCACAGAGATTTAAAGAGAATATTCAACATGGAGATCAGTTGCATAGTATTTTGAAGTGGATGAAATATTGTATCCATATGGTTTCAACATTGAATATCCTGTTTTTATGGGTACAAGTCATGTTCTAAGCCCACAACTCTTCATGATCGCTTTAGTACTGAATGTCATGCATCAGGTGAGCCCCATTGTGTATATGATCTGGCTTAAAAATCAGGTGGGCCACATGCATACATTGAATGCAAACACTAGGCATTATTTTGTTTTTAAACTAACAATGGTTTCTATACGTGTGGCCTGTTTGATGAATTTGAGCAGCCTGAGTTTTGAGCCAGGCATCTACATGGTGGGATCAACTTGATGCATGTGTTGGATGTCCCATGCCCATGTAGCATGATGTAGAACGGGTCGCGAATTTGTTCATGTCTAAGATGGACCAAAGAAAAGAAGCCAAGAAGGATCGACCACACTCAACATAGTTCAACCCCATTGTGATCGACATATCGAAATTCCACCGGAATGACCAGAAATTCTAGAATTTTCATTGGACGTTTTCTATCCATTTCGACAGGTTGATAGATTTGATTGACCGATCAAAATTCTGTTCAACAGGTCGAAAATCACCGAATTTCCGGTTTAAATCTCTGGACATTTTTTGGTCGTTTTGACCTATCGACTCGACTGGTCAACAACAAGTCGACGGGCGCAGAAAATTTGCACGATTTTCTGAATTTGTTTCCTTCTTTGATTAGGACTCGTTGATTGTGTTTTAGGGTTATTTAAGGGTGCTAAACTCGTTTTTATTATTCATTCAATCAATAAACTTCTTAGAAATTTCTTATTTTCTCTTGTGGATTCGAGAAACCTCTTGTGGATTCAAGGTATTTATCAATGCAGAAAGATGGTGATCGACCTTATCACGTCCTGCCCTGCCTCAATGTAGCATGTACTTGCATGCACTGTTTATGTGATATGGGCCCATGGCCCTCCATACGGCCCAACATATCTATTTGTTGCAAAATTTGGAGTCTAAATGCTAGAGACCACATTCATCATTTGTGGAAGATGGGGGGGCTGATGCAAAAGACATGATTGATGATTTTGGGGGTATTTAGTAGATTTGTTTTTACTATTTTAGGCCAATTCTTTTGTTGATGGGATTTTTATATCTTAAATAAATTATAAATTGATTTTAAATCAATCTAATGGTTAGGGGATTTCCATTAAAGATTCATTGAGATCATCTTTAGGGTCGAGGGGTTGTATTGTTGTCTATTATTGTGATTCACATATCAACATCTCATTGAATCGATAAAGTTGCTCATTCCTCTCTACCGAAACATTCGTATGGGTGTACTCTTGTCCATTCTTGTGATTCGGATTCTTATGGGTGTACTCTTGTCCATTTTTGTGATTCTGGTATCGACATCTCATTGAATTGATAACTAGGTTGTACCATTTTGGTATCAGAGAAGGTGATCGTTAGAGTATTTTCAACTCTACATTAATCTCCTAATGGCTTCGAAGGGAGTGACACAAGAAGAGTTTGCGCAACCTAATTGATCTACGTACTCACAGAGTGAGTAAATCGACTCATGCATATAGTAGGCAATTTCACTAATCACATGGGAGAGATCTAACATGGAAGGAATTTGGAGCACATGGACATATAGGAAAGTCCCCACCAAGGTTCTAACTAAGAATGGGTGGCCCTGGTTTGTGATGACACCAATGAGCAAATCCTTCTATTAATAGAATGTGATAGAGAGCCTGAAGCTAAGGTAGAAATTCCAGAATTTCATGATTGTTTGCATGTTAACAACATCATTGATTGACTAAGAATGGTGGAAAAAGGTGTTCAAGCGTAAAATAAAAAATAAAATGTAGAGAATCGAAAGGGATTAAGTCAATAACTATGAAGTTTTTTAAGTCATGTGTTAGCATGATGAGACGATCTCGAAGTCAAGAAAATTTGTCAAGGTAAGGAGAAAATAAATTCTTGGGAAAAGATGAAAAAAGAAATTCTTGAGAAAAGATGAAAAATAAGTTAAGAAGGAAGTTCTATTTGCGACTTATGCCCATGGCCTCTAGCAAAGATGTCAAAATTTACGTCAAGGGAACAAATAGTAAATGAATACGTTGATGGGTTCTATACATTGACATCACGGGTGGAATTCCGTGAGTATGAAGACTAAAAGATTTCAAGATATCTTAATGGTTCGAAATTAGATGTAAGAAATGAACTGGCTTTCAAGGATGCATTTAAGACGTTCAATGCATACACGCTCACATTAAAAGTTGAGAAGATAATTAATTGGGGACTTGAGAGACAATTTGATGCTCAATAATGACCATCCTCAATGATGGGGCAGCATGTTAACTTTCCATGTATCGTGATCACAAGGATGCCCATAAGTCGAAGCACGATGGGCTAATGTCCAATAATGAAGCGAAATCCCAACTCGGGGGAGGTGGTTATGGACAAGGGGCTAGTGCACCCAAGATGGAGCAAAACAACACTCGTTTTGAATACTTCAACCATGGGCAGACGAGATATTGCTTATTTCAATGTCATGAACATCAATTCACATTTAAAGCGAATTTGGCCAAGGATGAAGTAAATGTTGAAAGTACTCCCAAATATATAAAAGTTGAGGATGGCACAAAGTATGAGGAACATGCATATGAGGAAGGGGCACATCTTGGGGAAGATGTAGCCAATGTTTATGGTGATGGTGGTAAGTGGTTGGTTATCCAACGGACTATGCTATCAATGTCTTGGGTGATTGATGATAGGCGATGGTTGTTGCACAATAGTTTTTGCATCACTTTCACTTTTGGTAGGAAAATATGCATGATTTCAGGAGATGGGGGAGCGGTGAGAATATTATCTCACAAAAAAATGGTGGATAAAATAAAATCAAAGAACATGTGCATACGCATTTATACCAGATTCCTAGGTTCAAGAAAGGGGAAGAAGTTTCTATTAACTTCAGGTGCTTAGTTTCTTTCTCTATTAGGCGTTTGTTTGGCACCATGGTTGATGGGATTTCAAATCCCCTCAAAGTAGGGGTTTGAAATCCAAGGTGAAAGCTTGGATTACATCTAAAATCCTTCCAAGAGTTGCATGCGTAACATGTGTGTCACTAGGTTATTAATCTATTGGGCACATGGCCCACTGATGATATTCATCAATCGCATTACTATAATTACTTTAATATGATGATCTGTGCCGTCGAAAAATTGTCCATGTAAATCAATGGTTAAAAATAGTTGGTTAGTTACTCGAATGTGATCTTGTGCTTGTGGTCCATCTAAGACCTGGAATTTCATCATTTTCGGGCAAAGTATATATTTCAATGAGCTTATTACAACCATTAGGTCAAACATTACATACTTACACTAATTAGAGATATTAAAGTTGATTTAGTAATTAATTTCAAACCCTTGTAAATATATTATGCATAACTACTTTTGGATTACAGGGGATTCTGAATCCAGGATGCCAAACACAACAGGAGGATTTCAAATCCAAGGGGTTCTAAATCCATGCTCCCAAACAGCCCTTAGATCTAAGTACAAGCAGTGTTTTAAGAATTGACGATATTGACCGATATATCTCATGATATATCTTGTATCCTACTTGTGCGATACGAAACCATAGTGTGCTGTAAAGGCTGTTATGTAAAGGTAATGGTGACAACTATTACACATTATGGGGTTGTAAAGGTCGTAACGGCCGTTACGGATAAAATGACCCGTAAAGGCCGTTGCAGCCCCCGTAACGGCCCGTTATGTCCCCCGTAAAGGTTGTACTGGCCCTGTAACGGCCCGTAACAAGGCCAAAACAGGTTTTTTTCAATAGAGGAAAAAAAAAAAAAGAGACCGTAAAGACGAGGGTTGTAACGGTGGCCATTGTTAGAAATTGCTCATTATAGAAAAGTTTGAAGAGGAAAGTAAGAAGATTGACATCATTTATGGATTTTTATTATCTTAAATAAATTATAGATTCATAAAATCAATCTAATAGTTGGTGATTTTCTTTAAAGTTTTGTATGGGTTTTCAATAAACTTATTCTCTACTCAAATATTCTTGTGGGTGTGCTCTTGTCCATTCTTATGATTTGGGTATCAACATTTCATCTCATTGATAATTGAATTGCATCACTATATCAGGAAAATGAACCTTTGTTATACTTCAACAGAACATGCCACTTGAACCTTTGAAAGCTAACTATCACTTCCTCAAGAAATGCACCTAAGAATGGTTTGTGATGCTTACAGGAACAACTCATCCCTCAATTACCTGAAAATCATGCTTTATGTGGACGCCCAAGTGAAATCGCAACTCTTTAATACTTGGCCAGTATATACACTGTTAGTTTTCACTAGTTGGAATCTAACTTCCATAAATGTTTCTAGAATTGGAATTTTACAACCCAAGTTATGATTTTTATTGCAAGGACCTGGTGTGTTGTTTGAATTCCATCATGCTAGATGTTGGATCAAGAACAATTTTTTCTTTCCAATATGAACAGCTCTACCGTGAGTTTGTTTTGAAAAATTTGTGATAGAAACAGATTGTAATCCAAATGGATCATGATTTATTTCAGCACAACTCCATGGATTAACAGTACATTTATGAGGTTTTATCTACTGTTCTGTATTTGAGAAGCCATTGTATCGTGGCATTTCTTTCTTTTTTATTTCTTGTATTTTTTTAAAGCAAGAAGTTTCTTGAACTGTGATTTGCAGTTCTCTGATTGGTAGCTGATCTCCATCCCATGGCTTTGAGACCGGTGACTTGGATTGGCTCACTCAGTCTTGAGTTGAATTGCGACTCTCCTGAGTCAGGTGTGAATTGGCCCAATTGGCCTGAGTCACGGGTGACTCGTGGTGTTGAACTGAATTGGTCTGGCTAAGTGGGGATTGACATGGGGGAGTTGCAAGAACTCATCTGAGTCTTAAAACCTTACTCCATCCTCTTGCTTCTTCCAGAAAGCAATGAATAATAGGGTCCCCTTCATCAGCTTACATATGCATGAGATTTCGTGCACATGGTACAATGGTTCAACGATCCAAACCATTAAACTCTCATTGGGGTAAGAGATTCCTAGAAAATCTTTCAGATGGGATGATCCTAACCCTTTGATCACTGGTCTAGAAAGAGATCAATTAAAGACAAAAAATAGTAACTGTCCATGTTCAATTCAATGGAAGTTAGTTGAATGATTGAAGAGTTAGGATCTTTCAATGTGGTAGATCAGGGCATTCCCAATGCACAGTGACGATAATCAGATAAACCACTCAAGGGGAAATGGCCACTTCAGCTAATGGTCCCCTGCAGAGCATAAAGAGTGGGCCCCACGAACAACCGTTCTTGGTTTGGCTGGCCTAGTATGTCCCATTGAGGGAAATTTGTGGTTCAAATCAACAGAACCATGACTCATCCCCTCTGCTGTACTTGTAGTGTTCAGGACACATGATTGGTATGCTTCCACATGGATCATCGATCACCCAAAAAATCAAGGTGCTGGGACCACAAGAACAGTGATGATCATTGATTCAACTGCAGATCCATGCTCAGCTGTGATATCTGTTGGATCCTGTCATGCTTTTCTTGGGTTACAGCCCATCATGTGATGTCCCACATGATTGAAGTTATGTACATATGGTAGGGAGTGAACCCTGATGAATACTGATGATGAGGAATGATCCAATTGAAATGCCAAGAGATTAGATCTTGACGGTTTTGTAGCCTTCCAATATTAAGGGGAAAGTCTATTGTGGCATAATGGCAGAGACCACCTTGACCTTCACTAGCATTTTCAGAACGTGGGATTATATGCATGCATACACGTGGAATAATACACCATCCAAATAGTGGGCATGATCCAATATTACATTGATCCATGCATCTTCACCATCTGATTGCATCTATTGAAATTGGACATCTGACCATGTTATTTTTAACTTTCCATATAGCATCCATCAATTTGAAAATTACCTTCCTTCAATCAGAGTAATCAATTTTCAGGATATGCTCCATTTGCAGTATGTCAAGCAATGTGGACAGTCCATGCCATGCCTTATTTGACCATTGGATTGGTGGACATTAACAAAATTATTAGAAAATGAAAAATATCCATTGTCCTATTTCAACAAACAAGTTTCCAGGAATCAGAGGTTAGGATTGTTCAAGCAATCTGATTTTAAAACTGTGACTTAGTGAGAGTGAGTTTCAAAATTTAGTTGGTTTAATTTCAGTTAATGTCATGCCACCTGTAATATATCCAAGTGTCTATGCATCAGGCCTCATACTGACATGTTGGCATGTGAGACAGATTGTATGGTTGAGCTCACCTAAATGCAGTTATATGTGATCATTTCTACTAACACTACTTTCAGCATTGAAAAGATTAAGATTCTCATACTTAAGAAAGTGATGAAGATTATATCACTAATCTCCTTAACAATTACAACAGAATGATGATGCTGAAGTTCGGCATTTATTTCCTTTGGTTATTCTTTCAAAGTGCCAATATCATGTCTTCCAATGGCATAGCAACCGTGCTCGGAAGAGATACAAAATGAAACTCATGTATGATCAAATAGCCTTATGAATGGCTGCCAAAAACCAAAAAAAAAAAAAAGCATTATATATTATATACTGAACTACTGCGTACCATCTCAAACAGTAATTTTCGTTCCCGCTGCTACTTTCTCCAGCTCTTCCAATTCTGCCCACAACTTAGGATCCTCGAAATCCTTAATAAGGAATGTGGCCCCTGCTTCCATCAGTGACTTCTCCGGGTTTCTGGTCGTCAGGCCCACAACCCGCATCCCAGCAGCCACACCGGCTTTTATGCCCGACACGGAATCCTAAACACATGAACAATAAATGCAGCAACTGAGAAAAAGCATAAAAATCACACCTCTCTAACCGTGTAGTTTGGTGGAGAAGACGAACCAACCTCGAACACAAATGTGTGGTCGGGGGATGCCTTGATCGTTTCGATGGCCTTCAAGTATGGGTCAGGAAATGGTTTTGCTCGCTCGCATTCGCCGCCAACTACAAGAAGCTCGAAGAACTTTGATAGGCCTAGAATCGAAATCATAAGCTCGGCGTTTTCTCTTGGGGCATTGGTCACAGCCGCGCGCTTCAAGCCACGGTCCTCGATCCATTTGCATAACTTGTGTAGGCCGTTTACAGGTTTCAATTGTTCAGATGCCAGTCTGGACATCCAATCCAACATAGTAAACCATATATTCCATTAGCACAAGCAATGGATACACACGATAAGAAGGGAACAAACTTGTACCATTGATTTATCATTTAGGGGAATGCAAATTTCATGATATTGTCACATGCGCCTTCATGAGACCAAACGGCACATACGCACACATCCCAACTGTTCATGTAGCAAGCCCCATCATGGAAAGGCCACAGTCCAATACTCACACCATCGAATGACACTAATCATTCATTTGGAGAAATTTAGGGAAAAAGACAGTTAAAAAGAAGTTGAACATCTAGAGTCTCCATTCGAGCAATTAGGATTCTCTGGTTGTTGAGACTTTTGAAGATGAAGTTGTTCATGTGTGCCATGTGTCCAAATCATGGTGTGTGTGACACATTTTCTATAATCTATTCAATATTAGCATTCTTCTTACAGTCTAGGAACATGCAGATTACCTCCGAAACATAGTTTCCTTGTCATCCACGAACTTTAGGCTTCTTTTGAGATCCCAATCAGGAAATAGGACATGGCAAATGTCCTCGTTATGTTTACCACTGATATTCTCGACAAAAAACTCCTCGGTGATGGGGACCCCACCATTGAAACCAATCTGCAAAAACACTGTTTTCTTATGCTGTGACAAATCCCCAACTACATACGGAATGGCCACATGTGGTGAAACATACAGGGACCATTGCTAGAGTCCACATGAAAGATAGATACTATACCTCTTGAAGCATTTCACGGAATGCAATGTAGTGAAGAGGATCTGAATCGCACAGGGTTCCATCAATATCGAATAGTATCGCTCTGAGAGGAGCAAGTCCAGAAAAGGAATACTTGCTGCATCGACACGACAGTCAAACATCAAGAAAACAGTCTGATGGGATGCTAAAATCCACTAGAAGAGAATCTAGAACGTTCTTGATTGGCCTGAAGAGGCACAAAAGACATCAAATGCTTCGAGGCTGAAGGTTGAAGTAGTTGCCTGCTTAACTTCAAAGAATATCACCAGAATCATAAATACAATAGATTCACTTTACCTAGTGTTTACTTCTTTTGATAATGAGCATCTTTATTCAAGGGGCTGTTTGGATTGGTGGAAAAACTTAGAAAGGAAATCAAATTCTCCTAATGTGACCATTTCCACTCTTTAAGAAACCAAAAAAGAGGGGGATGTCGATTTCCTTTTCCTAAGTTTCCCTTAAAAAAACAAGTAAATAACAATTTCTCAAGAAAAAACTGGTAAATCTAGATTGATCTCACTGTTTGACGATTAACATTTTAACATTTCAGTGGAAAACAACAATTCTAACAAACTATTGGAATAACTGTTGGATTCTGCAAATTTCCATTTTCTAATGAGTCACATTTTGGATTCTCCCTGTCCAAAATGAAAAAGAAAAGAGATGCAGGAAAAAAATAATCAAGAAAGAGGCTATGAAAATACAATGTCTGAACACTTGCCCATTGTTACCAGGAAACTCATTTCCCATCACAAAAGCCAATGGTTCCCGCTCCCTATTCCATGCATTCCTTTCACTCTCTCAACAATTGTTGTAAAATGAAATATTTCATGCACCCATTTCCTGCATTTGCCTTGCGACATTATCTTTGCCCGGATTTTTTTTTTTGTCATCCCTTGAAACACTTGAAAAGAAACAAAAATGAAATCCAGTGTCCACCAATGATGGAAGTCTTCAAGGCTCCGAGTCTTTCTTTTTTTTTTTTTCATTCATTTTAGGTGGAATTGTTCTGCAGGTATCTAGCACCCTGGAATTTGGGCCATCTAGTAATGAAAATCAAAATTTGACCAATTCCTACATTTGGTGGCTTAAAATGTGAGTTGGAATTAAATTCCAGAAAAAGGACGATGTTTGAATTCTGGGCAGGTTTGCAAATTTTAGGCTTTACCAACTCCAGTCCATTGAATTCAGGTCCATTTCTTGGCATCCAAACACAATTTCTAGATTCAGAATCAAATTCCAAGTTGCCAAACATAACAGACAGAATCCAATTCCAATTCTCAGGGAATCCAATTCCTGTAATTGAATTCTCAAGCTGAAACTTCTGGGACATTTCATCTCTCAATTTTCGGTGCATGGGCAATGAACGCTAGGGCCCATAATATCAACGGTTTGATCAACGAACCATGGGCCCCACCTGTACAAATTGGAAATCCGAGCATTCTCCACAAATCAAACGACCCCAAAATCTCCGGCCGACCACTGAATGACTAAACCGAAAAAGAAATTGCTACAGAAAGGAAAGAAAAAGAAAGAACGGGGAAAGAAATGGGTAATCGGAAAAATCACCTTGCATCTGAAAGCGAATTCAAAGAAATCGACATTCTGGGAAAAGCAGTGAGAAATCTGCGGTGATTTTCTCTGAGGATTTCGGTTCTTCGGAAACAGGTTTTCTCGTGAAGATTGGAGAAGAGAAGAAGGCGATATTGAGAGGAGGTGGCTAGAGAAGACATGGAAATAAATTTGGAATGGAGAACATAAAATAGGAGAAAAAATGGAATTTGAATACGAATCTTTCGGGCCATCGAAGCAGATTCCTGACATCTCTCTTGGAAAAAGAAAAACTGATACTCTGGTAGAGTGTGGTGGATGATACGCAGGCAGTTAGAACTTCCTTCTAATTGCATACGTGGCATACAATTAATACAAATTAAACATTATAAATTATGGGGTGAGAATTTAAATGTACTATGAACCAAAATTATGATTTTCTCTTTATCTGACTATCAGATTGGTGGACATTTATTGGACGGATAAGAATGAAAATATCCGACGGTCCTATTTCAACAGACAAGTGCCCAGGAATCAGAGATCTGGATATATTTTCACCAATGTTATTTTGGGGCTGTACTTAGATACAGCGGGTCCATCATTTTGTCAGTTTAATTTGAGTCAGGATATTCCACGTATATGATTTCTTAGTGACCGCGTATGAAGCTTCGTAACAAAGCTGAGTATCGAATAACTCGCTTTCTTTTTAGAAAAAATTAGCACCGTAGACACTGTGTTTATATGTAATTGTTTTTTACAACGGCGGCAAGGTTTTATCACTAAAGTAGAGATAGGGTTTCGGACGAATATACCCCTCGATTTCAGGTAAGAGCAGGTGAAAATGGAGTAATTTCGTCCGAAAGTAGGTTGTCCGTACAACAGAAGTCTGCTTTGGTAAAGTGAGTTTAGGGTCGGTTGTGAAAAGGGAGGAGGGTAAAAGGTGGTGTCTATATTGTGGGTGGCTATTTGATACTCGAGTTGATGGTTGTTGATACGCGACTTAAAAATGTATATACGTGATGATATTTTTTTAAATAAACCGTACAAATTTTTGGACATACATTAGATAGTGCTTCATAAAAATTTCAGATATATAGAATAACCAAAACCTCCGATTAAATAGAAAATTACTTTTGAATTCGCTGCCGTTGACTCTTTTATAATCAACCGTTCATTGAATGTCCATCAATCGGTTATTTGGGAAATATGATCATTATTAATTTCAATTCAAGATCTTTAGGTATTATTCCACGAGGTTTTAAAGGTTCATTTGTGAGGTATTTATTTATAGTTTTAATTTATGAGTGACTGCGTATCAACCATCACGTTCTCCCAGAGTATCCAAGTTTTCTCAATTCCTATTCCCTCCAGAGAAATTTCCCACTGTACAACCCATATATGGTCCACGAACCTTTTTAAGAATACTTGCTTTTACCTGCCAAGAATATCCCAAGCTGTACGGACAGTTTTTCTTAAGTCGACAATGCCCCTACTTTTCATGAATGTGATTTCTTAAAGTTGGGCTCGCTGTGGATGCGGAGTAGCTATAACTGTAGTGCCGCGGTAATACGTGGACTTTTTTTTTTTTTTTACTAATTTACGTGGAGAACTTTATTCTACTTGCATTTTTTTTTAAACATATTTATATAAATATGTATATATAAGTATATAATTTTTTTTTTTCATTTCTTTCTTTATTCATTTAACAAGAATATCTTCTAAACCAAAATTAGTTACTTTACGTATCATATATGATCATGGGGGTAGGAAAAGCTACTTTAGTCAACCAACTTGGTTATTTTTCAAGATTTTATGAGGTCGATGGTTGAAAATCCATTTCATTCGCAATGCGGTCAATTTCAATTATTTCATTCATTTCACGGTCAATTTCATTCACTTCGCAGTCAATTTTAATCAGTTTGCGATGAATTTTATTAACTTCGCGATTAATTTCATTCACTTCGCGGTCAATTTCAATCACTTTACGGTCAACTCCTTTCATTTTACGGTCAATTCTATGCATTTTACGATCAATTCTGACAATTCCCCTTCACTTCATGGTCAATTCAGTTCATTTCATGGTTAATTCCCTTTACTTCGTGGTCAATTCAATTCATTTCACGACCAATTCCCTTCACTTCACTGTCAATTTCGGTGATTCCCCTTCATTTTACGGTCAATTCAATTCATTTCATGGTCAATTCCCTTTACTTCACGGTCAATTCAATTCATTTCACGGTTAATTCCTTTCATTTCACAGTCAATTTCGACGATTCTCCTTCACTTCATGGTCAATTCAATTCATTTCACAGTCAATTCCCTTCACTTCGCGGTCAATTCCATGTAATTCATGGTCAATTCTGATGATTTCCCTTCACTTCACAGTCAATTCAACTCATTTCACACTCATTTCCCTTCACTTGACAGTAAATTCAATTCATTTCATGGTTAATTTTGTCATGCCCCAAACTCGAAAATCGGATTCACGGGAATCCCGATCGCCAAATCCGGTGCCGACAGCCTCCGTAGTGCTCCATTTTCTGCTCCTGACAATCATATGCCAGATTCGATCCTAAGATCTTACAAGGAGGATTTTCAGAATGATTTTTTTTTTCGTAATGAAGCATAATCACAAGCATAACCAAGTCACAAAACAACATCATCACATATCCACTATATCAAAAACTTTAAGTACAATACGGAAAGGGAAATATAAGGTGATCAAAAAGCTCCAAAATGGCCTGATATGCGCTCTTGTTTTAGCGCTGCTGCTGTCCAACGCTACCTGCACGCAACTATCGTGCATAAGCTTACAAAAGCTTAGAGGGTGGTGTAAGTGAGTGCGTAAGTTAAATGCCGAGTATACAATATCAGGGTAATACGGAAGTATGCGGTAAGTCCATGAATAAAATCAACCACACCAATGCTATGTGATGCAAGACATGAATGCTATCGGCCATGCGATGTGAAACATGAATGCTATCGGCCACACCGATGCAATGCGAGGCTTACATAGCCGAATGTCATATGTGAAATGCAATCCAAGTAAGTCGGTACTCTTCAAGTACACATATCAGTACAGTTCCTCTCTTGATATCACCGGGGTCTAATACACTTCACAGTGACTGCCACCTCCCTAGCTGCACAGTCAAGAAAGCGGAATAGACCTCACTATCCGCCTGACCAGTAGTCTACTAATACCTACCCAGCTCGTCGATAGCGGACTCATTTGCGAGCTGGTCAAACTTAGTCTAGCTTATAGCCCCCTCACTCAGGCGGATAAGGCCACACCCCCTTTCAACCGACCACGACACTGTGGGAGACGCGGCATACTGGTATTCGGCACTCGGGCACTCGTGTATCCATTCGGTGTAGACGTTGGAGCATCTCCTGGTACCAAAAATGTTCTGTGACTTTCATCCAAGGATATCCTAAGTGCCCACAGTGCTAGAATAAGTATTTTCGGTATCCAATACGGCCATCCACGATGTACCTGTGGAGCCACGACCCTGATGTCGCTAGGGCGTGCAGTGATCAAGTCGCACATATGAGAGATGCATGAATCACGCCGTCAAATCATGCAGAAATCCAGCGCGTAATGCGCGATCATGCGGGGCACTCCGTCTCATAACGGGTCCCTAAATAGTCTGCCCAATGGCGTATGCTATGATCAGTCACTACTCATATCAAGCATACATATGATGCGTATGGGCATGAGTCATGGGATTATACTAAGTATGTTATAAGGTAATGAACTACTCAAACGATGCAGATGAGTCTAGACGGCCTATACACAACTAGTATGGGCTTACCAATGGGTCCTAAGGAGAGATACAATGCGGACATTTAACCAACATTGTACTTACAATGTGGGCGTCAAACCATCATTGCTCCTAAGACACGACCGCCATAAATATCATTACATGAACCATGGGGAAACACACATTGCAATGGACTCTAAGGACATTCCGTTGGCCTCGACCCATGGGCCTTAGATACATCAAATAGGCCGTATCATATGGGCCTTTCGTTCATCAGATGGGCTGCAATAATGGGCCTCACCAATGAGCCTCATGTACATTGCAATGGTCCATGACCTACGGGCCTTAGAGTATATCACAATGGGCCTTAAAATATTTCAAAATGGGCCTAATCCCATGGGCCTTATATGTATCAAAGGGGTCACACCAATTGCGCCCCATGCACATCAAATGGGCTTAAGACCATGGGCCTTGTATGTGTTAAAATGGGCTTGATCCCATGGGCCTTATATATATCAAATGGGCCTGATCCCATGGGCCTTACATTCATATCAAGGTGGGCCTCAACAATGGCCTCATACCCATCAAGGTGGGCCTAAAAAATGGGCCACAAATAAATCAATTTGGACCCCATACACATACCAAGGTGGGCCCATTTGAACCATAGATCTGATTCGTTTTTTTTTTTTTTTTTTTAACTGAAGCCATAATATGAGTTTATAAAATAAATGGATGGTTTGGATGCAATACATGCATCATGGTGGGAGTCCACATAAAGGCCCACCATCATACATATATACATATATAACATATATAATATATACAATATTATACCAAATAATATATATATACACACACACACACATTCCCACATAAATCATAGTGGGTCCCATTGTCCAAAACAGTGGACAACAGGGATAAACACATACATTATAGTGGGCCCATCGTCCGCTAGACGGTGGGAATACAACACATACATCAGCTGGACTCCACCGTCCGCCTAGACGGTGGGGGTACAACACATTCATCACTGTGGGCTCCCCACGTGGGGCCCACCATAATGTTTATAATCCATCCAACCAGTTGATAAGGTCACAAAGACCTGGATGAACAGGGAAAACAAATATCAGGTTGATTCAAAACTTCTGTGGCCCTTAGAAGGGGTTTCAATGGTAGAGTTCAATTCACACTGTTTCCTCTCACGTGGGCCACCTGAGCATTGGATGGGCCTGACCTTTGGAGGGTGTCCCACTGTGCTGAGGGCCCAGCATATGGATGGATTGGATGACAAATAAACATCAAGGTGGGGCCCACGGCTGGGGCCGTGGGTCCGCTACAAGGCTGCAGGCAGCGCCTGCACCTCTGACAGGCAGGCAATAGCCTCTGCTGCTTGCTTTCCTTATTATTATTTTTTTTTTGAAAAAAGACCATTTTCTGCAGTTTTTCATATGCGGGGCCCGCTCCAAGTGCATCTACTCCATCCATTGTACTCCCAAGCCCAAAACAAACCCATCAAGACCAATATCGGCCCATTTTCAACGTGTAAAAAGGATCTAGGTAGATTTCAATGGTACCGATATTGTTCTCAACACTATGGCCCACTAGATACCCCGATCAACCTCATTTTTCGACTCAACGCCTAAAATGGGATGGGGAAAAGGATGGACGGCTCGGATTGTATACATACATCAATGTGGGGCCTACTTGAGTGACATACTCCAATGGCTTGTAAAATTAAGCCAATATTTGTGCTTTTCTTCCACGTCCAACGTCCAGATGCTGGACGTTTCTTCTCTTTCTTTTTTTTCTTTTTTTTTGTTGTTTAGGTGGGCCTCCACAAGATGAATGTTACAACTAAGATGGTCCCCACTCATGGAGGGCTTGGATAAAATATATATTTCATGTGGGGCTCATTCAAGTGGGCCACATGGCCTCATCAATATTCAAGAAAAATAAATAAAAATGAGAGAGAGAGAGAGAGTAAAAGAGTGGGACACGCGTGATGGAGGGACCCCGACACTGTGGGCCCTCCATTTCAACCATCCAATCATACATCAATGGGTCTCATTGCATATGGACCATCCAAATAAAAGATCAACGGTGGAGATATCACTCCATCCAAAATGAACGATCTATATGACCTCTTAATGCAAGAAAGTAAGCATCATGATGGGGTCCATGGAGAATGGCCCCATCATGGAATAGTTTTGATGATCAAGATGGGTCATTGGCCACATCTTAGGGTCCCAAGTGAGATCCAAACCATTGATCGGTTGGCCTCACTTGGCCCATCTTAAAAACATAAAAAGTAGTCTAAAGAAACACCCATCGCTTGATCTTCTTGGTCCGTTGGAAAGCTACTCTCCTAAAGCTTCACTTTGATGGTGGAGATGAGAAATGGATGGATAGAATGATGAGTTTTGGAGTGGGAAGTGGGCCACCAAAATCACTTCTTTTCTCATGGGAAATCCTTGGACTTGGGAGTGCTCTCTTGCTGGGGTTTGGTGTGAGAAAAGAGAGAGGGAGATGGGATGTAAGGAGAAGTGAGGTGAGTGATGGGGTGATGGCTGATGGATGTGAGTGATGGGTGAGGTGATGGATTGGTTGACTTTGGGTTTGCTTGACTTGTGGAGAAAGAAAGCATGGTTGCTTTGTACTTGATATGAGAGGTGATTGATGGGATTGATTGATGTGATTGATTTGACACTTTGTAGAGATTCTTTTGGAAATGTAAATGCGCGGTGTTTTCTCGAAATAAATGCCGACCCACATCTCTTAGTCAGGGTATCGGATCGGTGCGTGAGTCGCAGCGTTGGAACCGCAGCGACTGTGCGGTCGCAATGGTACAAGTCTTAGATTAAGCCGACTCAAATGTATAGGATACGACTTACGGTCGTGCGCAACGTCGACTACAGGTCGTGGATTGCAGGAATTTAACGAGAAGGATCGCGAAAAGTGACGGAACAGTACGGATTAGGATACGGGTCTTACAAATTTTCTTCATTTCATGGTCAATTCCATACGTTTCACGGTCAATTCTAGTGATTTTTCTTCACTTCACAGTCAATTCAATTCATTTCACGGTCAATTCTCTTTACTTCATGGTCAATTCCATGCATTTCATGGTCAATTCCGACAATTCCCATTCACTTCACGGTCAACTCAATTCATTTCACGGTCAATTCCCTTCACTTCACGGTCAATTCCATGCATTTCACGGTCAATTCCCTTCACTTCACGATCATTTCCATTCATTTCATGGTCAACTCTGGCAATTCCCCTTCACTTTACGGTCAATTTCATGCATTTCACAGTCAATTCCCTTCACTTCATGGTCATTTTCATTCATTTCACGGTCAATTCCCTTCACTTCACAGTTATTTCCATTCATTTCATGGTCAACTCCCTTCACTTCACAGTCAATCTCGGCAATTTCCCTTCACTTCACGGTCATTTCCATGCATTTCATGGTCAATTCTCTTCACTTCACGGTCAATTCCACGCATTTCAGGGTCAATTTCAGTGATGATGACGAATATGTTTCTAAGTGACTTCTTTTACAAAATTACAAATTAATTTTGAAGACATTGATGCTATCATAGGATAAAGAACCTACCAGGAAGAAAATATGATGGTGGAACAATGTTTAACTTATGCTGCAGCCCAATTGTATAATTCTTACAATTTCACCTGCCAATCAAGATCTTGCTACCTCTAATGCAATTAAGATATCTAGAGAAGTAGATCCTAAAGATATGTGTTCATAGCTGTCAAGTGCAAAAAGGATTCTTTCCTTGGTGATTGTGTAGTTTTATAGTCAGGGTGTTTACTTTTCAGCATGTGCAAAAAGAATGAATCGAGCTCGTTGGGACCCGGTCAACCGGGTCAGTGGGACAGCGAGTCAAGGTTAGCCGGGTCAGTGGGACAGCGAGTTGGGGCAGAAGCCATCCTACTAGCAAGATGCTTTACTCTGGGCTAGTTTGAAAATACTCTCTCTCTCTATGTCGAGCAGCAATCATATCAACACTCTTGTTAATATCAGCTTGAGAACGATTAACAACACCAATCCATGGAAACTGTAGACGATATGATTTTCCTTCCAATATCTTTTTTAAAAAAAAACAACAATTAGTGGTAGTTAAAATGCAGTTCTTGTGTCAACAGGAAAACACATCCAAGTACAAGAGAAAATTCTAAGCTGGAGATCCAGTGCAAAGAACATATACACTTCTTTAGTTTTTTATTCACACATTGATTTTTAACTACATTGATTTTTAACTAGTGCAAGAACAAAGTTGCATGTGAAGAGAAACATGAAGGTGTACTCTTCCTAGATCAGCACGTGCACTAAGCAAAGGAAAAATAGGCCGGTTCAGAAGGATACAAGAGGTTCACACAAGTCAACCTCCAAACTGATGCTACATCATGCAGGCAATCACAGAAGCCAAGATGTATACATCTTACCTTACTACTCAGAACAGTGGTGACGTCTTTTCACATCCTACCATCATGGAAGAAATAAAGCGTATTGAATAATGCAACATGCTCCCAACAACTAATAGTACATTTGAGTAAAGTATATGAACTGAACGACTTTCAACATATGATTAACAGCATCAATAAATCTACATTAAGCTAGATTCAATGCACATGCTGAAAAGTAAACACCCTGACTATAACAGCTACACAATCATCAAGGAAAGAATCCTTTTTGCACTTGATAGCTATGAACCCATACCTTTGCGATCTACTTCTCAAGAGATCTTAATTGCATCAGAGGTAGCAAGATCTTGATTGGCAGGTGAAATTGCAAGAATTATACAATTGGGCTGCGGTAGAAGTTAAATATTGTTCCATCATTATATTTTCTTCCTGGTAGGTTCTTTATCATATGATAGCATTAATGTTTTCAAAATTAATTTGTAATTTTGTGAAAGAATTCACCTAGAAACATATTCGTCATCATCACCGAAATTGATCGTGAAATGCATGGGAATTGACCGTGAAGTGAAGGGAATTGACCGTGAAATGCATGGAAATGACCGTGAGTGAAGGGGAATCGCCGGGATTGACTGTGAAATGCATGAAATTGATTGTAAGTGAAGTGAGTTGACAGTGAAATGCATAGAATTGATTGTAAGTGAAGGGAGTTAACCGTGAAATGCATGAAATTGACCGTGAAGTGAAGGGGAATCACTAGAATTGACCGTGAAATGAATGGAAATGACCGTAAAGTGAAGGGGGGAATTGCCATAATTGACCGTGAAATACATGAAATTGAACATGAAGTGAAGGGACTTGACCGTGAAATGCATGGAATTCACCGTGAAGTGAAAGGAATTGACCATGAAATGAATTAAGTTGACCGTGAAGTGAAGGGAATTGACCGTGAAGTGAAGGAAATTGACTGTGAAATGAATTGAATTGATCGTGAAGTGGAGGGAATTGATTGTGAAATGAATTGAATTGACCGTGAAGTGAAGGGGAATCATCAAAATTGACTATGAAATGTATGGAATTAACCATGAAGTGAAGGGAATTGACCATGAAATGAAATGAATTGACCGTGAAGTGAATTGAATTGACCGTGAAGTAAAGGAGAATTGCCGAAATTTACCGTGAAATGCATGAAATTGACCGTGAAGTGAAGGGAATTGACCATGAAATGAATTAAATTGACTATAAAGTGAAGGGAATTGACTGTGAAATGAATTGAATTGACCATGAAGTGAAGAGGAATCATCGGAATTGACCATGAAGTGAAGGGAATTGACCGTGAAATGAATTGAATTGACCGTCAAGTGAAGGGAATTGACCATGAAATGAATTGAATTAACCGTGAAGTGAAGGGGAATCACTGGAATTGACCATGAAATGCATGTAATTGATTGTGAAGTGAAGGGATTGACCATGAAATGATTGAAATTGACCGCGATGTTAATAAAATTCACTGTGAACTGAATGAAATTGACCGCAAAGTGAATGAAATGAATGAAATTGATCGCAAATTGATTGAAATTGATCGCGAAGTTAATGCAATTGACCGTGAAGTGAATGAAATGAATGATTGACCGCAAACTGATTGAAATTGACCGTGAAGTGCATGAAATGGATTTTCAACCATCGACCTCTTGGAATCTTCGAAAATAACCTGGTTAGTTGGCTAAAGTAGCTTCTCCTACCCCAAAATCATATATGGTACGTCAAGTAATTAATTTTGGTTTAGAAGTTATTCTTGTTAATTGAATAAAGAAAGAAATAAAAAAAAAGAGAGAGAAATTTCTTTTTTTTTTTTTACATGATTATATATACATATTTATATATAAGCATATAAATATGTATATATAAGCATATAAATATGTATTAGAGAAAATTATAGGTAGAATAAAGTTTTTCATATTTTTATTTTAAAAAAAATATGCACAGACTACTGCGACACTAAGGTTATAATTCGTAGCCATAGGGTCTTAACCCGGTCGACCCCAACTCGTTGTTTTGTTGACCCGATCGACCCGACTTGCTAGCTTTTTTTTTTTTTTTCCTATTGTAATCCTTACCGCTTTTTGTGGGTCCCATTATGAGGTATGTTTTACATCTAAACCGTCCATCTATTTGGCAAATTCATATTAAGGCTTGAGACGGTTATGCACAGACTGCCGCGACACTACGGCTATGGCTACAATTATAATTTGTAGCCATAGGGTCCCAACTCAGTCGACCCCAACTCGCTATCCCATTAACTCGATCGACCAGCTCGTTGACTTTTTTTTTTCCCTGTTGTAATTCCCACCGATTTTTGTGAGTCCTATTATGAGGTATGTGTTATATCTAAATTGGCCATCTATTTAGTGAACTCGTATTAACGCTTGAGACAAAAAATAAGGTAAATCTAGCTATTAAGTGGACACACTGTAAAAGATAGTGGAGGATTGAACATCTACCATTGAAACCCTTTAAAGGGTTACAAAAGTTTTGGATCATTACGAAATTTATTTTTCCTCGTCAACAAGTCTTGAATAGATTGGATAAAAAGTAAATGTCATCATGGGCCCTATAAAATTTTCAACGGTGGGTGCTCTTTGTGGTATCGTCCAATTGATCTTTAGATATAAATTTTTTTTTCTTTTTGATAATGCTCCCAAGTGATTGGAAATATGGATGAACGTCGTGGATATAATAAATCATGACTATGGAGCCATGTAACTTTGATCTCTTTTGAATCATTCGTAGAACTCGGAGTTCGAGGAGCGTCAGCGCTCGTCTTCGAGCGCTAGCAGATCCGCTTCCAGAGGGAAAGCAAGGGCATTTTCGACCTAAAAAAATCTATCCACACATCTGGGGCTTATTCTTATAAGCTAAAAGCAAGTATAGGTAAAAAGGTTTACGGGCCATATATGGGTCTACAGTAGGAAATTTCTCATTTCCTCCGAGAGATTCGGTGCTTTTTACTCCACGTGCATTTCCCACCGTTTATTATAGTGTTTTGGGCAGCCGCACATGCAGCAACGTTATTCCCACGTGTTGGGCATATGAACCCGTATATCCCGTGGGACCCTCCCTTTGCATGACCTGTCGTAATATTTGGCGGGTGTAACTATCTGATAGGCCAAACAGGGACGCGGATCGTGTAGTGAGGTGCTCCCCTACTTTACAGTGGTGTGAAGACTCTGTGGGGCCCACCGTGACGTTTGTCTTTTATCCAAGCCGTCCATCCGTTTTTCCATTTCATTGTATGGAGCGAGATCATTAAAGGCCACGGAAGTTTCGTTTCAAGCTCATATTTGTGTTTGCCCCTTCATACATGTCTATATAATCCTATAAACAAGGTGGATGACAAATAAATATCAATGTGGGCCTTAGATAGGTTTCAATGGTGGACGTCATCAT
Source organism: Magnolia kwangsiensis (assembly GCA_037074715.1). Taxonomy (NCBI): domain Eukaryota; kingdom Viridiplantae; phylum Streptophyta; class Magnoliopsida; order Magnoliales; family Magnoliaceae; genus Magnolia; species Magnolia kwangsiensis. The sequence goes on along the minus strand of CM073589.1, from coordinate 8,298,843 downwards.
CTGCATTGTTTTTTGTGTTACGGTCCACTTGAGATCTGTACATGTTTCAATTTTTGAATCATGCTGTAAAATGAACTAGAAAAATGGATGTACGGCGTGGATAGAACACATACATCACAATTGATCCCAAAGAGTCTTCACATCCAAATAAAGAGTCGTGATCGCGCCAAACGGATAGCTCAGCCACCTAATTTTTTTGACCAGACTATCTGCAGTAGGCCCACTAATGCATGGCTCAGATTTCCTAAACACGTCATGATCGGATTCAGTGTAGGACAGCTAGACTTCCCAAGTCTAGACGTTGAAGGCAGCTTATTCTACACGGCAGAAGAAAAACTTGATACACGGCTGTTGTTAATCCGAAAAGGTTAAAAAGTTGGAAGCAGATTGGCTGGTATTCCACAAAGCGCGTAGCAAGTTAGCAACGGGACGCGGATTGCGTCCTACCCCTGCCCGGACGGTGGCTCTGTGGGGCTCGCCTTGATGTAAACATACGCTGTTTATCTCTTATCTTATATCATTTTAAGGTTGGGTTACAAAAATGAGTTAGGTCCACAGCTTGATTGGACCACACCAAAGGAAGCTGCAGTGATAATGACGCCCACCATTGAAACCTAGGACCACCGTTATGTTTTTTACCATTCAACTTGCTCATAAGGTCATGTAGACGTCGATGAAGTGAAAACACAGATATCGGCTTGATCGGAAACTTTCCCAGCTCCCAAGAAGTTTTTAATGGTGGGAGTTCAATCCTCACTTTGTGGTTCACTTAAGCCTTATAGTTGCCTCATCTTTTTCATAATGTCGCAAAATGATATGAGGAAAATGATTAACAGTGTGGATAAAACACCTACATCACAGTGGGCCCTATAGAGCCCCACCCAGATGGATTACTGTCCGAGTGGGAGTAGGACACAATCCATTGAGATAAGTTACTCAGTAAGCTCTTATTATATTGAGTAAACTTAGTTGGGCCCACCTTAAATGTATGTGGTCTATCCACACTTTCCATCCACTTTTTCATATAATTTAAGGGGTTGAGACCAAAATTGAAGCATATCCATAAATCAAGTGGATCATACCACCGGAACTGTAGGGATAATAATTTCTACCGTTGAAACATTTCTAGGCTCCTCAGTGATGTTTGTTTGTCATCTAACCTGTTCATTAAATCATAAATACATGCATGAAGGGTAAACAAAAATATAAGCTTGATCCAAGACTTCTGTGATACTCAAGAATTTTTTAATAGTAGACGTACAATTCAACTCTTTCCCGTCGTGTGGTCCATTTGAACATTGGATATGCCTCATTTTTGAGTTCAAGCTATAAAATTATCTGTTAAAATGGACGGACAAAGCGGATAAAAGTATATAAATCATGGTCAACCTCAAAGAGTTTACTCAGTACACCAAGGGCGTACTTGACCAGGCAGCTTGGATGGGATTGAAAAGGATTAGAAGGGACACGTAGATAGATCCCGAATTGGCCAAGCGTGCCAAACAGATACGGGATCTTGATCTAGGGATCTAGCAATCCCATGGATCTTGAGAAAATCCACTGACATCACCATCATTGCCTTTAAATCCCATCCAATCCTCCCTGATCCCTTCAAAATTACTTGGGACGTGTTTGGTTTGAGGGATTGAAAGCGAGCGGAAGGTTTAACCTTGGAATTGGCCGAGCATGCCAATCAGACTGGATATAGCAATCCCATAGATCTTTCACCAATCCACTGATGCAGTTATCATTACCTTAAAATCCATGCAATCTACTCTAATACCATCTAATTCCATCCAATCTGTCCGGCCAAAAAGGCCCTTAAGTGTATTGGGCTACTCACTGAGCAATCCCCTTCTATATTTATTATATCTGCAACGTTAATCCATTTTGCAAGATTATTTTAGATCTGTATTCAAAATTGAGTCATATCTAAATCTTTAAGTATACCACACAAGAAATTACAGCAATGGGTACGATAATTCTCAATGTTAAAGCATTTGCAAGTCCCAAGATAACTTTTATTTTCCATCCAATCCGTTCATAAGGCCACATAGGCCTAGGTGAAGAGGAAAAACAAATATAATCATATTGATCTAAAATTTCTGTGACCCTTGAAAGTATTTCAATGGCAGACATTCAATCCCCCACTTCTTTTTTCAGTGTGGTCCACTTAATCTTTGAATTTATATTATTTTTAGGCCTTAGACTTATGGCAAACTCTCCAAGTGGATGGACGGTTTGGATATAACTCATACCTCAAGATAGGACTCACAAAACTTGGTGACGTCAACACACCAGCCAGGTTGTGTGTGGTACACTAGCCAATCAGTTCCAAAAAAGTTGGGATTTTGACTGAAGAATTCAAATTAATGGCTCCCCAATTTAGAAACTAGGAGAAGCCACGTGCGAATATACTATGATGCGCGTTGTAGGGTGCAGATGCAACCCAAAGGTCTATGGTACCCATGCGGTTTAGCTACTAACCGCTTTACGCTTCTCTGATTCTCCCTATCAAAGTAATGGGTCTAATCACCTCTTTAATTCCACAGTATAAATGGCATCGGATCATGGGTCTAATCACCTCTTTAATTCCACAGTATAAATGGCATCGGATCATGATCTATGGCTTGAATGGTTACCAGGTAAGATAGATGACAAATATAAATCTCCCAGTTTCATCTTTACTATTGAGCTTTTCTCTTATAGAGTTCGGATGAGATTAGGAATTATCTTACGTTATTCTTATCTCTTCATCTAAATATGTATTTAATGTTGAAAAATCAACTTCAAATGAAAAATATTATAATTAAAAAAAAGGTTAAACCACATAGGACCCACCTAGGGAGAGTGACGCCTTGAAACCTTCTTAGGGCCACAGTGATGTTTATTTGAGATCCAAACTATCTGTAAGCTCAGTAAGGTAAAACACAATATCAGCTTGATAAAAAAACTTCTGTGACCCCAGGAAGTGTTTAATGGTAGGCGTTTGGTACCCACTGTTTTATGTAATGGGCTCCACAGAACTTGGTGACGTCACTTCAGTAGGAGAGAGTTATTGAAGCCGTCAGTAGGTAATCCGCATCCTGTGGGACCCACCGTGATGTCTGTCTGAATGAAGTCCGCTCATCAGCAGATCCAGATCATTAAGGACGTGACTCCTCATGCTAGGAATATAAAAAATTTAAGTAGACCACACACAAGGAAAAAGAAGGGGATGGGACGCCTACCATTGAAACTTTCCGAGAGCTTGCAGTGAAACTAAATTGACAAGCCTGATTCAATACTTCTCCATCCTTAGTTTCTCCTGTGCTGTGGCCCACTTGTCTATTGGATCTGTTTAATTTTTTTTAATTATTTTTTAAAAAATAAATTTCAGTTAATAAAAATCTTACTTAATGGTCACACATAAATAGTTGGCATGTGTGGGCCACCCTAGTGTTTGTATGATATCTCCATCATCTAGCAAGCTTGTCCCACCGTGAAAATGAGATGCCCTAAAAGTCAAGTTTGATCAGACCAGCCCAGCCTGATAGTTGGATCAACCGGATTTTAAATGCATCCCTTTTACATGATGGGACAACCTTGCTAGATTGGTGAGATGTCATACAAACATCATGGTGGGTCCCACATGGAACTTATGTACACATGTACTGGCACGTGTGGGTAGTTATGTTGCACAGCATGCTAACAACGAACCGAGATCCAATCTTTGGTCTCACCCACAAACGATAAACAAAAAGAAATATAATTTAGAAGTAGAATCAAAGCATACCAACAAACCACAAGATAAAATATACATGAAAAAATCCCAACAAGGGTAAAAAAATCATGGGTGCAAACTTCCACTATGAAGAAAAACGAGATTACAATCAATATACTAACCTTCTCGATGCTCCCATGCACAGAGATAACCCTTAGCCTAGCATAGAAAACTCTTTCTTATACCCTAAAATAATCCTAGGACCCTTATTTATAGTTTTGGCAACTTCTATTCTGCACAACTGCGAAAACCGCCTTAAAATTACGCAGTCTGCACCAAATTCAAGCACAATCTACGTAACCTTGACTAGTCGAGCAAGAGCCTCGACTAGTCAAGCACCATAGAATTCCAAAACATAAGCTTGCTGGACTTGGAGTCGAGCACCGCTCGACTGGTCGAGTAGCCTCCTCGACCGGTCGAGTAGCCTCCTCGACCGGTCGAGTTACCCTTTAATGTGCTGGCTCCACACCTCAACAATTTTTCACTTAGAGACACCTCATCATAATTCTTCATCTTCTATATCTGGAGTGCACCACTTCCCTGTCTTCAAGCCTGTAGACTAATCAAAGCTGAACAGAGCTTTAACTTATCCCATGTGACCGTCTTAGTCAGCATATCCGCAGGATTCTCACATGTATGGATCTTCTCTAGAACAATCGATCCGTCTTCCAATAACGAACGTCCGAAGTGATATCTGATGTCAATATGCTTGGTCCTTTAATAAAAGGTTGAATTCTTAGCGAAGTGTATTACACTCTGACTGTCACTGTAGAACTTGTAATTTGCTTGTTTCTTTCCCAACTCTTCCATGAAACCTTGCATCCACAACATTTCCTTACATGCTTTTATAACTATAACATATTCTGCTTCCGTTACACTGATGGATACTATCTTTTGTAACTGAGAGACCCAACTGACTACAACACTACCCAGAGTAAAGACATACCATGTAGTGCTTCTTCTGTTGTCGATTTATCCTTCCAAATCTGAATCTACGTAGCCTTGTAGCTTGATTTCTGATCCTGCATAACACAGCCCTATATCCACAGTATCTACCAGGTATCTAAAGATCCACTTCACAACTTTCCAATGTTCCTTCCCGGGGTTATTCATGAACCCGCTAACAACTCTCACTGCTTGAGCAATATCTGACATCGTGCTCAGCATAGCATACATGAGACTCTCAATAACTGACGCGTATGAGACTTTATCCATGTAGTCCTATTTTTTCTGCGTCTTCGCACCTTGCTCCTTAGAAAGCTTGAAGTTGTTGGCTAATGGAGTGCTAACCGGCTTAGCACCTCCCATACTGAATCGATCAAGTACCTTAGCTATGTACTCTGACTATGACAAAACTAGTTTCTTATTTTTCCTGTCACGCTTTATCCTCATTGTCACACCCCAAACTCGGAAACCGGACTTATAAAATTTTCGATCGCCGAATCCGGTACGGATAACCTCCGTAGTACCCCATTCTCGGCTCCCAGTGTCCATACGTCAGATTCCAATCTTGGGACTCTTGCCTAGGATTTATTTTGCGGCTCCTAAATCCTTCATGACAAATTCTCTAGATAGTTATCTTTTGAGATCTGAGATATCCTTCATGCTTGATCCGATCACAAGTATATTATCAACGTACAGAAGAATGATGTATGACGTATCAAACTTTTTCAAATAGTAATAGTGGTCTGTATGATATCTCTTAAAACTGTTTCTTGATATGAAACTGTCGAACTTCTTGTACAATTGCTTCTGGGCCTGCTTCAGGCCTTATAGACTTTTCTTCAGTCTACACACCTTGTTCTCCTTTCCTGGTGCTACGTATCTTATCACCTGATGTATAAATATCTCTTCTTCAAGGTCCTTATGAAGAAAGACTGTCTTAACATCTAGTTGCTCTAGATATAAGTCCTCTGTAGCCACTATACTCAAGACCATACGAATCGTAGACATTTTCACCATTGGTGAAAATATTTCAGTGAAGTCGATTCCTGTCTTTTGTTGAAACCCTTTCACAATCAATTTGGCCTTGTACCATTTCAAACTATCATGCTCCTCCTTCAGTCTGTAAATTCACTTGTTATGAAGAGCTTTCTTACTTTTAGGTAGAGTGACTAGATCCCACGTATGATTGGACTCAAGAGAGTCCATCTTATTATCCATGACTTGCTCCTACTTAACCCATGTATCTAATTGTAATGCCTCTTTAAAACATTCTGATTCACCATTATCTGTTAGCAGTAGATAATGTAAGGAGGGTGAGTATCGAACATTGGGTCTCCTCTCCTGAGTAGACCTCCGCACAACTAGTGCCCACGGCTCTGCCTCATTGTGCTCTTATGCATGCTCATCCTATGGCACTGTAACACCCGTGTCCGGTAACTCTTCTAACTCTATGAATTCTTTCTCATCAGTTTTATTTTGTTGCACACTGTCCTTATGTATCACTTTTTTTTATTGAAGACTATGTATTTGCTTTTGATGATTTTTCGGTTTTGTATCCTAAAAACGGTAGCCAAAATCATGCTACTTGTAGCCTATAAACTTGCACTTCTTTGACTTCGCATCCAACTTGTTTCTGTGCTCTACATCAATGTGAATATATGAAGTGCAACCGAACACTTTAAGATGTGAAAGGTTCACTACTTTTCTGGTCCACGTTTCTTCTGGTGGCCCACCATCCAATGGTGTTGAGAGACTTCTATTGATGAGATATACGGCAGTATTCACAGCATTTGCCCAAAATATTTTGGGCAACGCTGCATGTAACCTCATGCTCCTGGCACGCTAAAAAATAGTCATGTTAATGCGCTCAGCCACACCGTTATACTGCGGTGTCCCTGGAACATTTGTTGCACAATACTCCTCAAACCTCTTGTCACAGTACTCTCTCTCATTATCTGATTTGAGACATTTTACTGTTTTACATGTCTCGTTTTTTACCATTACTTTTCACTTCTTAAATACATCAAATGCATCAGATTTGTGCTTTAAGAAATAAGCCCACAGTTTTTTACTAGCATCATAAATAGAGCTCCAACAGATGCATCTTTGGAGACATCCTGTTTTCTTGAAACTTACCCTCTTGTGCTTGCCATATATGCAATCATCGCAGAAGTCCAAGTTAATAGACTTTAGCCCTAGTAGCTTCTCTTTTGACAATAACAATTTCATCTCTTTCTCACTCATATGTCTCAACCTCTGATGTCATAACTGCCCATTCATTCCAGTTGTTGCGACTGTGAGTGAACTATACGATCCTGAAGTCATGTACAAAGTACCTTCTTTCTTGTCTCGATATATCACTAAGGCACCTTTTGTGATATTTCAGGAATCACTAGTAAATGTCGTCACATATTCGGTATCGACCAACTGCCCCATTGAGATCAAGTTTCATTTTAAACTTGGTATATGTCTGACATCCTTCAATTTCAAAGTCGTCTCGTCTTTCTGACTTATATGAACATCTCTCTTTCCAACAATACTACACGACTCATCATCACTTTGGTAGACTCTCTGAAGTTACCTGACACATAATCAGGCAGAACTTTCTTACACAAAGTGGCATGAAACGAAGCACTCAAGTATATAACCTAAGACTCATTCCACGCATCAAAAGCTAAGATTAACGCCTATGTATCACTCTCCTCAGATAGATTCACTGAATCCTTTTCACCTTGAGAGGTTCTTTCTTGTTTCTTAAGCGCCCTGCAATCATGTTTCATGTCACCTTTCTTCCTAGAATGCAAACACCCGTTTTTGTCTTTCGGTCCCTTGAACTTCTTCTTTGACTTAAAACGTTCGTGTTTATTGCCTCATTTGTTTAGCAATCTTCCTCTTCCTTCAACGTTTAAAGCATTTTCCGAATCCCCTAAAACTCCCAATATCTTTTTTTTTAGATTTTTCGCTGAGAATTAGACTGGCCACGCATCAAATTTCAGTTTTGTCGACCCTGAAGAATTGCTTACGGCAATCACCAAACCATCCTAACTGTTTGACAAACTGGACAAGATCAATAACGCCCTCACCTCATCCTTAAAAGTGATGCTAACGGATTTCAATTGGCTCGTAACTGTATTGAACTTGTTTAGATGTTCAACTACGCTCCCACCATCTAACATCTTCATGTTGAATAGCCGTTTCATAAGATGAAACTTGTTGGACGTTGAAGGTTTCTCAGACATCGTAACTAGGGCATGCATTAATTCTTTTGTGGTTTTCACATTGGATATATTGAAAGCGACGCTTTTAGGCAAAGAGAGTCAGATCGTTCCTAAAGCCTTCCAATCCAATAAAAATCATTTATCATTTGTCATCTTCTCTTTTCCTTCTAGAGGAATATAGAGGTCCTTCTGATACAGATAACTCCTCCATCTACATCTTCCAGAAGGCAAAGTTTGAATCATCAAACTTCTCAATTCTAGTCTTTCCTTCTTCCGTTATCACTCCCACCTGAACTAAACCAATAGCTCTGATACCAGTTGTTGCGCAGCACGCCAACAACGCAAGTGAACCGAGATTCAATCTCCGATCTCACTCACAAACAATAAACAAGAAGAAATATAATCTAAAAGTGGAATTAAAACATACCAACAAACCACAAGACATAATATACGTGGAAAAACCCCAACAAAGGTAAAAAACCACGGGTGCAAACTTCCACTATGAAGAAAAAATAAGATTACAATCAATATATTAACATTCTCGATGCTCATATGCACAGAGATAACCCTTAACCTAGCTTAGAAAACCCTTTCTCATATCATAGAATAACATTAGGACCTCTATTTATAGTTTAGACAACTTCTATTCCGCACCTCTGCGAAAATTGCCTCAAAATTACGTAGTTCGCACCAAATCTGTGCACAATCTGCGTAATCTCGACTAGTCGAGCAAGGGCCTCAACTGGTCGAGTACCCTGAAATTTCAAAATATAAGCTCACTGGATTTTGAGTCGAGCACCACTCGACTGGTCGAGCAGCCTCCTCAACCGGTCGAGCGACCCTTTGGTGTGCTAGCTCCACACCTCAACAAGTAAATATAAGCGAGCTCACTTACAACACATTTACACATGTAGTTAATATGACACATATGACACATATGACATACATGTATACAAGAGATCATTGCTTTTTAGAGTATTTTATGAAAAATGGACTAAAATCAACTGAATTTGGATGGTTAAATTCATAATAATGACTAGTTATTTTTTAGACGTTATCAATATTGAAATTAATGTCATGTCCACATGTCGTCGTCCACAAACAATGGATATATACCCTTTGTGGACAAGGTTGTGCCGGTGGAACTTTTTCAAGCAACCAAATGGCCCCCAATTCACAAACTGAAATCATATCAGTAAAGTAATGATGACCTCTCACTCAGGCATTTGTTTATTGAATTAAGACTGTTGGATTATTTTTATTTATTTTTTATTTTTTTCATTTTAACAACCTTTAAATGTCCATCCATCTTATGGTAAGATCATCGGATAAGCTTAATATTATTTCTTACCACACAAATATAAACTGGTGTAGGTAAATTTGAAAGATTCTTTTTTAATTGTGAATTCTACAAGAACTATTGAACATGGATTCACAACTCAATTTCTTGTTTGAATAAAATCTTATCTCTCGTCCAATACTCACTAGTTTTTTGCATAAAGAATTTAAATTGTTCAAAAAGTATAATAATTGTTTGGTGGAATCTACTTTCCTTTTGCGATCTAAACAACACAAATGGTCACATCAAAGTAAAAGACCTTTTGATTTTACATAGTTTGACATGAAATGCTTGGTTTCCAAACATAACCCTTGTTCTAAATAACCTTCAACTTCGATTTGATGACTGCCTAGTTTTCTTGAAATGCTGCCACACATTCTCCTTTGTCATTCCTTGTGAGACCATCCACTCCATTGCCATTGTTTCCAGAAGCGACATCCATTGAAATTAAGTTTAAATCAAACCATTCTGGTTTCAGAGCATAGCATCTAATGTGGGATAATCTATGCTTATGTGAGGATTTGCAATTGATTCTAGTTTCGAAGGACGATCGGTTCCTGAATTGAAAAGGCCAGTTATCTTAGTAACATGTTGCAGTATTCTTCTGCTTGTCCCTTGATTTTGTAGTAAATGGGTTTCGCTCTCTCTAAATACTATGGCTGGCAATGGGATAAGGTTGAGGGTTGCCCATTGACAGGCCTACTAAGTACTTTATAGTTTCTCTAAACCCAAATGGACTAGATTACATATTGAAAGGTAGAATAAGAGAGAGTGAAGAGAGGAAGTTGGACACTAACATAAATATATATATATATATATATATATATATATATATATATATATATATATATATATATATATATATATATATATATATATATATATATTCAGTTGTCAGAAGAGTTTTCTACTCTTGCAGGGTCATCTTATATGAAGGCTCATGCATCACTGCTTCTGTACACCATTACTATTGCCGGGCTTTGAAACCAGCTGACAAATGTATGAATATGCAAGCATATTTTACATCATAAGCTTTTAAGCCAGCTTTAAAATGTAAGTGCAGTAGCGTGTTTTACGAATAAGCTTTTTAACTACCATTGCTTGCTGACTGAAATGCTGTTGTGTGCTAGCACCTTTGACTATATAAGCAATTTTCAGCTTGCTTCAAAATGCTTATGACCATCTATGAAGTAAAGGCCAATGTGCGCAACGGCTTCGAAGCTAAAGCTCGCTGAGCAAGCAGTGGGTAGCTTTAAAGCCATTCTGTGCATTGGCCTTCTAGTTTTACATAATAGGTATATAAGCACCCTAGCATGCATACTCCAGTAGAATGTGACAGATGATATGCAGGCACTGAGAAATTGTAAACTCAAATTGAACTCGCCAAGTTATGGATCCCATTTAGATCCATCACAAATTAAAAGACCCACTTGATAACATAACTATGGACTGGTGCACAGCTATTGGACGGTTAAGGAAAAAATAAATAAATCAAAAGGTCCTATTTCAGCAAACAAGCATGCATGAATCAGAGATTATGATTGTTCAACCAATCTTATTTCAAGATTGTGGATTAGGGCCAAATATCAAGATATTTCATGATCAATTTGGTGCAAAAACATTGAGAAACTTCATGATATCAGGTTCAACCAAACACACCCTGGTTAGCGTGGGTTCCCAAATTTAGGCATTTTAGTTTAACTGTGTGATGCATGTATAGTGCCTATTTATCAGGCATCATAGGCTGCAAGATTTTTGAATAACTACCCCTTACTATTTTCACATTGATTCTCCTACCTATGGGTAGAAAGCAAACACCTTTACTGTCAAAGTAATTGTTCAATCTGAATAAAAACTAAAATAGCTATTGTATAAATGGAAGATCTTCAAAACCGCCAACAAAAACATTGACAAATCTAAGAAAAAATCACAAACGCTTTCGGCCTTCACTCAGTCACTCGTAGTTTTGGAGCATTTTTCTAATCGGATTTATTTTGATTTTGAATAGAAAAAGAATCCTGATATGTCTCTCTCTTTTCAATTATACTATACAACATGCAACAAAGTTACAGTTTGCATAATGATTGTTTAGGGCAAGGGTGTGTTTGGATGCACTATTGAATAGAATTGCAATTATTAGCCTAATAGAGGGGAGATAACCACATAGTTTCCTTAGTATATAGCATTCATGCTGAGGGATTGGCTTCAAATTGCAATTATGTTGCTTTAAAGCTAGAAATGTCTGCAATTCAATTTACAAGTGCATCCAAAACACGACCTAGAGTTCTCTGCCTGTCAGAACAAAATTTCTACATGACAACTTCATCTGATTACCCATCTCACTCAACATGGAATACACCATGCTCTTCTTATGGGCCGAAGTTTCTTGCATAAAAGACATGGAATCAGGCCCATTAAGATCAACCAAGCTAAGCCCTGCAGTTTTCTGCAAACCCTTCTCCTTCATCATCTTCCTCACCTTCTCAACATCATCCCATCTATCTTCTGCTGCATAAATATTTGACAACAGCACATAGGGCCCGACATCGCTTGGCTCCAACTCTATAAGGCGTTTTCCCACAATCTCCCCAAGCTTGCAATCTGAATAGGTTTTACAAGCGGACAACAGAGAACCCCACAAGGCTGGGGCTGGCTCCATTGGCATCTTCTTTATAAGCTCTTCCGAATCCCTCAACAAACCGGCACGGCCGAGGAGATCAACCATACAACCATAGTGCTCGACCTTGGGTTCAATCTTGTAAACCCGGCACATGAGATCGAAATACCACCACCCCTCCAACACCATCCCTCCATGGGCACAGGCACACAAGACACATATGAAAGTGACATTGTTTGGCATCGGCCCTCTCTTCTCCATCTCTAAGAACACCTCCAGTGCCTTCTCTCCATGCCCATGCATTGCATACCCCATTATCATAGAATTCCACGACACGACGCTCCTCTCAGGCATCTTCTCAAAGATTTCTCTTGCCGAATCCATATCCCCACATTTTGCATACATTGTCAGTAGAGCAGTCAATAGTAACACATCATGTTCAATCTTTCTATTTTCTTTGAGATAGGAATGAACCCATTTTCCTCTATCGAGCATGCCTAAATTCGCACAAGCAGTCAGAACGCTGACAAGGGTTGCCTCATTCGGCTCTGTCTCTCCTTCCACCATCATCATATCAAACAATCTTAGACACTCTCTATAATCTTTACTCCGTACGCAAAGAGCCAACATGGTATTCCAGGTCACCACATTCCGATCCGGCATCTGATCAAAAAGCTCCCGAGCAAGCGAAGCTTCTCCAATCTTAGCAAACCCATCAATCATAGAATTCCAAGAAACTACATCTCTAACAGGCATTGCCCCAAACAGCTCCTTGGCACTCTTCAAATCCCCAGTAGCCACATACCCTGCAATCATCGCATTCCAACTCACGACATCTCTCTCAGGCATCTCGTCGAAGATCTGACGAGCATCATCAATCTGCCCATTCTTCGCGTAGCCATCAACCATCGAATTCCAGGTGACCATGTCTGACTCACAACTTGCATCGAACACCCGACATGCAGACTTGATCCTCCCAAACGAGAAGTACATATGAATCAACGAGTTCTGCACGAACAGATCGGATTCCAGCCCAAGCTTCGCGATCCGGGCATGGGTCTTCTCACCTTCCTGGATTGAACCCAGATCAGCACAGATCTTCACTAGAAGGGGGAACGTGTAATGATTAGGCGGGACGTCTTTTTCAAGCATTTGGCGGTGGTAGAAGCTGAGCGCCTTATCAGGGCCATCGAATTTTAGGAAAGATCGAATGATAGTATTGCAGACGAAGGCGTCGGGCGTGTCAAGGTGCAGGAAGAGAGAGACGGCGTGACCCAGGGAGGACGGAGAGTTGCAGAGCTTCTTGATGGCGCGGCCCGCTGAGAGAGAGTATTGGGAGAGGCCAGAGACAATGAGCTGGGCGTGGATCTGGTTGAATTCCGAGATTGTTCCAGTGGAGGATTCCAGAATGCGCAGGATGGGGTGGCTGAGTTTTAACGTGCGCACCCCATCGGTACATTCGTCTTCTTCTTCTCTCCAGATTCGTGGAGAGGATTTTCTGAGGTTTTGCTGGGTTTTGAGGATTCGTTCGAGGCAGAGAGAGGTTGGACGGAGAATGGGATTGGACGGTTTTGATCGAACAGCCATGATCGGTCGTCGACGTCGTGGCTTTATAAATTTGAAACGTAGCGAGGGCCGAGGGGCAAGAAATGATGAGCGGATGGCGCCAGTGTTCTGAGGTCACGATCAGTTATAGTGCTGCCAGTTGCATTGGGACACTTAAACAGTCCGTTCAATTGATCTAGACCATCCATTAGGCCGAAAACACATTGCATGGGCCACCATGCATATACCACACCAATCCGATGATATTAAGTATCTAATCGATGGCCTCTAATATAGATAGCAAAATCATTTGTACAATAGTAGGTCTAAACAATAGCTAGATCCATCTACTTGATGGATTACTTATCATTCTAAATATTTGCTTCTACACCCTGATCCATATCTCAAGTGGTAGACGGTCTTGGTATGGATACCTAGAGGAAAAACAGATTTCATGTTCATTCGAAACTTCTATGACCCCCAAAGGTTTCATTGGTAGATGATCAATTCCCCGCTGTTTTTTGCAGTGTTCAATTGATCTTTAGATCTGTCTTATTTTTTGGCTCCAGCCTTAAGACTAGCTCCCCAAATGGGACGGTTTGGATCATGATTTAATCTACAGAACTTGCTGACGACAATACACTAGTTATCCGCTTCCCTCCACAAACAAACACTCGTGCACTCTCACTGCAAGGGTGCTCAAACCCGTGTGCTCGTATGGAGACTCCAGAGAGTCGACCACTTAGGCAAGGCAACAGTTGCCAATATGGAAATATGACTTTACCTCCACTCTATTTCAATAACCAGCAGAAAATTGTGGGCACCATTCTACCGGAGAAATATAATTCAACCCATACTCTACTTCAGAAGAAGCCAAGGAAGAAGCAAGAGTAAAGAGAATACCTGTACGTGGCGTTTCAACAAACAGGAGATGCCTGTGCGTGGCATGGCGATGGGCCTGAAAGACAGCCGAGTCATGTTTTATAATAAATGTGACGCTTTTAAAGTAGGATTTTCTGCTAAATCCTTCGGCATAAACTTACTGCTCTAGAATTTCTATGTGGGTCATGTTGATGACAAAATCTGGTCAGCCCTCTGCACGTCACTCTCTACACGTCGTCCCTGAAACCTGCACAACGAGGACAGGTAAAAGTGACCCTGGCTAAGCCAGGGGACCCTCCGATGCCTAAGTCAGGACAAGGGAATCAGGATCTTAAGTAGAGTAGAAGAGAGCTCGATTTCGCGTACCTATAGAAGTGATGATGCGTGCTATTTATACTTGTCTGTGAAGCGGTCTGAGTCCGATAATCTTGGCACGATCAGAGGGATTCTAAGATCATGGAGATATCGCCCGCACTCTACTGATTGCGCAGCGTATCTGGTGGATCGTGCGCATCTGCAGGCGAAGTCATCGGCTACGTGTGGTTATGGCAGTTTCCATGTTCAGCGAGTGGGATATGCACGTCGGAAGGTCTGCTCGGCTGAGCTTATCTCACGATACCACCAGTCCTATCCGCCTGGTCGGCCCTGTTGGTTCCACCATAGTTGGTAGGGCTTCAATAATCGGTGTAGTTAAGGCGTCGGAGGTCATCCGATCGAAGTATGATTCCGAGTCGCGCACCAACCGTGTCGTCTACTCGGATGGGTCATGTCCCGAAACAGGTCAGATGGATCATGCGTCGGCTCGGACGGGCGCTTGGGGCAGTGTTGTACCGTGAGATCGAATTTTTCATAACAGAAGCTCCCTACTCTTCGAGCTTGCTCGCGGGCTCGGAGAGTACTTAGGCAGGAAATCTCCTGCCCTCATCGTAATGATGCAGATATCGAATCGCGCGCGTGCTTGTCGCTTTGGTTAACGCGTGGCGACGGTTATGATCCCGCATCCCTTCTCAGCCTGTGAGAAGCTTCCATGTAGACCTGAGAAGACGTGCCCATAATGGCTCCGACTGCTGTGGCGTTCCTTCGCGTATCAAGGCGCACTGCCCGATGTCAGGCACCGTACCGACGGTTTGGTACCCATCCAATGCGGTGTTGCCATGTGTGCTCGGAGATCGGCTCGTACCGATTCGACTACTGCCATTAAGGTTTTCCATCAATGTGAAAATCCTTCGCAGCCTATATAAGGGCGCCCCAGACCTTCGCATACCATTTTACATTCTGTTTCATAAGAGCATACCGGAGAAGTGATTTCTGACGAGAGGCGATTCCGGCGGACTTCGAAGTTTCCGTCAGTAGGCGATTTCCGGCAACCACCCGGTGAGTCTCGCTGACCTTCGCTCTTCTTTCTGTCATGTCTCCCGATCTGGAAATGGTTCGTGAATACGGCGATGATTCCAAGCCGGGAACTACTGAAAGTGAGAGTGAGTCATCCAAAGGCCCTTTCGAGACCACTCTACTGTATCCCCCGCCTCGGAAGCAAAAAACATTGGCTTCTAAGACCAAGCAGCCCAGTAAGAAGACAGCCTCTCGACCCCGCCGAGCTGAGGCCGCTACTCCCACTGAGATGCCTGCGAGTCTACGTACCGCAGAGGTAGTCCTCGGGGGTTCTGTCATGTCAGAATCCCAAATGGAGTGGATCCGTTCGGAGTTCCATATCCCAGACTCCGTTCAGATAAGGGCTCCCGGTCCCTTGGACGTTGTTGGTGCTCCAGCTACGGGAGAGGTGGCCATCCTCCTATGCGCGCTGCAGTGCGGGGTCCGACTACCACTACATCCTTTCATCCTGAAGGTAGCGACCTACCTCGGATTGGCTCCTTGGCAGTTCGCTCCGAATGCATGGAGGGTGGTGATCTCGGCCTACATAATTTGGAAGCAAGTTGGAACCCCGAGCTGACCCCAGAGGAGCTGCTGAGCCTGTACATGGTCAAGCATGATAGCAACGACCCATGATACTATTTCATGACTTGGGGAAGCAAAGGGTCGGGGTTGGTAATGTACATGCCGTCTTCCAACAAAGACTGGAAGAATAAGTGGTTTTGGACGGCGGGTGATTGGGAGGCGTCGGCGGCTGAGCTTAGGACCTCAACTGCCCGGGTTCCGACCCATTTTACCAAACCAGGTCAGACTTCATTTCATATCCGAGTTGTTGCTTTGATTCTCACTTCAGTCGAAGTAACATTTCCTTCTCCTTTTGCAGCTTTCCAAAAGGGGCTGCCGCTCCTCGACTCAGACCAAAAAAATCAGGTTGCAAAGGCCAGGGCGCGGTCAGAGTCGCTTCGCTCCTGGGCCGATCTGATCACTGCAGCCAACCTCTATTGGTCCGGGCTCTGCAAATCCCAGCCTCTTCTCTCATCCCTTAGTAAGTTGCCTTGATCTTTTCGATGAGCTTTCTTTTGCTTATTTATTAGTTGACATGATCTTCTTTTTCGAAGGCATGGCCGAAGCGTTCAGGGCTAGGAAGAGGAAAGCGGCTCCGATGGTGGCGGAGTTGCTCAAAGAAGCCCCCCGAGTGAAAATCACTCGGAAGAAGCCGGCTCCCCTTTGCGTGGGGAAATCTTCCGCTACACCATCTCCAGTAGCCCCAGCACCGAGCCCCGCCGGCACTTCCTTCCCACAGCCGACCCCGAGGCGCTCTAGCACCGCTGCTTCTCCCCCAGTAACCCTGCACCCGGTGGTACGTCTTCCGCCCGGGCTCGTCCAGACGACTGTGGTCGGCACCCCTGTCGTGCCAAGCACTGTTGCTCCTCTATCCCCTGCCGCCGCCGTTCCTCCCACAGTGGAGGTGCATGCCGTGGTCCCTAAGGCCCCCATCGCTGTGCCCTCCTCCTCCGAATGGGAGGAGGCCAATATAATATCCGGCCATCCGCTTCTCCCCTACCTCGGGGGGGAGGTCCGCGCCGAGGGTCAAAACTCGACCGGTAGTAGGATAGGGGCCGAGGGGGCGCTGAGGCTTCGGCCCAGGCGGGCACAAGCGACGGGAGGTTTGAGCTCGGTTATCACATAGCTTACTTGGCTCCGTGGGCTGCAAGCATGCTAAGGAGGAGGATATCGCCCAAACTCTTGAGTGGTCGGAGGGCGGCTTCTTGAACGACTTCGCCTCCATGTGCTACATGGTATGTCTACGGAAAGACTTTTTTTCTTTCATGTCGTTATACATACTGTAGATTCTGATCTTTGCTTTCTGTTTAGGCCGTCCTGATGCTGCTCTCTATTCGGAAGAGAGTGAGGGAGCACAAGGAGAAGGAAGCAGAGTTGGAGGCCCTACAGGCCGAGCAGCGGCCATGAAGGCTGAGCAGACCAGCCTATGCCAACAGCTCACAGGCGAGAGGGACAAGGTTAGGCGACTGCAAGGAGTCGTCATTGGCTTGGAGGCCAGGGAGCTTCAGCTGCAGGACAAGGTAGATAATTTTAAGAAGGGTGGCGATGCAGCGACCGCTGAGCTGACCCGTGCCAGGGTCCACGTGGATTCTTTGGCCATGGAGACCGCTCGGCTCGGAGAAGCTTTGAACCGCGCCAAGGCCGAGTCGACTAAAGAACGGACACGAGCCGTGAATCGGGCCGTGGAAGCCTAGCGAGCGAAGGACGAGGCTTCTTTGTCCGCAGTGGTTGCTGCTGCTGTCGAAAGCTTCAATACTTCCAAGGAGAGAGATGTTGAAGCTGTAACGTTTTACAATCGCGGCTTCGACGCTTGCCTCGAGGCTGTCCTGGGTTTATACCCAGACCTCGACCTTGATTCCCTCCTGCCCGACGACTTCAAAGATGCACCGGCTGAAGTCGTCTGCTCGGATCCAGCTCCTGACGTTAAGGCTCCTGATGCCTAAGCTCCTCCTCCGGCCTGAAGACTATCATTTTTTTTGAAGCTATTAATATACTTTCAACCATATACTTTTGTTCCTCCGAGGAGATTCAATAAAAAATATTCTTTTTACGTTGTCAATTTGTTTGTGAGATGTCGAGCTAGTTTCTTTATGGGTTTATTCCGCTGCTGTTTAGTTAGTTTTTAGGGTCGGTTCTCCGAGCCTCCTCGGCCTAAGTTTTAGTTGGGTCCGTTCTCTTAGGATGCTCGGCTCGTCGCATTTTTTTTGTTGTATGCCGAGCTGAACACTCATTATTAGGCTTTTTCCCTTGGAAGGGATGCCTTATCGATCTTTCGTGAGGTAGGATTCCGATCCCTTAAAGGATCGGGCCATTTAATTCGTGCTTGTGCGGATAGGGCAATCGGACAAGCATTCAAAGGTAGAATTGATCTTTTATTAAGAGCCTTAAAGGCTAGTCGCTCAGAGGCATACATTTTATTATGAGCCTTAAAGGCTAGTTTCTCACAGGTAGTAGATCTTCAAGTGCTCGGCGTTCTAAGGATGAGGGAGATGACGGCCTTCGAGGTCTTCCAGGTGGTACGAGCCCAGTTTGGCAGATCTGACCACACGATATGGACCTTCCCAATTGGGTCCGAGCGCTCCTACCCCTGGCTCGGCCGTGTTCTGGAAAACCTGTCGGAGGACTAAGTCCCCTGGTCGGAAGCGCATGACTTTGACTTTGGAATTGTAAAAGCGCGCTACCTGCTAGTGCCGAGCCTTTGTTCAGAGCTTGAAAATTTCTCTGAGTTCTACGGCCCATTTGGTCATCCGACCTGACACTTCGGGTCTTTGGAGGATCTGCCTCAGAGGAGAGTCTGTTAGCACAACTATGGAGTGGGCTTGGAAATATGGCTGTAGTCTTCTGGCTGAGACGATGAGGCAGAGCGCCAGTTTCTCCAAAGACTGGTACCTTGTTTTGGCTGGTACCATGACTTTGCTTACATAATAGACGGGGTACTACTTGCCTCCGACTTCTCTGATCAGAGCCGAACTGACAGCTGAGGCCGAGACAGCGAGGTAGAGGAATAAAGGTTCCCCTTCTTCAGGCTTCCTCAATAGAGGCGGTGAACCCAAGTACTGTTTTAATTGCTGGAAGGCTTGCTCGCATTCCTGCGTCCACTCCACCCTCTTGTGGCCCTTCAACTGATGGAAGAAGGGAATACATTTATCTGTAGCCCTAGATATGAAGCATCCGTGGGCTGCAACTCTTTCCGTGAGACACAGTATTTCCTTGAGAGTCCGAGGCGAGTTCATATCCAGGAGGGCTTTGATCTTGTCTGGGTTAGCCTTGATACCTCGCTTGCTGACTTGGAAGCTTAGGAACTTCCCTGACTCAACCCCGAACACGCACTTGGCGGGGTTCAATTTCATCTGATATTCTCGGAGGACACTAAATGTTTCTCCGAGGTCGGCAAGGTGGTTAGAGGCTTGAGTACTCTTTACTAACATATCATTCACATACACTTCCATGGTGCGCCCAATTTGGCTGGCAAACATTTGATTCACTAGTCTTTGATACCTCGCCCCAGCGTTTTTCAAGCCAAATGGCATGACCCGGTAACAGTAGAGCCCCCTGTCCGTGACAAAGGTAGTCTTCTGCCTATCTGGGAGATGCATGGCGATGTGGTTGTATCCGGAGTAAGCGTCCAGAAACGAGAGTAACTCGTGTCCGGCCGTACTGTCCACCGGTTAGTTGATCCAAGGTAACAGGAAGCTGTCTTTAGGACACGCCTTATTCAGATTGAAAAAGTCTACCCAAACCCGCCATTTTCCGTTTGACTTCCTGACGAGCATAACATTTTCTATCCAGTAAGGATAGTACACTTCTTCTATGAAGCCCGCATCGAGCAGGACGGAGACCTCCTCGGCAATGACTTCATATCGTTCGACATCGAACGACCTTCTTTTTTGCTTAACTGGCCGGTGGTCTGGGTCCACGTTCAGCATGTGGACTAGCACATTGGGTGAGATCCCCGGCATATCTGCATGTGACCATGCGTAAATGTGTCGGTGTTGCCTCAAGAAGGCCAATAACCCGTTCCTCCGCTCGGGATTTAGTGATGATCCGATCTGAACAGTTTTACTCGGATCTGATTCATCGAGCAACACTCTTATCAGATCTTCGACTGAGGAGCTTTCTTCTGTCGATCC
This sequence comes from Magnolia kwangsiensis, assembly GCA_037074715.1. Lineage (NCBI taxonomy): Eukaryota > Viridiplantae > Streptophyta > Magnoliopsida > Magnoliales > Magnoliaceae > Magnolia > Magnolia kwangsiensis. The sequence continues at coordinate 8,278,469 of CM073589.1, read as the reverse complement.
CCGAGGGTCAAAGGCGTCCACTACGAGCGTTTGTTTGGCGGCCTCTTTCCTCACGGCTATCGCATAACACCTTCGGGCCTCGCGTTAGTCGCTTCGGAGATAACCGATCCCACCTTCAGCTGGGAACTTCATCATCAGATGATAAGTTGAGACGACTGCCCTCATCGCATTGAGGGAGGGTCGGCCCAGAATCACGATGTGGACTGATGGAACATTGACAACTAAAAAGTCAACCAAAAGTGTGACTTGATGTTTCCCTTCTCCCGCTGTTACTGGGTGAGAGATGGATACTTCGGAGATGACTCTCTCTCCGGCAAAGCTGTGCAAGGGAGTCTTCACAGATCGGAGCCTAAACCGTGGAATTCTCATCTTCTCGAACGCCTCGGAATACATGACGTTAGCCGAACTCCCGGTGTCGACTAAGATGCGGTACACTTTGTGATTGGCTATGGTCATAGTAACCACTAGCGCGTCGTCGTGTAGATGCTGGATCCCACGTGCATTATCTTCTGTGAAGGTCAGGCTGCACGGATCGACCCAGAGTTTCTTGCTGGGACATTTCACCAGGTGAATGTGGTGTTCCGACTCGGACCTTCGGGAATGGGCTTTTCGTGCCCTATTCGAATCCCCTCCCCCAGCTGAACCCCCGAAAATGGTGCGAATTTCAGCGGGCTCCTCTGGGGGGTTGTTCGACTGCTCTTGCGGCCGTTCTTCTATCCGAGCGAATTTCTCCTTTTTTATGTAACGACGTATATCTCCTTTGCGGATGAGGGACTCAATCTCGTCTTTGAGATCCACACAGTCGTCCGTGTTGTGACCATAGTCCCGATGGAAGCGGCAGAATTTCCGCTTGTCCCTATGTTCTGGATCAGCCATCATACAAACCGGCCAATTGAGTAGCCTGTCCCCTCGGATGTTTAGCAGGATCTGCTCAGCGGACGTATTGAGCGGAGTGTAGGAACGAAATTTTCCTTCCGGCCTACGGCTCGGACGACCATCGCGAGAAGCGCGGTCATCCGTCCCTTTGCCAGCTGGCTGGGAGTCTTCGTTATAGGGTCTCTTCCCCTTGTTCGTCGAGTCAGAGACCTGTGTGCCCTTTCGGGCGTTTGTGAACTCCTTTACGTTAGTATACTTTTGAGCTTTCGCCATGAAGTCCGCTAGTGTCTTCGGTGGATTTTTTCCGATGGAGAAGGCAAACTTTCTTTCTTTCAGTCCGCTCAGAATGGCAGCGAGGGTCATCTTATCATCGTAGTCCTCGACATGCAATGCTTATTCGTTGAAGCGGGCGATGTAATCCTTCAACGACTCCTTCGGGGCCTGCTTAATGGTGAGCAGGTGGGTGTTGGGCTTCTGACTTCTCTTACCGCTTATGAATTGCATAAGGAATAGTCGAATCAGTTTCGCGAATGAGCCTACTGAATTTGGTTTCAGCTGGCGATACCAAATCCGAGCGGATCTGGTGAGGGTGATGGAGAACCCTCTACACATCATCGCATCCGTTGCAGTATGGATCTGCATCCATGATCTGTAGGACTCCAAGTGTTCGGATGGGTCCCCAGATCCTGAATACTGGATGACGGGAGGCATTCAAAACCTCTGCGGCATCACTTCAGCCATGATGGCTTGGGTGAAGGGAGGCTCGGTCTCTTCCATCATCGCCTGTATCGTGGTTGGAATTGTCGATTATTCTTATTTTTTCTCCAATATAAGGAACTTATCCTTCAGTTCCGTAAAGCGCGCTTCCCACGAATCCTTATTTTCAGCAACGACCTCTGGCGCATGTTCGACCTCCGGCGTTCCTCTCTCTCCTTCGTTCCAGCTGATAATGGAGGTCCGAGGGCGGTAGGGCAGATGTTGCTGAATGAACGGTCGTCGGAGCCTGAGTAGTGGAGTTCCACGCGGATACCTCAGCATGTGCCGCAGGAAGATTTTGACCCGAATGCGGTACCCCCGAATGTTGGGGGACTTCGGGCCTCACACTCCTTGGTAAAGAGTGAGTTTCCACGAACAACCCTACCGGCTCGAGGACGGGTTGTTCTTGAGCAGGGCGTGGCTCTAGCTCTCTCTGTTTCATTCGATTTATCTCGTCGCGCAGGGCCTGGATCTCGTTCTACATGGCGCGATACTTGATCGAACGATTACGCGAACACTGGGAAGGCCCTGGTGCGGACTCGGCATGAAGCGATGATGATGAACGAGTCTGCTCATTAGGTTGCGGCTGCACCGCTGCAGATTTCTTCTTCTTTACCATTGCTTGGGAAAATGTGAACCTAACTTCTAGTTTTAGGTTCCCATAGACGGCGCCAAAAAATGTTTATGACAAAATCTGGTTGGCCCTCTGCACATCACTCCCTACACGTTACCCCTGAAACCTGCACAACGAGAACAGGCAAAGGTGACCCTGGCTAAGCCGGGGGACCCTCCGATGCCTAAGTCAGGACAAGGGAATCAGGGTCTTAAGTAGAGTAGAAGAGAGCTCGATTTCGCGTACCTGTAAAAGTGATGATGCGTGTTATTTATACTTGCCTGTGAAGCGGTTTGAGTCCGATAATCTCGGCAGGATCAGAGGGATTCTAGGATCATGTAGATATCGCCCGCAATCTACTGATTGCGCAGCGTATCTGGTAGATCGTGCGCATCTGCAAGCGAAGTCATCGGCCACGTGCGGTTATAGCAGTTTCCATATTCAGTGAGTGAGATATGCACGTCGGAAGGTCTGCTCGGCTCGGCTTATCTAAGGATACCACCAGTCCGATCCGCCTGGTCGGCCCAGTTGGTTTCACCATAGTTGGCAGAGCTGATTTCAATAAGCGGTGTAGTTAAGGCGTCGGAGGTCATCCGATCGAATTATGATTCCGAGTCGCGCACCAACCATGTCGTCTGCTCAGATGGGTCACGTACCGAAACAGGTCGGATGAATCATGCCTCGGCTCGGACGGGCGCTTGGTGCAGTGTTGTACCATGAGCTCGGATCCCCCATAACAGGTCACACTGTGATGTTTTTCAGAAAATCTACTCCATCCATCCATTTTCCGAGCTCATTTTAGGACAGTTGACCAAAAAAGAAGTGGATCCAAGATTCAAGTGGGCCATACAAGTAGAAACAGTGAGAATTTAATGACCACCGTTGACACATTACTATGTAAGGAGAAGTAATGTATCAGGACAAGTTTTTCGTTTTTTCAATTCATCGCAGTGGGAATTATAAACTGTTTGGATGACATATAAATGTCAAGATGGAGCCTAGAAAAGTTTCAACGGTATACATATCTTTCCTCAATTTTTTCTTTTGTGTGGCCCACTTACTTTTTTATCAGCCTAAATTTTGGTACGACAAAGTAAACCAAGCTCGAAAAGAGGATGTACGGGACAGATTCTTATAAACATTACGGTGAGCCTCACGTAGAATCCCAGCGCAGAACTTACTGCGAAAGCCTTTTCACGGGGAATCCGCGTACGATTTTAGACCGGACACGTCCGTATAACAACATCTTTCTGCTACTCTTGTTTAATGGGCCACCGTAATGTTTCATGTAATCCAACCCGTCCAAAAGGGTTTTCCCACCAAAAAGTAAGTCTCTTCGAAAATAAGCTGATCCAACCATCTTTATGCCACCGCATGAATCTAAGGTCTTTGGGTGGTTCTCCATTTTTTTCTTTGGTGTGACCCATCGTGTGTTGTTTTTATGCGATCCAACCAATGAATCAAATGATCCTGAGATAATGATGGTATTTTCATTTGATCTAATTTGTATATAATCATCAGGTGGGTCACACTAAAGATAACAATGGAATGCTACAGAAAATCCTACACGTGATGATTGGATTGGTCTGATTTTTTAAGGGTCCCACTTTTTGTAGCAGGCCTAGCTTTTTATACGGTTAGATGCCATATATACACCGAGCTTGATACCACCGCAACGTTTTTAGAATGATTACTTTACAAACTAATGCAGCAGATGCGCAAACTAAGTTCTACCTTGGTTTTACCGAAATCAAAGAGAAATTTGCGACTGTACGACCCATTTATGGCTCATTTACGAGACGGAGCCCAGCTCATTTTACCTTACAAAAATAAGCCCCAGTTGTACGGACGACTTGTCAAAGGACGAAAATGCCCCCTGCTTTTTTCTTCAACTGGATCGGAAGACGATCGCTGACGCCCCTCGAACTTCGAGTTGTACGAACGGTTCAAAATAGATCAACGTTACATAGGGCCCACGGTTATGTATTTATTATATTCACAACGTTCATCCATATTTCGAAATCAGTGAAACTTTTGTAGGGCCCACCGTAACATTTATTTTACATCCAAAACAAATTTCGTAACAACGTTCATCTAAATTTCGAGATCAGTGAAACTTTTGTAGGGCCCACCGTAACATTTATTTTACATCCAATCTATTCAAAGGTCACAGAGACCTGGATGAAGAGAAAAAATAAATTTCGTAATGATCCAAAACTTCCGTGGCCCGAAAGGATTTCAACGGTAGACGTTAAAAGTAGGATGATAAAACCATTTGCTATGATTAGATCTACTGCTACGGGTTATAACCATAGCACTAGAGCCAATTTAGAGAGGACACTCCAAACTAGTGGCCCCCTGCACCATTTGTTAGCCTGTCCAGTGGGGCCACACTCATATGGTGGCCCCTATGACTACGGATAATAATCGTAGCTAAAATCTGTAACTATATATATATATATATATATATATATATATACATATATTTGTACATGGAGAACTTTATTCTAATTATAATTTTTCCTAACACATATTTATATAAATATGTATATTATAAGTATATAAAAAAATTTTCTCTCTTTTTCTATTTCTTTCTTTATATATTTAACAAGAATATCTTCTAAACTAAAATTAGTTACTTGATGTACCCTAAAAGATTTTGGGTTAGGAGAAGCTACTTTAACCAACCAACCTGGTTATTTTTCAAGATTCCATTAGGTCAATGATCGAAAATCTATTTCATTCACTTAACGGTCAATTTCATTCATTTCATTTACTTCATGATCAATTCCATGCATTTCACGGTCAATTTCGACAATTCCATTTTGATTCATGGTCATTTTCATGTATTTTACGGTCAAATCCCTTCAATTCACGGTCATTTTTATGCATTTCACGGTCAATTCCCTACACTTCACGGTCATTTCCATGCATTTCACGGTCAATTCCCTTCACTTCACGGTCATTTCCAAGCATTTCACAGTCAATTCACTTCACTTCACAATCATTTCCATGCATTTTACGGTCATTCCCGGCGATTCCATGTTGATTCACGGTCCAATCGCATCACTTCACGGTCAGTTCCATGCATATCACGGTCATTCCCGCCTATTTCGTGTTGATTCACAGTCATTTCGGCACATTTCACGGTCATGCCCCTTCACTTCATGGTTATTTCCGCGCATTTCTCGGTCTAATCGCTACACTTCACCGTGAAATGCATCGAAATGACTGTGAATCAACACAATAGACGAGAATGACCGTGCAATGCATGAAAATGACCCTAAAGTGAAGCGAAGTGACCGTGAAATGCGCGGAAATGACCGTGAAGTGAAGGGGCATGACCGTGAAATGTGTCAAAATGACCGTGAATCAACACGGAATAGGCGGGAATGACCGTGATATGCATGAAAATCACGATCATTCCCACCTATTCTGTGTTGATTCACGGTCATTTCGGCGCATTTCACAGTTGTGCCCCTTCACTTCACGGTCATTTCTGTGCATTTCACAGTCCAATCGCCTTACTTCACGGTCATTTCCATGCATATCACGGTCATTCTCGCCTATTCTGTGTTGATTCACGGTCATTTCGACGCATTTCACGATGAAGTGTAGTGATTGGACCGTGAAATGCACAAAAATGACCATGAAGTGAAGGGGCATGACTGTGAAATGACCATGAAGTGAAGGGGCATGACCGTAAAATGTGCTAAAATGACCGTGAATCAACATAGAATAGGCGGGAATGACCATAAAATGCATGGAAATGATCGTGAAGTTAAGTGAATTAACTGTGAAATGCATGGAAATGACCATGAAGTGATGGGAATGGACCGTGAAATGTGCCGAAATGACCGTGAATCAACATGTAATAGACGGGAATGACCGTGATTTCCATGCATATCACGGTCATTCCCACCTATTCCGTGTTGATTCACGGTCATTTCACGCATTTCACGGTCATGCCCCTTCACTTCATGGTCATTTCCACGCATTTCACGGTCAATTCGCATCACTACACGGTCATTTCCATGCATTTCACGGTTATTCCAGCTTATTCCATGTTGATTCACGGTCATTTTAGCACATTTCACGGTCATGCCCCTTCACTTCACGGTCATTTCCGCGCATTTCATGGTCCAATCGCTACACTTCACCATGAAATGCATCGAAATGACTGTGAATCAACACGGAATAGGCGGGAATGACTGTAAAATGTATGGAAATGATCGTGAAGTGAAGCGAATTGACCGTGCAATGCATGGAAATGACCATGAAGTGATGAGAATTGACCGCGAAATGCGCCAAAATGACCGTAAATCAACATGGAATAGACGGGAATGACTGTGATTTCCATGCATATCACGGTCATTCCCGCCTATTCCGTGTTGATTCACGGTCATTTCAGCACATTTCACGGTCATGCCCCTTCATTTCACGGTCATTTTTGCGCATTTCACGGTCCAACCGCTACACTTCACCGGAAAATGCGTCGAAATGAATCAACACGGAATAGGCGGGAATGACCGTGAAATGCATGGAAATGACGGTGAAGTGAAGTGAATTGACTATGAAATGCGCGAAAATGACCGTAAAGGGGCATGACCGTAGAAATGACCGTGAATCAACATGGAATACGCGAGAATGACCGTGATATGCATGGAAATCACGGTCATTCTTGTCTATTCTGTGTTGATTCACGGTCATTTCCATGCATTTCACGGTCAATTCCCATCACTTCACGATCATTTCCATGCATTTCACGGTCAATTCGCTTCACTTCACGATCATTTCCATGCATTTTACGGTTATTCCCGCCTATTCTGTGTTGATTCAAGGTCATTTCGACACATTTCACGGTGAAGTGTAGCGATTAGACCATGAAATGCATGGAAATGAACGTGAAGTGAAAGGGCATGACTGTGAAATGCACTGAAATGACCGTGAATCAACACGAAATAGGCGGGAATGACCGTGAAGTGAAGCGAATTGACCGCGAAATGCATGGAAATGACCATGAAGTGAAGGGAATTGACCGTGAAATACGTCGAAATGACTGTGAATCAACACGGAATAGGCAGGAATGACCGTGATATGCATGGAAATCACGGTCATTCCCGTCTATTCTGTGTTGATTCACGGTCATTTTGGCGCATTTCGCGGTCAATTCCCATCACTTCATGGTCATTTCCATGCATTTCACGATCAATTCGCTTCACTTCACGATCATTTCCATGCATTTTACGGTCATTCCCGCCTATTCCGTGTTGATTCACAGTCATTTTAACATATTTCACGGTGAAGTATAACGATTGGACCATGAATTGCGCGGAAATGACCGTGAGGTGAAGTGGTATGACTGTGAAATGCACCAAAATGACCATGAATCAACACAGAATAGGCGGGAATGACCGTGAAATGCATGGAAATGATCGTGTAGTGATGCGAATTGACTGTGAAATGCATGAAAATGACCGTGAAGTGACGGAGCATAACCGTGAAATGTGTCAAAATGACCGTGAATCAACACGGAATAGGTGGGAATGACCGTGATATGCATGGAAATCACGGTCATTTCCGTCTATTCTATGTTGATTCACGGTCATTTCGGCACATTTTACGGTCCATTCCCATCACTTCATGGTCATTTCCATGCATTTCACGGTCAATTCGCTTAACTTCACGATCATTTCCATGCATTTTACGGTCATTCTCACCTATTCCGTGTTGATTCATGGTCATTTCGGTGCATTTTACGGTCATGCCCCTTCACTTCACGGTCATTTCCACGCATTTCACAGTCCAAACGCTACATCTCACCGAGAAATGTGTCGAAATGATCGTGAAATGCATGGAAATGACCCTAAAGTGAAGCTAATTGACCGTGAAATGCACGGAAATGACACTGAAGTGAAGGGGCATGACCATGAAATGCGTCGAAATGATCCTGAATCAACGCGAAATAGGCGGGAATGACCATGATATGCATGGAAATCACGGTTATTCTCGTCTATTCCGTGTTGATTCACGGTCATTTCGGCACATTTCACGGTCAATTCCCATCACTTCATGGTTATTTCCATGCATTTCACGGTCAATTCGTTTCACTTCACAATCATTTTCATGCATTTCATGGTCATACCCGCCTATTTAGTGTTGATTCACGGTCATTTCGGTGCATTTCACAGTCATGCCTCTTCACTTCACGGTCATTTTCACGCATTTCACAGTCTAATCGCTACACTTCACCGTGAAATGCGTCGAAATGACCGTGAATCAACACGGAATAGGTGGAAATGACCGTGAAATGCATGGAAATGATCGTGAAGTGAAGCGAATTGATTGTGAAATGCATGAAAATGACCATGAAGTGAAGGGAAATGACCGCGAAATGCATCGTAATGACTGTGAATTAACACGGAATAGATGGGAATGACCATGATTTCCATGCATATCACGGTCATTCCCGCCTATTCCGTGTTGATCACGGTCATTTCGACGCATTTCACGGTCATGCCCCTTCACTTCATGATCATTTTCGCGCATTTCACAGTCAATTCGCTTCACTTCATGGTCATTTCCGCACATTTCATAGTCAATTCGCTTCACTTCACGGTCATTCCCGCTTATTTCGTGTTGCTTCACGGTCATTTCGACGCATTTCACGGTGAAGTGTAGCGTTTGGACTGTGAAATGCATGGAAATGACCGTGAAGTGAAGGGGCATGACCGTGAAATGCGCCGAAATGACCGTGAATCAACACGGAATAGAAAGGAATGTTTCAACAAAGAAACAAATGCATTTGATTTGGGAAATTGTCTTATTCAAACATAACAGAGAAAGAGTATCGAGAACATTCATCACATTTCATTGATACTAGGTTCATTTACATTCTCTTTACATCCCTTGATTCTAAAATAGATCATTTAGAACTAAATAACTTACGCTTTAAGTGTCAAAAAATTTATTTCGGCAGCCTTTCAGCGCCTGTTTTGATTATCTCTTATGACTTAGGAGGAATGTCAATCAGATCGACGAATCTTTAATAAGATAGAGATTTCGACAGCATAACAGCGCCTGTTTCAGTCATCCCCTAATACTTAGGGGGAATGTCGACCCGATCGACTAATCTTTCTCCCCTGAACCTGTCTATAGAAGAAGGCCTAAAGAAGGGAAGCCTCGCACATAGATTTCGGTGGCATAACAGCCCCTCATCTTTATAGACTGCAAGCCAGTCTGATTGCGCGGACCCACGTAACTGATATCGGTTGCACGGTCATGCACAAGTGACGGGAGACTCCTCTCCTACCTTCGATCTTCTGCTCCACTTTGCTTCTCTTGAAAGTTTTCAATTACCTTCAATGAAGAAGGGGAATGGGTATTTATAGACTCTCGCACGTGTGAAAATCCTGATCTTAGCGATGTGGGACAAATCTTTCAGTACTTTAAATTACTCTGCAAAGGACCACTTCTGCAGTGTGTTTCGAGGTCCCGTGCAACTGACTTTTATGTTGCGCAGACCCCCACAAGCAGTATTGATTGCACACTACCGCGCAACTGACATTGGTTGCGCGGTCCTGCGCAAACCATTTTAAAGTCATCTCTTTCTTCTTCTTTTCAAGTGTTCTTTCTACCTCCTTATCTTTTCTTGCTTCAATCATTCGTCATTTTTTATGCCTCAACAGGGAATGACTGTGATTTCCATGTATATCATGGTTATTCCCGCCTATTCCGTGTTGCTTCACGGTCATTTCGATGCATTTCACGGTCATGCCCCTTCACTTCAAGGTCATTTCGACGTATTTCACAGTCAATTCGCTTCACTTCACAATCATTTCCAATCATTTCACGGTCATTCCCGCCTATTCCGTGTTGATTCACGGTCATTTCGACACATTTCATGGTGAAGTGTAGCGATTGGACCGTGAAATGCACGAAAATGACCGTGAAGTGAAGGGGCATGATCATGAAATGCGCCGAAATGACCGTTAATCAACATAGAATAGGCGGGAATGACTGTGAAATGCATGGAAATGACCGTGAACTAAAGCGAATTAACCGTCAAATGCATGGAAATGACCATGAAGTGAAGGGAATTGATCGTGAAATGCGTCGAAATGACCGTGAATCAATACGAAATAGACAGGAATGACCGTGATTTCCATGCATATCACGATTATTTTCACCTATTCCGTGTTGATTCACGATCATTTTGACACATTTCACGGTCATGCTTCTTCACTTCACGGTCATTTCTGTGCATTTCACGGTCAATTCGCTTCACTTCATGGTCATTTCCATGTATTTCACGGTCATTCCCTCCTATTCTGTGTTAATTCACGGTCATTTCGTGTAAGACCCGTATTTTAGTCCGTACCATTCCATAGACTTTCGCGGTCTTACCGGTCGAATTCCGGCAACCTTCGACCATTAACCGATATTTACGCATGACCCTGATTCAATGCCGTCAACCCGTATCGACTCAAACCAAGACCATTACCATAGCGACCGCACCGTCGCTGCGGTTTCGATGCCACGACTCGCACGTCGAGGCGAAACCCTAGTCAGGAGATGTAGGCCAACGTTCGGTGCGAGGAAAACGTCGCGCGTTATGAAACCCAAGAGAATCTCTACGAGATGTCACATCAATCCCATCAATCAATCAATCCCATCACATCACATGTCAAGTACACATCACTTTTTCACCCTTCCCAAGCAAGCCTCAAAAGTTAATAATCTCTTACACCTCTCATGCCTTTCTTACACAAAAGGCGACAAAAGTCAACAAAGCCTTACACACCCATTTCTCTCCCATCCATCACTCCATCACCCATCACTCTTTCTCCCTTTACAACTCTTTCTCTCTTTCTCATTTTAAAAAAAAAAATCCAAGCAAGACTCCATATATATGAGCTCTCCAAGCATTCCCAAGTAACAAAGGTGACCCACTTTCCTACCCCATCATCTCCCATCCTAGCCATCCATTCCTCATCTCACCCATTGAAATCAAAGCTAAGGTGCTAAGGAACCCATAGGAGCAAGAAGATCGGACGGTGGGTACTTGATAATGGTAGTTTTTTCTATTTTTGAGATGGGCCAAGTAAGGCCAACCGATCAATGGTTTGGATCTTACTTGAGACCCAAAAATGTGGCTGATCGCCCACTTTGATCATCATGATCATTCCATGATGGGGACATTCTCCATGGACCCCATCATGATGTTTATTTCATGGCATTATGAAAGTCATCTAGACCGTCCATATTGGTGGGGAAAGGATCCCCACCGTTGACTTTCAATTTTGGTGGTCCCATGTGTTAAGGGATTCATTTGATATATGAGTTGTTTTACAAGGAAGGGCTCATAGTGGCGGAGCCCTCCATCACAAGCGTGTCCCACTCTCTACCTCTCTCTCTCCCTTTCTAGTTAATTTTTTTTTCTATTTAAAATATGATTGTGTGGCCTACTTGAATGGACCCCACCACGAGGCATATACTCTATCCAAGCTATCTACAAGTGTGGCCCACTTTGTGGGTGTTGTACTTACACCATCCTCCATGAGGTGGCCCACCTAATCAGGGCCCAACTCTAATGTAACTGTTATGTGCAACGTCCAGCGTCCGTGGACGCTGGACGTGGATGGGAAGAAAAAGACAAATATTAGCTTGATTTCCAAGCTTCTAGAGTGGTCCACTCACTTAGGACCCACCTTGATGTTTGTATCCAATCCATACCGTCCATCCTATTCCTTGGACCGTTTTAGGCGTTGGGCCAAAACATGAAGCCGATCCAATCATCTGGTGGGCCATAGCATTGGAGATGGCACCTTTACCATTCAAAGATCATTTTTTTATTTTATTTTATTTTCTAAACACAAAAATTACTCTATATTAGACTCGTTAAATTTGTTCTGAGCCGAGGAAGCCAATGGACGGGGTGGATCTTCTTGATGGGGGCCCCAGATGCGAAAAACCCCAAAAAAATGGGTTTTTCCAAATTTTTTTTTTAAAAAGTGCAGAGGCAGAGCCTCTGCCTCTAACGCGCTGCAGCAGCAGCACACTGCCACGTGCAGCAGGTGGCGGGTGTCCTAGCAGGGTCCCACGGCTCCAGCCGTGGGCCCCACCATGATGTTCATTTATCATCCAACCGGTTCATATGGCGGGCCCCTCTCTGAAGCAAGCCCCCTCCAAAAATGAGGTCGATCTGACGCTCGAGTGGCCCACACTGCAGGAAACAATGGGATTGAACGTCTGCCATTGAAGTCCCCATTATGGGCCACAAAAGTTTTAAAACAATCTGAAATTTGTGTTTTCACTTCATCCAGGTCTGAGTGACCTTATGAACAGTCTGGATGGCATTTATGCATTATGGCGGGCCACATACGTGGGATCCACAGTGATGAAGATATCGGGACCTACCATGATTTATGGGTTTCATTCACACCGTCCACCTGACGGTGGAGCCCACCTTGTTTTTGTTTTGTTCGCGCCGTCCATCCCTGGACAGTGGGACCCACCATGATTTATGTGTTATATCTGCACCGTCTACGCTGGACGATAAGTTCCCCTAGTTGGGTGGCAAATAAATATGATAGTGGACCCCCTGGTCCACACGCTGGATGGCAAATAAACATTACAGTGGGCCCTTTGCCATTTTGGATGGAAAAATAAATATTACAGTGGGCCCTTTGCCACTTTGGATGACAAATAAACATTTCAGTAGGCCTCTAGGCCCATGGGATTGAACCCATTTGATGTGTTCCAAGGCCCATGGGATTAGGCCCATTTGATGTAATTTAAGGCCCATGGGAGTGGACCCATTTGATGTATTCCAAGGTCCATGGGATTGGACCCATTTAATGTATTTTAAAGCCCATGGGAGTAGGCTCATTTGATATATAGAAGGCCCATGGGTCAAGAACCATTTGATGCAATCTAAGGCCTACGGGTTATGACCCATTGCAATGCACATAAGGCCCATTGGTGTGGTCCATTTATGTGGCCCATTTGATGTATTTAAGGCCCAATGGAATGTATCTAAGGTCCATTGCAATGTGTGATCCCATCACAGATTATGTAACGATGTTTACAACGATCGTGCCTTGGGAGCAATGTTGGTTTGACGTCCATATTGCGAGTGTAATGCTAGTTGGATGTCCACATTACGACTCTCCATAGGGCCCATTGATAAGCTCGTACTTGTTGTGTATAGGCCGTCTAGGCCCATCTGCGTTGTAAGAATGGTTCATCACTTATTTACATGTTTAGTATAGTTTCATGACTCATGATCATACACATCATATGTATGCTTGATATGAGAACTGACTGATTATAGCATATGCCTTCAGGCAGATTGTTTATGGGGCTCCGATTAGGTGGTGTTGCCCTACATGAGCGCACGATACACACAGGATTTGCTGCATGATTGGACAGTGTGATTCATGTATTTCGCATTGTGTGATATGGTTACTGTACACCCTAGCGACATCGGGGTTATAACCTCCACAGACGTATCGTGGTTGGCAGGATTGGATACTGAAAATTTTGTTCTACATGGGGTGTTATAGATATCCCTGAGTGAAAGTCCCTAAACCCTTATGGTACCAAGAGGTTGCTCCAACGTCTAGATCGAGTGGGTAGATGAGCATTGAGTGCCGATTACCAGATGGCTGCGCTCTCCACTGTGTCGTGGTCGGTTGGAAGGGGGTGCGGCCTTATCCGCCCGAGTGTAGGGGGTAATGCTAGGCTGAGTCTGACCAGCTCGAGGAATGGGTCCGCTATCGACGAGTTGAGTCCGATATTGGCAGACGGATAGTGAGGTCTCTTCCACTTACCTTATTGCGCGCGATGTGGCGACAATCTGGTTTAGACTGTACTAGACCCCGGTGATATCCCAGATTTGAGCTGTATTGACATGTGAACTTAGATGAGGATTGTATGCTTAACTTGTATCTTGCATCGTATAGCCTTGGTACGGCTCATGATATTTATGGATTCATCTGCATATTTCGCATTACTCTGATACTGCATGATCATATTACTACCTTGCGCACACACTTTCACCACCCTCTAAGCTTTCTATAAGATTATGCATGCCCGTTGCGTGCAGGTGACGTTGGGGCACAATAGCGCTGAGGCAGGAGCGTTTTGCAGATCATTTTGGAGTTTTTGTTGTTCATCATTGTATTTTCTTTTATGCTCATTGTACTTGTAAAGTTTTTTATCATAGTGGAAATGTAATGGAGTTCTTGATTGTTGTTTGTGGGTTATGCCTTTGGTTATGCTTATTACGAATCAAACTGACGTTGAAAATCCTCCTCGTAGCATCCCAGGATCGGAACCTGACAAATGGGAGCTGGAAGCCGAGAATGAGATTCTACGGAGGCTGTTGGAGCCGAATTCGGCGACCGAGAATTTTGTGAGCCCAGTTTTCGAGTTTGGGGCGTGACATTTCAATACATTTTACGATGAAGTGTAGCGATTGGACCGTAAAATGCGAGGAAATGACTATGAAGTGAAGGGGCATGACCGTGAAATGCACCGAAATGACTGTGAATTAACACAAGATAGGCGGGAATGACCGTGATATGCATGGAAATGACTATGAAGTGAGGCGATTGGACCGTGAAATGTGTGGAAAGGACTGTGAATCAACAAGGAATCGCCGTGAATGACCGTGAAATGCCTGGAAATGACCGTGAACTGAAGGGAATTGACCGTGAAATGCATGAAAATGACCGTGAATCAAAACAGAATCGGTAGGAATGACCGTGAAATGCATGGAAATGACTGTGAAGTGTAGGGAAATGACCGTGAAATGTATAAAAATGACTGTGAAGTTGAGGGAATTGATCGTGAAATGCATGGAAATGACTGTGAATTAAACTGGAATCGTCGGGATTGACCGTGAAATGCATGGAATTGATCACGAAGTAAATGAAATGAATAAAATTGACCGCTAAGTGAATGAAATGGATTTTCGATCATCGACCTGATGGAATCTTGAAAAATAACTAGGTTGGTTGGTTAAAGTAGCTTCTCCTACCCCAAAATCATATAGGGTACATCAAGTAACTAATTTTAATTTAGAAGATATTCTTGTTAAATGAATAAAAAAGGAAATGAAAAAAGAGAGAAAAAAATTTTATATGCTTATGTATACATATTTATATAAATATGTGTTAGAGAAAATTATCGGTAGAATAAAGTTCTCCGTGTACAAAAAAAAAAAAAAAAAAAAAAAAAAAAAAAAAAAAAAAAAAAAAAAAACCATATAGCTATGGATTTTAGCTACGGTTATTATTTGTAGCCATAGGGGCCACCATAGTCGCCCTACTAGATCGGCGTGGCCCCACCGGACAGGCCAGCAAGTGGCGTGAGGGTCCACTAGTTCAGTGCTCTCACTTTGAATAGACGTTATTGGTATGGATTAGTGTATCTATGGCTACGGTTATAATCCGTAGCCATAGATCTGACCGTAGCAAATTACTTTAAACATCTACCGTTGAAACCCTTCCAGGGGTCACGGAAGGTTTGGATCATTATGAAATTTGTTTTTCCTCTTCATCCATGTCTTTGTAACCTTCTGAATAGATTGGATGGAAAATAAATGTTACGGTGGGCCCTACAAAAGTTTCAATGATGAAAATCAATTTTCTACTAATCTTTGTAGTGTGGTCCGGTTGATCTTTGGATATGATTTTTCTTTCGTGGGTAATGCTCTGAAATGATCTCGAAATATGGATGAACGTTGTGGATATAATAAATACATAACTGTGGGGCCCATGTAACGTTGATCTATTTTGAACCGTTCGTACAATTGAAGTTCAAGGAGCGTCAGCGCTCGTCTTCCGATCCGGTTGAAAGAAAAGGCAGAGGCATTTTCGACTTTTGGCCAGTCGTCCGTACACCCGGGCCTTATTTTTCCAAGGTAATATGTGGGCTTCGTCCCGTAAATGTGCCATAAATGGGTCGTACGGTCGCAAATTTTTCGAATCCAAATTACGTAGTGAGCAACTCAATATGCAGTTATCGTACCGAGTAAACTCTGTTTGGCCCACCTTGAATGTATATGATATATCCGTACCGCAAATCCTTTGTTTTAGTTCATTTTAGCAGTTGAATCTAAAATGAACTTATTTACAAATATCAAGTGGACCACACCAAAGGAAAGTGTCGGAATAATGATTTCCAACGTTGAAACCTTATTAGGGCCCTCGGTGATTGTTATTTGACATCCAAACCTGTTAATGAGATCAAAAATACATTTATGAAGCGAAATACAAGTATTAGCCTGATCCAAAATTTCTCTGAACCCCAAGAAAATTTCAACAATAGACATTCAATTCACACTGTTTACTGTGGTGTGGTCCACTTGAGATTTGTGTATATTTCATTTTTGGTCTTAAGCGTTAAAATTATCCGTTAAAATGGATTGACGGAGTGAATAAGATAATAGATCACGGTGGCCATGGAATTTACTCGGTACGCAATCCACTTCTAGTTTTACCGAAGTGGACAGTTTGTTTTACGTATGTGGCGATTCAAAATCGCTAGCATGCGTCGCCTCAGTAGTTGTGCTGGCCCTGTCGGCACTATTATAAATAAGCTATATACTGGCTGCCCATGGGTATGTGGTGTACCACTTAGGACTCAAAAATGCTACCGATGGGACAATCTTGACCGTTCCTGAAGAAATTTTACAACCGTACTAGTTCATATATATATATATATATATATATATATATATGGAAAAGGTATTATAGGCTCAACCCTTTGTTGTTTGTCGGATAGGAGATTGTACAGGGAAATTGAAGGGACCTAAAGAAGCAACCTGATATTATAATATTCCTTCACTTCACGTCTTTTTGATGCAAAAAGTCTTATGCTAGAAACTTAGGTGAAGTTTACTGTGATTCTTTTTATAAAATTTTGTCCATCTATTTTTTCATATCATTTTAGGATAAGAGGCCAAAATTGAACTAGATCCAAGATTCAAATGAGTCAAATATATGAGGATTGAATGTCCACGGTTGAAATATTCGTGGGGCAATAGAAGTTTTAAATTAGGAGAATATTTGTATTTTAAGTTCATATCAATAGAAAAATTGCTATGAACAGTATAAATGCAATTGAAACATCACTTTCGACTCAGAGAGGTTTCAACGGTAGGAATTTTCCTACCCATCTTTTCCTTTAGTGCGGCCCACTTAAGTCTTGGATTCGCCTCATTTTTGGCCATATGTCCTAAAATGATCTCTAAAAACTGATGGACGGGTAGATTTCTCACAAACACTAAGATTGCCCCTTACCAAACACTATGCCACCCTAGAATTTTTTTAATGATAGAAGTTCAATTCACGTTGTTTCCATCCACTTCGTGTGCCGATTAAATACTGACAGATTGAGTAGCTAGACTGGCTACTAAAGTTACGTCACCAAGTTCCGTGGGCTCTACCATGATGTATGTTTTATATCCCCCACCTTCCATGCATTTGGAGATATCATTTTAAGGAAATATGAAAAGAATGAGTTAAATCCAAAGATCCTGTAGGCCCAACTGCAGAAAACAGTGAGGATAGCGACACCCACTATTAAAAACTTCGAAAGGCCACAAAAGTTTTAGATCAAGCTAATATTTATATTTTCTCTTATTTCATATCTTTTTTTTTTTTACTTTTGAACAGGTTAGATTTCAAATAAACCTTATAGTGGGCGTTGGGATACTTTCAATGGTGGGAATCACTCTCCCCACTATTTTTTGTAGTGGGGTCTACTACTGATTTTTATCTGCCTCATTCTTTGACTCATGCCCTAAAATAATATCTCAAAAATGGATGGACTGGTGTGGATATAACACATACATCATAGTGGGGCCCACAGAACTTGGTGACGCAACTTCAATAGCCGACTCGCTACTCAACCCGTCAGGATTAACGTACATCCACATGAACATGGATTGCCTCCTACCTCATCTAAGTTATTTAACGGCTCTGTGGGGCCAACGTGATGTAAGTGTTTTATCCATGCTGTTCAACGATTTTCTCAGATCATTTTAATATATGAACCAAAAAATGAGGCAGGTTCAAGGCTTAAGTGGACCATAAGGTGGTGATTGAACATCTACCATTAAAAACTTCTTGCAAGCTAGAGAAGTTTCGGATCAAGTTGATATTTGTATTTTTACTTTACTCGCATCTACAAGACCTTATGAATATGTTGGATGGTAAAGAAACATAATGTTATTACTTAGAAAGGTTTTAACGGTGAGTTTCATTATCAATGTAGCCTCCTTTGTCGTGGTCCACTAAAGCTGTGGACTTGCCTCATTTTTAGGATAATAACTTAAAACGATCTGAGAAAATCTTTTAACAGTGTGGATATATAAAACACTTACATCATGGTGAGCCCCACAAAACCCTGCTTGGATGGATTACTGTCTATATGGGGGTAGGACACAAAACACGTACTATTAAAAATTGTAGTGGACTCGGTAGATGCGGATTTTATGGACGAGTTACGTCCCCAAGTTATTTGGTACCCACCATAAATGTATGTGTTATATCTATACTGTCCATTTAGTTGGAGATATCAATTTAAGGCATGAGACAGAATGAGCTAAATCCAAAGCTAAAATGTACCCACCATAAAAAACAGTTGATAGAGTGATGCCCACCATTAAAAATTTTTTAGGGCCACGAAAGTTTTTGATGAAGCTGAAATTTGTGTTTTTCCTTCTTTCATGTATGTTTTAGCTTATGAATAGCTTGGATCTTAGATAAGCATCATAGTGGACCTTAGTAAGGTTTCAACAACAGGTGCAAAGACTTTTGCAGAAAATATGCCAGTGATAAAAATTTTACCATCGGAAGAAGCACTCGACCTTATGGTAGGTACAATATGGTCGAGCGTATAGTAGAGTGTGTGTGTGTGTGTATAAAATTGGTAGCGGGCAGAAGAGCCATGCATTGTCTCGTAACAGAAAGGGATAGTATTGTAAACACCTCCCCGGTTTTAAGACAATTGCAAACACCCCCTATGTTTTGAATTATTACCTATGTTGAGGTTTAAATCTGGTCGGCCCTCTCTCCACGTCGCCCTCTACATGTTGTCCCTGAAACCTGCACCAAGAAAGCGGGCAAAGGTGACCCTGGCTAAGCCGGGAGACCCTCTGAGGGAGTTCAATGAAAAACATTTCTTTTTTTGGTATTGCGTCAACTTGCTCTGAGATGTAGTCGAGCGGACCTCTTTACGGGCCTAGTCCCTTTATTGTTGTTTACTCGGTTTCTAGAGTCGGTTCTCCGAGTTCTCTCGGCCTAAGTCTTAGTTAGGTCCGATCTCTTAGGATACTTGGCTCATCGTCTGTCTGGCGAGAACCCTTCATTCTGTCGTATGTCGGGCTGAGCACTTCAATGAAGGGTCAGATCACTATTAGGCTTTTTTCCTCGAGGGGATGCCTTGTCGATTTTTCGTTAGATTAGGCTCCAGTCCCTTCAAGGATTGGACCATTTAATTCATGCTTGCGTTGATAAGACAATCAGGCAAGCATCCAAAGTAGAATTAAACTTTTATTCAGAGCCTTAAAGGCTAGCCGCTCGGAGGCGTACATTTTATTATGAGCCTTAAAGGCTAATTCCTCATGGGTAGACCTTCAAGTGCTCGGCATTCCAAGGATGAGAGAGATGACGGCCTTCGAGGTCTTCTAGGTGATACGAGCCTGGTTTGGCAAACCTGACTACACGATATGGTCCTTCCCAGTTGGGTCCGAGCGCTCCTGCCCCTGGCTCAGCCGTGTTCTGGAAGACTCATCGGAGGATTAAGTTCCCTAGGCGGAAGCGCCTGACTTTGACCTTTGAATTGTATAAACACGCTACCTGCTGGTGCCGGGCCGCCGTTCGAATTTTGAAAACCTCTCTGAGTTCTTCAAACAAATCCAGATTAGCAGCGATCTGCTCAGAGTTTTGATTTTCTTCGAAGCTTCTTACTCGCGCCGTTGGGAGTCCGATTTCTACTGACATAATTGCATCCGAGCCGTAGGACAGCTAAAACGGGGTTCCTCCCGTCGAAGTCTGGGTTATGGTCCTATAAGCCCAGAGGACGAAGGGAAGCTCCCCGACCCAATTTTCTTTTGCTTTTTCCAGCTTCGTCTTGAGATGATGCTTGATGACCTTGTTGACCGCCTCTACCTGTCTATTCGACTGCATGTGCCTAGGCGATGAGTAAGCGTTCACAATACCGATCCCTCGACACATACTACCGAACTTGTCATTATCGAATTGGCGGCCGTTATCAGAAACGATGGTTCGTGGGATTCCGAACCGGCAGATGATATTTTTCCACACAAAGTCTATTACTTTTTGCTCAGTGATCTTCGCGACTGGCTCAGCCCCGGCCCACTTAGTGAAGTAGTCGACTACAACTATAGCGAACTTGACTTGTCTCTTCCCAGTGGATAAGGAACCGATGATGTCAATCCCCCATTGGGCGAACGGCCACGGCCCGCTCATGGGGGTCATTTCTTCTACCGGCTGCCTCGGCACGGCAGCAAAGCGCTGACACTTGTCACATTTCTGAACAAAGTCCTTGGAATCTTGCTTAAGAGTCGGCCAAAAATACCCTTGACGAAGAATCTTCATGGCCGAGGCACGACTGTAAGAGTAGTTTCCACAAATTTTCTCGTGAATCTCCTGAATCACGTAGTCGGCCTCGTCCGGTCGGAGGCATCTAAGGTAAGGCTGAGAATGCCCCTTCTTGTACAGCGCTCCGTCCAATAAGGCGTACCGGGCCACTCTGACCCTAAGTCGTCTCGCCTCTAGTTTGTCCGAGGAGGTTTCACCAGATGACAGATAGTTGAAGATCGGGTCCATCCAACTAGGAATGGACTGGACAGGGTTGACTTTCTCCGGCTAGATGATACTCGGGTGCTCAATGAACCCGACAGGAATGAAACGCGGGATCTTTCCCTCGGAGGCCGAGACGAGTCTTGCTAAGGCATCGGCCCATGAGTTCTCGACTCTGGGGATCTGCCGAATGGTGTAATTCTAAAATCTCTCGATCAATTTCCTTGCTTCCTCGAGGTAGGCGATCATTCTGACTTTTTTAGCTTCGTACTCCGAAGAGATGTGGTTCACCACCAGTTACTAGTCGCAATGGACTTGCAGGGTCTGAATGCCTAAGCTCGCTGCCAGCCTGAGCCCAGCTAACAATGCTTCGTACTCGGCTTCGTTGTTTGAGGCTTTGAATCCGAGTCTGATTGCGTATTGGATTGTCGTTGAATCAGGTGTAACCAGGACAACTCCGGCTTTTGCTCCTTTAATGTTGGAAGACCCATCAACATAAAGGACCCACCCCGGATCCAATGTCGCCTCTTGGTTGCTCAACGGGACAGGTAGTGTCATTTCGACTTCCTTACTGACTTGCTCCTCATCTGGATTGTGAACTCGGCGATAAAGTCAGCTACAGCTTGACCCTTGAGTGTCGTCCTGGGGCGGAATTGAATGTCAAACTCTCCAAGCTTTATGGCCCACTTGGTCATCCGTCCTAACACTTCGGGTCTCTGAAGGACCTGCCTCAGAGGAGAGTCCGTTAACACAACTATGGAGTGGGCCTGGAAGTATGGCCGCAGTCTTCTGGCCGAGACGACGAGGCAGAGCGCTAGCTTTTTCAAGGACTGGTATCTTGTTTCCGCTAGCACCATGGCTTTTCTTACGTAGTACACGGGGTACTGCTTGCTTCCGACCTCTCTGATCAGAGCCGAACTGACAGCTGAAGCTGAGATAGCGAGGTAGAGGAACAGAGGCTCCCCTTCTTCAGGCTTGGACAATAGAGGCGGTGAACCCAAGTATTGTTTCAACTGCTGGAAGGCATGCTCATACTCTGGTGTCCACTCCACCTTCTTATGGCCCTTCAGCTGTTGAAAGAAGGGAAGACATTTATCTGTAGCCCTGGATATGAAGCGTCCAAGGGCGGCAACTCTTCCCGTGAGGCACTGTATCTCCTTAAGAGTTCGAGACGAGTTCATGTTGAGGAGGGCCTTGATCTTATCTGGATTGGCCTCGATACTCCACTGACTGAGTTGAAAGCCAAGAAACTTTCCTAACTCAACCCCGAATGCACACTTAACAGGATTCAATTTCATTTGATATTCTCGGAGGATGCTGAATGTTTTTCCGAGGTCGGTAAGGTGGTTGGAGGCTTGAGAACTTTTTACTAATATGTCATCCACATATACCTCTATGGTGCGCCCAATCTGGCTAGCAAACATCTGATTCACCAGCCTCTAATATGTTATCCCAGCATTTTTCAGGCCAAATGGCATGACCCGGTAATAGTAGAGCCCTCTGTCTATGACAAAGGTAATCTTCTGCCTGTCTGGGGGATGCATAGCGATCTGGTTGTATCCGGAATAAGCGTCCAGAAATAAGAGTAATTCATGTCCGGCCGTGCTGTCCACTAGTTGGTCGATCCGATGTAACGGGAAGCTATCTATGGGACATGCTTTATTTAGATAAGAATAGTCTACACAGACCCGCCACTTCCCATTGGATTTCCTGACAAGCACCATATTTGCTATCCAGTCAGGATAGTAGACTTCCTCTATGAAATCCGCATCGAGTAGGACTGAGACCTCCTCGACAATGGCTTCATAACGTTTGGCATCGAACGGTCTTCTTTTTTGCTTAACTGGCTGGTCATCGGGGTCCACATTTAGCCTGTAGACCAGCACATCAAGTGAGATCCCCGACATATCTGCGTGCGACCATGCGAAGATGTCTCGGTGTTGCTTTAAGAAGGCCAATAACTCGTTCCTCCGCTCAGGATTCAGTGATGATCCGAGCTGAACAATTTTGCTCGAGTCTGATTCATCGAGCTGTACTCTTACTAGATCTTCGACTGAGGAGCTTCCCATCGATCCTCGAGGATCCAAGGCGTCCATTACGAGCATTTGCTTGGTAGCTCCTTTTCTCACGGCTATCGCATAACACCTCCGGGCCTCGCATTGATCACCTTGGAGATAACCAATCCCACCTTCAACTGGAAACTTCATCATCAGATGGTAAGTTGAGACGACTGCTCCCATTGCGTTGACGGAGGGTCGGCCCAAGATCACGTTGTGGACAGATGGAACATTGACAGCTAAAAAGTTCACTAAAAGTGTGACTTGATATTGCCCTTCTCCTACTGTTACTGTTAGGGAGATGACTCCTTTAGAGATGACTCTCTCTCTGGCAAAGCCGTGCAAGGGAGTCTTCACTGGTCGGAGCCGGAACCGTGGAATTCTCATCTTTTCTAATGCTTCAGAATACATAACATCAGCTAAACTCCCGGTGTCGACCAAGATACGGTAAACTTTGCGATTCGCTATGGTCATGGTAACCATTAGCGCGTCGTCGTGCGGATGCTGGATCCCGCACGCATCATCTTCCGTGAAAGTCAGGCTGCACGGAGTGACTCGGAATTCCTTCCTGGGACGTTCCGTCAAGTGAACGTGGTGTACCGGCTCGGATCTCCTGGAATGGACTTTTCGAGCCCTGTTTGAGTCCCCTCCCTCAGCTGAACCCTCGAAGATGGTGCGAATTTCAGCGGGTTCCTCTGGAGGTTATTCGATTGTTCTCGAGGTCGTTCCTCTCTTCGAGCGGACTTCTCTTTTTTGGTGTAATGACGTACATGTCCCTTATGGATGAGAGACTCAATCTCGTCTTTCAGATCCACGCAGTCGTCCGTGTTGTGCCCGTGGTCCTGATGGAAACGGCAGAATTTCTGCTTGTCCCAGTGCTCTAGGTCAGCCCTCATGCAGACCGGCCAATTAAGTAGTTTGTCTCCTCGAATATCCAGCAGGATCTACTCGGCGAATATATTAAGCGGGGTATAGGAACGAAATTTTCCTTCCGGCCTGCGGCTCAGTCGATGATCGCGGGAAGCGCGGTCATCCGCCCCTTTGCTAGTTGGTTGGGAGTCTTCGTTCCGAGGTCTCTTCCCTTTGTTCGTCGAATCGGATACTTGTGTGCCTTTTCGAGCGTTAGTAAACTTCTCGACGTTAGTATACTTCTGAGCTTTCGCCATAAAGTCCGCTAGCGTCTTTGGCGGACTCTTTCCGATAGAAAAAGTGAATTTTTCTTCCTTCAATCCGCTCAGAATGGCAGCGAGAGCCATCTTGTCATCGTAGTCCTCGACATGCAACGCTTCTTCGTTAAAGCGGACGATGTAATCCTTTAGCAACTCTTTCGGGGCTTGTTTGATGGTGAGCAGGTGAGTGTTGGGTTTCCGACTTCTCTTACCGCTTATAAACTGCGTAAGGAATAATCGATTTAGATCCGCGAAAGAATCCACAGAATTGGGTTTAAGCTGGCGATATCAAATCTGAACGGATCCTGTGAGGGTAATAGAAAATCTCCTACACATCATTGCGTCCGTTGCGGTCTGAATCTGCATCCACGATCGGTAGGACTTCAGGTGTTCTAATGGATCCCCAGATCCTGAATACTGGATGACGGGAGGCATCTGAAACCTCTACGGCATTACTTCAGCCATGATAGCTGGGGTGAAGGGAGGCTCGGTCTCTTCCATCATCGCCTGGATCGTGGTTGGAACTGTGATTGTTACTGCTTCTTTTTCAATGTCAGGAACTTGTCTTTCAACTTCGCAAATCGTGCCTCCCATGGGTCCTTATTTTTCACGACGACCTCTGGGGCATTCTCGACCTCCGGTATTCTCCTTCCTCTCCTCCATTCTAACTGATGACGGAGGTCCGTGGGCGGCAGGGCGGAAGTGACCGAATGGATGGTTGTGGGGGCCCGAGTGGTGGCGTTCTGCGCGAATATCTCGGCTTGTACCGCAGGAGGATTTTGACTCGAATGTGGTACCCCCGAGTGTCGGGGGGTTTCAGGTCTCACACTCCTCGGTACAGAGCGAGTTTTTACGAACAACCCCACCGGCTCGAGAACAGGTTGTTCCTGAGACGGGCGTAGCTCTGGCTCTCTCTGCGGTTTCATCCGGTTTATCTCATCGCGCAGGGCCTGGATCTCGTTCTACATGGTGCGATACTTGCTCGACCGATTGCGCGAACGTTGGGAAGGCCCTGGTGCGGACTGGACATGAAGCGGTGATGACGACCAAGTCTGCTCATTAGGTTGCGGCTGCACCACTGCAACTTTCTTCTTCCTCGTCATTACTTAGATGAATGAGAACCTGACTTCTAATTTCAGGTTCCCACAGACGGCGCTAAAAAATGTTGAGGTTAAAATCTGGTCGGCCCTCTCTCCACGTCGCCCTCTACGTGTTGTCCCTGAAACCTGCACCAAGAAAGTGGGCAAAGGTGACCCTAGCTAAGCCGGGGGACCCTCCGATGCCTAAGTTAGGACAAGGAAATCAGGGTCTAGGTAGTGAGTACAGGAGGAGAGCTCAATATTGCATACCTGTAGACATGGCGCTGCGTGCTATTTATACTTGCCTGTGGGGCGGTTTGGTTTAGATAATTTCGGCATGATCAGAAGGATTCCCGGATCGTGGAGATACTGTCTGCAATCTGTTGATCGTGTAGCGTATCCGACGAATAATGCGTATCTACGAGCGACGTTATCAGCCACGTTTGGTTATGGCAGTTTCCATATTTAGTGAGTGAGATATGCGCATCTGAGTGTCTGTTCGACTCGGCTCATCAGGCTATAGCAAAAAACATTCACCAGGTCAGACGACGTCCGACCCGACCCGTCGTGTTGAATCCGATGTGGCTGGCTTGAACCGATATACAACCTGACCCGTCATGCCGAATCCGATCGGACTGTTAGGACCCCTCCCAGTTGACCCTCTTCCAAAGACGCCGTGTGTCCTTACTGCGATGTTGAAGTCTAGTCAGATGGGTCGTGCCTCGGGCGTCTCGGGTGTCGGCTCAGACTTACAGTCGGATTGACGTTCTACCATGGGCTCGGATTTCCCCATAACAACCTACATTCTATTTATGCAAAGATTCAAGGAACTTCCTGCCAAAAAATAATGCTTTTTTCTTTGAGCAGTTGATTAATTTATCCGTTATACAACTATTTGTAAATGTATGAGAGCCAACCATTGAATCCAAATGTCATCTAAACTGTATAGCATGGTCACTCCACCCGGAAATGTGACACCTTAAAAACCAAGCTTATTTAAACATCATGTGGCTTAATGATTGCATTTGGAAGTTTTAGGGTAATTTTCTATTAAAATCTAAGGCCTATTCTACTTCATAATTGGATTAGCCAGATATTTTATGCATTTAATTTGTTACGATCTAGCGATCATAGTGAAGGGGTTGAATGCAATTCATACAAAACAATGGCCTCACAAGAAAATAAAAAGAAACTCTTCAAATAAACGTATTTTTGTCATTTCATAAAGATTCCTCTAACAAAGGAAAGGTGCTTATAATAATTGAACATAAAAGGGTGGTGTTAACCATTGTTATAAAATAGAGGGGAGGTTTTGACAATTACCCCTTACTGAAAACCTATCAATATTGTTTCGGCTTTTGGTTAAAAATGAAGAAGAAGAAGAGAATGTTATAAAACATAATAGAGGTGTTTTCCACATACACCGTTAAATCTTTTGTTTGCTAAAATGAGAATGGCTTACAAGCGTCATGAGACAAAGTGGAGGTGTTTATAGTTCATAGCTGAAAATGTAGAAATACTGTTTCCTCTATTTTTATTTTTATTTTTACACACACATGCTTACACACGCGCACACACCCCACACGCGCACGCCGTGGGATTTCACCACTGATGGGTACTCGAACCCTTGACCCGGTGTTGAAACTCTTGGGAGTCTACCACCCGGGTAAGAGTAAGGATCCCTCTTCCTCTTTTTTGTTGCCGAAGAGAGGAAAACTTACAAACGTCGCAAAACAAAGTGGGCCGTTGACGATTATCTCTAACTGAAAACCGCAAAGTACCTCCTCCTTTTTGGGGTGGTGCAAAAGAGAATTGTCATAAAATAGAGGGGAGATATATCTAATTATCCATAATTGAAAACTTATAAATAATGTTTCCTCTTATGGTTACTAAAAAGAGAATAAATTCTAGTTATCATAAAATAGAAGGGAGGTGTTTACGATTATATAGGTTGTCGACTGGCTGGGCTCTAGCAGTGTTTTGAACTATTTGGGCTGGCCTTTATTATTGGGCTTATTTAAGATTTTGCATTTGCTAGGCCCAAGCTAAACTCATTAACGGCCTTGCAAATATCTTAATTGAAATCTTGTAAATGTTATTGTTTCTTTTTCGTTGTTAAAAGAAAATAACTTTCAATTGTCATAAAATAGAGGGGCTGTGTTTATGATTGTCTCTAACCAAAAAACTTATAAATATCGTTTTCTCCTTTGGTTGCTAAAAGGAGATTGGCTTTTAGGTCTTAATAAGGGAGGATAATGGTTGGGGGATGGGGAGTGCACACTGTGCTCTGTGGGCTCCATCATGATGTATTTGTTTTACCCGTGATGTCCATCTATTTAGCCAAACCATAGGAACATTGGTTGATTGAATGCTTGCCATTAAAAACTTCTTACGGGACAGAAGTTTTGGATCAAGCTAGGAAGTTTTTAATGGTGTGCATTCCATCACCACGATTTTCCTATGGTTTCCACCTGATATTTGGATCAACCTCTTTTTTGGCTCATGCCTTAAAATAATGGTCCAAAATGGATGGATGGAATGGATGAGCCTGTAGAGACAGTGCAATGTGTGTGAGTCATTTGGGGTTTAATCCCTGGTAATGTTACCCTTAAAAAAAAAGAGCCATATCAAAAAATTAAGTGGACTACACCGTAAGAAACAGTGTGGAAGGAAATGCTCCCCATTGAATTGTCTTGGGGCCCACCATGATGTCTATATGTCATCCAAATCCTTCATAAGTTCATTCTAATCTAGATGAACTGAAAATACAAATATTAACCTAACTAAAAACTTATATCCCCCAAAAGATTTGATGGTGGGATCCCCACCGTTTCTTGTAGCGAGGTCAACTTATCTTTTGGATGTGGCTCATTTTTGGAATCATGGCCTAACATGAGTTGAAGAAACTGATGAAAAGAGTGGATTTCTCACAGACATATCGGAGGGCTCCACTTAACTTCCGACTATAAGAACATCCTGGGTCACAGCAATTCACGTCCTATATTTGCTGTTAGCCTTTGAAATGTATTGTACACTTTATGGACAATCTATATCGATCTATTGAATTGTCTAAGTTACCTAATGCAACTAAGCACTAAAACTTAGAATGCTTCATAGCATTGGAGCATTTCTCATATCTATATATAACGTCAATAGTTTTAGACATTTTTATACCAACAATTAGTTTTTACGAGAGCTCTCAGCATTAAGATTAGAAAGAACATAAGAGTAATTTTCAATATACGTTGGATTATTTGAAGCATTAAAAATGTAAGCTACTCATTCTCTAGCCACTATTTTATCTCTTATGATCTCTTTCTTCCTTTTTCTCTTTAAGCAAAACGGCATGCCACATCCTAGTAATACAAATAATAATGGTTCTTTTCTTTTATATAAAAGTGATTGTGTTGCATACAACATTTCTAATTCCAGCGGGAATGATGTGTAAATAGGCTAGGCTTAAGAACAGAAAAAGAAAAGAAAAGAAAATTTCGACTACTTCATATAGTGCATTAAACATTTGTAGTTTCAGTTGGAAGGATGTGTAAATAACCTAAGCTTACAAAAGGAAAAGAAAAATTCATCTACTTCACATATCGCAGGGAACTAAGTCAGACTCAAAAGGTAGGGTAGTTTGTGGAGTTAAATAATCCCATTTCATCTCATCAGTATACGTATCATTCTCAAAGTTATACCTGCAAAATAAATACGAGGAAAACTCCATTATATTTCAAAACTAGGCATGAAATGTAAATTATGTAACTACTATCCAATTTCACGACCACTTATTAAGTTGTGATGTCAACAAGTGGTGATATCTCACGTCTGCATGTCATAATATTGCATGGGGACGTGAACCGTCGGAACCATAAGCCTCATTATGGATGATCACAATCTAAAATTCGATTTTAGGCAATTATTTATGTCATTGAATTTGAACCACTAACCATTTTTTTCAACTGTCCATTTGATGGTGCAAACGAGATGGTTAGAATGGTTCAGTCAACGAACATGTTCAGGCTATGATTAGTCAACAATGATCCTTATCTACAATGCCATCAAAAGTAAGGGGCCAAAAAATGGCTCCCTATGCTATTTGCATGCAAATTATTGAAATGGTAATGTTTTTAGAGCGGGTTTAAGAAGAAAGAATTCACGAAAAAAAAAAGAAAGTAATCCACAACTATTAATATTTAATAATTATTTTTGAAGGTATTATTGAGAAATGAAGTAAAATGAATGCTATATATTTTTAGTGATATGCTTGATTTATTAGAATAAATCTCTAATTTATCTCATCATTCATGTTAAATCTTATACTTGAGAATTATAAAAGTTAAAAAATATAATAATAATATTCAAGAATGTATGATTTTTTATTTTTTTTTTGGCAAAATAAAACATAGAAAAACATTGTACCAAATGAAATGGCTTATTTCCCTTAAAATATTTTTTTTAGTTTTTTCTTTAGAATATTTTTTAGTAGGGCTGTACATGAGTCAAGCTAGCTCAAAAAGCTCTCTCAACTCAGCTCGGATTGACTAGGATTGAAAGACCGACTCAAGGCGAGTCAAGCTTGTTTACTAAAGCTTGAGTTGAGTTCAATTCAAGTTCAACTATGGTGTATTTCAACTCAATTCAACTCGAACTTGACTTGACTAGAAGCTTGAGCTCGAGCTCGACTCAGCTCGAGTAATATATTTTAATAATATATATTATATTAATATTAAATATAATATATATATATATATATATATATATATATATATATATATATATATATATATATATATAAGTTAAAACTTAAAATTTTTTACTAAAAAATTCTATCCGACCCTACTCGTCCCCATTCCCTCTTTTTCTTTCCCTTATCTTACCGAGGTAAACTCGACTCGACTCGACTCGAACCACTAGCTCAACTCAAACTCGACTCGAAAGCTTTGGCAAACAAGTCAAGCTTCAATGTTGAGCTTGAGGGCGAGCTCGAACTCTAGTATAGCATAGACGAGTCAAGCCAAGCTTGGCCCACCTCAACTCGACTCGGCTCGATGTACAACCCTGTTTTTTAGGCAAGGTTTCCTATTAATTTTGAATAGGGAACTTCCCTACAAAAGTGCACCTATTTTGTATAATTGAGGCCTCTCATAAAGTTATTTGAGCCATTGTTTTTGGCCTCATCATGGTATATCATGGCCATGCCCTCAAAATCTTACAAATTGGAAGATACTAAGCCTCCCAATCGGTTGACGTTTTTCCATTGAGTTTGTACATGTTGGCAAGTTTCTTTCTAGGAATCTATGGAAATTCTTTGGGCATGGCTCACCACCATGGGTGCCACAAGCTCAATGGTCTAAATCACAAACTATTATCCCCACCCTATCCATGCTATCTTCTATCCACCTGACTTTGATATAATTGCTAAACATACCATAGAAAATCGTATGCACAATTCAGCAGCAGGATTTCGGTGGCATAGAGAGCCAATAAGGAAAAGAAAGGATATTTTGTTTGCAATGCTCGTGAGAAGCTGACTGCCTGCTTCCTCTCCCATATCTCCTCTGAGTGGTTCTCCATTGCCCAAAGCTCCATCCAAACATTATTAGAGTATATCAAAGCAAGCTTCCCTTTGAATTCAGTAATGTCCACATATGCACGATCATGACCATTTAGATTCGGCCCTTCTCGTGGTAAAGCAATCATCCGCCAGCTCTCACTGTCAGTGTTGAATGCGAAGATTAAATTTTCAGTGGTTAACCAATGAATTTCGCCCTGAATTAGAACACCGGGCCCTGGCAATAACAATGTACGTAATGGTATATTTTCTGATCGTTTCCAAGTCCATGAGTCAGAGTTAAAGATCTCACATTGTAGGTAGAACATTGTGTGCCTAGGCCAGGAGAAGCGGACTAACTTATAATGAAGAGGTTTTGATGACTGGACTACCAACGCAACTCTTTCTGTGAAATACCGTGTCTTTGGATTCGGGATCTGTCTCCATTCTTTGGTGACAGGCTTGCAGATATAATATCGTGGGATTTGCCAGTATTTTCCAATTCGGCCCTCTTGGATCTGTTCACTAACACAACAAAGCAAACCGTGCCGTGACGATGCCATGATCTTTACATCTTCAGGCAAGAAATCGATAGATGGCTGCAGAATGTTGGGTGATTGATAGAGTGATATAAAGCTCGATCTAAATCGGTTAGAAACAATCCTTTGGATAAAAAATCCAGATATCGTCCGTGTTCTTTCAGAATGAAGTTGCATGAAACTGGATTCGTGTATAATGCTTTCCCAATCCCTACATACAAGTCTACATGTGTGTAGAGATTCGAATGGTACCCTTGTTAAGATCTCAGGTATCAAATCATATGGTAGAGAATCTTTCTCCTTTTCAGGACCAGCTTTCGTTGAGTTTGCATTCGTAGCAATTTCCATCTCTGATAAAAACAAAAGATTGAAAGAACTGAGTATTAGAATGTAGAGATTGAAGGTTAAGAGAGTTAGAATCATTTCAGGAATACACGTTAGAAGTTTCTAATTAATGAAATGGATGCTGGATATAGAGGTTTCCTAAGCCCACATGCATGCGGTTTGGCTACTGACGCTGTCAGTAGATAGTGGCTACTAGTCGGTGCTCTATGGGCCCCACAGTGATGTAGGTTTTTCATCCACACCATCCACCCATTTTCAAGATCATTTTATGGAACGAGACAAAAAATGGGGTAGACACAAATCGCACACTGAGATCATGAGATCTAGTGCCCATGTGGTGTGGGTGAATGAGGAAGGAAAAAAAGAAAAGAAAATAAGACAGGTAGATTCAAATTTTAAGTGGATCACGTGTAAGGAATTGGTGTTGATTAAACGTCCACCATTAAAAACTTATTTGGGTCACAAAAGTTTTGTATAAGCTGATATTTGTTTTTTTTTTTAATAATAAATCCTTCAATTAGGTCTGTATGACCTAATCAACAGATTGGATGTCAAATAAATATTACAATGGGCCCTAAGAATTTTTTAATGGTGGACATCAATCACTATTATTTTCTTCCAATATGGTCCACCTGAGATTTTTAGATCTTCCTCCTTTGTAGGATGCTGGCCTATGTTGAACAATACAGGCCGAACTCAGACAAAGCTCTTGTCCAGTCCTAATCCAGCCGGTTGACACCCAACCTAACATGCACTTTGACAAGTCGCACACCTTACCACATGTGTAAGACTAGCTAACATGCATGCATGAGGTGGAATCCACCGTGCAGATAACATGACTCAAAAATAAAATCCGTTCATTCATCACCTACAACTAGCTGCATGCTAACTGATCATGTCTCCCATCTCTCCTTCTGTTTTCCTAATCCAAAAATTTAGGCTGATCCACTCATCACATGATCCAAACCATTAAAATAAATGGACAGCCAGTGATGTGACTCATCATATAAGTTTGGCCCACCTACTAAATCGATCAACCCAATTCCCGAGCCTCTTCATGCTAGGCGGGTCCCAACTTTGAAAGGTTATTCAATTGGCACAAAATCAGGACACCATACTAAGTTGGCATCTAGCAGATCCATGATCACCCATAGTGATAAAATAAATTATGGTTGAAAGAAAACATGCCAATGAACTATGTTCATAGTGCATGCATGTAGGTGGGCCATCATGAAATTTTCTTGAGATGGACCTGATTGTGGCCCCATTCTACCATGGAAACATGACTCTACCTACACTCTCATTACAAGGGGTGCTTAAACCCATGAGCTCATGTTGAAACTACTAAGGCAAGGCAACAGGTGGCTATATGGAAACATGACTCAACCTCCACTCTATTTCAACAAACAGAAGCAAATTGCGGACGCCATTCTTCCATGGAAATATTACTCAATCTACGCTCTATTTCAACAAACAGAAGAAACCCAGAAAGAAGCAAGAGTAAAGAAAACAGAAGAAACCCAGGAAGAAGCAAGAGTGAAGAGAACACCTGTATTTGGCGTTTCAACAAACTGGAGATGCTCAAGCGTGGCGTGACGATGGGCCTGAAATACAACCTCTTCACGTTTTATAGTGAATGTGACCCTTCTAAAAAACGCGGATTTCCTTGTTAAACCCTTTGGCATAAAGTTTCTGCTATGGGAATTCTACGTGGGTCCCACTATGATATTTGTAAAAAATCCACTCCGTCCATCCGTTTTCTGAGCTTATTTTAGGACAACCGACCAAAAATGAGGCGTATGCAAAGCTCAAGTGGTCCATAAAAACAGAAACAGTAGGAATTTAATGACCACCGTTGACACATTCCTATGGCCACAGAAGTTTTATATAAGGACAAGATTTTTATGTTTTCACTTCATTATAGTGTAAATGACCTTATAAACTGTTTGGATGGCATCTAAATATCAAGATGGAGGTCAGGAAGGTTTCGACGGTATGCATATCTTTTCACAATTTTCCCTATTGTGTGGCCCACTTGAGTTTTGGATCTGGCTCAATTTTGGCCATTGTAGTAAACCGAGTTCGAAAAGAGGATGGACGGGACAGATTTATGATAAACATTACTGTGGGCCCCACCTACAATTCATGCACAGGAACTTTGCGCAAACGCTTACCCGAGAATCCCCGTACGATTTTAAATATTACACGGGATACTTTCCAACGTTTGTATAACAACATCAATCTACTACGCTTGTGATTGGGGCCACCGTGATATTTTCATGTCATCCAAACCGTCCAAAAGGGTTTTCGTATCCAAAGCTGGGGATATTTGAAAATAAGGATGATCCAAGCTTATGTATGCCACAGCTTGAATCTAATGATTTTGGGTGGTTCTCCATTGTTTTTCTTTGGTGTTACCCACCGTGTGTTGTTTTTGTACGATCCAACCAATGAATCAAATAATCCTGCGATAATGATTGTATTTTCATATGATCTTGTCTGTATATAATCATCATGTGGGCCAACTACCCAGAACAATGGACAGCTACACAAAAACCTACACGTGATGATTGGATCGGTCTAATTTTTTAAGGGTCCCGCTTTTTGTGGTTGGGCTAGCTTTTTACACCGTTCGATGCCATACTTACACCGAAGTCGATACCACCGCAACGTTTGTAGAATACTGTATTTTACGGGGCTGAAAGTGCCGGGTTGGGTGGTTTGGTACCCTAGCCGAACCCAAGGTTCGTGTATCGCAATCCTAGGCTAGCCCGCCCCAATCCAACTCAACCTAACCCCGGGTTGAGAATTCTCGACCCAAGCCTAACCCAAGCAGTTCGGTTAGGTGAATACATGCTAATATTTTAATAATTACATTTATTTATTATATTTTAATAATTTTATATACATATTTATGATTATATTAATTACATATGTAGTTTTTTATTGTAAGAAATTTTATTTATTCTAAACAAACAAGCTAAAATATAGGATAACTAATATACAAGTTTGTGTCATGTAACGCACATTCTATTTAGGAGAGAGAAATTCAACATTTCTTATTAACTCGAGTCATAAAAAATGATGTAGACTGATCAGACCTTCCAGCGCTAGAATTTCCCATGTCTTCCATTCATATGATTCAAACTCAATTATAATTTATAAGTAATTTATATATTAATTGAATTTGAGTTGAGCCAAGTCAAGCAACTCAATATCACAACTTGAACTGAATTCAAGATTCACCATATTAGTGTTTGTATAACTGAAACCTGAGGTCGAATTCGATACATCTTGCCCAAGCCGAACCTAATGTCAGGCCAGTTAGGTTCAACCCGTCCAAACTTTAAGCCCTGATATTTTAGATACCAACGCAGCATATGTGTAGACCAAGTCCGACTTGGACACGGATTCCCTGGGAAAGCCTTTGCCAGGAAGTTCCTGGGCAAGGATGCTAGGTGGGACCCACCTTGATGCTTTTGAGAAATCCACCCTGTCCATCCTAATTCGTAGCTCAATTTAGAATTTAAGACTGGAAATTAAGTATATCCAACACTCAAATGGGTCATACGAGAGGAAACAGGGGACATTCAATAAAAACTGTTGATGCATTCTCGTGGCCATAAAAATTTTGTATCAGGCTTTCTATTTTTTGTTTTCACTTCATCCCATTAGGAAGGCTATTATAAACGGTTTGGATAGCATATAAACATCAAGGTGGAGTTTAGGAAGGTCTCAACTGTAGGAATTTCTTTCCTCAATTTTCCCTCCCGTAAATAGATTTCTCACATACGTTGCAGAAGGCCCCACCCACCCTCCTTGCGCAGCAACTTACTGCGGAAGGATTTCGCAGGAAATCCGCGTCCGTCCGACTTTGGTTTTACCGAAATCAAAAATTGCGTAATGAGCAACTCAGCATGAAGTTATCGTACTGAGTAAACTCTGTTAGGGCCCACCTTAAATTTATATAATATATCTATGCCGTCCATCCGTTGTTATATTTCATTTTAAGGGTTGAACCTAAAATTTAAGCACATTAAAATATCACTGGACCACACTACAGGAAAGTGTGGGAATAATGATTTCCACCGTTGAAACCTTGTTAGGGTACACAGCGATGTTTATTTGTCATCAAAACCTGTTCATAAGATAAAAGATACATGGATGAAGTGAAAACACAAGTATTAGCTTGATCCAAAACTTCTATGCACCCCAAGAAATTTTCAACGGTAGACGTTAGATTCACACTGTTTTCTATGGTGTGTTCCAACTGAGCTTTGGGTATACTTATTTTTTTTTTTTCAACTACTAAAATTATCCCTTAAAATGGATTGACGGAGTGGATAAGATGCATAGATCACGGTGGGCCACAGAATTTACTCAGTACGCAATCAATCCGCTTCTGATTTTACGCAGCTGGACGGTTTGTTTTACTAGTACATGTGGCATCAATGGTTACCCTGGCCCTGTTGGTACTATCATAAATAAGACATTGCCATGATCCTGACCTTAGATTTACGAAGATGCATGTGGGCATTGAAAACCTTCCTTCTAATGGTTACGATCAGGGAACAATCTTGGCAAGTGGGCCCAATGGTGCGACAGGTGCTCAGGATACTGAACGCCCATTGGTATGGGGTATCCCACTTAGAACTCAAAAATGCTGTTGATGGTACAATCTTGACCGTTCCTGGAGGAATTTTACGACTGTACACGTTCAGATAAAAAGAAAAAAAAGAAAAAAGAGAGAGTTAGTATTGGCAGTGGGCAGAAGAGCCATTCACCGTCTCATAACTGGAAGGAATAATTGTAAACACCTTCCTAGGTTTTAAGATAATTTCAAACACCCCCACGTTTTGAATTATTACCGACATGCCCTTTATTCAAAGATTCAAGGATCTTCCTACCAGAAAATATTGTATCTACATGGCATCTAAACTGTATAGCATGGTCACTCCACCAAGAAAATGTGACACCTTAAAAATCAAGCTTATTTAAACATCATGTGGCTTAATGAT
Organism: Magnolia kwangsiensis; assembly: GCA_037074715.1. Taxonomy (NCBI): domain Eukaryota; kingdom Viridiplantae; phylum Streptophyta; class Magnoliopsida; order Magnoliales; family Magnoliaceae; genus Magnolia; species Magnolia kwangsiensis. The sequence continues at coordinate 8,241,627 of CM073589.1, read as the reverse complement.
TGCACTTGGAAGTTTTAGGGTAATTTTCTATTAAAATCTAAGCTGTATTCTACTTGATAATTGGATTAGCTGGATATTTTATGCATTTAACTTGTTACGGTTTAGCTATCATAGTGGAGGGGTTGAATGCAATTCATACTAAACAATGACCTCACATGCTAATAAAGAGAAACTCTTCAAATAAATGTATTCTTGTCATTTCATAAAGAATATTCCTCCAACAAAGGAAAGGTGGTTATAATAATTGAATATAAAAAGGTGGTGTTTACCATTGTTATAAAATAGAGGGGAGGTTTTGACAATTACCCCTTACTGAAAACCTATTGATATTGTTTCCGCTTTTGGTTAAAATTGAAGAAGAAGAAGAGAATGTTATAAAACATAATAGAGGTGTTTTCAGCAGATACCGTTATATCTTTTGTTTGCTAAAATGAGAATGGCTTACAAGCGTCATGAGACAAAGTGGATATGTTTATAGTTACTAACTGAAAACATATAAATACCACTTCCTTTGTTTTGTCGCCGAAAAATGAAAAACTTACAAAAGTCGTAAAACAAAGTGGGCCGTTGACGATTATCTCTAACTGAAAACCGCAAAGTACCTCCTTTTCGGGTGGTGTTAAAGGGAAAGGCTTACAATTGTCATAAAATAGAGGAGCGATATACCTTTTGTTCACTAAAATGAGAATAGCCTACAAGCGTCACGAGACAAAGTGGATATGTTTATAGTTACTAACTAAAAACATATAAACACCATTTCCTTTTTTTGTCGCCGAAAAGTGAAAAACTTACAAAACAAAGTGGGCCGTTGACGATTATCTCTATATGAAAACTGCAAAGTACCTCCTCCTTTTCGGGTGGTGTAAAAGAGAATGGCTTACAATTGTCATAAAATAGAGGGGCGTTATATCTTTTGTTCACTAAAATGAAAATGGCTTACAAGCGTAATGAGACAAAGTAGATATGTTTATAGTTACTAACTGAAAACATTTAAATACCATTTCCTTTTTTTGTCACTGAAAAATGAAAAAACTTACAAATGTCATAAAACAAAGTGGGCCGTTGATGATTATCTCTAACCGAAAACTGCCAAGTACCTCCTCCTTTTCGGGTGGTGCAAAAGAGAATGGCTTACAATTGTCATAAAACAGAGGGGAGATATATCCAATTATCCATAATTGAAAACTTATAAATAATGTTTCCTCTTGTGGTTACTAAAAAGAGAATAAATTCTAGTTGTCATAAAATAGAAGGGAAGTGTTTACGATGATTATATAGGTTGTAAACTGGCTAGGCTCTGGCTGTGTTTTAAACTATTTGGGCTTGTCTTTTTTGTTGGGCTTATTCAAAAGTTTGCATTTGTTAGGCCCAAGCTCAACTCATCAATAATTGTACAAATATCATTAAGTGAAGACTTGGAAATATTATCTTTTCATATTTCGTTGCTAAAAGAAAATAACTTTCAATTGTCATAAAATGGAGGGGAGTGTTTATGATTGTTCCTAACAAAAAACTTATGAGAACGGAAAAAGATTATTCTCATCCCGATGAGAACGGAAAAAGATTACCCTCGTCCATATGAGAACGGAAAATCAACCCAAGACTTCTAAAGTTGAGGAACAATCTCACATATAACCAAACGTGATTTCATTAAACAATCTAAGGAGATGAGAGATTTAGATGCATTAGTTGAAAAGAAAAATTATATGGAGCCTGTGAATATCCAAGAGGATTTGAAACCAGTGTTGTAGGAGTTCAAGGTGATTGTGCTCGATGAACTCTCTAATAAATTGCCTGCTATACCAGATATACAAAACGACATTGATCTTGTCTCAAGAGCAAGTTTGCCAAATTATCCACATTATTATCAGAAAAGATGAGAGATTTTTCAAGCACAAGTAAAGAAACTGATTCATAGTAGTCAAGTCAAGGAGAGTATGTGTACATGTATTGTGCCAGCTCAAAAGCCTAATGCAAAGTGCAAGGAAAGGGCTGAAAAACATTGGCGTTAGAAATTATTTGAGTATCATAAGCGAAGTGCATTAAGTAACTCGAGGACGAGTTTTTTCCAAGTTGAGGGGTTTGATGTAAGATATGATACTAATATATTCCTAGCATAGTTAGACCAAAAGAAGGTGAACCGTAAATTGACCATAACTTTTGATCCGGGTATCGTTACAGGGTTCACAACCTATCAGCAACAAAAGGTATTCAAGGTAAGCGACCAAGTTATGGTCCATCTACGCAATGAGAGATTTCTGACCAGGACTTACAACAAGTTGAAGAATAAGAAAATTGGACTGGAACCAATCATCCAAAAAATCAATGACAACACTTATGTTGTTGATCTTCCAGATGATATAGAGATCTCGTGTACTTTCAACGTCACGGACCTATCCGAGTATCATGAATTGAAGCAGAACGAAAACTCAATGACGAGTTCTTTTGAAGTAGAGAGGACTGATGTAGAGTGGGTCGCGAACACTTTCATGCTCAAGCTGAATCGGAGATGACCTAATCAGAGGTGGAGGTGATCCGAACCGTTGGAACCTTACAATGGGCGTATCTTACAAACCGAAATGTGTTACTCGACGTACCATGTATGATTTTAGGATATGAGAAACTACTAATTTAGCCAAGAAACCTAGTTATTCTCGATTGCCCATGCTGAATTTGTGACATTCCATCAAATCAACGGTCGAAAATCCATTTTATTTCCATTTTTTACTATTTTTAGTAAGTTTTAGTTTGATTATAACTCTTCGTGCTTTAGGAGTGGTGTCCAACATGAAAAGTGCTTAGAAAATTTTGGAAAATGTTACACCCCAAACTCGAAAACTAGGCTCACAGAATTCCCGAACGCCGAATCCGGTGACGACAGCCTTCGTAGTACCCTGTTCTTGGCCTCCAGCACCCATACACCAGATTCCAATCCTAAAATCCTATAAGGAGGATTTTTTCAACATACATTTAACTCGTAATAAGCATAACCACAAGTTTACCCAAATCATAAAAGTAACATCATCATCATATATCCACTAATATAAATATTTGAATACACTGCTGAAAGGAAAATACATATATTATAAATTAAAATTCTAGTAGACAGCTGCACGCTCTAAACTCAATGCTACTGCAACCTAACACCACCTGCACACATCTATCATGCATAAGCTTATAAAAAGCTTAGAGGGTGGTGTAAGTGTGTGCGTAAGATAAGTATCAAGTATGCAATATCAAAGCAATGTGAAAACATACTGGTAAGTCCATAAATATCATCAGCCTTATCCAAGCTATGCGTTGCAAAAACATAATAAGTCAATATCATATACTAAGGAAGCAATATAAATCAGCTATGCAATGCGAAGACATAATAAGCCAAATATTATATACTGAGAATGCAATGCAAAATGCAAATCCTGATGAGTCCACAAATGTAGTTGGGATTATCTAGGCCATATAAATGCAGAAATATAGCAACCTAAAATGCTATATACCGCGGATGCAGTATGCAGTGCGAATATAATGACCAAGTTGGAGTGTGAAGTCGGTATGATAGTACGTAATATCGTAGGTTATGAGGTTCATCACAAGGGACTTCTATCCAAACCAGTCTCATACCTAAATTTGGATAGCTAGACTCAATGTAGTAAACTCTTGATCTCAGGTTGATCAAGCACCCCAACCGAAATCTTAGCCATTGCGAAGGTACACAACAATTAGTTGCGTGCCACCAACCCGAGTGGATAGTGAATGAATGAATGAATAGTAAAATACCGATTATGCAACTCCTGCTTAATAAGTCCACATATCAGTATTACACATCTCTGGGATCATCACTGAGGTCTAGTACACTCTACGCCAGCTTGTTGCCCCTATCCGAGAGCATAACTGGGTAAGTGAAAAAGATATCACTATTCGCTTGCCAATATCGGGCCCGGCTCATCGATAACAGACCCGTTCCTCAAGCTGGTCAAGCTCAACCTAGATATTGCTCCATGATCACTCAGGAGGGTAAGGTCACACCTCTTTCCAACCGACCACGACACAGTGAGAGACGCGGCTTACTGGTATACGACCCTTATACGCTCATATATATCCACTCGGTCTAGACGTTGGAGTGTCTCCTGGTGACGAAAGTTTAAAAATTTTTACCTACGAATATCTATGGTGCCTATATGTTAGAACCAAATATTTTCGGTGTCTCATCTGGTCATCCACGATATGCCTGTGAAGGCTACAACCTTGATATCGCTAGGGCGTATAGTAGTCAAATCACAAAATACGTGATGCATGAGTCATTCAATCTAGTCATACATCAATCCTGTGCCTACCATGCACTCATGTGGGATGACTCCGCCTATCAGAGAGTCCCATAAACAACCTGTTCTATGGTATATGTAATGGTCAACTACCCCTCATAACAAACATGCAAATGATGCGCATAAGCATGTATCATAATGCTATGATGTCACATACTCATAATCGGTATCGATAACTGGCACCGATAATCAACATCAATAATCGGCATCGATGATCAGCATCGGCCTCGATAATTGGCATCGATACAACATCGATAATCGGCATCGATAAACAACACCGATAATCAGCATCGATAATTGACATCGATGAGAATGGGCCTAAAAAGTCTTAAGGAAAGGTCACAATGTGAACATTTAACCATTATTACCCATTAATGTGGACATTTAACCAACATTTCTCCCAATGAGTGGCCCACATAGAGCCTAACATATAGTGAGGCCCATGGCCTCACACAAGGGCCTAATGTACTTTTCAATGGGCTTCAACATATGGGCCTTATATACATCACATTGGGCCTCATCATATGGTCCTTGTATACATCACATTGGGCCTCATTACATGGGTCGCATATACATCACAATGAACATCATCATATGGGCCAATATACAACACATTGGGCCTCATTACACGGGTTGCATATACATCACAATGAGCATCATCATATGGGCCAATATACATCACTTTGGGCTTTATTACATGGGTCACATATACATCACAATAGGCCTCATATACAATATATCGGGCCTCACTCATTAGCCGCATATACATCATAATGGCCCTCGGCACATGGGCCATAAATACATCACATTAGGCTTCATCATTTGGGCCTCATATACAACACATTGGGCCTCACTCATGGGCTGCATATACATCATAATGGGCTTCCGCACATGAGCCATAAATATATCTCATCGGGCCTCACTCATGGGCCGCATATACATCACAATGGGCCTCACTCATGGGCTGCATATACATCACAATGGGCCTTGACACATGGGCCATAAATACATCACATCGGGCCTCACTCATGGGCCGCATCATATTTATAGTAGGCCTAATGGGGTAGCCCATGGTCCAACAAAACGGATGGATAGCATGAATATATATCAAGGTGGCCCTACACATATAGCAGGTGGGCCTGCACCTCCAAATGGACCCACCAGATGAACAACAAGGATGTATAACACATATATTAAGAGGGTCGCACGTCCAGCGGACTGGACGACGTGGCTAAAACACATACATCAAGGTGGGCCCCACCCGTCCAGCAAATTGACAGATGACGTGAATGAAACCCATACATCAGGTGGGTCACATCTAGGAAGGGATAGACGGCTGGGACATAAAACACATATATATTACATGAGTCCCACTGTCCATATCTGGACAGTGGACTGCATGGATGACCACATGTATCAAGATAGGGTCCACATCCATCTGGACTGGACGACATAGATGAAATACGTATAGCATGGTGGGCCTGTACAGTGCAGGCGGGCCCAACACATGCAGCAAGTAGGCCCTGTGCCATCAAAACTGGTAGACAGCGCAGATATGAAATACATACATCATGATGGGGCCACATTAATCATGTGATGGACGGTGTGAATATACAACACATCCTAAAGTGAGCCTCACCCCAACAAATGGACGGTCAGCATGGATGAAACGCATACATCATGGAGTCCCACGTGGGACCCATGATCTGGATGTACGGCTTGGATATAATACATACATCCAAGGTAGGCTCCACAACATAGCATCAAGGTGGGCCCCACCTGTCCAGAAACAGATGGATGGTGCAACTGGAGGAACATATACATTTCAGTGCGCCTCACTGTGGATAAAAACATACATCATGGTCGCCCACACATCCCACCATCCAGATGGGCAGTGTGAATACAGAATATATACATCAAGGTGGGTCCCACCCCACACGTGTGACACGTATGGGTGGGTCCCACACCTGGACAGATGGACGGCTTGAATTTAAATTTTTAAAAAAAAAAACATCACGATGGGTTGCACCTACCACCGTCCAAATACGGACAGTGTGGATATAAAACACTTACATCAAGGTGGGTCCCACCCCCCCACATGTGTCACACATGTAGGGTAGACCCACACCCCAAATAGGGGGACAGTATGGTTGAAACAAATACATCGTAGTGCGCCCACAGCACTGCTGACGTTACTGCAGTGGGCCCACCATCCTGGACGGACGGTTGGGATATAATACATATATCAAGGTGGGTCCCATCCCACACGTGTAGCACGTGTGGGGTGGGCCCCACACATGCATGAATGGACGGTATGGAGATAACACATACCTCGTGATGGACCGACAAAACTTGTTGTGTCAATAAAACAACTTCAGCTACTGGCCATCCAGCAAATGGATGGCCCAAATGACTCAAATGCATGGGGGTGGGTCCACACGTGTGGCCCACCAAAGCTCTCGATGAAGCTGATTATAATGTTTTCCTTCATGCAGTCCAGCAGCCTCTGCTGCTGGACATTCGACGGCTTGGACAGTAATGTTATACGTCCGTCAAGGTGGGGTCTATGTACACATGGCCTACCAGCCACATACATCAAGGTGGCCCCCACATCATAGTGTTGGACAGTGTGGATCAAGTGGGCCACACCCATCACAAGAGAGAGAGAGATCGTGACGGAGGGGAGGGACTCCACTACTATGGGCCCTCTATTATTACAATGCATACATCAAATGGGTTCCATCACAAGTGGGCCCTCAAATCATCAAGGTCAAAGGTAGAAATCCTAGATCACCCACCATTTACTCTTCTTCTTAGATCCATGGCAAGCTAAACTCATTGGCTTCTTCTTTGATGGTAAATTATAAGAGTTGAAGGGTTGGATGGTGAGGATCTTGAGGTAGGAAGTGGGCCACACACAAAGCTCTCCTTACTCTCCTTAGAGCTTGGACATTCACTCTTCTTGCTTGCTTGAGAGTGAAGAGAGAAATGAGAGAGAGTGAGTGAGTGATGGATGATGAGTGATGGGTGGTATAAGTTGTGTAAGAGAGAGTTAACTTGGGGAATGGCTTATGTACTTGGGGATGAGATAGAGTGATGGGTTGTACTTTGATTGATTAATATGATGGATTGTAGAGATTCTCTCGTAATTTGCAACGCATGGCATTTCTTTGAAATGAACGTGCGCCCACAACTCCCGACCGAGGTATCGCATCGATGCATAATACGCAGCGTTGGAACCACGGCAATGGCGCGATCGCGATGGTACAAGTCTTGGGTCGAGTCGACTCAGATGTACGGGATGCGAATCAAGGTCACGCGCAAACGCCAGTTACAAGTCACGGTTTGTCGGAATTCGACAGAGAGGATCACGAAAGTCTATGGAATGGTACGATCTAAAATACGGGTCTTATAGAGAATAACGTGGTTAAGCTAAATAGGACACTTACTATAAATAATAAATTTACTATTTATAATAAGTTACAAATTTTAGGGACTTTGAGTTGGGGTTTGATTCCGAAACTTCTTCCAAGATTTTGTATTACCATTTAAAGGGTTGTAAATTCATTTTTTATTATCTATTAATGAAATTTTGAATTTATTAGAATTTATTTCTATTATTTTATTTTTTAATTTATTTATATTCTTTTCTATTTTTTTTCGTGGATTGGAGGAATCTATGTGAGGAGTTAAGAGAAGCCCCGTGGATTCGGAGTAGTTATCCTTGAGGAAGACGGTGATCAATCTCATCGCATTCATCCCTGCATCAAGCCACAAGCCTCATTATGCATGGAGCACATGCAATCCAAAATTCTCACTGATTGAACAATTTTAGTCACTTATTTATGTTCTTGAATTTGAACCATTGACCCTTTTTTTAACTGTCCATTTGATGATGCAAATGAGGTGGTTAGGATGGTCACACTGATGATTTTTAGGCTACGATCCATTAACAATGATACTTGTCCACATTGCCATCAAGAGTACAGGGCCATCATATGGCTTCCTATGCTTTTCGCACACCAATGATTGATATGCTAATGTTTTAGGGCTTGCTTAATAAGCAAGAATTCATGAAAAGAGAAAAATAATTCACAACCACTATTTAATAATTATTTCTGAAGGTACTATTTTAAAATGAAGTCTAATGGATGTTACTTTCAGTGACATATTTGATTTACTAGAAGAAATTTCTAATTTATCTCGCAACAGTTACCTTAAATCTTATACTTGAGAATTATGGAAGTGAACAAACATAATAATGACTTTATAGAATCTACAAATCTTTTTTTTTTGTATAAAATAAAATATACAAAAACATTATATCAAAGTAAATTGCTTATTTCCCTTAGAATATTTTTTAAAAGTTTTTTTCTTTAGAATATTTTTTAGCCAACCCTCCGGAATGTTTTCTATTAATGTTGAGTAGTAAACTTACTTGCAATCGTGCACCTAATTTTTATTAGTGGGGCTTATTATAAAGTTATTTGAGCCATTGTTTTTTACCCCAATATCATGGTACACCGTACCCTCAAAATCTTTCAAATTGGAAGATACCTGCCACACACAGACGGACGCCGTAGTGGGATTTCACCACCTATGGGTTTCGCGCCCAAGACCTCATGTCGGAACTCCTGAGAGTCTGCCACTCGGGCAAGGACTGGAACCCCAATCTTTTCACCCTTTTCCATTGGGTTTGCAAGGTTGGTAACTTTCTTTCTAAGAATCTATATATAGAAATTATTTTGACATGGCCCACCACATGGGTCCCACAAGCTTAATGGTCTAAATAATTACCATCCCCACACTCTCCATGCCATCTTCTATCTAATTGACTTTGATATAATTGCTAAACATGCCACATGAATTTATATGCACAATTTATTAAGAGAATTTGGGTAGCATAGAGAGCCAGCAAATAGACACGGTCATGACCGTTTACATACGCTCCTTCTCATGTCTCTGACTATCCTAGTGGAATGCAAAGATAAAATTTTCAATCAATGAATTGCGCCTTGAATCCGGGACCTGTCAATAACAATGTCCAATCTTGCATCGTATGTAGGCTTTTGTGTGCCTAGTCCAGGATAATTGGACTAACTTATATTGAAGAGTTTCTGCTCACTAACACAACAAATCAATCTGATGCCATGATCTTGACATCTTAAGACAACAAATCAATAGATGGTTGCAGAATGTTGGGTGATAGATGGAATGATATGAACGGTTTGAATGTCACATAAATATCACGGTAGACCAAGGGTTTCGACATTATGTATTTCCCTCTCTAAATTTTTTGTAACGTGGCATGCTTGAGTTTTGGGCATGCCTTTGAGTAGTAGAATGAGCTGGCAAAACAGATGGAAGGGGGATTTAAGAGATTTTTCTGACTGTATGATGCATTTTTAAACCACCCACCTTTGCCGCTACCTCCAAACTTACTTTACCAAACTAAGCCCATGCTGCATGGGCAACCTTTCACCATACCAAAATACCCTTGCTTCATTGGAAACGCAACTTCGAAAGTTATTGATACTCTCACATCGTTTCACCATGGTAATAAAATCACAATTTTCTGATTCTTATTTCATCTTTGTGATTGTCCACCCTAGTAGAAAAATTTTAATTTTTTGATTTCTTCTTTCTTCTTTGTGATTGTTTACCCTAGCAGTAAAAGCCTCATTTTCTAATTTTTTTCCTTCTATTTGTAATTGTCCGCCCTAGCAGTAAAACTCTCATTTTCGATATATTTTTCTTTGGTCGAGAATACACTTGTCACATACATCATTTTCGACTTTTGCCAACCTAAGATAAGACGAAAATGGTGCCCCCATCAAAGAAGCTACGAATGGTGGATATATTTCAAATCCTTGACTTCATTATGTGGACCCCACCGTATTTTATATAATACATTTGCACCGTCCACAATCCAGTTATTTTATTTAAACATTTTAGGGTATGTCCCAAAAAATAAGGCAAATTCAATGGTCAAATGGCCCACTTTAAGATTTTTTTAAACAAATAACGAAGACCGAAGTGAAATTAAACAAAGACCGAGTGAAATTGACTGAGAATCGACTAAAGTTGATCGCGAACTAAATTAAATTGACCGCCAACTAAGTTTTAATAACCGCGAACTGAGTTAAAATGACTGCGAACTAAGTGAAATTAACCGATGACTACTTGAAATTAACATTTGGACCGAGAATTATGTGAAATTGACCAAGAACTTAGTCAAGTTGACTGATAACTGCTTGAAATTGACTGACAACTTCATGAGCGAGTTCTCGATCAATTTTACTCACTTATCGATCATTTTCACTCAGTTCACAGTTAATTTAACTTAGTTCGCAATCAATTTCACCAAATTAAGCAAGTTCTCGATCAATTTTAATCAGTTATTAATTAATTTCACGATGTTCGCGGTCAATTTCACCAAGTTCTCGGTCAATTTCACCAAGTTCTTGGTCATTTTCATTTGAGGCTCGATCAATTTAACTGAGTCCTCGATCAATTTCATGATGTTCGCGGTCAATTTAACTCAAGTTGAATATGTCAATTTCAAGTAGTTATCGATCAATTTCACTTCGTCGTCGATCAATTTCAAGATGTTCACGGTCAATTTCAAGTAGTTATCGGTCAATTTTACTTCGTCGTCAGTCAATTTCACGATTTTCATACTAGGCTCATTCAATTTCATATGAGGCTTGGTAAATTTCATGTTAAGCGCGGTCAATTTCATTTAGGGCTTGGTTAATTTCTTTCATGAAACTGACCGAGCCGAACATGAAATTCATCGAACTTCACATATAATTGACCGAGGGTAACATGAAATTGATCAAGCCTCACATGAAATTGACTGAGCGTAGTATGAAATTAACCGAGCCTCAAATGAAAATGACCAAGCCGAACATGAATTTCATTGGGGAAGATCGCTGACTAGCAATATTCTTATGAAGTTCTTGATCGGATTAAAATATTTTTGATTTTTTATACTATACTTTATAAAACTAATTATTGAAGTTTATTTTTATTATATTTTGCAATTCATTCTTGTACGTGTTGATTCTTTTGCTGGAGTCACCTATCATGTAATTGTTTACTTAGATGGTGGTTTGATATGGTTAAGAGTGGGTCGGAGAAGGACAATAGCCAAATAAATCTTTTTAGGCAGTCCTCATTTGATTACTGAGGGGCTCCCCATTATCTTTCATGCCACTAATGACATGTCTACGCTCGATGGCAAGAGCTGAACTGCCATAGAAGAGAGATCTGCACCGAAGCAAACAAATGGTTATAACTGCGGCATATTTGTAATGAAATATATTGACATATTATGCAGCGATTACACTTTGGAAGGAACAAATATGTAAAAATTTACTCCAATTTGGAGGAATTTAATAGCATATGATTGTTTGAGTGTTGCTCATAAATGATATTTATCTTAGGTATGGGAGGAAGAGGGAAATTTTGTGAAATGATGAATTTTATTTTGTAATAGATATTTTGTGTAAAATTTATAGTGAATGATAATTTGTTTCATATTAAATTTATAGTGTATGAAAATTCTGTATGTTTTGTTTAAACTTTGAAATATTAAATGAGGATATTGACCCTGAAGCCCGGTCAATTTCATTTGAAGCTCGGTCAATTTCATGTGAAGGTCGGTCAATTTGAAGTTTGGCTCAGTCAATTTAAAGTTAGGCTCAGAGAATTTCATGTGAAGCTCGGTGAATTTCATGTTAAACTCGGTCAATTTCAAGTTGGGTTCGGTCAATTTCAAGTTCAGCTTGGTCAATTTCATGTTAGGCTCAGTGAATTTCATGTTAGGCTCGGTAATAATCAAGCTAGGGTCGGTGAATTTCATGTTCGCCTTGTTCACTTTCATGTTAAGCTCGTTCAATTTCATATTCGCCTCAGTGAGTTTCATGGTTTGCCTTAGTCAATTTCATGTTCGCATTGGTCAATTTCATGTTCCCCTCGATGAATTTCATGTTCGCCTCGGTCAATTTCATTTTAAGGTCAGTGAATTTCAAGTTAGGCTCGGTCAATTTCATGTTAGGTTGGTGATTTTCATGTTAGGCTCGGTCAATTTCGTGTTAGGCTCGGTCAATTTCATGTTAGGCTCATTTTATTTCAATTGAAGCTCGGTCAATTTCATGTTAGGCTCGGTCAATGTCAAGTTCGGGTCGGTGAATTTCATGTTAGGCTCGGTCAATTTCAAGTTCAACTCATTCAAAATCATGTTAAGCTTGTTCGGTTTCATGTTAAGCTCATTTGATTTCAATTTAGGCTCAGTAAATTTCATGTTCGCCGTGATCAATTTCATGTTAGAGTTGGTGAATTTCAAGTTAAGCTCACTCTATTTCATGTTGGGGACCCCAAATTTCATGTTAAGCTCATTGCATGATCTCTCCAAATGGATAGCCGGATCGAATACAAAACATATATCATGATGGGGCCCAAACAAGTCAGGGTCAACCCCATTTGGACCCGGTCGACCCCGACTTAATGTCAGTCTAACAGGGTCGATCCCATTCAGCTCGAAGTTGTTTGGGCCCCATTATAATGTATGTTTTGTATTCAGACCATCCATCCATTTAGAGAGATCGTTCAACCCGCCCTAACATGAATTTGAATAAGCATTTCATGAAATTGAAAGTGCCTAACTTGAAATTCACCTTTCCTAACATGAAATTGACCGAGGCAAACATGAAATTGACCGAGCTTCAAATGAAATTCACTGAGGTGAACATGTAATTCACCGAGCTTAATTTGAAATTAAACAAGCTTAACATGAAACTGAACAAGCTTAACATGAAACTGAACGAGCTAAACTTGAAATTGACTGATCCTAACATCAAATTGACCAAGCTAAACTTCAAATTGACCGAGCGTAACATGAAATTGACAAGGGATGGTGATACTTCAACTCTTTTTTAGGCTATGGTGTATCATTCAACCTACGTAGTATTCTTGCAATTTGATCCAAGCCAGATTGGTCATATGGCCCATTGTTAAAGGATAAAGTCAACATAAATATCCAACCGGTCGTTATAAGACTTAAATGGTGGTGAATTACATCATCCAAATATAATAAGTGATTTGGAACACCTAAGCCATTGTCATTGTATGTCAGCCATCAAACATGTGTGAAAAGGAACCATTCACATACCGGTGGCACATGTGTGACATCCAAGCCATATTCAGATGGGCCACCATGTAGATGTCATTTGTGATCAATTTCACTCACTTTGTGGTCAAGTTCACTCACTTCGCGGTCAAGTTCACTGACTTTGTTATCAAGTTCACTCACTTCGCGGTGAATTTTACTCATTTCTCGGTCAATTTTACTCACTTCGCGGTCAATTTCGATCACTTCGCAGTCAAGTTCACTCACTTCACGGTCAATTTCACTCACTTCGTTGTGAATTTCACTCACTTCGAGTTCAGGTTCACTCACTTTGCGGTGAATTTCACTCACTTCATGGTCAATTTCACTCACTTCGCGGTGAATTTCACTCACTTCATGGTCAATTTCACTCACTTCGCGGTCAATTTCAGTCGCTTCGCGTTCAAGTTCACTCACTTCACGGTAAATTTCACTCACTTTGTGGTCAATTTCACTCACTTTGCGGTCAATTTCACTCACTTCGCGGTCAAGTTCACTCACTTCTTGGTCAATTTTACTTACTTTGCGATGAATTTCGCTTACTTTGCGGTCAATTTCACTCACTTCGCGATCAATTTCACTCACTTCGCGGTTAAATTCACTGACTTCGCGGTGAATTTCAGTTACTTTGCAGTCGAGTTCACTCGCTTCGCGGTGAATTTCGCTCCTCGGTCAAGTTCACTCACTTCGCGATGAATTTCACTCACTTCTCAGTTAAGTTCACTCACTTCGGCAATCAATTTCACTTACTTCGTGGTCAATTTAAATCACTTCGCGGTCAGTTTCAATCACTTCATGGTCAAATTTAATGAGCCTAACGTGAAATTCAATGAGCCTAACATAAAATTCAATGAGCCTAATGTGAAATTCAATGAGAGCCTAACATGAAATTCAATGAGCTGAACATGAAATTTAACGAGTCTAACATGAAATTTAACGAGCCTGACTTGAAATTCAACTAGCCTAACGTGAAATTCAATGAGCCTAACATGAAATTCACTGAGCCAAACATGAAATTCAGAATATTAACATTTTATATAGTGATTAATTACATGAGTTTAAAGTTTTTAAGTTTGAGTTGAGAAGAATGCCGGAGCAGCCTAATCGAACTAAAACTTAATATTTATAGTAAAAATGAAAATAAATTGGGCTTTCGGCCATTGATCTAATGGAATCTCGCAAATCCGTTAGGTTATTTGGTTCAATCAGCTTCTCCTACCCCAATATCATATATGATATGTCGAAAAAATAATTCCGGTTTGCAACATACGATTGTTTTAATGTTGGACAAATAGGCAACAAGTCGGGGTTAAGTCGAGGTCGACCTCAACTTACTGCATGTCTGTTCAACCTTAAAACAGTTGTATATTGCAAACCAGAATGAGTTTTTTGACATATCATATAAGATTTTAAGGTAGGAGAAGCTGATTTAGCCAACCAACCTATCAGATTTGCAAGATTCCATCAGATCGTTGGCCGAAAGCCCATTTTATTTTCATTTTACTATAAATATTAAGTTTTAGTTCGATTAGGCTGCTCCGACATTCTTCTCAACTCAAACTTGAAAACTTTAAACCCATGTAGTTAATTACTATATAAGATGTTAATATTGTGAATTTCATGTTCGGCTTGGTAAATTTCATGTTAGGCTCGTTAAATTTCATGTTAGGCTCATTGAATTTTACGTTCGACTCATTGAATTTCACGTTAGGCTCGTTGAATTTCATGTTAGGCTTGCTTAATTTCATGTTAGGCTCATTGAATTTCACGTTAGGCTCATTGAATTTCACGTTAAGCTCGTTGAATTTCACGTTAGGTTCGTTGAATTTGACCATGAAGTGACTGAAATTGACTTCGAAGTGATTGAAATTGACCGCGAAATGAAATTGACCGTGAAGTGAGTGAACTTGATCAAGAAGTGAGTGAAATTTATTGCAAACTGAATAAAATTCACCACGAAGTAACTGAAATTTACCACGAAGTAATTAAAATTCACCACGAAGTGAGTGAACTTAACTGCGAAGTAAGTGAAATTGACCGCGAAGTAAGTAAAATTGACTGCTAAGTGAGTGAAATTCACCATAAAGTAAGTGAAATTGACCGAGAAGTAAGTGAACTTGACCGCGAAGTGAGTGAAATTTACCGCGAGAACGCAAAGTGAGTGAATTTGACTATGAAGTGAGCGAAATTGACCGCGAAGTAAGTGAACTTGAACGCGAAGTAAGTAAAATTTACCATGAAGTGAGTGAACTTGACCGCAAAGTGAGTGAACTTGACTGCGAATGTGAGTAAACTTGATCGAAAAGTGAGTGAAATTCACCAAGCTTCACATGAAATTCACTAAGCCTAACTTGAAATTGACCGAGCTTTAAATGAAATTCACCAAGCTTCACATGAAATTGATGTTAGCCTCGTTGAATTTCATGTTAGCCTCGCTCAATTTCCTTTGAGGCTCGTTGAATTTCATGTAGCTAGGTGGTCAGGCAACAAGATGGGGTCAACCGAATCCAATCGGGATCGATCCCAACTAGCTATATGTCCAACCTTAAAACAGTTGTATGTTGTAAACAGGAATAAGTTTTTCGACATATCATATATGATTTTGGGGTAGGAGAAACTAATTTAGCCAACCAACCTATCGATGGCTGAAAGTCCATTTTATTTTCATTTTTACTATAAATATTAAGTTTTATTTCGATTACGTTGTCATGGCATTCTTCTCAACTCAAACTTGAAAACTTTAAAGAAACTAAAGACAACGATTCACACGATGCATGGGCAGGAGGATGTGAATCACAGATTCAAAGTTTTCAAGTTTGAGTTGAAAGAGGAGATCCAATGTAAACTAAAGCAATTTAATAATACTCATAAACGCTAAAGAAGCCAAAGAGAAGGTAAGTAGTCTCATGTTTGCCTCGCTCAATTTTATGTTTGCCTCATTAAATTTTGTGTTATGCTCACTCAATTTCATGGTAGGATCGTTCAATTTCACGTTAGGCTCGGTCAATTTCATGTTCCGCTCGATGAATTTCAAGTTAGGCTCAGTGAATTGCATGTTAGGCTCGGTCAATTTCAAATTAGGCTCGGTTAATTTCACGTTAGGCTCAGTGAATTTCATGGTAGGCTCGTTCAATTTCAAGTTAGGCTCAATGAATTTCATGTTCAGCTTAGTGAATTTCAAGTTAGGCTCGGTGAATTGCATGTTAGGCTCAATCCATCTGAAGTTAGGCTCCGTCAATTTCATGTTTATCTATGGCTAAGGTTATAATCCGTAGTCATAAGTTTCACGTGAGGGATACAAAGATACAGTAATTTTTAGAAATTGTGTTAATGATAAAGTAAGGCATTTTGGTCTGATAAAAAATGTGCCCGTATAGAAGGGTGTTAATTTGATAACGTAAGTTTGGAGGGGCGAAGAGAGGGCGGTAGCTTATAAGTGAGGCATACAGGGGGGCAAAAACTGAGGACGGTGGCTTAAAAGTTAGGCTCGGTGAAAAAACTGGCTTAAGAGAAAGGGATTGGCTACTCCCCAGCCATTAGCCAATGGCTGGTGGGAGCACCCCTCCGTGGGCCCCACCACGATATATGTGTTTCATCCATGCCGACCACCCATTCTTCCATATCATTTTATGGTATTAGCTCAAAAATGAGGTTGATGCAAATCTCAAGTAGACCGCATACTGTTGATTGAAAGCCCACCATTAAAAACTTATTGGGGCCACAGAAGTTTTGGATGAAGCTATATATATATCCCTTCTTCCACGGCTGTATGACAGGTTAGATGTCAAATAACCATTACAGTGGACTCTAGGAGGTTTTTAATGGTGGAAATTCAATCACTACTATTTTCCCATGGTGTGGTCCACCTGAGAATTAGATTTACCTCATTTTTGGTTTAAAGCCCTAAAATTATCTTTCAAAATGAATGATCGGCATGGATAAAACACATACATCATGGTGGGGTCCACATAGCACCGACCACTAGCCACCTGGCTGGTGGCGGCGTCTGGACTAAAGAAACATCATGATGGGCTCCAATATCTTCCAGAGCAAGCGAGCCTACTCTTGATGCAATTCCTGAATGTAGATCCAATTGATTCGGAGAACCACCCAGGCCATTGAATCCAACTGTGGGGCCCACCGTCTTGCACGTATTTTATATCCACTGTGTCCATCCATTTTTCTTGCTCATTTTAGGGCATGAGCCTAAAAATAAAGATCCAAATCTTACACGGACCACACCATAGGAAACACTGCTGATTGAATGCCCACCATTAAAAACTTCCTAAGGATATAAAACAAATATCTCACAGTGGGCCCACAGTCATGGATCCATCAAGGTTGGAGGTTCCCAGGATCCACCGAATCCAAGACCCAATTCCCCCTATTTGCCCGAAGCGGATTGCGTGGAGACCCTACCACGACGGACAGACTTGTGCTGTGACCCGACGTGGCGGGAGTTGTGTATCAGGATTTCTTGCTACGCCCCCACTGATTCCTGTGGTGTGGTCCACTATTGCCAAAAAGACTAACATCCAAAGTTCAATGGTATGCATTCAATCCCTGTGCTGTGGTCCACTTGAGCTTTAGATCCTCCTCATTTTTGGGCTCATGCCTAAAATGATCTAGCAAATGGATGAACGGTGTGGATAAAAGGCGTACATCATGGTGGAGCCGACAGAGCTCTGACACCAGCCAAACCGCATCCTTCCATCTGTATGTCTGCCACACTCTACTATATTTCAACGACTCTCCTCCCATCAGCTTGAAGAAGTAGAAGAAAGGGAGGTTGGAGTTTGCAATGGGGAAGAGATTCCACGTATTTGAAAAGAAATACACGCAAAAGCAGAGACAGTGAGGATTGGTAAACACCAACTTCGGCGAGGCCATGAAGTCGGACCACCTTGATGTATGTGTTGTATATCTAGACCAGCTCACTTTAGGGCATGGACCCAAACATAAAGCCAATCCCCATATCTCAAGTTGACCACACCACAAGGATGAGTGATGTACATGCGCGTGTGAACACAACTCTCCCTTAGCCAGTGGTTTTACCCAAGCTCAAGTTTCCAACTCAACAGAGGAAAGCCTCCCATCCTTTGACCGATGTTCACATACATTTAAGGTAGATCCATATATTAATTAATAACATGTCCATACATAACCCATGATCTACAAACAAAATCATTGACCAATGGTCAAGATCATCACATTGGCTTTTGAGTGGACGTAACACTAACAATGGCCCACCAGGAATAATTGTGAAATGATCCTTCCCATGCCTCAGCTCTCATACTGAACTTTATGGATCAGATCAAGATGCAAAATGCATCGCGGCTTTCCAAATGTCTTTACATACACAACTGCTCCGTCAATTTCGCCGAGGCCACAGCCTTATTTTCTGGGTCTCTGCTGGACTCAAGCTCTGCATATAAAATCTAGGACTGAGGGTAACTCCTGATTGCAATTGCAGGAACCGATCCAAATGGCACTACACACTGTAGTGCATCTCCTGAAATTACAAAATGATGTGCTCCTCGCATCTTCTGTGAAGCCAACCATCAGCTGATGCTTTGGCCAAATATGATGTTTCCCCTTTTTTGGTATGCATGGAAAGTATAGATTATCTAGCTCGGCTTGGTCCCTGAGCCTGTCTGGCCAGCTCGAGCAGAGTTTCAGCTCAATCTTTCGAGCCAAGTTTGAGCCTACGAGTTGAGTTTGAGTTTAGATTTTAGGATTTTTAATGTATATAATATATATTATAATATATATAAATTTTTTTATAATTTATTTAAAGATAAATACTTACAAAATATTTATATTAAGTGAACCCTATCTAAGTCGAATCGATTCGAACCAAATCAAGTTCGAGTTGAGTTGAGCTTTAGTCTAAGCTTGGACCCAAGCTCAAAATTTTTTCGAGCTCAAAAAATCAGCTCGACTCGACTTGAACCCAGTTTCGAGCTGAGTCGAACGGAGCTTTTTCGAGTCGAGTTGAGCGAGTTAACCGAGCTAACTTAGTTTGTGTACAGCTCTAACAAAACGGCCACACAAGGATTACGTGGCTGAAACAGTTTCACTTCTCTACTTATTGATGAATAAAGGTAATGATAGTAGTTCTCTAACCTTGTATTTGATTGCTTATGATTGTGCATCAAGTATGATGCAGCGTGCTGTCGATGCAAACACTTGAAAAATGAGGCATATGAAATCTTGAACACTTGAAACTGCGACCTGCAAGCTCTGACTGCCTCTAACATAATTTAGTGCCAACTCAGATTGATGTAGTGGGTACAGGTAGCTGCTTGTATTGTACATCCTCACAAAAATATCAGAGAGAGCAAAGGCACAGCTAATCTAGCTCCCCTGGATTATAAAAGAAAAAAGAGGAAAAAATTTATATATAAAAAAAAAAGACAACAACAACCAAACAAAACAACAAAAAACAAAGGCTCTGAAAAGAATCTGCCATGAAAAATCATCACCTGAACATTGCACCAAAACCACACAGGACATGATTCAGATAAGTAAAACCATGACTAGCATTCGGCCATTTAACATCCACATACAATATATGGTGTGTGAAACGAAGTAGATGTTTGCAACATAGGATGTTTTTCTTGATTGCAGCACTCAGAAAGAGTTCAGATGTTCTGCATTGATGGTCAGAGCAAGCCATCTGGGATTTTACTTCTTGCAAATGTTCAGAATTCAGTGGGTAGCAGGAAGATTGATCTTTTGATGTCATTACAGGCTGGACTGCCAGTCCAATTTCAGAAAGGGGAAGCTTTGTCTGGAAACTGATCCCAAACACTCTGTTTTGTTTTGAAAGGTAACTGAAGTATATTAAGAAGAGGAAAAACGCAGAACAAAAACAAACACCCAAAGAAAGAGAGAAAGGAACAAAAAACAACAAGAAAACGAAAACAGCAACAAGAACTGAGGAGGGAAACAAAATCACTGAGATGGCGAAGCTGTTAAGCTCCTAGGAATAAGAGATCATCATCCAATAAATCAGAAATATTTGCAGCCCATTCAATCACGAAACGTTTAGCTTTAGAAGCAATGGCCTCAGCTGGAGTAGAGCAGTTCCTAAAACATCTGTCGTTGCGTTCAGCCCAGACTGCCCACCAAATGGCGAGGAGGGCCATTCTCCAAATCCTGGTCTTCTTCTTCCCAATCTTGCTGCCGTGCCAGGCTTTAAGGAGAAGGTCGACAGTGCCCAGGAAACACCAAGAAATTTGGAAGCGAGAAAGAAATTCCACCCAAATGATAGAAATGAAAGAGCAGTGGGTCAGTAAATGATCGACCAATTCTGAGGATTTCATACATCACAGGCAAATATTGGGGAGCATCATCCCTTTCTTCGACAAGTTATCGACCATGAGGATTTTGTTTTTAGCTGCCAACCAACTGAAAGCTATAATCTTTGGAGGGGCTGAGTAATACCAGACGTGAGCAGGAAATTGGTCAGATAAGATATTTGAGGAAGGATGGGGCTGATTGTAGAAAGATTTGACAGTGAAGGAGGATGATTTATCCAGCTTCCATATGATTCTATCTTCCATATCCTGCTTAGGAGTGACTTTGTATACGCAGTCCAACAGATTCACGAGCTCAGGGATCTCCCAATCCTCCAGATTTCTTCTGCACCTTAAGTTCCAAGCTGGCTTGTTGTTTTGGTAAGAAAAAACATCAGCCACAGCTTCATCTTGGTTGTAGGCGAGACAAAACATTAGCGGGAAAGAGTCTTTTAATGGATTGTCCCCCACCCAGGTGTCCTTCCAAAATCGGATGCGGCTGGCTTTACCTAACTCAAACGCAATTCCTTTAAGAATCTCCTTCTTGAGACGGATAATGCCCTTCCAAATGGCTGAAGCTCTATACGTCGACGAATCTTTCATCCACCAGCCACCAGCCACCAGCCGAAGTTCTGTATTTGCTCTTAATCACCTTGTTCCAGAGACTGTCTTTTTCCACCCCTAAACTCCAAATCCACTTCCCTAGAAGAGCCCTATTCATCTTCCTCATATCTTTAATGCCTGCCCCACCCTCTTTGCACTGTTTGCACACCTGATTCCACTCCAAGAGGTGGAATCTCTTCATGTTCTCTTTCCCGTGCCATAAGAAATCACGTCTTAACTTGTCAATGGAGCCCAAGACAGAGGACGGACATCTAAATAGGCACATAAAGTACAAAGGGAGGTTGGAGAGAGCTGACTTGATAAGAGTCAGACGACCACCCAATGATAGGAAACGGCATTGCCATTTAGCTAGAAATTTCTCAAATCTTATGATAACCTTGTTCCATAGAGAGATTGGGGGAGGGCCAATGCAAAGCGGGAGACCCACATACGAAGTTGGGAAGGAGCCTGAAGAGCAACCAAAACACGAGGCGAGCAGGGAGACCTCTTCTTCTTTCAAGTTGACCCCATAAATTCTGGATATGTTCATATTAATTTTGAGCCCGGAAACTGCCTCAAAGCCTGTGTTATGGGGTATTTGGAGAGAGAAATTCTAAAATCTTTGAAGGCAGTCTCCTCTTATACCTCCCTCAGTTGGAAATTGCTTAATGGATTTTAGGGCTGCCCGACTCTATTGGGTTCTTGGTTTCTTCAATTCAGAGAGGCTGGGAAGCTCTTGCCTTTGGGTGATGATTTCCTGGTGGGGTAGCCAGATGGGGTTGCCTGGCTTGTATTTGGCTGTCTTTTGCCTTTTTGTGTGGCACTTGATGTAGCTGCCTGCGCAAGGCAAGGTGATGAGATGGACAACTCTAACTTTCATGGTTGGAGTCATCATTTTCTTTCCCCCTCTTTTGTTCACAAATGAAACAATCATCAACAAGGAAAGGGGTGGGGGGGTGCTCTGCATATGACAACAGAAGCAGTCATCAAAGCTTAGAGGCTTCCACAAAATCCTGTGAATGAATATTATGATACAAACTGAATAGCTTCTTCTTTTTCTTTTAATGAATGGGTCATTTTATTATTTAAAAACAGAAAACATGAAGTACAGCAAGGGGTGCATCCCTAATACATCACACAACCCATCTCATTGCTTGATTGCATTTCCCAAAGTCACAGAGATAATCCCCACCTAGCAACTAAATTTGATAATGCTAGTGGCCTCTCTTCTGAACCTCCCTTTAGCCAATCTATCCGCTCTCTCGTTGCATCACATTGAATGTGCGAACACACCACCTCCAGCACTGCGCAAAAGTCCCTCACCTCTTCCATCAGATCCTCAACCTCACATGGGCACCCGCTGACAGCCATGCAAGAGCAACCCTAGAATCAACTTTGATGACTCCCTTGTATCGCAGGAAGTTTAGAAGGCAAATTGGCATAACAGAGAAATTGATAATGTCCCATACAAGAATTAAACTCGCTAAGATGTACTGGTTCTGCACCTACTAGATGTGAGAACCAGGCTTGAGTCTTGCTGATGCACTGGTTTCTGTCCTGCATGAACACACTATGTAATCCAGACTGGAGGGGGAAAAAGGAAAGAAAAGAAAAAAAGAACTACACTTGTGAAGGTAGCTTTTCTACTTTGCTATAGCTGATTATTTAAAAGAAATTCATGTTTTTAAAAATAAAAAATAAAAATAAATATTAAATGAACAAGTTGGTTGCACATGTAAAAAATGGCTTTTTGAAGAGTCTTAGCAATCAGTATTGATGGGTATTAACACATCAACAGTGTAGATATCATGAGATCAAAGAGAATCGGGAGCTGAAACCTCAACAGTTCATCATTATAGTTAGCTGACAACCATGCACATGTTTTCCACAGTAAAAACTATAACAGTAGGATATTCAAGCAAAAAAGCAGTTCCAACAGGTGATATTGCAGGTTTCTTGACATGAAACCAACTACAGAGACTAAAAACAGTCCCATACCATACGTTTATAAACTTAAAAAATTAGGGAAAATGATAACAAACCGATGGATGCAAATGAAGAGGTCTGCTGGCAAAACGGGTGGTACAGATGCCAATCTGGCAGGTGTGGGTAAGGATGCAACTCGGGCATGTCAGGGGTTGGGGTAAGGGTAAACCCGAGCCCAAGCCAACCTCAAGAGGACAGGCTGAGGTCCAACCCATCCCAAGCTACCCAATCTGAGGCGACCCTAACATAATTTGGGTTGGGGAGGGTTGACGCCATCAACTAGTACTCTGACAAATAAAATCAAACATCTGGAAATCAATTTATTTGTCAGACATCCAGGCCATTAATCAGCTAGCTAGTGCACAATATGAACATGCAACGGACCAAAAGTAATGTTGGTTTGCTAATTAGGCAAGTTAAACATGCATGAAAAAAATGGGCGTTTAGAAAGAAAAGTCCAACTGTTTAATGTTCAAATTTCATCTGAAGATGGTGGTGGTCAAAATCATCTGTTCAGCATAATTTTGTTACTGTGGGCAACATGGCATTAAGTCCACAACATGGATGATTCCGATCATTTGACCACTCAGCATGCAAGCCCTAGTCAATTCCTATGATTATTCCAATTATTCTAAGAATGAATTTGGACGATGAAGAAATGGAAGATTTCCATGCCCTCCAGTTCATGCGTTGCTCAGCAAGGTTCACCTATCACCTTTGTTAGCAGACACTAGATCTTGGAAATGGGATCTTCCGGCAGGTTCATAGCTAGATACTTCCTTCGAAACTTATCAAGTGACAAGAAAGTATACTGCTCCAAACCGTTAACCCCACGCGCGCACAAGAAGTGCAGCATTTATGGGGTTAGCAGTTGGACAAAATTTAATAGTCAAAAAACTGCAATGCCCTGGTATGCTCCTCCCAACCAGATGTATTATGTGCAAAGGACGCGAAGAAAGAAGTCATCGTCTGTTCCTTCACTTTGGAGGAGCAGCTCTTCAGTTGGAGTCCAGTCCTCTTATTGGCAGGGGCAAGACCCGTTGGTGCATGGTGCCTTTTGCTATCTGCTGGGAGATTTGGAAAATAAATAAACTCCATAATATTCAAAGATATTCAGATCCCCACTACTACTAGGGCTGCCAACAGGCCAGGTTCGGAGGTTCGGGACAGAATGAGGTCTGTCCAAGCCCATCCTGCAAAGTAAAACCCAGGCCCAAATCCAGCCAAGGCCCTTGATGGGCCAAGACAAACAAGCAAGCCTGGCCCATGATGATTGTGCATGGCCCAGGCCCAGGCCCCAGTCCAGCTCAAGCCTAAGGCTGGCCACCCTCTTTCGTGCACGATCTAGGATGTTCATTTGGCGGGCCCAATCATGCATGATATTGATAAAATTGCCATTGAAACCTATAATGGGTTGAGCCAGGCCAAGCTGAGGGCTCTTAAATGCAGCCTACGCTCAGCCTGATTAGTAAATGGGCTTACATTTTAGGCTCAGGTCTGGGCCTCAGGCCCGGTATTTCAAAACCAGCCTGGCCCAAAGTAGCCCAAGCCTGCTCAGCCCATTGACAGTCCTAACTGCTGCCCCGCTGGACAAAATGGAAAGGGCGATTTCCGATTGGGCCACATTATCTCCTAAGTTTGCAGGGTTGTCGACTTCACAGATTGGGTGAGATTGGTTAGCTTTGTGGTTTAATGAATCAGCTTGGTTAAACACTTCGTTTAACTCATTTATCTTGCCCCTTCAGTTTTATGTTGATTTTCTTTATTTAATCCACAACATGGACAGTTCCAATCATGATCCTTATTTTCCATGCAAGCCATGATTTTATTTCTATATCATGTATAGAAGTCATAACTTATATTTATATGTAATGCATGTAAAGTTGGTTTGGATTGGGTGGAGCTGCACAAGTCCTCAACCCAAGCCCAACTAAACCTGGGGTTGAGTCAAGGATTTTCAGCCCCCAAGCCAACCTCCGACTCAAAGTTTTGAGTTGAGCCAGTCAGGTTCAGGTTGAACCCAACCCTAGGTTTGAGACATCTAACAGGTGCGTGAGGTGGGTACTGCAGCGAAGATGACCATGCACACAATCCAAGTTGCAACCCTAGGCAGGCCCGCTGGATGACTAGACTGGACTGGCCTGGCCTGGCCTGATTCTTTTGCCAGGTTCATTTCCACTGTGAGACCCACCTTATGAACTGCCCGGATGTCCACCACACTTGCCAGTTTGGCAATGTGCTGCATGCTAAGGTGTGTGTGGTGAAGGTGCAAGTGGGGCTAGCAAACATTTACAAAGAATCATGGACAAAGAAAGCACCGGACTGTAAGAAGTTTCCCTCTCCATGATCAATGAATCATGAACTGTATTCAATCAATGTTGAAAGAGAACTGAAGTAATCGTGTAAAGATTAATATACAAGTCTGGGATTACCTGTTTTCTAGCTGATCACCATGAGCTGTGATTTTCGAACAGTGAAAGGTTGTAAAAAGCATAACAATGATCATCCTCAGAATCATCTGTTGATTTCCATGTTATTGTATATCTCAATTGTGCACCAAGTTGGGTAAAATCCATTACGGTACATTTCTTCCATCCATCTCTCAGCATCCTTTCGTCTACCATGTTTGCAGAAACCATGTACAATAATGTCATAAGTCCATCGGTTAGGCTCATAACCTTTCTTCCTAATCCTATTAAATAACTCACAGGCATAGTCCATTCTCCCCTCCATTGTTAGTGCTCTCACTATCATATTGTAAGTATAAATATCAACTGGAAAGAACTGTTCGACCACTTCTTCCAATTTGTCAAGATGTTCCTTCATTCTGATACCACCAGAGAATGCACCCACAAGCTGGCCAAGCATCAAATTTCTTGACTGAGCCGCTGCCCCATCTACGTCTCCTGACTGAACCCAAGCTCGGTTAAGCTCTCGATTCTTCAAAGTGTGCAACAAAAGCACATTGCAAATGAAAGAAGAGACTTGACGACCGGTTTCCTCAAAGTCCTTAAGAACCTTCACAACCATATCATAATTCCCAGCTGTGCATAGCACATGTACAAGCTCCTCGTAGCAATGGAGGCTCGGAATTAATCCCTTTTCCCTCACCTCCCTCCACAGCATTAGTGCCAGCTCTGGTCTGCCTGCCTGGCAAAGACCCACAATCATAATATTGTAAAGCCTGTTGCTGGGCTCTTGTTTCTTGCACAAGTCATTAAAGAAATTCAGAGCGTCAGCGATCCGTTTGCTTTTCAAATAGCTCTGCAGCATGAGAATGTTGGTGTCTATATTGGGTTGGATGCCTCTATTCACCATTCTCTCCAACACTTCCCTTGCGAGCTCAGGTTTCCTGCCGTGCCCAGCCCCGCCAATGAAGTAGTTGTAAATGCGACGATCATGTTTGTGGCAAGACAACTGTATGTCAAGCAAGTTCAGAACCTGATCCAAATTACCCAATTCACAAAGGCAACCAATAACAGCTCGATACAAGCTCCGGGTTGGAACATGACCGCTCTCTTGCATTTCAAGCAGAAGCCTCGAAGCCATATCTCCCCTTCTTAAATTGCTAAAGCCACGTATGAGATTAACATAAGTATACCTATTCAGCACACTACCTGTTTGATTAAATTTCACAGGCACCATATAGCCCTGCTCTGCCTTTCCGGCCTTGCACAGGGCAGATATATACTGGACACAAACAGCATTGCTTGGCTTGATATTCCTCTGCAGAGCAATGTCAACAAGCTTGTCCATCTTATCCAACTTCCCTTCCCTGCACAGCGCGTCTGCGAGAATATCAAACGTCCGTTTTCCAGGGAAGTACCCTTGCTTCAAAGAATCCTCTAACACATGGCAGGCCTCATCGGTGCTCCCATCCCCGACAAGTGCATTGATCAGACAGTTAAACGCCAAGCTATTTGGCGTAAGCCCAATCTCCAGCCTCGAAGTATACAATTCGATTGCCACATCGACCATCCCAGCTTTACAGAAGAAACATAGAGCCGCATTCATGGTAAGCTTATCTGGCGATATCCGCCCCTCCCTCATCTCGACAAGCAGATCATACACTTCATCGAGCCTATTCTCGATCAATAGCCCACAAATCAGCTTATTATAGCAGAAAACCTCAGGAACATAACCTTCCATCTTACTCTTACTATGAAAGAAATCCATTGCAGTATCGACCTGCCGTGAATCGATCAGCTCCTGTATCCAAACTCTGTAAGCGGGTCCCATCCGAACCTTCCCAGACTTCCCGAATTCCTCAATCAGGCCACAAGCTTCCTCAAATTTCTTCTGCTTACAGAGAGCTTCAACGAGCACGCTGAGGATGTGTTCATTGATAAAGTCACGGTTTGTCTCCAACTCACGCAGATACAATTCAGCCTCGTCAAGCCTGTTCTGCTTGCAGAGATTCTTCATTCGGATACAACACGTGACATCATTTTCCAGGCCCCTCATCGTAATCTGCTTCAAGACAATGTCAACGACATCGAAGCTTTTCTCCTCAACGAGTGCATTCAAAAGGACATGGTATGTGAAGGTATCAAGGTCGAGGCCCTGGAAGCGCATTCTGCCGAACAGCTGGAGTGCGACCTCGAGCTTGCCAGCGACAGCATAGCCCATGACGAGCGTGTCGAAGAAGCGGACCCGGGAGCGCTGACCCTGGTGGGCGAAGGCCCCGAGCCAGTCGAGCATGACGGACATGAGGCGGGCCTGGGAGAGGATTTTGAAGATGGCATGGTAGGTCGCCCGGGTGTGGCGGAACCCGGGCTGGCGACCCGCCCAGTCGAAGAATTTGAGGCAGGGGAGAACGTCGGACCGTCCGTGTCTGAGGACCCGAATGACGAACGGCTCGGAGAGGTAGAGGCCGAGGCGGGAGAGCGCGGGGCCAGCCGCAGAATCGTCGTGGGTGGTGAGGATCTTGAAGATGAGATCGAAGAGGGAATCGTCCTCGTCGCGGGATCGGAACCATTCCTTGAAGGAGGAGGCGATGTCTTTGGGATCGAGGTCGAGGTGATGGTTGTCGTGGGCGACGGACGGTGCGATGGATGGGAGGAAGGGCAGATGGAAGGAAGAGGAGAAGGTGGAGATGAGGAGCAGCCTGTGGCTGACGATAGGGGAGAGCAAACACCGCACTGCGGCGTATTTTAGCATTAGCGGCTGTCTGTTTTAGGGGAGCCCTACCAGCATTTGGGTTTCTGGGCTGAGCGGAGGTTAAGTTTCAGGGTGTCGGTAAAAGGGGAGGAGAGAGTGGCGACGTTTCTTATAGGGATCGCACGTATAGGATTGATGTGGCTCCGGCCTACCCAAGACGGTGCGCCCTTAACGTGGGCCCACCTTGATGTAAGAATGTTATATCCACGCCGTCCATCTGTTTTGCCGGTACATTTTAGCATATGAGCCCAAAGATGAAGTAGCTCTCATTCTCAGATGGATCATTCCGTAGGAAACAACTGTGATTGATCATTAATGGGCCATGAAAGTTTTGGATCAAGCTAATCAACTGTAGGGCCCTTACTCTTACCGGGGTGGTAGACTCATTGGAGTTTCAACACCAGGTCAAGGATTCGAGTACCCATGGTGGTGAAATTTCACGGTGTGCGTGTGTGAGGTGTGTGTGTGTTAAAAATCAATGGTTTTTTAAAAAAATAAAAAATGAAAAAATTCAGAGTTTTCAAAATTTCAGGATTTTTCCGCAAAAACTCTTTTTAAAATTTTTTGAATTAAAAAGTGTGGTGTGTGCTTTGTTCCACATCAGAAATGGTTGAAATCTTTTTGAAGTTTATATGAGATGTTGAGAAGAGTATTCTTACTTGGAGCTTTTGAAGGAGATGAAATCAGGTTACGCACTAGAACACACGTACGCACGTGCGCGCGCTCAAACTCGGGCACGGGCACAGGCGTGGGCAGTGAGGCAGTGTGGTTGTAGTGGCGCTAGATGGTGCACTTTGCACTTCGCACGTGCTCATCGTGTCGCAGAAACAGCTCTATGCCTTGAAACGTTCGGCAGTTTTAGAAAACGACTCTATGCCTTGAAAGCCTAACAGTTCGAAAACGGACGGGCCATGATGATCCAACGGTCAAATCCTTTAATTCGATGACCAGAAACATTTATGATTAATGGAAAATGGCCAAAAATATTTTTCAAACGTTCTAGACCATCGATAGCATCTGGCAACGGACCACTACACGATGCCTATATAAACTAGACCATTCCAGTCCGATTTCATCATCTTAACACAACCATCTTTCCCATCATCAGATATAATCCATAGCGTCAACATAAAATACTTAGAACATCTCCACCATCAGTGTCTATCAGAAGAAATTCGCTAAAATTGTTCCACAATGGACCCATCGTGATTGTTGCACGCTGGATCCAGAAGGCTTGTCTTATCCTGAAAGCAATTCGCCTGTAACCCATCAGCAGTAGATAAGGGGGCGAATCACGCTTTAAGGACAGCGTATTTGATACGTGATTCAGCCTAGTGAATTTCGAATTAATTTATTTTATTTTTAGTGTATCCAAAAATCATGTTTCCAACAATCTTAAAGCATGATTAGATGGACACTGAAAGTGTTGCATCAATCAAATTGATGAACCAAGATCTGATCCGATTGGACTGATTCGATGGTTCAAGTTTCACTAGATGGCAGGACAAGCTAAAATTCCTGTTGACTGCTCTGAAGATTTTCTACATCCTGGACCCAACTCTCCAGCCAAAAGACATTGATACTCCTGAATAAGTTGCTGCTAAGATCAAGCGACAAGAAGATGAACTGTTGTGTCGTGGCCACATCCTCAATGCGCTCTCTGATCGGTTGTATGATTTGTACACGGGGACCACATCAGCTAAAGAAATTTAGAGCACGCTGGAATACAAATACAAGGCTGAAGAGGAAGGTACACAGAAATTTCTAATTGCCAGGTATTTCGACTTCACGATGGTAGACAATCTACCGCTGCTTGCCCAAATTCAAGAACTGCAGCTTATTGTAAATAAAATAAAAGCCATAAAAATTGATCTTCCTGAAACCTTTTAAGTCGGGGCTATAATCGCAAAATTACCTCCGAGGTGGAAAGATTACAGAAAGAAACTACTGCATAAATTCGAAGAGTTTACCCTAGAACAAATCCAGAAGCATCTTCGTATTGAAGAAGAATCTCGTAACCGAGACAAAAAGGATGACGCTAATGGTACATCCTCATCCAAGATGAACGCAGTAGAATGACCATCCCAAAATAATGAGAAAGCTGATTCTTTTAAACCTAACAAAGATCAAGAGAAATTCAAGAAAATCCAAAAGAAGAAAAATGGCAAACCTAAGGGAGCTTGCTATGTCTACGACAAGACCGGGCATTTCGCTCAAGTCTGTAGGGACCGAAAAAAGCCTAAGAAAGAGGCTAATGCAGTAAACGATGAAATCATAGCCATGGTCACAGAAGTGAACCTAGTTCAAGAGAAAATTCCTGGTTGGTGGTATGATACAGGTGCCACAGTCCATATATGTAATGATCGATCTGCCTTAAAAAACTATGAAGACGAGACTAATGGTCAGGAGGTTCAAATGGAAAATGAAGGACGATCGAAAGTTGTAGGCAAAGGAACTATGAAATTACTCTTTACCTCTGAAAAAAATATAATTCTGACTAACGTACTGCATGTCCCAAACATAAGGAGGAATCTTGTTTTAGGGGATCTCTTAAGCAAGCATAGGATTAGAGTTGTGTTTAAATCAGGCAAGCTGATCTTGTCTAAAAATGAAAACTTTGTGGGTAAAGGATATGCTTGTAATGGGATCATCAAACTATCTTTGAATGAAAAGAATTCTTCTGCTTACTTGATTGAGTTTGTAATGCTATGGCATGGTAGACTAGCCCATATTGGCTACAGTACCATAAAACTTATGGCTAAAAATGGTCTAATATCATACAATGATAGTGACAACGATAAATGTGAAGTATGCATACAGTCTAAAATAATCAAGAAACCATTTCCTAGTGTTGAGAGATCATCTCAAATATTAGACCTAATGCATACTGACGTATGTGAACTTAATGGCGTTCTTACCCATGGAGGTAAAAGGTACTTTATAACATTTATAAATGATTGTTTAAGATATGTATATATATATCTGTTAAAATCGAAAGATGAAGCATTTAATGCATTCAAGATCTATAAAACTGAAGTAGAAAATCAGTTAGATAAACATATTAAAATCCTTCGGAGTGACCGAGGAGAAGAATATTTTTCTAATGATTTTTCTAACTATTGTGAAGAACACGGCATAATACATCAGTGCACAACACCTTATACACCACAACAAAATGGTGTAGCAGAAAGAAAAAATAGGATATTAGTAGAAATGATCAACTCAATGCTAATACAAGCACAGTTGCCATTAAACCTATAGGGAGAAGCACTGTTAGCTGCATGTCATGTTTTAAACCGAATTCCATCTAAAAAAATCAAGACCTCTCCATACGAAATATGAAAAGGAAGAAAACCAAACATAGGGTATCTTAGAGTGTGGAGGTGCCATGCATACTGAAGAACGCCATAATCTAAAAGAACTAAGTTAGGTCCAAGAGCTATCAAGTGCGTTCTTGTAGGATATGCACAACATAGTAAGGCGTATAGACTTCTAGACATAGACACCAATGTAATCATAGAGTCTAGAAATATAGAGTTCTTTAAGAATTTGTATTCACGGAGAAAAAGAATGTTGAGATTCAATTTCCTAATGAAACTATAAAAGAAACTCATATAGAAGAGAATACACCAAGTGAACCTCGTAGGAGTCAAAGAACAAGAGTAGAAATGAGTCTTGATCCTGATCAAATAGACTCTCAGCGACCCTCCTTTCATCTGGTTGAAGGTGATTAGGAAAATACCTATAATTTTAACTATAGAAAATGAACCTAAAACCTTTAGTGGAGCTATGTCTTCAAGAGATTCCGCTTTCTGAGAATAAACCATTAATGATGAAATGGATTCCATAATGTCTAACCAAACATGGAAATTAGTAGATCTACCTTCAGGTTCTAAACCAATAGGATGTAAGTGGGTATTTAAGAAAAAATATGACACAGATGGTACAATTTAAACCTTTAAGGCAAGATTAGTTGCTAAGGGTTTTTGACGGAAGGAAGAAATCGATTATTTTGACACTTATTCACCAGTAGCTCGATTAACATCGATTAAGATTTTATTCGCTCTGGCATCCATACATCATCTTCATATTCATCAAATGGACGTGAAGATAGTATTCCTGAATGGTGATCTCGATGAGAAGGTCTATATGGAACAACCAGAAGGGTTTGTTCTACTAGGAAATTAAAGAAAAATGTGTAGACTCGTTAAGTCTTTGTATGGATTAAAACAAGCACCAAAATAGTGGCATGATAAATTTGATTCTAAAGTTCTGTCTTATGGTTTTGAACATAATATTGCTGATAAATGCATATATTCAAAAGTATGTAATGATTATATTGTAATCATGTGCTTGTATGTAGATAATATGTTAATAATCAGTAACAAAATGGAAGGTGTAACTGAAACCAAAAAGTTTCTCTCTTTAGTTTTCAAAATGAAGGATCTTGGACAAGTGGATACCATATTAGGTATCAAAGTTAAAAAACATAGTGGGGGTTTTGCATTATGCCAGTCTCATTATATTAAGAAAATAATAAACAAGTTTAATCACTTGAAAATTAAAGAGGTAAAAATATCGTTTAATCCAAGTATTAAGTTAAAAGAAAACAGTGGAAGAACAGTTGCACAACTAGAGTATGCTAGTGCTATAGGCAGTCTTATGTATGCAATGCAATGCACAAGACCAGATATAACATACGCTGTAAGTAAACTAAGCAGGTTTACGAGTAATCCAAGTGTTGAACACTGAAAAGCAATAAGTAGAGTTCTAGGTTATCTTAAAGAAATCAAAAAACTAAGGTTATTTTACTCAGAATTTTCGGCAGTGTTGGAAGGATATACCGATGCAAGTTGAGTGTCGGGAACAACAAGTCCACTACATGGTGGATATTCACTCTAAGAGATGCAGCTGTATCTTGGGGATATAAGAAATAAACTTACATAATGCACTCAACTATGGAATCTGAGTTCATAGCTCTAGCTGCTACAGGCAAAGAGGCTGAGTGGTTAAGGGATCTTCTATTAGAAATCTCATTTTATGTGAAGCCTATACCGACTGTTTCACTTTATTGTGATAGTGAAGCCACTCTAGCGAGAGCCTATAGTGGTACCTATAATGGAAAGTTTAGACACATAAGTTTGAAACATGACTATATAAGGCAATTGAT
Source organism: Magnolia kwangsiensis (assembly GCA_037074715.1). Classification (NCBI taxonomy): domain Eukaryota; kingdom Viridiplantae; phylum Streptophyta; class Magnoliopsida; order Magnoliales; family Magnoliaceae; genus Magnolia; species Magnolia kwangsiensis. The sequence goes on along the minus strand of CM073589.1, from coordinate 8,207,913 downwards.
TTAAGATGAAATCATTGCGATCTCATATGTAAAGTCGAGTAAAAACTTGACTGATCCTTTTACTAAACCTCTTACGAAAGAGGTAGTAAGGACAACAACTAGAGGGATGAAGTTGAAACTCTTTACTCAAAGTTTTACCAGTGAAAGAAACTCAACCCAAAATTAAAAAATCTCTAAATATTAGGTTTAATGGGTAACAACAATTCAGTGATAAGTGAAAAGTTTCAGCACTAAATAAATTAATAACCTCATCCAGGATGATAGTGCTAGCTGTTATAAAAGAGGGATGAGTATTAAACTCCTAATGAAATCCAGTCAAATAGGATAAGTGTTTTAATGGAAACAGTGGAAGGATTTGACCTATGTGAACGTAGAAGTGGTGCCGCTTCTCATGAGAGCTAGAGTTATCTCGGAATCGTTCATGAAACAGAATAAGCACATGACCATTAATAGTGCTAAGAGAGATTATGAAGGAAAACCTAACGCAGGAGCTATTATGTATGTGGCATTTTCAGTTATATCATACATGAATAACTGGTTCAATGCTGCGGCAACCAGAAATTTAAAAATAACTTTAAGATATTTACACTTAGGAAAGATTCAAATTACAAGATATCTTTCTTTATATATAATAACTATTATTATTCTGAGAGATTTTTTATTTTTTAAAAAATCAGTGGGGGATTGTTGAAAATCATTAGTTTTTCAAAATAATAAAAATTCAAAAATTTAAAATTTTCAAAATTTCAGAATTTTCCCGCCAAAACTCTTTTTGAAATTTTTTGAATTAAAAAGTGTGATGTGTGCTTTGTCCCACATCGAAAATGATTGAAATTTTTTTGAGGTTTATATGAGATGTTGAGAAGAGTATTCTTACTTGGAGCTTTTGGAGGAGATGAAACCAGGTTGCATGTTCCAGTGCGTAGCACTGGAACACATGCACGCACGCGCGCACTCTCGGGCTCGGGCACGGGCGTGGGCAGTGAGGTAATGTAGTGGTAGATGACGCACTTTGCACTTCGCACGTACACATCGTGTCCCAGAGTAGTCGCTCCTTCGCGACCTTACGCGAGACGGTGCGATGGGTCTGGTCCATGCCTTAGGGTGGTGTGGATCTGAAATGAGCCTGGATTTTATAGATGACTGAAAACGGTCGGATCTTAAATTCAAAACGTTCAGCAGTTTCAAAAAACGGCTCTATGCCTTGAAAGCCTAACGGTCCGAAAACGGACGGGCCATGATGATCCAACGGTCAGATCCTTTGATCCGACAACCAGAAACGTTTATGATTAATGGACAATGGCCAAAAACTTTTTTCAAACGTTCTGGACTATTGATAGCATCTGACAACGGACCACTACAGGATGCCTATATAAACTGGACCATTCCAGTTCGATTTCATCATCTCAACACAACCATCTTTCCCGTCATCGGATATAATCCATAGCTCCAACATAAAATACTTAGAACATCTCCACTGTCAGTGTCTGTCAGAAGAAATCAACTGCGTTAAAATTGTTCCACAGTGGACCTATCGTGATTGTTGCACGTTAGATCCAGAAGGCTTGTCTAGTACATGTGGTGTGAGTGTGTGTGCGTAAATTTTTTTTTTTTTTTTTTTTTTTTAAAGCTAATCAATTATAACAACCAGGTTGGATAGGAAATAAATACTACCGAAACATTACAACAGGCCCAGGAAGTTTTTAACGTAAGGCCTTCAATCCTCACTTTTACCTATAGTATAGTCTACTTGAGATTCGTATCTTCTTCGTTTTCATTTTCGGTGGGCCCTACGATAAGGACCGAACCATCTTGGGTGGGACGCGGATTAGCTACTGGCAGGTTGAGTAGAGACTGGCTAATGAAGTGACCTTACTAGGCTACGGGGCTCCACCACCATGTATGTGTTGTATCCCCACCGTCTATCCATGTGGAGAGATCGGAGAGATCAGCTTAAGACATGAGCCAGAGAATGAGGTAGATCCAAATCTGCACTGGACCCAGCTATAGAAAACAGTGGAGAGAGTCATGTCCACCGTTGAAACCTGCGTAATGTACACCATGATGTTTATTTGAGATCCAACCAGTCCATGTGTTAAAAAAGACATTAAAAAAGGAAAAATACAAATTTCAACGTGAGCAAAAACTTTTGTGGCATTAGAAGGTTTTAATGGTGGGCGGCAATCTCTCCACTGTTTCCTGTGGTGGGGTACATTTGAGGTTTGGATCTATTTGGCTCACGTCCTAAGATGATCTCACCAAATGGATGACGGTGTGGATACAAAACATACATCACGGTAGTGTGGATACAAAACATACATCACGGTAGTACCCACATAACTTGGCAACGTTACTTCAGTAGTGAGCTTGGCTGCTCAACTTGTAAGTAACTAATCCGCGTCCTCTTGGGTGAGGCCCAGGCCGCACCTAATCCGTTCCCTTCCTGGCCTCGTTGGACATGGGCCACCTGGGGAAGCTAGATTGGACACGATGGACGGTTCACAGCACAAAGATGCATCAATGGGATAGTCTTGACCGTCTAACTAATCAGCTCTGGCTCGTTTAAGTGAGCTCCATCTCAAATCAGTCCTCTACAAGGATATATCTCAACGAGCTCTCGAGCCGGATGCTATAAATGTGTAGAGACGCCGATTGGCTACTACCCTGCCCTAATCTAGCTAGGAATGGACACACCTTTGAGAGGCCACCGTGATGTGCGGATTTTATCCACACCGTTTATCTATTTTGCTATATCAATTTACGATATAATTACAAAAATGAGGCAGATCCAATTCTCAACTGGACCACACCACAGAAAGAACAGTGTGACACCCACTGCTGAAACCTTCTTAGGTCCTATTGTGATGGTTAATTGCCATCCAAGCTGTTCATGATGTTACGTAAACCATTTGATCAGTGTCATTAAAAATGGACAGTTAAGATCATTTACACAAAACAATTATTCGATTCACCTATTCATTATGGATTGTTTATGTTTCTAAAGAATTACTTGTTTTTATGGATTCATCACCCAATAATTTGTTTTTTTAAAAATTTCTAAAATTTTTTTAAAGAGTTTTATTAAATTAAATTATTTGTATATCTACAGTAAAGTTACTGAATATATAAGATTTTTGTAAGAAATTTAATAGTTTAAGTACACTTAATGTACAAGTTATGACGTGAATCTCGGGTTCGAAGTATACATTAGCTATCCGAATCCTGGGTCGTGATACAATCAGTGTGATTTTTGCATGGCCGCCGATGGGACATTTTCTCAACTTAATGTACAGCTCAGATTGATCGATTGGATTTAATTAGAGGTGGGCATCGGACCGAGTCGGATCGGATTATGCTTAATCCGATCGGGTCCGAAATCTTAATATGCCGACCCGAACTCGATCCTATCCGGGGACGGATCCGGGGCATGCGATCCGATCAGATCCGATACCTTGTTAGCCTAACCCGAACAGATTCCGACTCGGCGAGGGAAACCGAGTTGGATCGGATTGGGTGCGACTCGGATGAACTGTTTTTAACGGTGAAAATCATTATCCTCATTATTATTTTCAGTGTGGTCCATTTGAGCTTTAGATATGATTCATTTTTTTATCAAATAATCTAAAATGATCACAAAAAATCAATAAACGGTATGGATATAAAAAATACATCGTTGTGGGGCCATGTAACATTGATATCATTTGAACTGTTGGTGCAACTCGCAGCACGAGTCGTTACAGCCGTGAACGTCACATCACAGCAGCTGTAAGCCTGTAATGTTGAAATGGCTTTCACGTTAGTATGTAATGTACATTCAATAATATATTTGTTATATTCAAACCGTTCATCCATTTGGCAATCTCGTTTTAAGGCTTGAGACGAAAAATAAGATAGATCTGACCATTAGGTGGATCACACCTGATAAAGCATTCTTAGCTGCTGTTTGTGATGTGGTCATTATGATCTTTGAATATCATTTATTTTTTGGATGATACTCTATAATGATCTCTAAAACTATATGAACGATGTAGATATAATAAATACATCAATGTGTGGCCATATAACTTTGATCTCCTTTGAACTGTTCGTACAACGCAGAGCTCGAGGAGCGTCAGTGCTCGTCTTCGCACGACACGTGCCGACAGCAGTAGGCTTAGGGACACGGATTGCGTACTACCCCCGCCCGTCCCTAGCTCCGAACGGGCAGTTCTTTGGGCGGGCCCACCATGATGTATCTATACATCCAAACCGTTTATCCCTTTTCTTGTATTATTATAAGCATCAAAACAAAGAATGAGGCAGATCCAACGATCAATAGTCCACACCAAAGATGACTCTAGCATTTAATTCAACTTACATTCAATGCCGTGTGCATTTTAATGCAACCAAGATTTAGATTATTATTTTGTGTTGTCCACTTGAGCGTTGGATATGCCTCATTTTTGTGCTTACACTTTAAAATAATATGAGAAAAGGGATGGACGGTTTGGATGTACAGATACATGACGGTGGACCCACCCACAAAATTGCCCTTTCGGAACTAGGGACTTATGTAGCTTCTTGGAGAAGCTTATTGCTGTTGCTTCCCAAAGAAGCTTCAAGTACCGGCCCAGCTGTACACACTTTAGCCTTTAGGTTCTCATTGTAGGTAAACATTGCTGGCCCACCGTGAACTTATCTGGTCTATCCACACGGTCCATTCATTTTTACATCTTATATTAGAGGTTGACACCAAAATTTAAGCATACCTAAAGATCAAGTGGACCATACCATTAGAAGCAGTTGGAATAATGACTTCCACTGTTAAAACCTTTCTAGGGCCCACTGTGATATTTATTTCTCATCCAACCTGTTTATAAGATCACACAGATGTGGATGAAGGGAAAACACAAATGCAAGCTTGATCCAAAACTTCAGCGGCCCCTAAGAAATTTTCAACGGTATATGTTCAATTCACAATGTTTCCTATGGTGTGGTCCAATTGAGGTTTGGATATATTTAATTTGTAGGCTCAAGCCCTAAATTTAACTGTTAAAATGGATGGACAGAGTGGATAAAATACATAAATCATAGTAGACCCCACAGAGTTTAATCAGTACGCTTAGCATACTGAGTTACTCAGTATGCAATCCGCCGCAATCTGCTTTCGGCTAACATCAGCTGTACTTGGCACGTGTCGCTGGAAGACGAGCATTGACCCTTCTCAAGCTCTGAGTTGTATGAACGGTTTAAAGGAGATCAAAGTTACATGGGCCTTACAGATCTACACCGTTCATCTATTTTAAGAGATCATTTTAGAGCATTATCCAAAAAATGGATCATATCCAGAGATCATTTGGACCACACCATAAATAGTAGTGGAGATGATGATTTTTTTACCATTAAAAAATTTGTGGGATCTACCTACTAATATGAGATGTAGAGAGGCATAAACTTATAGTTTTATAGTTACTACATCCGGTGCGGTCCGGATCAAATCGGATCGGATCTAAACGGATCGGATTTCGGGTCGGGTCGGTCGGATTAGCTACTTATCCGAATCCGAACCGACTGTTGTTTGGATCTGATAAATCCTACCCGAGCCTAACCGATCCAGGCCATTGGTTCTGTTCGAATCAGGGCAGATCGGGTCGGGTCGGATCGGATCCACCGGATCGGGTCCATTTTGCCTACCTATAGATTTAATTGAAGTGTCTTTTGTTGGAATGCATTGATGCCGGGCCTGCCAAAATATGGTCCCAAATCTCCTATAATACGGTCCTCCCTGATGTTTCGATTTCTTCATTTTTGAGCTGATGCCATAAAATGATGGACGGCGTGGATACCGAATACATACATCAACTTGGCCGTAAGGACCGCACCTAATCCTCTCCCGAACACCATTCGCGTTCCGATGCATCAGGTCCCGAAATCACTGGGCCGGTTTAATATCGTTTCGGCTACAATATCTTCATGGCGAGTCATTTGATATTCCGGCAGGGTATGATGGTTGATACGCGGTTACTCACTAACTGTAAAAGAAGACGACAGCCATGATGCTGAGAGCCAGAGGACCGTCTTACGAACAATGGGGATCCGTCACACGTGCCAAAGTGGCACGTACGAGAGGGCGATTTCAAGGGGTGCGGATTGGTTCCTACCCCACCAGGACCTAGCTGGAGAAGGCCGGTCATGTCAGGGGCTCTGTGGAGCCCAAAGTGATCTATATATTTTATCCACGCCGTCCATCTATTTTGAAAGATCATTTTATGGCATCAGCCCGAAAAATAGGTAGATCGAAAGGTCAAGTTGACAACATAAATGAAGCAGTGTCGATTTAAAGCCTACCGTTGAAAACTTCTTTGGCTACAGAAGTTTTAGATAAGGGTAATATTATGATTTCTCTTCATACAAATCTATGTGACCTTATGAACAGGTTGGATGGAAGATAAACATCACGGTGGGCCTTCGAAGTTTTCAATGGTAAGATTTCAATCCCCACAGCTGCGTGTGGTGTGATCCACTTGAGCCATCGATCTGCCTCTTTTTAATAACATACCCTGGATTGATCTGTCAAAATAGATGGACGGCGTGGATAAAACATATAGATCACGGTGGCCCCCGGAACCCCTGACACGACCGCTCGTCTCTAGGTACTGGTTGGGGCCAGGCCAGTACCTAATACGCGTAGAGCGGATTGCCTGTGAGTCTGTGACCCCTGGCAAGCTGTGGGGCCAACATATATGTTCGTGATAAATCCACTCCGTCCATCTGTTTTAAAAGACTACAATGGTATTGTGTCCTAAAAATCAGACTAATACAAAACTCAGGTGGGCCATACCACACAAAATAACGGGAACATAACCGTCCACCATTGAAACCTTCCTGGATCTGATAATGACGTTTATATGCCATCCAAACCGTTCATTAAGTTATTACCACTCAGATAAACTTTAATCAAAATTATCATCCTGATACAAGACTTCTGTCATCCCAGACGTTCAATGCCTATTTGTTCTTATGGCATGGCCCACCTGAGTTTTGTATCCACCTGATTTTATATTTCAATCCTATTATTGTATTTTAAAGCAGATGGACGGAGTGGATTTGGCATGAACATCTACGTGGACTCCACATATTCCCGAGCAGGGGCACACCTAATCCGCTCCCTTTTTTAAGTGCGTCGCTTTACTCGCTTGAGAAAGAAAAAAAAACCGCCAACTACAGCACGCTCTCAAACTTCGTAACTGCCACCTCTTCCTCTCTCTCAGAAATACTGAAATAGCATCTTCTTCTTCTTTTTCCCCTAGGGTTTGAATCTTCGTGAAGACTACTGCAATCTCTTCAAATCTCACATCTCTCCCATTTTCTCTACGAATTTGGAGAATGACGCGGCCAAGAAGGCAAACGCTCCTGATTTTCTTCTTTGTCCTCTGCTACCTCGCTCCCAAATCTTCTGTATCCGTTGAGATCCTTTCGAAATCAAAGATCGAGAAATGCCAGAAGCTTTCGGGTTCCGACAGATTGGATTGTAGTAAGAAGATCGTTGTAAACATGGCAGTTCCGAGCGAATCGGTGAGTGTACATTCACCCACTGGAAATATTTAAATTGCAGTTGAAATGATTTATAATTACACTATTCACCATTATCGTGAGTCTCCAGGGATAAAACGAAATTCCTGACCTGATCAGTGTTTTAGGATGCAATAGGTTCTGTATGCAGCGTTCACTTTTCAGTGATCCAAACCGTTCATTTGTTGATTTTTCACTATATTCCTTTCGTTTTAGGTGAAATAACTGTTCATCGTGTAATGCTGCTCACCATGGTCTCTGTTGAGAACAGTACTTGTGGAACTGCGGTTGTCGATCTAGACTGTTTGTGTGATGGGACCCACTGTGAATGGACCATTGCTAAAAAATCTAACCAGTTGGACATTCTCAATTGTGCAAACGCTATGGGTACATGATGCAAGAAAATTGAATAAAGAGAATATATATATATTTGGGTACATACCTTTTACCTGAATATCAATCTATTAAATTTCTTCATGGATGCAACAGAAAGATAAAAATATGGTTCCTGGATTAATATCCAACAACTTACTAGCCACTATGCCAATAATTGCAATTAGAGGTGGGCATCGAGTCGAGTCAGACCGGATTAGGTCCAACTCGACTCGATTTGGTTTTTGCAAGTACCTAACCCAAACCTAATCCGATTTGGGACGGACTGCAGCAGGGCTGACTCGATCCGAACCGATTCCTTGCTGGCCTGACCTGAACAGAGTCCGACTCTGTCAGGGAAACCGAGTCGGATCGAGTTGAGTCTGTTTGGTCAATTCAGACTGGGTTGAGTCAAGCCGAGCCGGAGACTTTGGTGCTAGGAAAGAAAGGGGAGGGAAATCAGGAGAGAGAGGGAGAAAAAGGAGGAGAGAAAGAGGGAGAAAGGAGGGAAGGAGAGGAGGTCGGCTCGGGCTGCAGTGCCACGTAGGTTCATTTGGTGGCGCCGGCTCAGGTAGGGTTAGGGATCGTGTAGAAGAAGGGTAAAGGTAAAAAATTTGTAAAAAAAAAAGAAAAGAAAAGAAAAAGAAAGTAAAATCTAACTTTATACTACCCGATTTCGATCCGGATCGGATCGGATCGACCGGATCTGACCGGATCGAATCAGATTGAGTTACTACATGACTCGAACTCGACTCAGTTTGGCGTCGGGTCCGAGTGGGTCAACTCGATCCGACACGACCCTGGCTTTCGGTTCGGGTTGGATTGGATCCTGCCCACCTCTAATTGCAATCAACTCCACTCTTCTTATACCGCAAGCAACACATGCCAATGCCCAAGAAAGATGTCTCTCCCTTTTTTTAATTCCATCGTCATTCCTTAGAAAAGAGTCTTTAGATGTGTGTGTAAAAATCTTTCTTAAAAACAAAAGAAAACCTTGATATAATCTTAGTTATTACTTCTAATCCTAACTATCTATTTTACTAAAATATTAAAAATGGCTAAAATACCCTTGAATCCCATCACAACCATGTAGTCTCAATGTAAATTGACCATAACTCAAACAATAATGGAATCACAAGATCTTGGGCTTGTTAGAAAGGTGACTCAAATTACTTTCAAGTGGTCCAATGTCATACATCATTTGATACTCAAAAAGTAGCCCACCAAATATGTTGATGAAATAATAAAGGAAAACTAGTACAACCAAACTGTAACAACTAAGTAGATTACTACTAATGTGGCCCATAGCACAAATTAGGCCACCGGTCTTTCATCAAATCAGTCTGGACCATCAAAGTTGTTCAATCTTCAATCTAGGTGGTTAGATTGTCTATATCTTCTTTAATCATGACCCTTGGATGGGTCCAATCTTTGATCGGCCAGCTTATGTGGCTTGAATGTATCATTCCCCCTGGCTTCGAAAAAACTTGTCCTTGAGTTAAAGTTGGCAGACTTACTTGCAATTACCCAGCTTATAACGTGTCTTCTTCAACTTCAGTGGCAGTTGATGGTGAAAGCATCTGAACCGAATCAGAATGTTGTTCATGTAGTAGTGTCATATACTACACCATTCCTTCATTTGCTTGTTTGATGTCCTCCATGTCTTGTGCATCGACTTCCACTTTTTCTGCAAGAGTGGATTTGTAGACTTGGCTGGAATGTCAATCACGGTTTCATTGGTTGTTTGGCTTCCGGTCGTCTCAGTAACATCCTTGTCACTGCTCGCCTTTGACCTGTGTCCTTCAATCATTATTGAGAAAGGACTAAAGCATCCATTGCAACTTTGATATGCACCCTAGAATTTGCTAATACAATCATTGAGCAATTCATCCTTTTGGTCACCTAGGTGCTTGAGTCTTCTACCGTTTTATCCTTTGATTCCAATCTATCAGCTCTTTATTTGTTAGCTCTTTTATTTCAGTTTATCCTTCATCTGATCCGGTTGTTCATCCATCAGTAAGGCTATTTGTAGATTCATTGATCAATCCAATGGTTGATTCCTCATGAGAATAACCTTGGATCAGGACATCACCAGCAAACTCTTCCTTTGAATTGCACTGCCTCCTTGGATTTCATTCACTTGGTTCACTTTTGTTCTAGCTCTAGTTCTTTCTTTTCCTCTCCTGAAGATGTGGAAGATGACTAGAGCTCTTTAGACATCGGGTTTATCATGAATTTTCTTCCATCCCTAACAAATTTATATGTATTTCTTTTCTCGTCATGGATGGCCTTTTGATGTCTTAGCCATGGTTTTCCAAGTATAAGGTGACAATGGTCCTTGGGAGTAACTATGCACCATACATCTTTAGAATACTTCTCTTGGAAGGAATAGGTTAAAAAATATCGTCAAAGAGTGTGTTCTTCATACTTGGGAAAATATCCCAACTGCAACAATTTCTAGTTGCTCTCTCCGCTACAAAGCTTTCATGACTATTCCCATCGATTATCATCTGAACAACGTTTCCATCCACTGCTACTTTCATTTTAAATACTTCATTGAGTAGGGAATTAGTAGGCACCCGACCCGTCACGACATCCAACTCTTCTATCATCTGTTGGAGTGTCTTCATCATGTCACCTGAGTTTCTAAAATTGGTTTGGTTGATGATAAAGGACTAATTTGGATTTAGGGTTGAAATTGGGTTCTAATTTGGGGAAAATCTAGACAAAATGTTATTTTTAGTTAGGGAATTTGGAGATTTTGAAAAATAGGATGTTTGGGTTGAGAGAAATTTTGGAATTTTGAAATTTTGGGTTTTTAGGGTTTTGGAAATTTTGGGTATTTTGGCACAATTGTGATGTCAGATTAGGAAATTTGGGGAGATTAAGAAATTTAGGGTTTGGGAATGGGGAAATTTGGGTTTTTGTTAAATGATGGTTTTAGGTGAAGGAAATTGGGAAACTTGTAAACAGGGAATTGGAAAATAGAAAAATTTTAGGGTTTGGAGATGTGGAAGAATTGGGTATTAGAAAAGGAAAACAAATGAAAAGATATCGTAAGGAATGGAAGTTGCTCTATTACGGAAAAAGACGCAAACAAATTGAATAAAGATAATATCGATTTGGATATGTGCCTTTATCTTGAATATCAAGCCATTAAATTTCTTCACGGACACAAGAAAAAGATAAAAATAAGGGTTTTGGATTAATATCCAACAACGTACTAGTTATGTCTGTAACTGCAATCAAGCCCCACTCTTCTTCTATTGTAGGCAATGCAGGCTAAAGAGAAAGCACCACTTGCTATAGCACAAGAGAAATATCTCTTTTTTAATTCCATCATCACTCCTTAGAAAAGAGTCTTTACATGTATATACAATCTTTCCTAAAGCAAGAGAATTCCTAATATAATCCTAACCATCTATTACTTCTAATCCTAACAATATATTTCACTGAAATATTAAAAATGACTAAAATACCATTGAATCCCATCATACCACTATAGGCTCTATGTAAATTAGTCATAACTCACTCAAATAGTATCAAAATCACAAGATCTTGGGCTCGTTTGAAAGCTAACCCAATAGGCTTTCAAATTGAGCAATTTCATATCATTTGGACATAGTTTGATACTTGGAAAGTGGCCCACCAAAATATGACGAAATAATAGAGGAAACTAGTATAATCAAACTCAACAACTAAGGACAACTACTAATGTGGTCCATAACACATTAGCCCATTGGTGGTCTTCCATCAGATTAATCTAGACCATCAAAGTTGTTTAAATCTTCAATGTATATGGTGTGGCTTGAATGCATCAGTAAGAGTCTGATTCATGTTATTTTTGGACCGTGGCCTACAACTGCTGGGGCCAACCAGATGAACTTTCTGGTTCACCTGACTGCTTTGCCATGTGTTCGATTTTTGTGGGAGTACATGATATGTATGATGGTGCATTGCGCACATGATGGATGGCATTTTTTCCCTAGATAGCTCAAATGTGCCTGTTTTTTCTCTCTTCTTTCAAAATGTTAATTTACTGCAACTTTTACTCCAAAACCCTATAAGTTGTTTACACACCGCTCAGTTCTTTGGTTTTAGAATAGTAAAATTTTGTATGAATATAATACCAAAACTAGAAAGTAAAGGTGGAAATAAAAATAAAATAAAAAACCACAGGGTGCATATAACATTTCCCCTTATTTGCTTACTTTAAGTATGCAAAGATATGACACATTTCCTATTTTCAGAGTGGCAGAGAGGCCTCTATTGTTGCAGAACTAGTGGAGGCAGAGGAGGAGCACACCACTCGCAGGATGAAAACCATACGAACACCACCAGTCATAACAGTCAACAAATCCGCCGCATATGCCCTGTATGAGATAACATATATACGCGTACGGTAATCTTACGAATAACTAACTAGTTGGTAGCCTATCAATCTATGTGTGCCTTGTAACTTTTATCAAGTAACCATTTGCTTTTAAGCACCTTTTAATTCATTTTCTTGACATTTGAGTGTGGATGATATGCTAGAGCATGTGAAATACTTTTGGATGCTTTCTTTGACATTGACAAGAATTCTTAAAATCTTGCATAGCAAGATGGCTTTGAGACATGGCCAGAAGAATTAAAACTAAGCGGCAATTCCATTGAGTTATGTAGGTTTTTTTTTTTTTTTCATTGTCACCTTTTAATTTCACTTTCATAAGAAAACATGACTGTGCATATACAGCTTACTGAGGCATTATACACCACTCATGCTGAAAATTTGGACAGCATGTTTTGTTTTTCAGTTTGTTCAAGTGGAATCCATGTTTCAGTAAGTCAAAGATTTCAAACCAATAAATCATTCAAATTATGGGCTCCATTGTGGATGGCCCATGCACCAAGAATCTCCCAAATGGGAAATTATAAGTCTTCAATCGGTGGCCAGCAGGACAACTAAGAAAGAAAATACATCAATGGTCCACATTCTTCCAAGAAAGGACAAATATTTGATGGCTAAGATCGTCCAGTCAAGGCGATTTTTGGTGCATGGACCATCCAGGTGAGCCTCATCATATCAGCGGTTTGGATCACTCTCTGGCATTAATTGCTTTTCCTTGTGCATAATCATTTACTCTTGACAATTGGCAATCACTGATTATATGTTTAGTGCTATGTACTGTTGGACCTTGCCATGTCGCTTATTGCTCTATCTGTTTGCTTTTGTATGTAGTTGACTGTTTTAAATGATTGCATTGCATAATTGCATTTATATATGAGTAAACTAGTTACATCCTTCAGCACATTTCACAGATTTTTAGTTGCTTTGATTTGCAATAGGTGCACGTTTACACATTCAGCTAAATCAATCATTCATTTATTCATGTTTCAAGCTATGGTCTTGATGCTTTCCTTCAGTGTTTTGCTTTTTATCATTCTTTATCTGCACAAGGGAATTGATTAGGTGATAAGACATAATTCATTGTTATAGTTGTCAACAATTTGTCAATTGTGTTAGCATTTATTGAGTCCTACTTTGTACATCATAATTCAGTTTCCATTGACCCTTTCTTTTCAGGTCACCTGTGAAGTTGCTTAGTCCATCCAGTTTAATATTCATTTATTAACATTCTTCCAGGATGTTTCTTATAAGCCGGTGGAGCATTTTGTCAAGACACGCAAATGTGAGCCAGATGCTGGCGCTAATGTTGTTAAAATATGCGAGAGGTGAGTAATTCTGTCAATTATGTTTTCTGATTTGGTAATAGTGTTGGATAATTAGCTTTTGAATTTAATTGTGTTGATATTGTGACCAAACTTTCTATTTTCATTATCCAGTTGGTTTGCCACAATTTTACATTCAAATTCTTGAAGGAAATCTACCTTCTCTAGAGGCTTAATTCGTGACAATGAGTTGATTTCTTATAAAGAAGAAGAAGTAATTTTTAGTTGTTTGACTAGCGTGAGTAGCATGGACTTCTTGGTACTAATTTAGTGGAGGGTTTTACTAAAGTACCCTTAACTTTGAGTGGAGAACTCAAAAATTGGGGGTCTCTTTTGCCTTGTACCATCCTGCCTTAATGACAAGAGTCATTTTCAACTGGAGACTCTAGCTATTTGGTCTCCTACCCAATTTCAGAGTTCTTTGTTAATGCCACACTAAAAATGATCTCATCTTAGTTCCGAGTTGTGGGCGTAGTTTGCTTTTTTATCATATCTGAATGTATCATACTGTATTGGATTCTATTGTGATAAATTCATTTGGAAATACCATAAAAATGATTTTTTTTTTTTTTTTTTTAAATTTTAAAGATTGTTTTGAAAAGCATCATTTATATTGATTTGTATTGTTCATGTTGTGTTGTAAAGGCCGTTATGGGGTTGTGAAGGCCATTACGTAAGGGGGCGTTTGGCACATGGTATTAGATGTGATTAGGTAGGATGGAATTGCATTTGGTCACGTGCAAATTCCATCAGGTGCTTGGGGAGGATGGGAAAGCTTGGGATGGAATTGCATTTGGTCCCATGTGGGATTTCCGTGGATTTTGAAATCCACTACACATGTGGGCCCCACATTGATGCATGTGTTTATCCATGTCGTCCATCCATATACACCCTTTACACTTGACATTCTGGTTATATATGTATACAAGTGACCGACATCAATTATGAATTTGGTTTGTTGATTACAATTCCATGGTCCACCAAATAGGATTTTGTTTAATCCAATGTTTTTCCCATAGCAAGAATTTTATCCCAAACATGGGATTGGATGGCCAAAATAACTTGGTATTTCCAGACATGCAATCATTATGCAATAATGGTGTTGATCCCATCTAATACAATTCAATACCATTTAATCCCACGGACCAAACATACCCTAAAGGAAATGGTGGCAACCGTTACACGTTAGGGGGTCATAACAACCATTATGGAAAAATAACCTGCAATTGTCATTAATGGCCCGTTATGCCCCCTATACTTGCCGTAATAGCTCCATAATGGTCTGTTATAGGGAAAATATAGGTTTTTCGGATTTTTTTTTTCCAATGTTACAGGGCAGATACATGTTTTTTTGGGTTTTTTCTTTCAATAAAAAAGAGACTGTAACAGTTGTTACATGAGTCATAACAGCCGTTATGACGTGTATCATAAAGGTAACGGTGGTGACTGTTATGGCCACTTGAGGAGGACATCCGGCCATTTAGAGTGTACTAGAGGAGGAGGAGATTGACCTAGCCTTCACTTTAGCTTGATGACTTGTACATGGGCCCGAGTGGGCTGTACTACGGCCTTGAAGACTCCACATGCATGATCGAACATCTTTGAAGACCCTACACTAGGAAGATGCATGTGGGCTGCGTAGTTGAAAGGAGTATTGACTATTAAATCGTGAGGACACGACGATCAGACTGTTGGATCGTGTGGATCCTTCAATCGGACGGTTGGATCCATTGTGATCCTTGATCATTTTGATCACGAGTGCTTGGATTAGCATATTTTATGTTTTTATTGTTTTTATTGATTATTCATAACTTAGGATTAGCATATTTATGTTTTATGGCGTCATAGGACATGTGAGACATTTTTATTTAAGTGAGGGGCATTATTGTAAAAAATGCATTATTTATAAAGGGTCTAACTCCAACCCTTAGATTTTGGAATGAAAAAAAAAAAACTATCTTTTACTTAGAAAAAGCATCCTCTCTCATGTGACAAGTGAGAATCTCTTGTGAAAAGAGGCTATTTTAGTGTGAATCCAAGGGTGTGAAGCCCATTATCTTATTTTTCTTTCTCATTCTCTACAATTGAGGTATTTTTTTGTACTCTCTCCTTCTCCATCTCTCTCAATCCCTATTTATTTCTCTCCACCTCTTCATTTTCTTTTTATTCTCAACCAAAACTCATCCCGATCACATCCAAAACCATCTAAAACTAGCCCATTCAAGTTGTACAACCATACGGACCAAACCCTGGACCGTACATCCGAACAACTGTGATCATATGACCAGTCCTCTCTCTCTCTCTCTCTCTCTCTCTCTCTCTCTCTCTCTCCCTCTCTCTCCCTCTTAATCCTTGCTCCCTAAGCCTAAAACCCTAACCCAATACCCTAGTTCTCAACACCCTATTTCTCTACAACCCTAATTTTCCCTGGTCCTAATTCCCAAATCCCCAAATTTCCAAACCTAGAATTGCTCCAAATCTGCCCCTTGAATTAGAACCATGCCTATGCTAATGTGAAAGTTCCAATCTCTCATTGGGCCTGAGGTTTTCATGCTTACATGATTCATTCTTGTGTGGGATTGTGAATTTAATATAAATCTGAATTTTATTACCTCTTTTGTATTCTTTTAATCATAGTAGGATAACATGTTATCATATTTGATTTACTTTGATTAATCTGTTAATAATCTCCCGCATCCAAATAGTTAGATCATGCATCCTGCATCACCATTGTTACCATTATGGAATATTGCTGAGACAAGAGCACAATATTGGAATGGCATTGTTAATACATCCCTAAGGTAGTTTTAATGGGATTTAAGACTACTATACCAAGGTTGAAAATATCAGAAGGTATTGTATCCGTAATATATCATGATAAATACATACACTATAGGATACTCTCAAGATATTTTGAACCTTGGGGTATATAATTTGGTTTTCTAGTGCAATCCAATATTTACTTTATTTACAACAATAGCACACAGCTTTATACTATTTCTTTAATAATTTATAGCATGGGGCAAGGCTATGATGATGATGGTGATTTTATATCATGATTTTGTTTTAGACTTGCATGTTAGTTTTCCACAACTTTAAAAAAATGAGTGGAGACTTCAACCATGTACATGGAATAGTTGTATGGCAATCCAGACAGTCTAAATTGCTGAACTGCAGATGGTGCATAGACTAAAATTGCATTGGTGATGATATTAACTATTTGATTTTTTTCTTAGAATTTGGACAACTCACTGTTTTACTCTTAACCATCCATTTGAGAGCCAGTAATTGGATGATTAGGAACATAGGATTGATTGATCAGTGTGATCTTAGGGATATGCTCCATCCAGAAACTTAGGATTGTGAGGAGGATAAGTCACCACAAATTTTTAGATTGTGCAAAAACATGATAGGAGTCTTTCCCTATTTATAATGACGGTTTAGCTGATCACAAATCACTGGGACAAAATTATCATGATGATAATTACATTCAGTTTATTATCGTAAGTGAAGTTCTTTTGGCTTCCCAATACAAAGAAAATTTGGTAATGGTCTGAACCATATTTATCTAACTATGATTTGTTTTGGGTCAATGTTTCTTTGAGCAGTCTGCATGATCTTTGTCGAAGAATGACTTTTTAGTGTAATAATGTCTAATGCCATCTCTTCTATTGATCTTGGTCTGAGAGAATGGTTTTTATCTACACTTCTGTAGGCTGAGAGATGCAAATGGTCACTTCATTGAGCATACTAAGGTGAGACATGCACTATTTTGCAGCCTTTTTCTGCAGTTGATTTTGTTCAATGGTTGTTATTGGTTATGTTTGCTTGTTCATATTTGATATTCCTCATTGTGGGATTATGGACATTTTCAAATGTTCATAAAGTAATACCCAATATAAATTTCTACCCTGTAATGCAGGCTTCACTAAAGCTAGGATTGAGTCCAACCTAATATCGGTCAAAATTGGGCCGCATTTTGAGGTAGATTAATAAATAGTTTCAGACCACTTACAAAATTTCTATGAAGGCCCAGCCTCAACCCAAGAACATGCATCATGGCCTCAATGGGCAGGCTTGAGCCTGAAATTTTAGGACAGTTGAAGGTCTGGTCTGGGACCAATTTTTAGGCCCAGCTATAATCAGGCCATTTAAAGCTCAGCACATTGCCTTTTATATCTCTCATAACTATCTCAATCCTAACTTCTTACTTTCATTTCCCTCTTCCATGCCTCTCTATTTCCAAACCATAACTCCAACTTCTACTTATCTGGCGAACAGGTTATGCTAATTAGTTCTATGATACTTTAATTTTACTATCCTCGTCTAAGAGTTGTTTACTCCTACCATTCTTAAGATTGTGTTCATATCAATCAGAAAATCCTGTTCATATCAATCAGAAAAAAAAAACAAACCTTATGCTCATAACTTCTAATGAATTGAAACTCCACCATATCCTTCAAACCATCTATCTACTCATCTAAATCAAAGGTTGATGCAACACACATGCATGTGGATAAACAGTGAAGTGAGATCAATCAGAAAATTAAATTAAATAATCAAAATCACAAATCATGCCAAAATCATTAAATATATCAAGAATCTAACATGAATCTGTGAATAGTGTAGGCTACAATCAAGAAACTACGCCATGCATAATTATTGAATTCTAGAAATTAGGATCTAATGGATGTAAGAACACCCAATTAGCATAGGAATAAGTCTATTTCAAAAGGGAAGGACTATTACTACCTAGGGTTTGCTCGATTAGAACGTAGGCTAACCCAGAGTTTAAGGAATTTGGGGGAAATTTAATTGGCTAAGGGATTTTGGGGCATGGGTATTATTTGAGGGGAATTTGGGATTTAAGTAGTTGGAGGTTAGGAGTCTTAGGTTAATCGGGGAAATTGGGATTCTAGAGTTTGGGGATTTTGGAATTAGGATTTTTAGAACTTGGGGAAAATAGGAAATTGGGGATTTACGGTTTAGGGTTTAGGTAGGTTAAGGATGGGGAATCAAAGGGAAATCAAGGGATTGAGGGGTTGTTCATACGGTCAGCCTAGAGGCTCACACGTGTGGATGTACGATCACACGTGTGGGTCGTGGGCTAGGGTTTTGTGGTCCTCAATGATTCGGTCCAGTTGGGGTTGAAGTTGGATGATGAAAAGTTGAAGAAAAAAATGATTTATGTGGTTTTGGATAGGAAGCAAAGAAGAAAGTTGGAGTTTTGATAAAATACATCTTTTGAATTGAAAGGAAGAGAGAAGGAAAATGATAGATGGGAAGTCATATACATCCGTTGAATGGGGAATGGAATCCCCCCCCAAGGAAAAAAAAAAAAAAAACCCTCCAAGGAAGAGAGAAGGAAAATGAAAGAAAGAGACTTTCACAAAAAAAAAAACCCCTCCAAGGAAAGAATTTTCATAGAAAAACCATACCTCAAGTAAAACATAAAATAATCCAAAAATAATAAAATAATGATAAAAATTGCTCAAAACAAATAAATCTAAACGATCCTAAACTATTTGTGGCCAATGAGGTGCTTCACGATTAAAATGGGCCACAATCAAGAGTGGTCGAAATGCCCATCGTACGCAATCCAACGGTCTGATCGATGCGTGCACTCAATCCAACGGTCTAGACTCAAGAATGCAGCCCAAATGCATCTTCCTAGTGTAGGGTCTTCGAAGATACATGAAATGCACATGGGGTCTTCAAAACGATCCACTCGGGCCCTCGTAGTGGTCACCCATCTAGAGGGAAATTGATGATGATCTCCTCCTCCCCTAGTAAACCCTGAATGGTGCTTTGATGTCGTCTTTAATGGTACTTGACTAATATATTTGGCATTATACTTCTTATTCTGAATGAGGTATTTATGTTTTCATTTTTATTTTTTTGTTAATAGCCAATTTGTTGTCCTTGCGGGCAATGGCGGCGTGCGCCTTCCTCATGTGGAAACTTTCGTAAGTGTTTTATTGTCAATTTTCACCTTTTGCACTATGAAAATTTTCTTTGTTAGCATTTATCTGCATGCACATTGCTTTCTTATGACTTTTGTTGCTTTTGAGTAGTTTCTAAACTGTTGAAGGGGAAGGCTAACACTGCACATTGTCTTCGATTTCCAGGTGATTGGTATGACCATTAACATCTTATTTGTGTGATATTTTTTTGCTAATTAACTGCATCAGTTGTCTATGGATAAATCTTAATTTCTTATAACATAAAAGACCCACAAACTAGGCTAAAGAAAACATTGGTAATTCCCATAGTAGGTGAAGGAATGATTGATGTGCATGGAATGAATAACTATGTTGATGTTGATCTTAAGCATGGTTAAGTAGAGTGATGCTAGACAGTCTAAACTAGAATGCATGTGTGAGCACAAAAATTACCCAGCGAAATAAACTAAGTAAATCAATTAAAATATTCACATTCCACATCATAGTAAAGATAATAATAAAGGGAACATGCAATAGTTGTAGACCATCATCACAATCCCGTGGTACTGTATTCAAATAATGCATGGATTGGATCTAGCGAGGGATGGGACATCCCGATCTTGCATGGTTTCAATCCAACAATCAATGCAGCTTCTCTAGTCCAGGAAATCAGAGGATTTCTGGAATAGGGATGGCTGGAAAATCTGAGAGAGGGTTGGGATCAGTTCTTAGATTTTCAAGGTCAATAACAATAAAGAAAAAGACTAGGGATAGAAAGAGAATAAGAATGTTAGAGGGCTAGAAATAAATGTTAGAAGAAGAGAAGAGATTAGGGGAAAAGGAGAACTTACCACAAAGAAAGAGGGGAAGGAGGCACCAAGCTTTCATTAAAAAATATTATTAGGTTTAGGGTAGAAATCACCCTATTTATAAAATTCAAATTTAAAAGAAAATGACAAAACTACCCCTATAACAAAAGAAAAAAAATGCACAAAACAAAGCTTTGTAAAAATAAAAATAAAAAAATCCCGCGTAACATATCAGTCCTCTAACTCATCCTACACATATGTCCTCCTAATGTGGGGCCTTCAATTAATTGAAGGACACGTGTAAGGTTTTCAAAATCATCCTTAGGTGTGCCATTAACCAGGTCTTCAAAATCACCTTGGTTGTGCCATGAACCATTATCAAGCCATAAAGATGTATTCGTCGGCCGCCTTCGTCTTTGATAAACTTTGAAGGGTCTGGCGTCCTCATCATAGAGGATTGGGAAAAACTGGTTAGAAAAGCAATGCGATGCACGGGTGCACACCAAGGAGACACCCCACACATGTTCAAGGTATGAGTTGTTCATTAGGTGGGCCCTGCTTTGTACTTGTGGTGACCCAAAAAGCAATCCTTCCAGTATTGGTATATATTCTCTTCAATATTAAATTGTAAAGCTTTTTCTTTTTAAGATTTCTTACTTCTTAACGGTTCAAAACACCAAATTGATGTACAACTTATCTGGAATGTTTTTATGGATGGTTACGATCAGTGTTCGAAGTATTGGTATTGCTACAAGTTTCGTTAGCCAGGGATGTAGAAAAAATATCGATATCTCCAATAACCAGAAATGCAAGGAAACATTGCAGAATATGGGGATAACAATAGAATTTTTTACCGAAACTTCAGGAGATGCTAAAATACACATATTTGTTGATGTAGGATACATGTGTGGATGTCATGTTTTACAGGAGATTATTCAAAGGACTACTCAAAGCATACAGGTTATGGGCCAAGCCTACTAAACAATAATTTCAGCAGAACAGTTCACCAAACAGTAATTTCAACAAGCAAAAATGCGTGTCATTTCATTAGAAATCATCCCTACATACACACGTTCATATAAAGATTTAATCGCAGGATATCAAGGTTGTTAGAACAACCCCTTAGAACAAAATATCAACAAAATACTCATGGGCAAATTCATACACACATACAATTTTCCATACTCATTCACCACATAAACTATGTTTAAAAGAGATGAAGATCACGTGGGATATGGGGTGGGATAAATCTGTAATTTGGGAATTGAGGGTTGTGGGAGGAAATTGGGAGAGGGTCTAGGGTAGGTTTTATGTGGGAGGCAGGGACATAGGGTGTCGAGGTTTTGGGCGCAATGGATTAAAGGATTTAGGCTAGATAGGATCAAAGAGGTGTTTTTAAAGGAGGAGAAGGAGAAAGAAAGACCATACCTTGCAGAAGATTAACATGTGAGCGAGTTGCATGCCCACAAAAAGATGAAATCTCACCACCTTGATCTTTGTCTCATGGAGGGTTCTTCTAAGTCACATGGAAGAAAGAAAGGCTTCTTTTTAGAAAATAAATGTGTACTCTTTATTACCCCTAGCGTTGGACGTTTCCCCCCCTTAAATAGAGTTTTTACATTTAAAAGTAAAATGACCAACATGCCCCTTTTTAAAATCTAGCAAAGTAGGGGCCCACTAAGAAATCCAAACCAACCAAAATGTGTAGAAAAATAACAAAACACAAATGGACACTAAAAACTGAAAAAGAACTTGATCACATGGTGAGCCACCATGTGATCGGACGCGATCCAACGGTCAGATCTCAACCAAAACTCTCAAAAACTATCTTGACACTCCAAATAATGCATCCTATGTGCATCCTCCCAGTTTGGGGCCTTCATGATGCCCATCCTATGCACATGGGGTCTTCAAAGTAGCCCACAGGCCAAGCCCAAGTAGTGATCACGCAAATAAAGTGTGGGTTGGGTTGGGCCAGGGCTTGGAGCTCTCCTACAGAAACGCTGGTACACTCTGATGTCCGCATCATTTGCATATTGAGGAATTAAAAATTTTGCTAAAAGAATGCATACATAATAACTTTCCATTTGTTGGGGGCCTAAAAGCATGTGTTGTTGTAAGAAACTAATCCAACCATCTCATCCATCCCATCTATCCATCCAACCATCCATCACAACCATCCAACCTTCCATCCAAATATCCATTGATATTTCAGAATACTGACTACATGATATTTTGCCAACAAATCATCAACAATTAGAAAGGAAATGAAAGACTTTGGTCTCTATATCGCCCATGTTGCGATAACAATAATATCGCGATATGATCAATATTATCGTCAACAATGTAAACACGGCATATAGCCATGTGCCCATAAAAAATTGAAATGGAAATTCTTTTAATAAACAAAAATTTGTCAATATTGATATACTAGCGATATTATCAAAATATTGTCAATACACTGGTGATACAAGTGACACATGGAATTTGCACATTTGAAAATACTGGCGATATCATACATTGGCAACACAAGTAACACTTGGAATTTACACAGTCGAAAATATTGGCAATAAATTGATGATATTGGCGATACATCACCGATACCTAGAATTTCTGAGACTACCAGTATTATTGGTATCGCTTCCAACGTTATCGGTATAGCCAAGCTAGAGGTACGGATAATGTTGGGGATATTTCGATAGTAACAGGGATACTTCAAACAGTGGTTACAATCATGTTGACTTATATGTATTGTGGAATGATGGTTAGAAATCAAAATATCTTTTTCATTGGTCTACAAAATCAAACGTGTCACGCCCCAAACCCGAAAATCGGATTCACATGAATTCTGATTGCCGTATCCGGTGCCGACAGCCTTCGTAGTGCCCCATTCTCGGCTCCTGACAATCAATTGCCAGATTCCGATCCTGGGATCCTACAAGGAGGATTTTCAGAATGAAATTTTTTTGTAATGGAGCATAACCACAAGCATAACCAAGTCACAAAACAACATCACCACATATCCACTATATCAAAATCTTTAAGTACAATGCGGGAAGGGAAATACAAGGTGATCAAAAAGCTCCAAAAGGTCTTGATATGCACTCATGCCTCAGCGCTGCTGCTGTCCAACGTTACCTGCACGTAACTGTCGTGCATAAGCTTACAAAAGCTTAGAGGATGGTGTAAGTGTGTGCGGAGGGCAAACGCCGAGTGTACAAGATCAGGTAATGCGGAAGTATGCGGTAAGTCCATGAATATATCAAGGTTATGTAATGCAAGGCATGATGCGAGATATGAATGTCATCGGCCACACCGATGCAATGCAAGGCCTACATAGCCGAATGTCATATGCGAAATGCAATCCAAGTAAGTCGGTACTCATCATGTACACATATCAGTACAGTTCCTCTCTGGATATCACCGGGGTCTAATACACTTCGCAGTGACTGTCACCTCCTTAGCTGCACAGTCAAGCAAGCGGAAAAGACCTCGCCATCCGCCTGACCAGTAGTATGCCAATACCTACCCGGCTCGTCGATAGCGGACTCATTTGCGAGCTGGTCAAACTCAGCCTAGCTTATAGCCCCCTCACTCAGGCGGATAAGGCCACACCCCCTTCCAACCGATTACGACACAGTGGGAGACGCGACCTACTGGTATTCGGCACTCGGGCGCTCATATATCCACTCGGTCTAGACGTTGGAGCATCTCCTGGTACCAAAAAGGTTCTGGGACTTTCACCCAATGACATCCTAAGTGCCCACAGTGCTAGAACCAAGTATTTCCGGTATCCGATACGGCCATCCACGATGTACCTGTGAAGCCACGGCCCTGATGTCGCTAGGGCGTGCAGTGATCAAATCACACATATGCGAGATGCATGAATCACGCCGTCAAATCATGTAGAAATCCAGCTCGTACTGCGCGATCATGTGGGGCACTCCGTCTCATAACGGGTCCCATAAGTAGTCTGCCCAATGGCATATGCTATGATCAGTCACTACTTAAACCAAGCATACGTATGATGCGTATGGGCATGAGTCATGAGATTATACTAAGCATGTTATAAGGTGATGGATAACAACGAGCATAGGCCTATCAATGGGCCTTAAGGGGAGTTACAATACGGACATTTAACCAACATTGTACATACAATATGGACATCAAACCAACATTGTTCCCTAGGCACGACCTGCCATAAATATCATTACATGAACCATGAGAGATCATATATTGCCTTAGATACATTAAATGGGCCGTATCGCATGGATCTTACATTCATCAAATGGGCTGCATTAATGGGCCTCGCCAATGAGCCTTATGTACATTGCAATGGTCCATGATCCATGGGCCTTGAAATACATCAAAGTGGGCCTCACAACCTGGGCCTTAAATATATTAGATGGGCCTACACACATGAGCTCTAAATATATCAAATGGGCCACTCCATTTGTGCCCCATGCACATCAAATGGGCTTGATCCCATGGGCTATAATATGTATATCAAATGGGCTTAAATCCCGTGGGCCTTATATGGAATAAATGGGCTGGATCTCATGGGCATTGCATATGTCAAATGGGCCCAAACCCATGGGCATTACATATGCCAAATGGACTTAATCCCATGGGCATTACATATGCCAAATGGGCTTAATCCCATGGCCTTAGATGTGCACCAAGGTGGGCCTAAATGAATAGCCATAAATGGATCAACATGGGCCCTATATACATACCAAAGTGGGCCCATTTGAACCATAGATCTGGCTCATTTTTAGTTCAAGACATAAGAATAAATTTACAAAAATAAATGGACGGTTTAGATGCAACACATGCATCATGGTGGGGGTCCACATGAGCTGAGGATCTGGCTCATTTTTTTATTTTTTTACTCTCAAATGGATGGACGGTTAGGATACAACTCATGCACCCTGGTGGGTCCCACCATCCACACCTGGATGGTGTGAATAAAACACATACACCATGGTGGGCTTCCACACCGTCCGCTGGACGGTGTGGGCAGAACACATGCAGCGGACGGTGTGGGCAGAACACATGCAGCAAGGTGGGCTCCACCCTGCCAGCACACGCACTCCATCGACCGCCCCCACCAGGGATCGTGCCAAGACCCCAAGTGTTGAAAACGAGGTATCTCCACATCGTCCGCCTATCCAGCGGCTGGACTGGACAGTGGGTCCCACGTGGGGTCCACCATAATGTATATTTGCGATCCGACCCGCCCATAGGATCACACGGACATGAATGAGGGGAAAACAAAAATACCATCTTGATCTGAAACTTTTGTGGCCCATAAAAAGGGTTTCATCGGTAGACACTCAATCACACTGTTTCCTGTGATGTGGGCCACCTGGGTCTTGGATTTGGCTGAAAATTGGAGGGGGCCCTCTTCAATGAGTGGCCCACCTCATGAACGGGCTAGATGACAAATAAACATCAAGTGGGGCCCACGGCTGGAGCCGTGGGCTGGCTGGCGTCCGCCCGCCAGCCGCTAGCGCGGCCAGCGTCTGACACAGCAGCACTGCTGCTGTAAATTTATTTTAAAAAATTTTTCTAAAACCCATTTTTCTGAAATTTTTCACATGTACGTCCCACCCCAAGTAAATCCACTCCATTCAATGTATTTCCAAGCCCAAGACAAACCCATCAAGACCAATATTGGCCCATTTTCAACGTGTAAAAAAAATCTAGGTAGATTTCAACGGTAAGGGTACAGTTTTTGATGCTATGGCCCACCAGGTACTTTGATCAACCTCATTTTTTGGCTCAACGCCTAAAATGAGTCAGGGAGTGAGGTGGATGGCTTGGATTGGATGCATATATTATGGTGGGGCCTATACAAGTGGCCCACCCCAAGGAGCTTAAGACCAAACTTATATTTGTGTTCCCTTTCCAGCGTCCAGCGTCTGGACATCTTCACCCCCTTTTCATTTTTTATTTTTTTTTTTGTTTAGGTGGGCCACCACAAATAGATGTATATTGAAGATGGGCCCCACTCGTGGATGGCTTAGATAAAATACATATATCATGGTGGGGCTCATTCAAGTGGGCCACATAACCACATCAACATGAATAAAAATGTGAGAGAGAGAGAGAGTGGGACACGCGTGATGGAGGGACCCCGGTACTATGGGCCCTCCGTTCAACCATCCAATCATACATCAAAGGGTCCCATTGCATATGGGCCATTCAAACAAAAGATCAACGGTGGAGATCCCTCTCCACTAAAAATGGACGGTCTAGATGACATCTTAGTGCAAGAAAAGTAAACATCATGATGGGGTCCATGGAGAATGGCCCCATCATGGAATGATGTGATGATCAAGATGGGCCATCGGCCACATCTTAGGGTCCCAAGTGAGATCCAAACCATTGATCAGTTGGCCTCACTTGGCCCATCTTAAAAACATAAAAAGTAGTCTAAAGAAACACCCACCACTTGATCTTCTTGGTCCGTTGGAAAGCTACACTCCTAGAGCTTCACGTTGATGGTGGAGATGGGAAATGGATGGCTAAGATGAGAGATTTGGGATGGGAAGTGGGCCACCAAAATCACACTTTCTCTTGGAAAAAACTTGGACGTGGGATGCTCTCCTTTGCTTGGAAATAGTGTTGGGAAATGAGGGAGAGAGAGAGGGTTGTAGGGAGATGTGAGAGTGATGGAGTGATGTGAAGTGAGTGATGGGTGAGGTGAGTGATTGGTTGACTTTGGGGTTGCTTGGCTTGTGGAGAAAAAAAGCATGGTTGCTTTGTACTTGACATGAGAGGTGATTGATGGGATTGATTGATGTGATTGATTTGACACCTTGTAGAGATTCTCTTGGAAATGTAAACGCACGGCGTTTTCTCGAAATAAACGCCGACCCACATCTCTTAGTCAGGGTATCGGATCGGACAGTGAGTCGCGGCGTTGGAACCGCGGCGACGGTGCGGTCGCAATGATATAAATCTCGAATTAAGCTGGCTCAAATGTATATGATACGTCTCACAGTCGTGCGCAACGTCGACTACAGGTCGCGGGTTGCCGGAATTTGACGAGAAGGATCGTGGGAAGCAACGGAACAGTACGGATTAGGATACGGGTCTTACAAAACGCCTCTTTTCCAATGTGATTCTACATTCAAGAAAGGTAACAAGGACATATATCATTGAAGGATCCTTGTATGTATTTTAAGGAAATTTTCTTTAAAAACTAGAAAAAAAAGAAGAGGGAAAGATTAGAATCACTTAACACTATCATGACATGGTATTACTTGGTGCATATTGATGGAAAAAGGATGATCACTTAGTTTTTTTTCCTTATTTATTTATATTTTTCATATTTTTAATAAAATTGTAAAAAAATCTTACAATTTATGATATGATTTGCGATTCAATATAATGATTTTGACAACATTGCACACAATGTTTTAAATATCGTTATCATGTTATGTATTGCACCCTTGGGATATGGAAACATTGGAACATTAGGAAACTGGTCGAATGTCACAATAAAACTTCAGGGATTGTTATAAAAGACATCAATACAGACTTAGAAATAAAAACATAATAAAAAAAGTACACATATGGGTTTCCTTTGTATGGGGTCCTAATATATGTGCTTTCCAACTGAACTGATGCAAATATATTCAAAGTCTATTCATATAATTTATAAACATAAGAAGACGTATGGAAACACAAGCAATGCATTCAAAAGCAAAAGAAGAATCACTAAATCAGGTTACATACATGTTTAATTTTGTGTTTAGATACAAAGATTGCAACTGATTTGTGAGAAATTGATAAATTTTATTTTGTTTTTTCTCAATTTTCTACAACCAATATTTTAAGTGTCGACGATATCGGCCGATATATCCCATAATATATCTTGTATCTCACTTGTGCGATACAAAACGCACAAGTAGTGCGATATATCTCACATGTTTGATTTTTGATCTTTTTTTTTCTGCAAATCATGTTAAATCGGTGTCAAATTGCATAAAAATCATGGATTTAGAGCTTCAATTTCGAGATTTGGAGGATATGGACAGAATTGCAGAAAATTGAAAAAACTCAAAATTTCCCAATTTCTCAAAAATTGGGTGTGATCTTTGTATCAAACATGTATGTAACCTAATACAGTAATTCTTTTTTTCTTTTGAATGTTTTGCATGTGTTTCCATTTGTCTTCTTACATTTATAAATTATATGAATATACTTGCATCAATTCAACTAGACAATGCATAGATTAGGATCCCATACAAAGAAAACTTATTATGTGCACTTATTTCTTGTAATGGTTTGATTTAGAAGTGTGTATTGATGTCTTTTTTAACAATAACTAAAGTTTCATTGTAAATTTTGACCAATATCCCCATGTTTCGAACAACAATGATACATTATGTGATACAACTGATATATCACTTGCGATAACCGATACGTATCTATATCCCAAGGGTGGAATACGTAACGCGATACCAATATTTCGAACACTATGCACAACTTGACCCATTTCCCCCAAATCTCGAAATTGAAGTTCCAAATCTATAATTTTTCATGGAAAACATGAAGAATCATAGATTTGTAACCATTGGACATTGGTTTAACGTGATTTACAACAAAAACATGTATTGAAAATTGAAAATGCTCACTGGATTGAATAGGTGGAATATATCAGCAATGCCTATGCGTTTCATATCGTACAGGTGGGATACAAGATATATCGTGGGATATATCGGCTAATATCGTTGATATTTAAAACACCGATTGCACGCAACACGTATTAAATGCTGGAAAATGGATGGTGGAACATGAAAAGTTGGCACGTGAGGTGCAAGCGAAGATGGATGGCAGCCCATGAGGGGAACAAGTGAATGTAGGTTGAGGGAAATAAAGTTGGCCTCATGGGAAAGGAAAGTGCACTAGGGGGATGGTGTACATGGTTTCTTCCCACCCTTCCAATGGATCCCAACAACCCATTACTTGTCCTTTACACCTGGTATGAGAGGTTGACTAAGGCATTCACACTTTTCAGTCTCTTTTTCTTCAGGTATTGTGAACTGATCCCATTGACTCTCTCTCTCTCTCTCTCTCTCTCTCTCTCTCTCTCTCTCTCAAGGTACCATGTTTTTGGTATTGGAAGGCGATCACTAGGCTTTAGTGTACGAATTGAAGTGAAGACAGGATCAAAGAAATCAGTACGTTGAGTCTCAACAATCTTGAATTTTTCTACTACAATTTGTATGTATTGAGTTTTAATTTTTTGTTGTCATGTTCTTTTTCAATTTTGTACAATTGTATCTTTTGTAGTAATTGCATTTACATGCTTTAAATCTATTTCCTCTATTTTTTTTTCCCACTTATATGATATAAATTTCTTAATATAAGATAAACACAACTATTATTTGATTTAATATAACAATTGCATATTAATGTAAATCAAATTGATGACAAAAAAATGGTAGGTATAGTGAGAGTGTTCCCATTATTTAAATACTAAGTTGGCACCAACCTTTATTGCACCATCATATGGATATTAATGATTATAGTCAGAGACATTTTTGGTACCCACGGCTATCTTTGCATCTCTGTCGATTAGTGACAATTGTCTACTAAGTTTGTGAGGTCAATTTTGGAGTCACCACTAGCTAATTTCTTTTGTATTGTTCAAGGATGGCTGGAACCCTACTATTTGCACCCCAAGGGTAGAAGGATAAAAATAAATAAAATAAAATTGAATAGAGAAGGAGAAGGAAAGAAGAGGGAGGCTTATATTAATGATTATCATTAGAGACATTTTCGTACCCACGACTATCTTTGCATCTCTGTTGATTAGTGACAAATGTCTACCAAGTTTGTGAGGTCAATTTTGGAGTTGCCACTAGCTAATTTCTTTTGTATGGTTCAAGGATGGCTAGAACCCTACTATTTGCACCCCAAGGGTAGAAGGAAAAAAAAAAAGAAAAAAAAGAATTTGAATAGAGAAGGAGAAGGAAAGAAGAGGGAGGCTTGGGAATGTGGAGGGTTGATGGCTTGCTCGTCTTCTCCTGGCTTGGATGAGGGCCACGAGGCTTTGATCTTCAGAATTCTTGTGCTTGAGGCTTGAATTTGTACTCCTTGGATTGAAGTTGCACTTCTTGATGAAGGAAGGTCTTGCCATGTATGGTCTTATAAGAGAAGTAGGGTAAAGCATAGATGAATTCCTTTGCCTCTCAAGGTTGTTGAAGCCTTGTCACCACTCCTAAGAGTAGAACTGTACTCCATGGCCTTGGGGTTGATGGAATTCCCAAGCTCTTAGCCCCTTGCTCATCTTCTTTTGTCTCTCCATGGAATTTACAGAATTTCTCTTAGTATTGGGATTGGGCTCCAAAAAATAGGCTATTGGGGCTTAGGAATTTCGAGGCAAAGACTCCTCTCTTGTATCAAGAGGCCTCTATATAGAGGAGAGGGTGGCAATTTTAAATTGAAGGAAGGTTGAGAATTGACAGTGCTCTAAGGGTAGGCTAATTATGGATGATTGACAAGTGGCAAGATTTTAAAGACTAATTTTGGTAGTTCGGGTGTAAATTGTAGAGAATTGAAGGGAAATTGGGTTTAAGGAAGATTCTAGTAGTTTTCTAGAGGCTAGCAAATGAATGGTTGGGATTAAGACACTTGGGAGAATCTCATGGTTTGAAAGAAGGGCAGTTTTGGGTTTTCACTTAGAGGCGTAGTTTTGTAAAAAAGTGATAGGTTAGGGTCGACCTAAGGCTTTTAGGTGTGTTTTGGTAAAAAGGTAGTCAAATGGTCAATGGAAAATGAAAATTGGGTTTTGGATTTTCATGGAAGGACAAAATGGTAATTTTCATGTTTTTTCTTATACACATCTAGCACTCTCACCTTTTGGCTTTCAGTTTTCTGATTGTAACTTGGGGTCTGCATGTAGAATTGGGTGATCTATAGCTTGTTGGAAAGGAGACAATAGTTTTGGTTTGGGAGAAAAATTCTGAGGGGTTAGGGACATGTGGAATCCATAACTAAGGTCCAATTCAGGTTCTGCAACTGTCAATGATCATGTGCACCGTTTGGTATTTTAACCTTAACTTCATTCCCAAAGATTGGGTTGAGCTTAAATTTGGCTCATCAGAAAGGAAATTTGATGGTCTTTAAGATGGATCTATGGATCATAGGGTTTGGACATCAAAAACTTAAGAAATTAAGACTTGAAGTTGGCTCAAAGATTGGCCTTGGGCACGGAAAATCTTTCCTATGTTCAAGGCCACATATTTTGTGGTTGTAGTAGGCTTTTTCCACATCCTAGGATGTTTTCCGAAAAAAAAAAAAAAAGGTGTTGGGCCCACCTTTGGGTTAGTATGGGTCCAGCATATCTCCTCTGAGGGGATAGATGATTATAGTTATATTCTAGGTTTGTTCAAGTGCATAAATATCTTTCTTATCTATGAATTGTATCTTCTATTTTTTTAAGAGACGCAGGAAAAGTTTTACTAAATGAGAGAGCAAGGAAAAGATGGGGTAATCCTCTGCCTTAATACCACTACAAGACTGATTTGGAACAGCCAGGATGTTATCAGAGAGACAAAACAGCTAGCTAACCATCTAGAATGCAGTTAGCTTCTTATGGTTAATCATGGCAAAGAAGGATTTCTAGGAAAAGAGAATATCCTAGATGTCATTACAAAACCAATAAACTTGAGGTGAGACCTCCCAAACATGAGACCATACATGGGGACGCCTCAAACATTGTAATTTCCACTTGTTGGTGTTATGTGTGCCCTCTCAAGCCAATTTCATTATTTTGTTGATTAGAACTTGGTCATGAGTGACCTCCTTTTGATGAATGGAATGGGTCATTAGCGACCCACCTTTTCTATGTGCTTTATTAATTAATTGTGACTGGAAACTTGGGCGATTTAATGGGTTACATGATTTCTTTGGAGATCTCTTTTATGCCTTTGGGGAAGAATGAAATGGACATAACGGGTGAAATGGGTCATTGGAGAGTTGATGTTCCATATTCTTGAATTCCCAAAATTTTGTATGACCATCTTAATGGATTTTTGTGACTTGATTATGGTCATCCTATGTGATACAAACTAATGACGAATCGGAATGGGTTAATCTCCACCATTGGGCATGAAGTTGACATTACCATTCACTCATGGGAGTATAGATGTTCATCTATCCATCGGGATATAGTTCTAGGATCAATTAAATGTTTGGATTGGATGGATTGGTATCAGGTCTCCTAACCAAGAGTAGAAGTTATGTTTCGATTCAATAGACTTGATCACTCGCCAGCTTGGACTTGTCCTGTGAACTGAGGTTACAAAAGGGCTTCAGGGATCTTGATCTAGGGCTTTGATGCACCTTTTTTATGCTATATTAGTGGCTGACATATAGGTGTTATTGGGCTTCTATGTTAAGATTCAGTTGAGGCCTGATGTGCTTCAAAAAGAATCCACTCATCGCCCGGGGCATGGTAAAGTGGCTAGACTTTACCTCTTGGATGCTCCATCAAGCTTAAAAAAGCTGAACAACACCATCACATTCTTTCAAATGGTTTTTGGATGAATTTCGGCCATTGGATCGCTTCAATTTCAATAGTCAAATCTTTAGATGTCCAATTTAAAAATGTTGCATTGGATTTTAAAGGCCTGGATTTTTGGCTACAGTTAAGAGGAAGGACATAGGTCTATTTGGGTGTGTGGATTAGGCAGGATGATGGGCTTTTGAAGTCATATACCAAAACAGGTGCTCCACCGAAACCCTAGAGCAGCTCCTCCTTATAAATAAATCCTATTCCCAAGGGGAGTAGGTAGGACCCAAATGTAGTTCTCACTCTCTAGTGATGCCTGTATAGAGATAGAGAGAGAGAGAGAGAGAGAGAGAGAGAGAGAGAGAGAGAGAGAGAGAGAGAGAGAACCCTAGAGCAGCTCCTCCTTATAAATAAATCCTATTCCCAAGGGGAATAGGTAGGACCCAAATGTAGTTCTCACTCTCTAGTGATGCCTGTATAGAGAGAGAGAGAGAGAGAGAGAGAGAGAGAGAGAGAGAGAGAGAGAGAGAGAGAGAGATCCTTTCATAGAGAGAGAGAGAGAGAGAGAGAGATCCTTTCATTTTCTTGGCCCATCAGATTGATTGCCTATCTTCTCCATCCAATTTCTATGGCTCTATAGATAAAAGAATTGGAGAGTTTGGTGCTATTCATTTATTGGAAATTGATCTAGGAGAGACCTTAATTCGAGAAGGGATGGCATTGATCTATGACATCCAAATCACACAGCCATAAGGTATAATCTAAACTGTTCCTATATTCTGTGGATATTTGTTACCTATGTGGGATCGATCCTATTAAAATTAAAATCCCAACACCCCCTATGGGCCTTGATGTTTGCATATAGCTATATACACTGTGTAAGGGAATGGTACCATCATACACCCTCCAAAGATCAGATAAATGCTCGGAGCATATATCCATTATCGAGCAAGGACAAGAACAACATTGTTGGATCCTATCATAACCTGGGTTTTCTCCACAATTACCATCAAAACTTCGCATAATAAAGATTGATATTTAGGACATCACACTCAAGGAGGACGATCAGTTGCTTGAAACACCACGCAAAAACATGTAATATCAATAGATAGCATAGATAGAGAGACACCCAAATGTGTTGTACCTCCCCTCTCCAATTATTCAAAAGCATGGGTCTCCAATTATTCAAAAGTAGAGCTCCTCCAAAATTTCAAAAGCAAAGCACTATAAAAATAAATAAATAATAATTAGTACAGATTTCTAAGAACCATTCATAAAAAGTACAGATTTCTAAGAATAGTTTGTTGATGAAGACTTGTGTAAAGGATTGAAATGTTTAATGTGTAGATGCATTAATCTATCAGTATAGAGTTCTTTCTTTGAGGAGTGGTCAATATTTGAATCATTGATTTCCATTTCCATTGCCATGTTTTTTCCTTAAATATGCACGAATTCTATTCTAGATAGACGGAGAAGAAGAAGTTCACTGATTACTTTGTAACTGTCGGCTTTGAACCCTAGCTGAAATTTTGTTGATGCATGTGTAACTTTGTGATCAGTTTGATATCTGTTTGAAACTGCATTCCTTGGCTGTAAAAGAAGATTGATGTATTTTTTTATCGATACCAAAGAAATTTATCAACAAAAAATAGGCAACAAATATATAACAAGAACAGTTGATCTGTAAGATTTCTTCATTCCCCCCGTTGGCTTATGTGGATTTGGTTTTTTAAAAGAAGTCCATATAACATGGTTTAGCTTTTATCTGCTAACATTTTCATAGGTATCAGGCTATCAGCAGTGAAGAATGCCTTTTTATTAGTTGCTCAAATGGATCTATAATTATTTCCGATATTCTAAGTTTGTTACTGATCTATTGATGTTCTCCATCTTGGAAAATGCATTGCCTGCAGGAGGTGGTTGTTGGTCCTGAAAATAGAACGGTGTTATCAACTGATAATTTTTTAAGAGTTAACCTTATCGGAGATTTTGTTGGCTATACAAGTCTTCCATCATTTGAAGAATTTTATCTAGTAATTCCAAGACAGGTTTGTTGTCATTGTTGATATAACAATGTTGTATTCAAGTTTTCATGATATGAGACTGTTGTAAGTGCACTGCTAATTAAACTATTGATGCAGGACAATTAACCACTTGCTCTAAAAGCTCGAATTGATAAAGCATGATGAATCAATCCATTTATCTCATAGCCCAGGCCCCACATCCCATGGGTTAGGACCTCAGCCAAACCCCCCTCGTGGGCTCCACTTCATATGGGTTCCGCTTCACACGAGCCACCCGCCTCACACAGGTGGGGCTCACCTCACACGAGCCACCTGCCTCACACAGGCTGCCCACCCCAAGTGTGCTCTTGCATACCACAGGCCACCCCACTCAAGCCCGGTGTGAAAATGCCCCTGCATTAATCACCCCCGGTGAGGAGTCTCGAACACGAGACATCCTGCTCTAATACCACTTTGATGCAGGACAATTAACCACTTGGTCTAAAAGCTCAAATTGATAGAGCATGGCAAATCAATCCCTTTATCTCATAGCCCAAGCCCCACATCCCATGGGTTAGGATCTTGGCCAAACCCCCCTCATGGGCTCCACTTCACACAGGTTTTGCTTCACACGAGCCACCCGCCTCACACGGGTGGGGCTCACCTCACACAGGCCGCCCACCCCAAGTATGCCCCTGCATCCCACAGGCCACCCCACTTGAGCCCGGTGTGAAAATGCTCATGCATTAACTACTCTTTTTAACTTTTCAGTTTGTTTACGAGTTAAAATTTCTTCACCAATTTTTACCGGTACTAGATATTTGTGATGGCAAGTATAGCATTAGATTTAGTTTTGCAATCTAAAAAGAGCTTTGAAAGTTTATCTCCCTACCTAATAACACAATATTTGCAGAAAAAACACAGCCTTGCATAATGACATTTTATTGATAAAGAAGTTGGAGGTTTTGTCATAGTTGTTTCTAATTTCCAAATGTTTGTCTATATAGATTTGGATGGATGTTAGGTGATGACATTTCTTTTCATCTCATTGTTGACTCGTTTATTTTCATATGATATTTCTTTCCTTCTCACCTAGCATGGAGGAGGCATTGGTCAAAAAGGTAGTTGCATAAGCTCTCTTTTTGCTTACTGGTCTATGGGCAATTTGGGCAGAGAACAAGAGATGTTAGTGGGGGAGCTCAGGCCCCTCCATCAACATCCCCAACATAGCATTGACAAACCAAGAGATTTGGACTGATAGAAAACAAACCCGAAAGGATTCAACCAAGGAAGGGTAACCACATCAAACATCCAACCAAAATTTAATAGTCCTGCCATTTTCTAGGGAAAAATGAATTTTGTCCCAAAGAAACAGAGCTACCCTCACGATTCCTTTCAAAAGGAAAGAAGCTCTATAAAGAGAAGAATTTTTTGTCCACCATCCTTCATTAGAAACCCTGCACGTGGCAGCCATGACTTTGTGCCACAAACTATCATTCTCTACTCCAAATCTCCACACCCACTTACCCAAAAGAGCTTCATGACCACCTCCTAATTTTTAATATCCGCACCCCCTTTAGAATAGGGAGTACAAACCTCGTTCCATTTTAGAAGAGGAAATTTTCTGGCAGACACTCTTCCTTTCCACAAAAAATCTCTATGCAAATTGTCAATTTTCAGGATAACAGACTTAGGACATAGGAATAGAGAAAGTAAATAGGCAAATTAGATAAAGAAGCCTTGATGAGGTTCAATCTGCCACCCAAGGACAACACATTAAGCTTCCAAGTAGAAAGATTCCACTCCATTCTTTCAATGATTTTATCCCACAACAATAGGGCAGGTTCCCAATGCACGGGGGTAAGCCTAAGTAAAGGGTTGGAAGAATACCTACCTTACATCCAAAGGAAGCAGCTAAAGAAAGGCTAACCTCCAAGTTCATGTTAATACCAAATAATTCACTCTTAGAGAGGTACACTTTCAAAGTTGAAATAACTTCAAACCAACATATAGTCATGCTAAAAAAAAATCTACCATCTTCTCATCCGCCTCACAGAACAAGAGATTATTGTCTACAAATTGAAGATGGAAAATAGCAGAAGGAATATTTTCAATATTAAAACCCCTGTAGATACGATTTATATTACTTAATTTCTGTTGCTGAGAGTCTTATGTTTGTTAAAGGGCGGGCCGGGTCAACCACAAAATCTTGGGAGGAATTTTTCTAAGTGGATGCTGTTGGAGAGAGTACGATTTACCTTAGATGGCTTTGAATGCAACAAAATTGGTGTCAGCTACGAGGCTTTTAATGCACAGCCAAACTTTTGCTCTTCACCATTGGAGAGTTGCTTGCAAAATCAACTATGGAAGTTTTGGGAAGTAAGTATGCCACCCATTAACTAATTAGGTTTTTGCTATATTGGAATTCATGTTTTTATTACATGTTGTTATCTAGTCATGTCCTCTTTTCTTTCTTTTTTTTTCTTTTTTTTTTCTTTTTGTATTTCTTCCATATATGTTGTTTCTGAAGATTGAAGAGTCATTATGATTTTATTTTTTCTTCCACAGTAAATTAAATAATTCCATTTCAAAATCCTTTGCACTAAAGTTCATAACTCATTCCATTTATTATTGTTTAGGTATCTATAGAAAAATAAAACTTGTAATCTTTTTTTTTTCTGACAGTCTGACCAAAACCGCATCAGTAAGAAGCAAATGCCCCAATATGTCATAGAAGGAAGGTTTGAAAGAATCAACCAACATCCAGTACATTCCTACTATCTTTTTTTTCTTTGCATTGCTCTATATCTTTTGAACTTCAAAACATTATCTTTGTTGAACCTTTGCAACTATGTACAGGATGCAGGAACACATTCATTCTCCATAGGAATCACTGAAGTTCTTAATACAAATCTCTTGATAGAACTCAGTGCTGATGACATAGAATATGTCTATCAAAGGTAGTTGATCCTTTTACGTCATTTTCAGATGACATTTCTACAAAATACCTTACTATTACTTAGGGTCTGACTTTGCAGGAACTTTTGGTAATCCTTTTGCAATTTCCATATGAATATAATATGTTGGGAAAATGCATTTTATTCCAATGCAGGAATTTCTAATTTTAATTTACATCTGAAACACATGGATATATATCATTAAAAACCAGGTATAGAGTGGAAAATCCTGATATAAAAGAAAAGATTTGTCAACTTTATGTATGATATTCTTTGTAACTGGCTAGATCTTTCACAACTGGTTGCCATTTTATCCAAGCGTTCAAGCATTTAATATTGCTCATTCACATTGAACTTTTGGTTCACTACTTGGTCGACAACCTAAACCACTTAATGTAACATGGAGATCAGTCACACTAACTGACTATAATGATTTCAGAATTAGATAAGTTTGTACAAATAAAAAATTTATCTGTAAATTACAAATTGACCAGAATGTTATAATGACATTATGATCTAGTTATAAGATATAAGGAGTTCGAAAAAGATGAAGTTTACGAAGAATTTAACAATCAAGTCAAGAAAACATAAAGAAACGATATTTGGTTAATATTGATAGATTTAATTCATTTTAAAAAATTAATTAAAAGGCATGCAAATGTGATTAAGGAGCATCATTAATGTAACACTAAGACATGCATCAAATTCAAAAGCCTGAAAAGTCAGAAAAATAATTTTCATAGCTCTTCCAACATAATAAGCTTCTAGGCAATACCAGTCATGAACCAAGAAGGTTGAGGTCACAGAAGGGGTTGCTGATATTGATCCAAATGTTGTAGAAACTATGTTCTCAAGTTGACCTTCTAGAGTGCAATAAACCTTGGGATTTTTGGAACTTGACATTGGCTTTGATACCATGATAGCGTGTGAAGTCCGAGGAGAAGACCAAAGTGGAGATTAAGCGATTGAATTTCATCAAGGAACCCATTTGAGCTAATACACAATTACAAATAAAGGGGAATAACTGTTTACTTCTTAACATAGGAAATAAGTTGCTAATACACACATGATTAGATACATATGTTCAATTTTTGGACATAAGTTGCTAATACACACATGATTAGATACATATGTTCAATTTTTGGACATAAATGCATGAAAACAATGCTACACTTATAGTATGTTTTATAAAATAAATTTCTTTTATAATCTAAATTTTTGGACATAAGTTGCTAATACACACATGATTAGATACATATGTTCAATTTTCTTTTAATAACTATTATCTGATTAATGGTTTATGCTGCCCAATAAGGAACTGATATGTTTTCTTTCTAAACGTGAGTATAATATTATTGTGTTTGCATTGTAACATTATAAAAGTGTCTATTTCTTTCTCTCTTTTTCTTTAGGAGTCCTGGGAAAATCATAAGTGTTACCACCCCAACATTTGAAGCCCTGACACAGTTTGGGACTGCCACAATCACGACTAAGAACACTGGTCAATTGGAAGCATCATACAGCTTAACGGTAATGCCAATGTCCATTAACATCCCCCTTTTTGTGTCTTTAACTTGCTTTTCTCTTCAATTACAAATTTGTTACTGATAAAAAGAGGAACATTCATCCCCTACGACATCATAAAACCTAGGTATACTTTTGTTACTGTTTTTATTTTCTCATGTATTTGAAGATAAAATCAAATATGGCTCACATATAGAACTATGAAGTTTCTATAAATGCTTGATAATAAATGTGTGGCTGGTGGTAAATATGCAACCTGAGTTTTACTTAAATAAATAAAGAATCAGTCCAAAAGAAAGGGTGTAGGAAGTAAGGTAGCCAGCATTTGAGAGCCATTGCCAAAATTGTGACCAAAACATTTCAATTATACTCATCTAAAATCGTGGCCCATTTGAGAGGGTACAAGACCAGATTTAAAACTTACATGTCAGATTGATAATTCAAGCACTTTAAAGCGAGCACCTGGTAACAAAGTGTCCATGCCCTATGTTTGTGCGGTTTCTCATACAGGGTGAGTCAAGGTGATTAAGTGTAAGGGTGTTTTGTGCTTAGGTGTTGGCATTCATTGTTTGGGTTTTCAGTCAAACAGCTGGAAAAAGCTACCAGGAGTGAAAACATGAATACATTGAGTGAAAAAACCTTGTTTAATGAGACTTGTAAATACCCTGGCAATGACAAGTTTTATACAGATGGTCAGGCCTATTATTTTTGCTCCCCAAGCAAAGATATTCGACCAAAAAGGTAGAGGCTTGCTTCAGCCTTTAGTACAAGGTCAAGAGAAAATACAACCAGTTGAACATTGACTGACTGAGACTCACTGAACTCACACGAAAGGTAGTCAATGAGAAAATTATAAAGCCTGAAGGAGGGAAAAAGTGAGGGCAGGGAAGACGCTTGAACAACCAATCTAGCTATTAAGATCTACATGATTTCCATCGGTAGTAATAGCTAGCAAGTTGAAGTAGTGAACATGCCTCTTATTTTGTAGGTGGAAGGCGATTGTTGGTCAACCTTGTGTGGTTCAAAGGTCCAATTGAAACATGCCACGTGTTTCTCCACTCCATAACCTCCTAAAGGAATCACTAATTGGAGATCATGTTGTTCTAAACCAAATCATAAATAATTGTTGCACCATCATCCAATTGTATCTCTTGGATCACATCAATGACATCTTCCAAGGTTCCAAGTTCAAGGTTGTCTGAGGTCAACATGTACGGTTGCCAGTATTTCATTATCGTTGAATCTTCCATATTGTGATGGTACTGGCCGGCTGAGGAAGCAAGGGTGGTCTTCAGCCAAGCATCGATAGTATCTCGTTCGTAAGACTCACCCACTAGGGCTCCATATTGTGCAACACCAAGGACCTGATAACCTGATCTGCACATAGGGTTGTTGAGCCACTTAATATTGTCACAATATGGAAGGTTTGACAATTATGAGGGACTGGTGACAGAGGGGGTTGACCCCAAGCAGCTTTGAAACTTGGATATGAGCTTATGAGATCAACGCAATTGCGAGATTTGATCATACACCAATGCGATGGTTATTTATGATTGTGCTCAGTCGGGCTTTGACTTCCAATTAGTGATTATTTGAGAGGTTACAGAGAAGAGCAACAGGTGGCATGTTTCAGTTGGCTTGGCACCCAATGTTTGGGTGATTAGTCAAACAACCAAAATGGGGGAAGGGAAAAGCTACTTGGAACGAAAGCACTAATACATTGAGTAAACACTTTGGATAATCAAACTTGCAAAACACCATGTTGTGGACATGTCATACAGTTGGTGGGTCCTGCCTTTTTGTGATGCCCAAGCTTAGCCTTTTGGATGCAATGGCAGAGGCTTGCTTGGGCCTTGAGTACAAGGACAAAAGAGAACAGTACAACTGGTCATACACAGGCCAACAGGATGTATAAAGAGGCACCCTAAAGGAGCCAGGGCAAGACCCCTTGGGCCAATGTGCATTGAAGGGAGGACGTTTGAACAATTCTCGAAGCTTCAAGGACCTCCGAGTGTGCTTTGAGCAGCAATGGCTTAAAGAGGAGTGGTTAAGGTAGTGAATGCACCTCTTATTTATATGTGTTATGTGCCTTGTCAATCAACTTCATATAAATTCAAAGTTTCTACTGAAACGTGCCACATGTCACTCCATTTTGTAACCTCTTAATGAACCATTAATTGGAAGTTAATGCTATTCTTAGCCAAACCTTAAAAATGATTCTCTATAGCACAGTCGAATCCCATGGATCACGTCCATGACATCATCTTAGAATCCAAGTTTTAAAGGCTGCTCAGGGTCTATCCCCCATGATTGCCAATCCCTCAGCCATTAAATCTTCTATATTGTGACATTCCTAGGTGGCATCGAGACCCTTTGTGAGGATCAGGTGATTGGGGTCCTTCATTCTATATAACGTGGGGCCCTTGTGGGTGATGTTAAGGATGGGATATGTATGTACAGAATACAGATATGCGTGAATTTACCCTAATCTTCCTAAATCTACATAATTATCATTCTAAGATATACATATATATCCTATGATTCCTATCCATAATGATAAACCAGAGAACTGACATGCTAAGTCTAGAATCTGCAAATCAGAGTAATTTTTAAAATTTCAGAAAACGCTGGAACAGGAACATAATGATTAACATTAAAAGACACAAAACTATCGACGTGTTAGAATTTATGCATGAAAGAGCAAGGTAAACCAATTTTTGGCTTCAAAACTTGCATAGGATCTTGACCCTACAGATTTTGTATTTATGCTTCAAATGCTTCTTGTTTCATGGAAGTACAGCATTTGCATAGAAATTTCTATTCATTCTTCTTTCTAATTCACACTACTCATCTCTCTGCTTTACCTTCATTTCCATGCTGATTTCCATAAACCACAGAAAGATAAGAACCACACAAAACCTTGGAACTGAAATCTTGATTTGGCATGAAGCAAATGTTCCCAATGCATGCCAGAGCTATATATTTGACCAAATGGTGAATGTATATATATTCATGGGTGCATACCACTGGTTAACCATTTACGAAATAACAGCTTCCTGACATATCCTAACTTCAGTCCCTAATCAATTTTTCATCCTGCAGTTCGAATGCTCCAAGGGTGTCAATCGCATGGAGGTATCATCTTCAATGCCACTTTTATTTACTTCTTTCCACAGTTTTGACCACTTGTCTTGCATTACACGTTTCTTCCTTCCTCTTGAACAGGTGATTTCAAAATGTGATTGTGGAGTTGGATTTATAAACTGTGTGCTCCATGCAGTCCTCTGTCCTTTTACAAACGAACACCTTTTAGACTTAGATTGGAGATATCTTATGGAATCTTATAATAATCCTCAACTTGCAATGTCTGAGTGATGAGCAACCATTCACTTTTGTAGATTTGCAAACTTATGGCAACAATGAAGGTCTTTCAGGGATTGCCACTACATGTAGTTCGTATTATCATCAGAATAAGTGTTCAGACCAGGAGTTCTCAAGCAAAAGTTCAATGCCCGGCTGCCTACCTGAAATAAACCCTCCTTTACCCTAGGCTGGGGATCAGCTGGAGATCGCTGCCATGAAGGGTTCAGTGGCCGAGTTTTATCTGATTGTTTCTTTTAAAAAAAAAAACAAGGGCATTTTCCTTGCCAGTTCATTTGCTTCAAAAGGGAATGTCAAGAGCAATTTAATTAGTAAATGCACAAAATTTATATGTTTCTATTTTGGCATGAATATGATGAGATCAGCTGATTAATGCTCGTTAAACAAAGTTAACGATGAGAAAACATAAGAGATTTGTATTAGGAGAGGTATCAGGGCAGTCTTACTTAATCGGTGCTCCAAATTCAGAAGGTGCTTCATTGCTTACACTCTCTAGTCCACTCTAGACTTGATGACTTGAACCCCTTTATATGGATACAAGTTACACCCACTTTCCCACAAGTATCGGATGTGAGACCAAAAACTCAAGACAGCAAACATAAGACACCACACAATAAAAGAGTGAGAATGTATTCTCAACAAATTTTATTTATTTTTATTTTTTTTTTCGAGCATCGATAGAAATCAAGCCAGCTTTCCAGAAATTGAATAATGAGTTTAGAAGCTCTTGCCCACTCCATTACATTTTATTTAGCCCTACTGAATACTTCCATCACTTGCCTGTCTACAATTGTTCTAGTAAAAAGCTGATAAAATGTGTTTCTAGCAACAGTATAATAGCTCTGAAATCGCCAAGAGCATGGCCCATATTCACAAGTCAAAGGTTTAACTTGGCCTGAATGTTTACACCTTACTTGGTTTTGAGTGGGCTGATAAGCTCAGTCTCTTGTTCCAATCAACGAGTCCAAGAACTGCTCCTCAGCCATGCAACAGTACCCTGTAATATTACTCTGATGGAAAGGATACTATCTATAAAATGCAATGTCACATGTCTGCAGGAACAATTCTTTATACTGAAACCGGGAGAGGTTAC
Organism: Magnolia kwangsiensis; assembly: GCA_037074715.1. Classification (NCBI taxonomy): domain Eukaryota; kingdom Viridiplantae; phylum Streptophyta; class Magnoliopsida; order Magnoliales; family Magnoliaceae; genus Magnolia; species Magnolia kwangsiensis. Next base: position 8,164,037 of record CM073589.1, on the reverse strand, counting down.
TACTCGAACATTTAAAGTCTATTCAACAACAGACCAAGTTGCTAAATATCTGTGTGCAGGTAAGTTAACTGCTGGAAGGAAAAGCAACGGATTTTATGGTTCCTTGGTTTTGTTCATTACATGGCATACGTTGCTCACCTCCTTTGTACTTGAGTGCAGCTATAATGAAGGACTCTGATTTTAATGAAATTGATAGAGCAGAATGCCAATTCACTACTACAGCTACTATCTTTGACAACGGGACTCAGGTTTGGGACATAGTACAAAAGTTATCTAGAATCCTGATTCCTTCTTGTTTTTCCATGGTTAAATTGTTTCCGTAGAATATCAAATGTGCAATATTGTAAAATTTGTGAAACTAAAAATCACATCAGGTCTTGTAAGTGGTCAAATTTCAGCCAGAATAGATATAGAAGAGAAAAATGTTCTACAAGAAGCAAGACAGGAAGTTTTATGGAACAAAGAAACAGATGGGATGTTCAATGCAATTTGAATATCGTGGTTGAAATTGGTATTCGGGATCCAATACATGGTTGGTTTGGGATGAGTGACTGGAGGGAAGGAAAAAGATTATGCCCGTAATAGGATATCTGACTGTGAATCCCAACTCAGAATCTCACACAATAAATAGATCAACTACATAGTGAAAAAGAATCACCAAAGTAATCGCGATTTTGATTGTTAAGTTTCTGTTAGCAAAACTGATTTTCTCCCGCCATCCATGTTATGTATCCATGTTTTGTTTAAACTCTATGTAGAAAAGGATTGAGCCATTTTTTTACATTTCCTCTTTAAACATGTCCTATGTGGCTGGTCTACATGGAAGGACCACAGCAACAGGACATTTTCTAACAAAGTGGAACTGCGGGATGTAAGTTTCCAAAGGGTGAGGGTTAGAGTTGTTAATTGGTGGCGGGTCTCAAAGTCTTCACCATTTGTAGCCAATAGTAGATAGAAGAGAATTAATTTTGTATCATTTATTAACATGCACTTGTAACATCACATCAGTTTATGAAATTTCTGCATTTATGATTTTTTTTTCTATCAGTTTTAACTCTTTAAAATGTTACAGATTACTCCTAGTTCATCATCAACAAAGACTGGCATAAATGGCTTCTTTGAATCCATTGAAAGCCTATGGAATAACATGTGGAAAGGTTTGATAGATTTTTTTACTGGAAAAACATGCAGGTATGGGATGTTCCGTATAAGTTCTTTTTCATGTTCTCTGAGTTAGATAAATGAGGAACTGTATGATACTTGATCCTAGGACATGTTCTCCTTGGGTGTTTAGTCTGTACAAGTTGTCTCTATGATATGGTGAACCATACTATTGCATCTGATGGGCCCCACCATGGATACATCATGCCACATATTCTCCAAGATTAGAAGATTCTCGCCATTCAATCCTCAGCCTTTCCTCTTTTAATCGGCATTCCACCCCACCCATTCTAGATAATTGGACCATTGGGTCCCACTTGTGCAAACTCTATGCTGAGGACACATCATATCCTCTGGTTGACTATGGTATAGTTCTATATAAAGTATTGTGGCAGCACTCCTCATTTGTCATTGGCAGATGGTCTACTGATCAGACATCTTTTATGTGCAGAAGCAAATGCTCAGGTTTCTTCGACTTCAGTTGCCACATACAATACATATGTTTGAGTTGGATTGCATTGTTTGGTTTGCTTCTGGCAATTTTCCCAACAGGCAAGTTTCTATAGTTGGCAATGCATGAGTTCATCGTCTTTAATTAAATTATTATTATTTTTTTTAAATGCAAAGAAGGATGATATTTTACATCTGGAATTTCAGCGGCCGTGCTCCTGTGGCTGTTACATCAGAAAGGATTCTTCGATCCTATTCGTGATTGGTGGGAAGATCGATTTGAAGGAAGCACACAAAGAAGCAGAGTTGATCCTAAGCATGGAAAAGAAACCAGGCAACCTCACATGCATCACCATCATAAACAGGAACGTAGGCATCATCACTACGATGCAAAGAACAGACGAAGAACCAGTCACCGTAAGCATGATCATCATCATCATCACCATCATCACCATCATCATGCTCACAAGGATAGATTCAAGCATGGACATATGGATGGTCTGAATGATGAAAAGCTTGAGCCCCACATGAACAAAATTGAGAAGCTGGCCATAAGAGGACAGCCAAAAAAGATGAGATACAAGTAAAGAAAAGCAAGACAAACACAGCTAATCAAGCACAAATAGGAGCGGGACCTGCCACATTCGAAGCTGCATGGTAGAAATATTTAAAGAGAACAAGCATTTCATTGTTTCAATTGTGTTGTTCATTCAACTGGGGAACTCTTTTATCAGTGTCTGCTGTTGTTTATTAAAACTTTGAGACAGATCAAAAACTAAAAAACTCTTCAGCCAATGTCTAGCTGGGTCAGGTCAACTTGAATGGACATGAAATATCCAAAATAAAAACAAGCAGTTGTCATTGGTGTGGTGGTAGCAATGCTGTCATTCCTCAGTGAAGATACTGTTTGAATCATCATGAACGCACTTCATTTTTTTTAACAGTTGTTCAATGATAAGTGCCGAAAATAAGTTTTCTCAAATGGCCCCTCGTTCCATGCATGCGCTTGTGTGAAGCCAACTATACGTGGGCTGTCAATGAGCCAGTGTTGAGCTTCTGAGCTTGGACTGCTTTGGGCCTGGCTTGGTTTGGCATTTGAGGGCTGATGGCCTGCTGTGTGCTTAAAATTCAGGCCTATATATTTTTCGCCCGAGCTCAGGTTGTGTCAAATGGCCCATCAGCCTGGCCTGGTCCGAGCTGTCAGCCCCCCCTGGTCCCACACAACTCGGACATGTTGTAATTATCATACTTTAGCATGCATGTGATAATTCTAGACTTCTAGTAGAGACTGTTCAAGCACACAGCCAAAGTGTGGTTAGGGAAGGAAGCGAATAGGGTCCTGCACTTGTGTTGTATGGGTTTTATCCACGCCTTCCATCCATTTTTCCAGATCATTTTAGTGTATGAGCCCAAAAATGAGGCAGATTGAAAGCTCAAGTGGACCACACCACAGGAAGCAGCGGTAATAATAATGCCCACCATAATGTTTATTTTCCATCCAACCTTTTCATAAAGGTCAAATAGACGTGGATGAAGGGAAAACGCATATATCATCTTGATCCAAATCTTTTGTGGCCCCCAAGAAGTTTTTAATGGTGAGCATTGAATCCCTGCTTTTTCCAGTGGTGGGGAGGCACTTGAGCTTTGCATCTAATGAGCTGGAAAAACAGATGGATGGTGTAGATAAAACACATACATAATGGTGGACCCCACAAAGCTTGGGGCACATGGTGCTGCAGGGATATTCCTGGTGACAAGCGCAGAAAGCAATCTAATCCCAAGGGAAAGGAGGAGAGGAAGAAGGAGAGATGCGCACAGTTACTGATCCCAAACTCATGTTCATTGGAATCATAACTACTATGAACTTTTTAGTAAAATCAGCCTATTATTCCTCAAATAATAACCCACCCAACACTCCACTGGGACATCGAAATTTGGATAAGATATTTTCATGGCAAATCAAATCAGAATTGATATGATTACAACTCTCCTTGGTTTGGATGGCAACAAGTCCGTTAGATTTCCAGGAAAAGAAGTTAGGAGATCTCCTAAACAGTGAAAAAAGAAATTGTAATTGTTACATAAGTGAATACTTTTACCATAGAACTCTTCTATACAAACAAGCTACTAGTTTAGATAAAGAAATTTTTTGGTAAATCAAATCATATGTCATATGATTACAATTCTCCTACATCTGATTGCAATGATGAGTTCTTGCTACTATTGTTTGTTTTACTGAGAAATCACCATAGAAATGGTAGTTTTATAATAAGATGTAATTATTACAATTTCCTTCTTATTTAGTGCAGTAATGTCTGAAATTCTCCTTTCAAATATGCTTAGTTTTAGGGATATTTATCCTGGAGTGAAAGATGTATCAGCCTGCTGATCAAGAGATCATACAAGTTGAAGAAAATGGGCTGTTAAGGAAAAAGTCCCAAGGGCTCAAATTCAATAAAGATATCTAGCTCACTTGATGTTTACTCTATGAATGCGGATTCATTGGATCCATGAGCATGGGCCACTGTGATGAAAAAATCCAAGTATTCCGAAGAAAAATGAAGTTTCTAAGCCCTACAAGCACTCTTCATGGCACGCAGCATAAGGGTTTAGTGACATAACTAAAGCACTTCATAAGATTGGAAAATGCACATGTCCATCAATAGAAATGGGACACCTCATACTACCGTCCTATTGTTGACTTGTCTGTCATGTTAGCAGGGAGGAAAGAAAACCTCACAATAAAGATGAGGGTCTAAACTCATATTTCTAAAACGGCGGTGCACGACCATCTTCATCATCCAAATTGCCAGTCCCATTGTTAATGGCTTATATCTCTAAAATCATACTGATTAAAAAAATCTAACAATCATCTTAATGACTACCAAGTTTACATTGGGTAATCCTTCAACCCTTCCAAGTAAAACACACGTTCTCACTCACACGTGCACAGCCACACATTTCATGCATTCTGCTGACGTGGCTTCACATGTGTGAACAGGCTACTTAGTACTGTCATATCAAACATGATCTGGATTAAGTTGAGAAGCCCATTGAGAACTTTGAGAATTACCTTATTGGAACAGCTTTCTCAATCATTTTTACTGAAGTTGCGAGATTTGTAGCCAATCACTAAAAATTTCCTTGCATTTCTAGACTAGCGGTGCTACAGAGATTCGCTGAAAACCGATTCCCTGTATTACAGCCAGCGCAGGCAACATAAATCTCCGTGGGGCTCACAATGATGTATGTGTGGCATCCTATCTGTCCAACACGTAGGAAGCCCATCATGGGAGGTAAGCCTGAAAACCAAAATCGTGCTGATCCAAAACTGAAGTGGGCCACACTACTTACAAATATTGGAATACAGATATCCACCGTTGAAATCTTCCAGAGGCCCACTTTGATGTTTGCTGACATCCAACCCATTCATAAGGTGAGTGCAGGGAAACCAAATGGCGGGTCCTAGGAAGATCTCAATGGTGTGGGTCCTATCCCACTGTTCCCCGTTGGGTGGCCCACATGAGTTTTGGATGGGTCTCATTTCTGGAATCAAGTCATACAACGATCTGTAGCAAATGACGAACCGATTAGAGTGAATTTCATTCAAACGTCACGATGGGCCCCATAGGTATTCATGTATTCATACCTGCTGCCTTGATTGATCTAACAGGGCGAGTGACTCGCCATAGCATTACTCCTGCTAGATACCATAAAATTAGCATTTCTGCAGCTCGATATCATAACATTCTCAGACTGGAGCTAAGTACCAAGATCTCTACAATTTCTTTAAAAATAATAAATAATAAATAAAATGCTGGGATTCCTCAGTTTCTTAATGCCTGAAATAAGCCAGACTTGTTTGCAAAATCATTGTGACATGCATTTGTACGGTGACTTTCATGGAGAATATGTGGAAAACCACTCCTGAATTGAACTTGCATGACAATGCTGATGAAGGATTGCATGTTTTCTTCTGTTATTTGTTGAAATTGAAGGAGAATTTGGTCATTTCGTGAGCTCCACCTGATTATTGGATCAGCAAGAGTTCTGGGGCGCCCCACTTTCCTGGTGAGGCAAACCTGCTGCATGGTTCGGATGCCATACACACCACTTGGCCCCACATGCAGCTAGTTGCTTGATATTATCATCCACATTTTTGGAAGGTGAAACAGGGAAGCGTTGAATCGTGCAATAATTCCCCCACCTATGTTGTTGTCTCATCCACCATGCTGAAGTCCAGATCCCGCACATTGTTTGACACCACTGTTGAGAATTGTCTAATCACCGTGACTTTTGATCCATGACCATTCTGTGGACGTCCCCCTAAAAAAATGAATGGTCCAGATCATTGTAGACATGCCCTTGTGTATTGCATAGGAGGCGGGAGGACTGAACCAGGCAGATGGAATCTGCTCCCATATGCTCTCAAACAACCTTTCAATTATTTTCATTGGTGGCCAAGAAAAGAATGCACAATTTACTTGAATAGTAATACATGGGGATCATCGCATAAATTAAGAAAAGCTTGGCTACTTAAACACTGATAGCATCTTGCTCTGAACTGCATACCTTCACTCCCTACCAAAATTTCAGAGGCTAAGATTCACCAGTAATCGTGCTTAGGCTTTGTGGGAAAATTTCCTGCGCTTCTTGATTCTCTTGGCTTTGCCTTCATTGTCCATCTGCTTCCTTTTCTTCTTGGCTTTGCTGTCATCGTCCCTTTGCTTCCTTTTCTTCTTGGCTTTGCTGTCATCTTCCCACTTCTTCCTTCTCTTGCCTGTGTCATTCATGCAGCTTCCCTTTCCGTCCATCTCTTTCAAGTGCCAAGGCGAGACTTCAGTTGAGACTTCGGTTCTGAATGCATCCGAAGTCTCTTTCTTGTTTGCAAGATAGTATTCCGATACAAGCTTGTGCGCCAACTTTGCCAGGCAGGAGCCAGATATAGAATTGGGAACAGGCCTGTGCATGCACCACATGAGATTATGAGAACTCGTCACCAATCTATACGGCCCAATTAGACGAGAGGGGAAAGGAAGTAAATAAGAGTTATATGATACTCAGGTCACATATGATGCTTGGTACACAGGCATTCAGAAATTGTACAGGTGGTATGTATTAACTCAAACAAAGCTGACTAGATTGTGCAGTCCACTGTCACCAAGTCACAATCCCAAGATCAGATTGGTTGAACAATTGTAGCCTCAGGTCTGTGGACACTTATTTGTGGAAATAGGACCATTAGATTTATTTATTTTTTCATTTTTAGCTGTCCCATAAATGTCTACCAATCAGATAATCAAATAACCTTTATTTTTGGTTCATGATACATCTACACTGGATGTCATAATTTGGAATGTTTAATTTGACAACTTGTATGCCATGCGTGCAATGTTTAAGTAATTTCTAAGTGCGTGGGTATCATCCATCACATAGCCCAAGTATCAAAGTTTTTCTCACTAAATAAACAGGTTTGTATGGAAGATGATCACCTTTCAGAAAATACACGTCCCAGAACAGCTGTTTTCTCATGCCATAACAAAGGTGTTGGTAACACGTCCCTCTTGGAAACCGACTGAGTAAAAAAAAAAAAAGAACAAATAGACCATGAGCAAGGTGGATGAATCATTGGAAATCCTGGCTACAATGAGAAGAAAGAAAGAAGACACTGATTGTCTACCTTCCCAGGCTTGATGACCCCTTTTGGTGGCCTGGGGATGTGGGGATGGATAGGAGGGTGCTTGTAAAACACAGTTCTGCAAGAACCCGAAAGATAACGATCAAACATGTGATATATTTCAAGTTTAATGGCATGTAACGGGAAACAAAAAGCAAACTCACATGATTTGGTTCTTTGAAATCTTCTCCATGTCTCTAATTGGTGAACAAAGTTCCAGAGGGCAAGCAGATTTATCAGAAATATACATGTATCCATTCATTCCAACACTGCAAGTAAACCCTCAATGACATCAATTTGTGAGGGAAGAAACTCATAGCAAGAAAATAGATTAATCGTTTTCATACTTCTTGAACCAACCATGTTCCTGTTGGTATTTTTATTTAACTGGCCAATTCTCATGCAGAGCAGTCTTGATAAATAAAAATTGGTTACCATTTTTATTTCATGGATTTTAGGGTTTTGATTGCTACACCCTCATACACGTATTGTGAAAATAAGTTTTAAATGCAATTAAATCAACATCATGATCATCATCTGAAATGTCTAACATGCGATAGTGTTTGAAATTATTAACCCCTCCATAGATGATATGCACCCAAATGTGCTCTGTTGAGAGGCTTTTATTGATCTAGGAAACGAAAAACATTCCAAGCTACACATGCCTTTGATTACAATCTCTAAGGAAAAACAATCTGCTACATGGTACATAATAGCAAATGTAAATGATGCATATCAGTCCTAATCTATGGTTTTCTGTCTTCAAAGTGTCCTCATATAACCAACTGGGCATCGGGATTGATTCTGTCCCAATTGGTTGGATCATAGGTGCGATGATTTACTTCAAGGGTGAGGTCTCTGGTTCAAGTCGAGGATGGCCCAGCTGCGCCAGGGAAAAGAATCGAGGAAGCATCTAACTCCTTCATGCATGCTCCACTTGGCTCGGGGGGATATAGCTCAGTTGGTAGAGCTCTGCTCTTGCAATTGGGTCGTTGCGATTACGGGTTGGATGTCTAATAGTCCAGGCGGTAATGTAGTATCTTGTACCTGAACTGGTGGCTCACTTTTTCTAAGTAATGGGGAAGAGGACCGGAGGCATTTCCTCTACCCCTTCTTACCCTGCCCTGAAAAAGCAAGGTCGCCTTGCGTGCCGGAAAATGGAATCTGATAATTCTTTTCCGAGAGAGAGAGAGAGAGAGAGAGAGAGAGAGAGAGAGAGCGAGAGAGAGAGAGAGAGAGAGAGAGAGAGAGAGAGAGAGAGAGAGAGAGAGAGAGAGAGAGAGAGAGAGAGAGAGAGAGAGAGAGAGAGAGAGAGAGAGTCATAATGCCCAGGAAGCCTGGGCGCAGAGTCCTATCCCTAGGAAGTCTATTGCCTGGTGCTTAGGCTTCTCCTGGGAGGTCTACACCTCTTGCAAAGCCTTCCCAGCAGGAATGGGATTGTTCAGATTAGTAAGGTTCACCTCAATTGGGAGATGAACGCCAGTGTCTGAAGTCTCGACAGCCAAAAGTCGGAGAATAGCCCCGCAAATGATGCGCTAAGGGTATTTATAGTCCATGGGGTCTTTCACTCCAAAAGTTTTTTTACATGGTTATGAACATATGTCAGCCTCCCGTTAGATGAGAGGAGCTTAATTCCATGGAATCTTGGGAACCAGGCAAACTAACACCTGTTGTAGAAGAAACTAAGCGCCTGTACCTTGGCAAACTGACGCAGGGAGCTCCGTGCCTAGCACAGAAGCTTGCAAAAGAGTTCTTCGTGAAGAATAGGCGCAGAACATCTGGTGTTGTCCTAGACAGGTACTAGGGCTCCACTGGATGCATATGGACTCATTTCATTAGTTTGCAAAATTGCATGTCAGAGTTTCACGCCAACTGCCAACCTCACACAATTCTCCTCCTTTATCCAGGCTTTGGACCGGGAATAAGAGTGCAAATCTCTCACAAGCATTAATTTTAAATGAAATTACATAATTATAATCAATTAAGGCTGCATGGTTGTTTCATGTACCAACAGCAATAGCTAAGCAAGTGTTGGATTTGAATGTGGTTAACATGCCCAGTGTGGTGATGGTTTTAATTACAAACCTGATAGTCGGATTGATTTTTCTTTTGATTTTGGCCTTAAGCAACTTCGGGTGATCCTTTTTACGCCTATAGGATGACATGATCTTTGTTGATAAAGGATGTGACATGTGAACAAAGAGTACATCAAAACCCAAACTATTTCTCTGCTTTTCTTCATCCTAGAAGCAAGAAACTTGGTTAGGTAGAAGAGATTGCCCACTTCAGAAGAATGCAAAGAGATTAACTAGAAGAATCAGGAATGAACAGCCACCCACAAACGAAAGTATTACCGTCAAGGTGTCTTCCAACTTTGTGATTTCTGCAAGAAGGCGGGACTCCTTGATAAATGGTAGTTTACAAATAGCCTGCCCATCCAGAGAAAAAGATATAATCATGTAGCTATTTAGTTAAGCATCCACACTTTAATCAAAGAGGGCCCTGTAGGGTAGATCTTGACATCTCCAGCCAACATATGCATGCACAAACAGTCACATTTGCACCAACAGGCATGCAAGCATGCACATGAGCTGGGCACCAATGCTTTTCAAGGCATGTGTATACAAGGCTATAGGATGTACCAACCTAGGTTAATATCATGAAACTAGAGTTCAACCCGTTTGGCTTTTCAGGAAATCACCATTACCTGCCATGCGTAACGTTTTCCATTCATGTCAAGCTCAAAATCTGTCCCAAGTCAGGGAACAATGTAAGAGCTAAGAAAGAATAATCACTAACATTTAAGGACAGTTATAAACGTCCCAGCACACTCCCACCTTTAGGATAAAAATCAGCAATAGGCGATGATGAATCCGTCATCAACTTCCTGTAAAACAAAGGAAGTGCATGTGCACTGCAGATGCACCATTTGAATCACACACTGAGTTGATAACTAAAAAAATAAGTAAAAGAAAACAAAGGTTTGCTCCTTGTAACAAGATGAACTAAACTGCCAACCTTGCAGCAGGCAAAACACCCATCAACTGATCAAATGGCTTGAAAGGAACCCCGAGTGTGAAGCGGATGTTCAACTGATCCAGGCCATAAAAGTCTGAAGCAAATGGAGCATAATGATAAGGATAAAACCTGTGAATGGAGATTCACATAATAAGTGAGGGGATTAAATCAGATTTTTTTATTTATTTATTTTTTTTAAAAAAAAAAAGAAGAGCAAACACCAAATATTGCTTTTAAATGGAGGCATCCATTAACCAGCCCAAAAAAAATAATTAAAAAAAGGCATGGTCGAGGTGAAACAGATTTTTCAAGAATATAACAAACAGAATACCATCTTCAAGTCGCCAAAACTATCAGCCAATGAAAAAAATCACAACTTGCCAAGAAAAGAAGGAGAGAAACGGAGGTATGCAATAGAACCATAAAGCCTACAAAACAGGATTCAGCTCACACCATTGCCAGGAGCAGACTCCTTGGTAGTAATAGTGCATGACCCAGCAAATCCCTTCAGTATACTTCAGGACCTACAAATAATTCAAGTAATCACATAAGCAGCCTATAATTGTCCAAGTTCTTGGAAGACAAACAAAGTTACAAGCTTCACTTAACTAGAAAATTTTGGAAAACACATTTGAAGCAGCCACTCTAATTAACAGCGGTCATGTGACCAAAACAGAACTGCATGCAAGGAAACTCACCAACACTAGGGAGTAATAGGCAACTAGCAGGTGGAATCTTCATTGTATAATTAGAGACTGAAAGTAGAAAACACACACACACACACACACACAAAAGACAACTTCCTTTCCATCCTACCATTCATCATCATCATCATTATCATCAGCCCTGTCCCAACTATTGGGGTCTTCGCATATCCTATTTTGCCAAAAATTCCTATTTATCCAATCTTCAGTGAGTGAAAGCCATCACATCCCTTCTCATGACCTCTACCAAAAGCCATAGTTCCCCTTTATTACCAGACCATTTCCAGTTTTCTTAGCAGATGGCCAAACCATCTCAAGTGGCTCGCTATCATTTCATCTCCGGTTGGAACTGTTCCCAGGTGGCTATGAGAGACCTTCACTTCTATCATTGGGCTGAGATTTTATTATCAATTTACCCTCCTGATCTTTCTTTACAAATTCCCTTGACCACTAGGAATGAAGACTATACCTTTTCTATCTTTGTTTAACTCTGCCCATGCTTTGTGAGTTCCGATGCTGAGAATGAAATATATAGGAATGGAATGCACATGCATGGGCATCTGCATGGACCTACACTACAAGGCCATGCACATGCCTCGAACAATTACTGTGGATTTGCATGTCAACCTCTACATCGATGTACGATTACAAACAAATGCGAGGTTGAAGATGCTTGCTAGATAAAGATCCATGTGGACGGGAGTCGCTTGTGCAGAAATACCCCATGCACACCCCTTAGATTCTGCACATGTACTTAGAATTGCATATGCACACAAAATTTAAATAAATAAATAAATAAAATAGTTGTGAACTCTCACTGCATGCAATAAATGTAAGTCCTCTCTGGAAATAAATGAACATCATACACATGCTGCCATGCACTTCCATTTGCATGTGTACACTTGCACTATAAAGGGAAGTTTGTCGTGCATGTGGGTGACATTCATGCATACAGATACACTATCATGTGTGCACAAAATCGTGGTATGCGAATGCTCAAGATCAAGTGTACAGCATCTGAAAACATATCAAGTGTACTCAGTAGTGTGACTATCTGTGTCCATGAGATACATGTATGCCTGCATATATGCATGTAGATGCACAAATTGTCATGCAACTCACTTAGACAGAAGCACACAAACTCTTTTATTTCATCTATATGGCCTGGCTTCTTTCGCTCCTTCAACATCTCTTGGTGCTTGCCTGAGAAGGCTGACTTTCTGCTCCAAGCATGGCACGGGGTGCAAATCGGAAAACAAAAAACAAAACTCTGGAGGATGGCTGTTCTCGCAGTCTGGTGGTTTGTTTGGGAAGAACAGAATAACCGCTGTTTTCGTGACTCAGCTAACTCTGCAGACAGTGTTTTGTCCAAGGCTAAGCTAAATCTGCAGACTGTGTTTTGTCCAAGGCTAAAAGAGCCTTAATCGAAGGGGCCTCTCATGTTGAAGTTCTTAATGATAGCGATTTTCCCTTCTTAGGTTTTTAGCCTTGATCTGCTATCTCAGCGGATCTCTTTGTTTCTGTTTTGCTGTTTTTTCCTCTTTAATACAATCGTCACTTCTCAAAAAAAAAAAAAAAAAGAGACAGAAGTACACACGCAGAAACTCACATGCATCATTTTGATTGATATACTCTATATTTGTCTTCTTTTTCTTTTTTTTTTCTTTTCTTTTTTTTTTTTTTTTTGGAAAGGTAACATTACCAGGGATTGAGGATTGAATCCTGGATCACTCACACACACTACACCATCTCTTCCAGCTCATCTAATGAGCCAGAGACTGTTTGTAGTCTATATTTGTTAAAGAGAAAAGAAAGAAAAAATATGAAAAATCCTTGTACAAAAGAAATGGTCCAACTACAAATCAAATGTTGGTAAACCAAAGGACTATTTAACGTACATTCAACATGAGCAAGCCTAACTAAAAACACTTGATAAAAATGAATACAACAGTAGCCATCAGAGTTGAGCCTTGTGGCAAGGCAGTCGGGACAGAAAGGTAGCAAAATTGGAAGTTGAGTAACGAAAAATCTCAATCAATCAATGCAGTACAGATTATTATTTTTTAATAGCAACTCAAATTTTATTACAACCAATCAAAAAGAAAGAGGAATACAGAGGAGAGATGATGAGAAACCTTCTGAAACAAAGGGCCCCTGCCCTCAAGAAGCTAAAAGGAACCCAAACATAACCAAAGAGCTAAGAAGATGACTAGGGACCTCTCCTCACCATACACCCAATTGCACTCAAAGATGGGTAAGGAAACTCCTTTGAATTCAGGGTTGTAAAATCAGTACAAAATCAATGGATAATAAAATGTGACTATCATCAAATTAGCGTACCGCATGTCTTCTGAGAATCTTATAGTCATCTTCACTGATAACGTGAAACTTCTCAGCATAGTACCTTTCTTTCCACCCTTCTTCTCCCAGCTTTATCTGTTAAATTTAAGCTTGAATGAGCACATAATTATGTACACCAGGAATTGGGTATCATGATCTTAAATGACATGACAAACCTTGTCAACTATCGCCTCGCTGGATTCTGAACCATTTGAAATCACATGATGAAATCCATTCACTGAGCTCTGCAACTCCTTCACCTCAGGCTGTAGCTTCAATGAAATGCCATGAGTATGAAGAATACTGAATACATGTTCACCGACCACAATTTCTTTCGATGGATCAGAAATAAGAGCCTGTAATTTAATATTGAATACTTGCATTTTGTGAGGCCTGAGAAATTGGTGTTCCTGTGTGCTTAAGAGATGACCAGAAATGCTTTGATGCCTTCCTCTGCTCAACACGTTGCTCCAATGAAGAGCCACCATTGCTGCCAAGCCTGGTATTTGAAGAATTCTGAAAGCGGATCTCCTTTTCCTTCTGTAATTGAAAAAAAAAAAATCAAATCATTGCCAAACTTAGTAACCAAACCAGGTGATTAAACAGCTACAGGAAAAGGATACCTATCAAGTATCAACAATAAAACAAAATAGAAATATGCATTCTCCTTCGTGTTTGCCAGAAAAAACAGAAGAAGCAACTTCAATTAGCAGCATATGCACGAAGCATACCAATGAGATGAGTTTCTTAACAATAAGCTTCTAGGCGAAAATTACAAGTCCAATTTGACATTATCCTCCCTCCTGATTTGAGACCTTGTAAGGACTGATCAGTTTCCAAATGTAGTACAGGATTTACATAGAGAATTACAGCCACTGCATTATTTTTTTCCTTAAGTTCCTCTAAGAAATTATACCAATTAAAGAAATTGCAATAGTAAATGCATATGTTAGCAGGAAGCACTGTTGATTTCTATTTTAGAGCAAAGTGGCACACAGTGTTTGAAAGTCTCAAGAATAGGGAGTAGCAAGCGGCAGAACCTGGCTACGTCTCCTAAAGATGGCATTTTCATAAGATCCAATTACTTGTATGAAGTGCTCCACACGCTCCAAATCCACCTGTAGAATATGAACAACCAAAAATGAATATCACAAAATGTTTGAATAAGGCATAACATTTTTAGAGCACTTCAATTAATGCAACACTTCTTTGCAGGCATAGAACAATTCTATCAAATGTGATACATATAACTCACCAAGTCCCCGGGCTCCATTAAGAAATTTTACTATAAGTTTAAGAAGTCATGGGTTTGTTAACTTCTGTGTATATGCTTGTATCTATAAACTAGATACAAAATACAAATTTAGGAACAGAGAGAGAAGGCAGTGTACACTATTAAATAATCTCAGATTAACGCAGGACCAAAAACAGAGCAATGCCTCATTTTATAGGAATCCTTTATCAAAAGGAGGGAGCTACTGGTCCGTAATTTTCCTTTTATCAACATCGCAAAAAAGCAGCAGCAAAGTGAGGGGGGCTAGGCCTGACCTTAAAAAATAAAAGAATCAAAACAACCTAAACAAAGAGACAAAATATCAGCTTGAACCATCATTTATTTCTAAATGAAGGAATACCCAATTTATCCCAAAAGACGGTTCTCTGAACCCAGGATGGAAGGATTGTACTTGAAATAAAAGATAGCTTCTGACATATCGCAGGCTAGATTCACAAGGGAATCATCTACTTGATTACTCTCTCTATAAATATGATTCAACTACACCTGCATCTTCTTACTAATTTCTGCTATTTCCTATTTGGGCCCACAAATCCCACAGAATTGATTGCAGCCAAATTATTAATTTTCTTTCTTAAACAGTTACAGCCTAACTATTAGCATGCAAAATTTTAGTAATATGCATGCACACAGTTTACCCTTTTGCAATGCAACCACGGAGATGCATTCATAGTTAAGATTGAAGCTAACATATGTCCATTTAAATGCACTCATCATAAAAGGCATTTCCTCACTGCATGCTGCTGTACTAACATAATATTAATGACACTAAGTTCCAAGCAGGCTCAGACAAAAAAAAAAAAAAAAAAAAAAAACCATGGATGCCTCAAACAACAATGAGTCAGAAATGGATTCAAAAATCAAAAGACAATAAATAGATGGGGGAAGGGAGGCATAATTCCATGCCATTAGACAAGGTAGGACTAACAAAAGTTAGGCAAGCATTGCAACAATTATGAAAACCCAAAATGTTGAATTATTTGAAGGCAATGCAATGGCTCAAAGGACCTCAAAAGAATTAGTCAGGTAACCGCCCATTCGAACAAACTCCTTCTTGTACACAGTCATTAGTAGGTCAATCGCACCCTATCACAAAGTCAGTAACAATAAATATTTAGTCATAAATTGTACAAAAACTGATGTCATGCTTAAATATGTAAAATATTTCAGAAATGCATACAAATTCAGAAACCCAGCCGAATGTCTTCAAGTGCAGCAACAATACACACCTCAGAAATTTCCAGTGAAGGCATGTGGGGAAGAAAATCATTACCCACAAATAAGCATATGAAAACAAAATCATCAATTAATCGTTCCAGATCCACTTTCACCATTGAATCTGGTATTCTCAAGTCATGCTCCAAATAGTCCCTGAGAACCCAAGTGTTGAGAAACTGTAACAGAAAATGGTGATCACCAGTTAGATGTAGGAAAATAAAGGTTTAAACACTGCAACATTGGCATATTTGATCTCAATAAACAGGATTGAGCCCAACATATAGGTGTGGCAAGCCTAGGACCCTAGGCAAGCCACATTATGGGCCAAGCCAAAGACACAATGGCTGGCCCAACCCTTAGACACTGATACAAGTGCAATAATTGTGGTTAAAGAACTGATGACAATAACTGTTCACAGGTGAAAATCATATTGGCTGATGAGTTGAGTGCATGCCTCAAGAGTACTAGTGCTGAATACATACAAAAACAAGAACTCCACTGGCAGTTAATTGGCTTACTGACTATTACTTCCAATTTTTTTGGCTTGTAATTTTCCTTCTAGTCTAAAGTCTAAAGTACTTCTAGTCTTTCTTAATAAATTCACTGATATTCATTAAGAGAGAAGAAGAAGATCTGTAGCAAGTCAACACTGGTTAACATTGCACCGATGTTGAAGACCTCTTTGCCTTTGAGCGACATCTCTGGATGATCGGAGTCCTTTCCTTTTTGTAAGAAAAACAATACCAACCTGAAAATTCTGCCTTGGAGCATCATCATTAACATCTGTGCCTGCAGCTTCCTTTTGCTTTACCTCCTGCTTCCCATGCTGAGGAGCTATCGGAGGGGCGTTCTTACTAAATTTTTGGCTCTTATCATTTTGACGGAATGTACGTACATCCTGCAGAAGAAACTCAAATCGGAATCGACCAACCAAAATTTAATGAGCAAAGCTTCTAACATACTAACCTCTCTAAGAATTGCAAAATGCACTTCATGTGTAGCCAGTGCAAGCATGATCAAGTCAGCATCCTGAAATGACAAATGCAGAAAGTTGTGTCAAGAAGCCAAGAAAATCGACATAAAAGCTTGCAGACGGCTAGATATCTAAGACAAAAGGTGGAGACATTTACCAACCCATACAGGCAATGTTGTGTATTCGGGTCAAACCCTGGTAGATTTCTTTGCAAGCGAATGTACGACATTATCTTGTGCTCCCCCTCACCCGGCACATTGGCATCAGAAAGAATAACCTTTGAAATTCTATTGCAGTCAGAGTTGCATAAAGATTCCAGAGCCAAAGAAGAAATAGGAGAGAATAAATCAATGGTAACAGATAGATTGTTATGTGTACCTTGATGCCACACCACCCTGGATCCATGTTCAATCTCAGGTGTATGTAATAATGAAGAGCTGATGATAATGTAGCCATGAACTCGGTTCCAGGCGTAATAACGTTAGAGTCTAACATTTTAGTTTGTTCCAAATGAGCTAACTTTTCCCCTTCCAATTCAAATGTGCTTCTTAGCTTCTCTGCCTCAGCTGCCTGAAATTAATCCATCATGAAATGAAACCCATAATTCCAAATAATAAGACATCAAGGATAATGATGGTGGTGGTGGTGGATGGTGAACACACCGCATCTGCTGCATCTTTGGCAGCCCTGAATCGTCTTGCACGCTGCTGATTCATCTTAGCTCGAGGTGCAACACCATCTACGTGTAATTCAACACAAACATAACCAAATTAGCAAAAGCATATTACACATGCACTCGCACACATGTATCAGCATAGTTTGAAACATCAACCTATAGGACTCAGTATCATCCGAGTCCTATCTGTTTCAGTCTGAAATGAGATGATCACCAGACCAATACAAGACCAAAATGGGACCGGCAAGTTGGACCAGTTTCAGTCCCCAGCTGAGTCACACCCTGAGACCGTTGCTCAAATCCATGCATATAATAATAACTATCTGCCACAAGTCATTTGCACCATGAGACATTATTGGATAAATGGACCACTATCATTGATCTAGACCATCCATATAGAAACCCGGACCATGGGTTGCCGCTAACTAAAAAATAATCATGATTATACAATTCTAACCATCCAAATGGTAGGATCGAATTGTTATTAAAAAGGTAGTCTTTATCAACCGTCAAATGGGAGAACAAGCTATGCAAATGATTAGGATTTGTTCATTTGATGTGATATTTCTACACTGGTAATTCAATGGCAGGTCAACAGTCAGACAGCCCAAATTGACAACTGGATCATCCAGGCATCCGATACAGCAAACGAGTTTCACAAGTTCTTTCCCTAGCAGAGAAAGGATGATTGGAGACATGTTTGACTTACCAATAGCCATGTAAAGGAGCTTTCGAGGCCGAATCATCGAGAAAATGCGATCTATGTACTTGAACACAGCCTTGAAAACCTCTTCATAGTTCTTTGGGGCAGGCTGAACCAAATACAAAGAATTGAAGACATACACAAGAATACATCAAATCAACTCCAAGTGATAAAAGAAAAGAGGGAGACTCCAGGCACATGAATAGTTGGTGCGCACTGGTGCTTTTAGCCACTTGGATACTCAAATCATCAATGGGGACCGTCCATTGGGTTCAAGCCACTTTTCATGGGCCACCATGAAAAATTCATACAGATCAGAGGAACTTCTCGACCCAAACACTACCATATGAAGTTTATGTTCTCGATCAAAAAGGTCAAATAATGTTTTATCAAATATAAGTTCAACGATCAATGTGAATGCTCCATCCGATATAGTCAACTTTGGACAAAACCATTTCAATCCGATGACCATAACCATCCCGCCGATGGCTTGGCAAACAGATCTTTTGAAGGTTAGAATCATCCAATCACCATGAGCCTCCAGATTCAATTGCCAGTGTCCACATGAGCTTCTCTCAATGAAATATGACAAGAATTCAAGATGATGGCAGAAACAATACCTGGCCTTCGGGATGGAAACAGGGGTGGATGATCCCGTTCATGTCGAGATAGAGATTGTCGAATTCGATGCCGTTGGGGTTCGGTTTGCTGGTGTCAACGGGGACCGGTACGCCATTGGCGAAGATCGGGACTTCCTCGAGCACGTCCACGACAGACAGGGGGTATTTCTCCACCAGCCATCGGTAGAAGGCAGGAATTCCCATTGTCTGCCACTCTCTCTCTCCAACGGATTGTGAGGAGTTGGAGTTGAAGTTGAAGAAGAGGTGAAATGACGAGGGTTTTGGACTGGTTTTGTGATTCTAGGGTTAGGGTTAGACTTCGAAGTAGAGCTGGAGCTGAAGCTGGCCCGGTGGGCGTTATTAGGGCTGAAGCAGAGCCCCGCCGGAAAGAGGGAGTGAACGGGATGCCGTGCGCAGGTTAAATGCGGCACGCTTTGCCACGTGCGCGGGAGAATGATCCAAGACCGTTAAAGCTTCCCAGTGTTGGCGCTCACTTCTGCCATGGGACACACGTGTGGGGAACCGGATTGCGGCCTGCCCATTCCGGCGGAGGCAGCGGATCAGGTATTACTCGCGTAACACGTGAGCAGGTGTTGCCCTCACCGTGGGGCCCACCTTGATGTGGGTTGTATATCGACACCATCCATCAGTTCTGTCAGCCCATTTGATTCAATGTTCTGAAAAATAAAGCAGATCCAAATCTCAATTGGGCCACACAGAGAGAAATAAATAATGGTCATTGAACGCTCATCATTAAAAACTTTTATAGCCGATTATAATATTTATTTGCCATCCACTTGTTAGTAGACCTGTGCATGAGTTGGACTGAGTCAAGTTTGGCACAGCTCAACTCCGCCCAGCCATTAGCTGCCATCAGCTTGAACTCGAATTAGCTCGATTCAAACAATAGCTCAGGCTAGTTCAAGTTGTGCGGCATTTTTTCAAACATATGGCGTGCACCTTCAATTTCTCATTATATGAAAAACAACAGCAATAATTTACATGTATTTAATTAAACACTCAATACGCACCATCAAAATCAATATACAAGAACAGTTTTATCATATAATGATTTTTTATTTGATAGTGATTTATTTTATACCCATACCTTTATTGTTTTTCCTTAACACACACACTCACACCACAATAGAGTTTCACCACCTATGGATGCTTGAACCTGTGATCGAGTGTTGAAACACCTGAGAGTCTATCAACTGAGCAAGAGTAAGGATCCTATCCATACCTTCCTCACCACTAACTGATCCTATAGGAAATGTATGCATTCGAAGAAACCATACTTCGTTGAGTCATTTCATCAAACACTTGGTGAGCAACATCGATATCAAAATAACTGAGTCACCGAACTGGTTTGATTTGAATTGAGGTTTGATCTGAATTCAGATAAACTCAAATTCAGCTGAAAATTTTTTTCAAGCTCCAAAAACCAACTTAACTCGCTTCTAACTCAGTTTCAAACCAGGTCGAATCAAGCTTTTTCAAGTCAAGTCGAGTGAGTTAATCGAGCCAACTCAATTCGTGTACATCTTTACTTGTTTCCACAGTCATGTTACATGGCTCAAGGAAAACACTTATAATTGAAATTTAGATATGTTTTAACATGTGCTTAAATGAGCTGAAAAAACTGCTACACTGCATGGATATGCATCATATACATCAGTGTAACTTTAAGTTACGTGTTACCAAGGGGGCACCATTCATTTTGGCCGATCTAAGGTTCCAGTGGACCAAAGTAGGAATCACTCACCATTGAAAGCTTTTCGGGAGCTGAAGAAAGTGATATTTGTGTTTTCTCTTCATGTGAACCTGTGGACAGGTTCGGTGGCAAATCATCATCGCCGTGTGCCCTAGGAAGGTCTGCCTCCTGTGGTGTGGTCCACTCAAAGCTTAGATTTGCTTAATTTTGAGCTCATATCTTAAAATGATTTAAAACATAGATCCACACCCATGTAGTACAGTGGGCCCTATTGAGCCCCTGCTTAGACCCAGTCCTTAGAGGCCAGGGCAAGCCTCCATGGCTCCAATGGATCGGGATACGAGAACCACTCTCTTGAGCCCGACCATGCATGCCGAATAGAGAAAATGACCACTGTAGACAAAACCTTTTACCCAGCAGTTTTTATCGCGGAATACAAACTTAAGTTACCAATCTAGACTAGCACGTGCGGACAGCGACGTTGAGGACGAAACTACCCCTCCTTCTTTACTTTTTACTGCCGTTGCTTTTCGACTCCCTTTACAAAAAACACATGCGCTTTGAGGACGAAACTACCCCTCCTTTTTACTTTCAGCTGTTTCCTTTTACTTTTCCTCTCCACTGCTACTTCCTGTCGTGGCTTCTGCCCCTTTTCTTCATCCGGTTAGAAAGATAAAAATATTCTCTTTGTGGGCCCCTTATCAACGTCTATCTTCTTCTGAAAATGGTCGGTCGGGCGAAGAAAGCACACAACAAAGGTATATTTTAAACTCATTTGGGCCTACATTGAATGTACGTGGCTGTTGGTCGGTGGTCCGTGGGCACCACTATGGTGGTCGGTGGTCGGTGCTCTGTGGGCCCCACCATGGTGCTCTATGGGCCACACTATGGTGGCCGGTGGTCGGTGCTCTGTGGGCCCCACCATTTTCAGCCGGTGGTCGGTCCTTTGTGGGCCCCACCATGGTGCTCTGTGGGCCCCACCATGGTGCCGGTGGTCGGTGGTCTGTGGGCCCCACCATGGTGTATGTGTTTCATCCATTCCGTTCATCCATTTTGTCCGCTCAATTTTCACTAATTTAAGGGGTTAAGCCCCAAATTAGATGAAAATTTGGCTGGTGGCCCGCTAGAAGAAAACAATGGTGATTGGATATCCATCATTTAAATCCTCCTGAGGCCCAATGTACTGTTTGTCTGAAATCCAATTTGTTTTTTAGGTGATAAAGACCCAGATGAAGGCTAAAAACAAAGATCATCTTGACCCAATACTTTTATGATCCCCAAAAAGTTTTTAATGGTCGATGTTTGTTAAACACTATTTCCTGTAATGTGGTCCAATTGAGATCAGGATATACCGCAATTTTTGTATAATATGATAAAATGATACATAAAAATAGATGGACGACATGGATGAAACACATACATCATTATGGGGCCCACAGCACCGAACACCAGCCATTGGCTGGTGGCAGGGGGAGTAGCCAATCCGTTTCATATAGCATATCCATGTCGTCCGTCCATCCGTTTTTCCATTTAATTTAAGGGGTCGAGCCCCAAATTGAAGCATATCAAAATATCAAGTGAATCATACTACGGGAAACAGTGGGCACAATGATTTTCTAGTCTGCCTCGCTGATTTCATATTTCCCCCGCTCAATTTCATGTTTGCCTCGCTGATTTTTCAGTTTGTTCCGCTCAATTTTATATTTGCCCCGCTCAATTTCATGCTTGCCCTGCTCAATTTCATGCTTGCCCAGCTCAATTTCATGCTTGCCCCGTTGATTTCATGTTTCCCCCGCTCGATTTCATGTTTGCCCTACTGATCTTATAGTTTGCCCTGCTGATTTCATGTTTTCCACGCTCAATTTCATGTTTGCCCCGCTCAATTTCATGCTTGCCCCGCTAATTTCCGTGTTTGCCCTGCTCAATTTCATGCTTGCCCCGCTCAATTCCTAGTTTGTACCACTCAATTTCATGCTTGCCCCACTCAATTCCTAGTTTGCCCCACTCAATTTCATGTTTGCCCTGCTCAATTTCATGCCTACCCCGCTCATTTTCTAGTTTGCCCCGCTTAATTTTATGCTTGCCACACTCAATTTCTAGTCCGCCCCACTCAATTTCATGTTTGCCCTGCTCAATTTCATGCCTACCCTGCTCATTTACTAGTTTGCCCCGCTCAATTTCATGCTTGCCACACTCAATTTCTAGTCCGCCCCACTCAATTTCATGTTTGGCCCGTTGATTTTCTAGCTTTCCTCCACTCAATTTCTAATCTCAACTCTGTAACCTAAACCTAAACTTGAAAACCCAAACCTAAACCCGGTCCCGAACCCGATTTCCTAAGCCTAAAACTTAACCTATTCTCAGTTCCCTAAACCTTAACCTATAACCGACAGTTATAACCTAAACCTAAACCTGCAACCTAAACCTAAAACCTAAATGCATTCTCAAATCCCTAAACCTAAACCTACACCTAATCCTAATCTCAACTCCTTAACCTAAACCTAAACATTAACCTATTCTCAGTTCCTTAAACCCTAACCTATAACCGACACTTATAACCCAAACCTATAACCTACACCTATAACCTAAACCTATAACCTACACTTAGATGGGCCACATTGAATATATGTAGTATATCCACACTGTCTATCTAATTTTAGCCCCAAATTGAAGCGTAACAAAATATCAAGTGAATCATACCACGGGAAATAGTGGGCATAATGATTTTCTAGTGTGCCCTGCTGATTTCGTGTTTTCCCTGCTCAATTTCATGTTTGCCCTGCTGATTTTATAGTTTGCCGCGGTCTCTAACCCGATTTCCTAAACTTAAACCTTATAGCCTAAACCTAAACCTAAACCTATAACCTAAATGTATTCTTAAATCCCTAAACCTAAACTTACACCTAATCCTAATCTCAACTCCTTGACCTAAACCTTAACTTGAAAACCCAACCCTAAACCCGGTCTCGAACCCGAATTCCTAAACCTAAACCTTAACCTATTCTCAGTTCTCTAAACCTTAACCTATAACCGACACTTATAACATAAACCTAGACCTGTAACCTAAACCTAAAACCTAAATGTATTCTCAAATCCCTAAACCTAAACCCACACCTAATCCTAATCTCAACTCCTTAACCTAATGAGAGAAGAATTGAAAACCCAAACTAAGAATGTTCTCGAACTTGATTTCCTAAAACTAAACCTTAACCTATTCTCAGTTCCCTAAACCTTAATCTCTAACCTAACTTAAACCAAAACCCATAACCGATACTTATAACCTAAACCTAAACCTATAACCTAAATGTATTCTCAAATCCCTAAACCTAAACCTACACCTAATCCTAGTCTCAACTCCTTAACCTAAACCCTAACTTGAAAACCCAAACTTAAACCCAGTCCCGAACCCGATTTCCTAAACCTAAACCTTAACCTATAACCTAACTTAAACCTAAACCTATAACCTACACTTAGATGGACCAACATTGAATGTATGTAGTATATCCACGCCATCCATCTAATTCTAGCGGTCGAGCCCCAAATTGAAGCATATCATAATATCAAGTGAATCATACCACGAGAAACAGTGGGCATAATGATTTCCTAGCTTGCCCCACTAATTTCATGTTTTCCCTGCTCAATTTCATGTTTGCCCTGCTGATTTTATAGTTTGTCCTGCTGATTTCATGTTTCCCCCGCTCAATTACATGTTTGCCCCGCTGAATGTATAACCTACACTTAGATGGACCAACATTGAATGTATGTAGTATATCCACGCCGTCCATCTAATTCTAGCGGTCGAGCCCCAAATTGAAGCATATTATAATATCAAGTGAATCATACCACGAGAAACAGTGGGCATAATGATTTCCTAGCTTGCCCTACTAATTTCATGTTTTTCCTGCTCAATTTCATGTTTGCCCTGCTGATTTTATAGTTTGTCCTGCTGATTTCATGTTTTCCCCGCTCAATTACATGTTTGCCCCGCTGATTTTCTAGTTTGCCCCGCTCAATTTCATGTTTGCCCCGCTCAATTTCATGCTTGCCCAGCTAATTTCCGTGTTTGCCCCGCTCAATTTCATGCTTGCCCCGCTGATTTCATGTTTCCCCCGCTCAATTTCATGTTTGCTTTGCTGATTTAATAGTTTGCCCGGCTCATTTCATGTTTCCCCCGCTCAATTTCATGTTTGTCCCGCTGACTTTTCAGTTTGTCCCGCTCAATTTCATGCTTGCCCCACTCAATTCCTAGTTTTCCCCGCTGAATTTCATGTTTGCCCTGCTCAATTTCATACCTGCCCCGCTCATTTCCTAGTTTGCCCCGCTCAATTTCATGTTTCCCCCGCTCAATATCATTTTCAACCCGTTGATTTTCTAGTTTGCCCCCACTCAATTTCATGTTTGCCCCCGCTCAAAACCTAAACCTAAACCTATAACTTAAATGTATTCTCAAATCCCTAAACCTAAACCTTCACCTATAACCTAACTTAAACCTAAACTTGTAACCTACACTTAGATAGGCCCACATTGAATGTATGTAGTATATCCACACCATCCATCTAATTTTAGCAGTTGAGCCCCAACATATCAAAATAAGATTGTAAATTATACCATGGGAAGCAGTGGGCATAATGATTTGTTTTCATGTTTTCCCCGCTCAATTTCATGTTTGCAGCAACAATCTCCAAAAACTTGTGCATGAAGCCTTTCTCCCTTGAGACTTTTCAATTCTTCTCTCATTAGCACCGACAAGTGAGCTTTCAAATACGGTTCATCAAGAGGAATTCCATAGAGAATCATTCTTAACGCCAGAAAATCATCCATGTCAAAGGTATTCAATGCTAATACAATTGTAAGGTTTAGAAATTAGTGGAATTTAACATAGGTGTCAAAAATATTTATTAGTGAAATAATTGCCCAAAGAACAGTTTTTTAGGTTATTCAGTTAGAATAAGTGGATGAAGAAATGCATTTCATCCCGCTTCCAATGACACATCTAAGAAGTCTCAAGTAGAAAACATACTTCTCAATGCAATGTGCGTATTGAAAACAACAGTTCGAGCATCATTCAAAGCATTCCTTGGAAGATCCATAAAATATTCTTGAGAAGACAGCTCCATACTTTAGTAGTGAAGTAAAAGTCTTATTTAGGCACGTTTTTCTTAGCTGGTTGCTAAAAAAGGAAGACAAGTAATTTGGATAAACTCTTCACATCACCTTCGCATAGATACCAAATAACTGTTATATACAAGCACTAAAAGTTTGCCTCAATCAAATTCATCAAGGCTTATTTAATGTTTTCCCAGCTTAATATTATAGTAGATAAGGTCAATTTCATATTTACCCCACTCAAGACCTTGACAACCTGAGTCAACCTGACCTCATCTGAAGTTGGGCCAATTGATCCAAACCTGTTCATATTTTTGGTATTTCTCGTTCCAGTTTTATTTCCAATCATATGAAGCTTTGGAAAAATTAATGAAATGCTACTGCAGTTTTAACATACTCTGATTTTGCCCACAACGTTTATCTTCTGAATTTCATGTTTGATATATTTTTCAATTCATCTTTGCAGGCGATGAATATTCTGCAAAGATCCCCAACCCAACAAGTAGGTGTACACTCACATGGTGGTTTGACAAGGTGAAGGGTGGAGTGGAGAAGCATGATAGTCGCATAAATTTATTTAGGCAATCTCCTTTCTCATTTCTACTGCACGTTACATCCTTTAGATTTTTAGGAGCTCTATTTCACCTTCTTTTTGTAAAATACAAAGATGATCTAGTATTTGAGATCAGCAGTAGGTGAGTGCACTTTACCGAAATGGATTCCGCCCTCATTACCGGACTTAAGTTTGGAGATCTAACTATACCAAAGATATGTTGCACTGCAAGTACATTAAGAGACAAATACTTCAAAGAATTCCAGTATTAAAGAAGCAACTAATGGAGGTGTTTGAGAGATTAGTTGACACCGATAATCACGAGGACGTCGTGAAGGTTGCCCTACTTCTGGTTGTGGAGCACTTTCTTAGGGGAACCAAACTGAAAACCATGTGCAATATGGATTATATTTATTTGGTGGAGTCGCTAGATGATTTCTATGGGTATCCCTGGGGTAGTTTGGGATAATATACAATGTCACAAGGAATCGAATCTGCTGTTACAGCATCAAGTTCCCCTCGGTACACAGTATGTGGTTGCGTCTTTCCTCTACAAGTAAGAACACCTTTTACTTTGTATGTCTTCTCTCTATAGTCAATTATGGATCTTTAACCTGGTGCAAATTCATTATGACAGGCTTGGGCAGTAGAGATATTACCGGCCCTACAAGACTGTGTTGTTTCGTATGTTCCGCATCAAATTCCACGCTTCATTCAATATCGAGGTTGGAAGGGTTGGAGGTATAACAACATACATGCTATTTTCGAGATTAAAGCTGTAAGTTTTTATATATATATATATATATATATATATATATATATATATATATATATCCCATCATTTACTTTGCCTAACTTGACATATATACTCAACTCCTTAACATTACTCTTTGTTCTTTTGCAGACCCTAGTAGTAATGAAATTAGAACCAACGCTACGAGAGTAGGAAACGGATGCCATTCGTTCAGTGCAAGACAGTTTCCAGGTGAGATGTTACGGAAGATGAACTATAATTTCATGTCTACCATTGTAAAGTTATCCTTACTCTTACATATCCATCTATGTATTTTGTAGCTTACTCAGACCCAGGAAGATGATGAGGGTAATGAGATTGCTCACGAGGAGGATGACGAGTCAGATGATAGTGATGAGAAGGGCGTGGAGGGATCGGGACTGAGGGAGGATATACCGAATGTGGTTCTTATGGAGGAGTTTCGGAATGAGCGGGAAGAGTTGAAGAAGGAGAGAGAGGAATTGAAAAATGAGAGGGGCGAATTGAGGAAAGAGAGGGCAGAGATGAGAAGGAAAGAAACAAGGCTCGATGACAGGAAAACGTTACTGGAGAGGGATAAGGAGTTGTTCTTTGTGGACAAGGAATGGTTCTTCAAGGACAAGGAAAGGTTAGCGAATGAGAGGGAGGAGTTTAATAAGGAGAAAGTCGCTAGTCGTACACAGAGAGGACATTTTGTGATGGAGGAGGAGGGTGAGGAGTCGAGGAAGGGAGTGGACGTAAATGATATTGGCGATAAAGAACTTGGACATGTGGATATGAATGTGCAATCGTATAATAATGTCAAAGGTAACGTATCGAATGAATTCACTTCTCATGCCGTTTATGAAAGGAGATTCAAAAGGGTACTGAAGCCGTCCTATTACAAGATTTCTCCCTACTTGTCCTTGTCTGCATTCGATACAACACCTGGGGCGGACAAGGAATGGTTCTTCAAGGACAAGGGAAAGTTGGCGAATGAGAAGAATGAGTTTAATACGGAGAAGGAAGGTAGTCCTAAACAGAGGGGACATTCTGTTATGGAGGTCGAGGATGAGAAGTCGAGGAATATAGTGGAGGCAAATGATATCGAAGATAAAGAACTTGGACATGCATCCATTTCTCATCCCGTTTCTGAAAGGAAAACCAAAAGGGTACCGAAGCCGTCATTTTACAAAGTTTCTCCGTACTTGTCCATATCTACATTCGATACAACCCCTGGGGCGGTTTTAAAACCCGAGCAAGTTACAGCTTTTGCTACATCTCCGATACCATTTCCTCATCAGATGGATCCTTTCAGGATATTATCCGCACAGGAGGTGAAAGAAGCAGAGGACTGGTATGGAGCAAACAAGGACATGCCAGCAGGGACATGGTTCATTACGATATGGATGAAGAATGCCTGGGTTGATAGCGAGGTAAGCATTACTAATTTATTCTCTATATGCATCGATTGTCAAGTCTTCATTTTATTATATGAATCTATGACAAAATTCTACTATCCTATTGATTAGGCCATCGACACATACATTGAGTTCCTTGAGAAAAGGCATAACGCCTACTCAATAGCATATCCTCAAGATTGCAAGTTTTGTCCTACGTATTTTACGGTAAATGTTTATTACGGCAATCATTAATTACCCCTCAATCTTGTTTTATTACATGCATTTAACTTTAATCATGTTTGTAACAGTAAAGCCTTGAGGGGTGTTTGCCGGTCGGGCCTCCAATTCGGCGTCAGAATGGTCGTCGCTAATAGGCCAGCTAACCACGGCCTACACAATTGCCAGGCAGCGAGATAAGCCATACGCCAGAGCGATTTGGTGTTATGAGCGGGTATGCACTTGTCACACCACGCTTCATCTCTTATTGTTATGTGCTCATTCATGTTTTGACAAATATATTATTTTGTAAATCATGGACAAGTCTATGTGTCAATAAATCACGGCAATTCACATTGGTTTTTGTTTGTCATATATCCTAGAGAACGAAAAATCGTTGTTGTGGATAGCCTATACACATATCTAACGCCGAAGTTCAAGCAAAAGATGAAGAATATGATGGATGCACTCTCCGTTCTCTTCCATGCCACTGGAGACAGTACTGCGCTTGAAGGGAAGGAATGGACCGTCAGATTCGATGAATCCGCGCCGAAGCAAGACAATGGCTATGATTGCGGAATATTCGTTATGAAATTCATTGACATTTTGTGTAGCGGTCTCACCTTAGAAGGAATAGACATGCAAAAATTCACCGCCGAATGGAGGAGGACAATAGCATATGATTGCTTGACTGTAGTCAAGAGGTGATATTTGTGCAATGTGCAAGGGAGAAAGATTTTGTAAGAATGAATTATTTTGAGGTTTACAGTAATCTTGGAGTGCCGAAAATTTTCAAGTATGTGCATTTCAGTCCGAGTTCCTTCTCTAATCACGATAGCCGTGGGAGGGTTGATCCGAATTCCACTCAAGTCTATCGTGAATAGAGAAACAACTCGGACTGAAATGCATATACTTGAAAAATTTTCTGCATACTCGCCAAAGTGTAAGTTTTCATGTATAGCATACTCTATAATTTTAGTCCTATCAAGTTCAATGCCTTGATATTACACATTGTATGATTTCTGTGTATTGAGAATTCCATTTCTCCTCTTTATTTTATTAAAATCTTTGGCCTTCTCAAAAAAATATATAAAATAAATAAAGTAAAAATAAAAAACGATGTGAAAGCTTATTCGGTTTTTGTTATCTTTTTAAAAAAAAAAAGAGAGAAAGAAAGAAAGTGAAATTTATTAATCAGTAGCTTGCTAAACCCAAATGAGCCTCTGCACATGCACTGTGTACATTAAGTGGCCCATCTATGTAGTTGAGCTAGCTCATAATTAGGCTTTCAACACATCAGATAAGGCAAATGATCATTAATCAGCTGACGGTTGTTAAAAAGATCTCCCAACACTCCGGGAGACTGGATTCAGTGCATATGCGAGGCCTGCCTGATGAGGGGACCAGCATCATTCTTGCAATGGGTCAGCATCTAAACTGTGGGGGACTGCCTGATGCATGGCTCAGATGGGATGTTGGTGAATGTGACAGCATGTAGAGCTTTCAACATCATGAGAGCTCAAATGAAATGTTGGGAAAAGCACAGGAAATGTGAAAGGAACCTTGTTGCCTTAAAAAAAGAAGTAAATATCCACTTCTACTGTTGCTCATGAAACCAACTTCATGTTGTTATTTCTCTGTAGTAAGTTGGTATGTGAAGTTTTCTTACTTTATAATGCTACTTGATTCCTAATGATAAGAAATGACTGCTGACCAAGCCTTGGGTATATATAAACTATTTGCGTTATGTCAGTTGGATGTAAGTTTGTTGAGTATGTGTGTTTGTTTGGTCACGATCATCAATTTCCCTTCTAGATTCAATATCATATTTAGCTTGCTTGTGTTTCAAAGGGATGTAAGCCCTAAAGAAACTCGAAGATTTTGCTTTGAAAAAAGCTGATTTGGACATTACAGGTTGTGAAGTGTACAACTTAGGAACTGGAAAGGGAACTTCTGTCTTGGAAATGGTGGCTGCATTTGAGAAGGCCTCTGGCAAGGTACTGTCTTGTATTACCATCTGCCCTTATATAAATGTTAAATTATAGTGGATATCCTCTCTTCCAAATTTCTATTGGTTGATTTTCTTTCTTTCTTTCTTCTTCTTCTTCTTAAGATTTGACACAAACATCCAAAAGTTTGATGAAATGGTTTGAATTTGATCAAGGACCAAGAAACCTGATAAATTTTCCATCTCTTTGTTTAAAAGATTCATCTGCAATCATTTTCAGCCATTATTTGACCCTGACATTTTTCTCCATGCATATCAAATGTTTTGGCTGTACTATATTTTCTTCTTTTATTTATATATTTGATGAATTGCTTCTCTTTCATTATTTTCTGACCTAGTAGATTATGTTGCAGAAAATCCCTCTTGTTATGGCTGGAAGGCGACCCGGTGATGCAGAAATTGTTTATGGTTCAACTGACAAAGCAGAGCGCGAGCTTAACTGGAAGTAAGTGTATAGTTGTGTTCATTTCAATGAGGTTACATGTCATAATCATTATCATTTAAGCCTTATACCAATTAATCAGGTCAGATACAAGAATCCCATTCCTCCACTCCACTCTTAAGGGCCATGACTTCAATAAGACAATAGGTCATTAATTTTTTTTCTTACTACGTCCACCACCGTCCATCTGGGCCTTCCCTGTGCCCTTTTAGAGCCTTCAACTTGTACCAACTCACTCCTAGCCGTTCTTAGTCTCCATTGCACTCAAACAAAACGTTCCTTCGAATGTATTCATTTCTAATTCTATCCCTGTCTTGCCTCTCATCTATCTCAAAATTCTCATGTCTGCTACATCGTATGAACATGTCGTTCCTTAACTGCCCAACATTCTGTCCCAAAAAGTTTGGCTGGTTCTATTACTTAAAATTTCCCTCTCAGTTTGAGTGGTACACGACGATCACATAAAAGTAAAACTCTAGAGGCACATCTCCATTTCTTCCACCTTACTTGAATTCTATTTGCAACATGCTTCTCAATCTCTCCACTCATGAATTATTGACCCAAGATATCGGAAGTGGTCATTTTGGGAAACTTCTCAGTTAACAATCTTAACTAATTCCTTGTTTCTGCTATTGTTGTTATTAAAATTGCATGCTACATATTCTGTTTTAGTCCCAACTAATTTTAAATCTTATAGATTCTAAAGCATCTCTCCACAAATCTAGCTTCGTTTTTATGCCCCACCTCTTCTTGTCAATAAATAAGGTTACATTTTTTTATTTTTATTTATTTCACACGCACACACGGCCCACACACTCACACTGGTGGAATTTCACCACCTATGTGTACTTGAACCCTTGAGGTTACATTTATCAGCACTGCACGTTACATCCTTTAGATTTTTAGGAGCTCTATTTCACCTTCTTTTTGTAAAATACAAAGGTGATCTAGTATTTGAGATCAGCGGTAGGCGAGTGCAATTTACTGAGATGGATTTCGCCCTCATTACCGGACTTAAGTTTGGAGATCTAACTGTACCGAAGATATGTTGCACTGCGAGTACATTAAGAGACAAATACTTCAAAGAATATCCAGTGCAAGCTAATGGGAGATGCCAATTGTAATGACTTATTGGGTTTGCTAATGGAGTCCAATTTTAAATACTCTCAAGAACAAGGGCATCTCAAGAGCACTGGGATAACGATTGAATATGTGATAGAAAAGTGCAAGCTATTCTACTTGGATGATGATGGCAGGAGACCACATCAGTTCTGCTGACGTGGACAATGGTGGCACTGAGCATGCACCCAACATGGCAGGTTCATGCAAGGGAAGAGGTTTTACAAGTCTTTGGGAAAGATAAACCAGACTTTGATGGTTTAAGCCACCTAAAGATCGTGAGTATTTGGTTTCTATGGTCCTTTCATGGCTCTTGTGCACAAGTATCAGCATCTTTTTCTTACTAGTTGAAACATTCTTTTTCTTATTTCGGAAGTTGCATTACAAGCATCGATATTGCATTGCTGCATTGTTTGGATGCACTAATGATTCGTTTGGATGATTGATTTGACTGAACTGCACTGCACTGCACTGATTCAACTGAATGAAGCAGAAATGACCAAAATGGAGGTTGGACCATTTTCATTCTCTTCATTCAACTAGATTAAATGCACTTCCTCGCATTCAGCATTTCAATTTAAAGAGCTGAAATTGTTTCTGATATCACCAATTCAGAGTCGGCCGATGGTAGAAAAGAAGATGGTCCATCAGATGATAGATCCTCGATTAGATAGTGACTACATAGCCCAAGAAGTGGAATGTATGATGCATGCAGCTAGCTTATGTATCAAGCAAGACCCTGAAGGATGACCCCGAATGTCCAAGGTTGATACTATAATCTCAATTTCCCAGCTAGCTATTCAAATGCAATATTTCTGTTTTTTTTTTTTTTTTTTTTGTATTTTTAATGTCAAAAAATGATGTGAATGTAGGTGCTACGGATATTGGAAGGCAACATGCTTCATGACATTGTGCCTCATGCCCAGCTGCAACATGCACGTACATGGACATATACAGATCTTGCTCCATCCATTCCCCAGAGAAGCCCAATTTCAAATGATTCGATAAACAAAGCAACGGCAGTTAGGCAAAGATCTACAGATATGTATGGCATGGAAAGACCAAGTAATGAATGCTGGATGTCAGGAGAAAATGACAACGTTTTAAGTGAAGAATTCCAAACATATTTACATGCTTCATTTGCTCAGTTCATGCAAAAGATGAAGTCAGATGAAAAGGCCTTGGCTTTAATGCATGGAGTTGCGGTTAGTGCTAGGTTGAAGCGTTCTGATGTAAAGCCTATTTATAAGCCCTTTTCTTTATTAATAAAATAGACAGAGCTTTACCATTCCAACACGTCTCTTTTACTTTTCTGTTTTGTATCAAGAATTAGGATGAAACATTGAACAAATTGATGGTTAGTCATGCCGAGAGCATGAATAGGATGATGGCCATCATTGTTGAAAGGATGCCCAGAATACATCAAGTAATTTTGCCTCAGCCTATTGTACCTCAGAAAATCGTGCCAAAACCTATTACACATCGGTAAATTGTGCCTTAGCCTGTTGTGGGAGCAAGCTTTATCGAAAAATTGGCTCCAGCATAGCCAATACTAATAACACCTGCACTATGAGGGAAAATGCCTCCTAATCTGTAACACCCTGAAAATCGGGGGTCGTGTATAAACTCAACTCCCGAGTTCCAGACCGTCACTTATGCAACAAAAATGATTATGATTCAATGTTGTCTGATTTAAAGCATTCACATGAGTAAAAGTATACCAAAACTGCAATTCATACTTCAGATCCAGCGATAAAAGCAAGCGGAAGACTAAACAATATATATATCACTGTATGAAAAAACAAAGTAAATCTCATCTGTCTCCAAAGTATGACTACATCTCTGAGTCTCATATAATATACATGAACAAAATAAATATCCAAAATGGTCCCACTGAAATCCCATCGATCCAGGTCGCCTACGCAAAGCCGTCGTGATACTGCATATACGAGAACTCGTCCTGGTCCTCGTCGATGTCTGGCTCCACCTCTTGGATCTCAGCCTCACCTGCATCTACAACAGGGTCTAGTGGGTGTTGCAAACACCATCCCGTAACGTGGGAGTGAGTGATCAACTAAGTGGAATCATAGAGCAAAGATTAGCATGTTCACAATTCAATCATGCGATAATAGTAAAGCAGTAAATCAGACAATCCTAATACTGTTGTTAATACAAGATTACATGACGTGATGTATGCCCTCACCGACGATCTCCCTCATACGGCAACATCTTACGACCGCGGCATTCCACACTCCCTAGAGTGCTCCACATCTTCCAGGCACATGCAATGCTATGGTGATATGATTTTCAAGTTGTTATTAGTCCATTCAAACAGCAGGATTGGGAAACTAAGGTACTTCCCTTGTATCAATCCCAACACAGATCCTGTCTAGGGTCGTCACTCCTAGTAATCTCATACGATGTATATTTTGTAGGTCACTGCAAGGGTTGCCAGGGCTGTTGCTCGCACTCGTTGCACCGCTCCCCCATCACCTTATCAATACAGGCCTACCGTACTCTACTGCAACGGAAGGGTCGTCGCCTCCCGTGGACTCAGAATACGCTCGCGGTCACTACAAAGGACTCGTCGCCTGATCAGTGTAGGCCGACAGCTAGAATATAGTGTCCCATACCACCATAATCTGCTCACGAGTCTAGGTGCTCACTGGTCACTACGGGGAGGTTTGTGGCCCCAGCGTAGGCCGATAGCTCGACCACGGTGTCCCATACCACCATGCCCGGCTCATGAGTCTTCGTGGATCAAGGTACCATGGTTAACAGGGTTTACAATGGTAAGTTCAGTACCCTAGGTTCAAGCAGTTATGACTCATACAAGGTGAACATACATCGGCCAGTCGGGTTGCTTGACGGGCTCGACTAGCGTGATCGCATCTCAAGTCGAACGACATGAAGTGCGTAAAACACTTCGCGTTGCCTAACCACTGCCGCCAACTCTAAACACGAATCGCGTTCATCGACGCGTCGTTCGTGGCTATGACCAGTCAGCCACGAATTCGCTCGGTTACCGACTGCCTGGACTAAGTCTAGTCCCAAACACTTATGGAATCACATCAGCAATATATGTAAAAGTATTGGAATTAAATACAACCATATGAGCATGTTAACACATGTTATAACATTCAACTTAAGCAAATCTTCAAGCACATATATTCCATGCACGTAATGAAATCATGCATTTAGTCAACATGTAGAAAATTCATTTAGGTCAGCATATTAATTGAGAAATCTATCTCAAACTAATTCATAACATCATTTAGTTCAATACATACTAATACAATCATTTATACAAACACATACACTACACACTTAAGTCTACATATAACATGTCGACCCGAAGTATGCAATTAGGCAAATCTCTTCGCCAAACTAATTATGCATGTATTCCTAACTTCCTAATGCGACAACAAACCATGTCAATCACATCAGAAAAATATGAATGTAAACAGTACTTCCTACAAATGACTAAAATGCCCTAAATCTCATATTCTTCGTTAATTTACGAAACGGGAAACGGAGAGCATTTTGTACATGTCAAACGGTGATACCGTCAAGAATCTACTATTAAACGACATTGAAAGCGTTGAGAACCGTCAATCAAAGCGTCTAAAATCCTCACCTTATGTCTTGTAAACACGTGAATTGAAACGGAGCGTATACGCTTCGTCTACGGCAAATAGGGAACCTAATACACGAGATCCATAAGCTACATCGCTATGGAAACAAAGGAAACTCAAATCAGCAACTATTTAAGGTATTTACTTACCTAGAATCGCGGTGAAATCGCCAAGAAAGCGGTAGAGGTGTGTTGCTTAAGCACGTGCAACACGTAGCACAAGTGGCAGGAAGAACTCTCCCACTCTCTCACAATCTCTCACCTTTTTCTCTCTCCCAAGCTAGGATTTCTCTCAAATTCGGATGGGAGAGAGGAGTGAGGGTTTCAACCCCTTTTATAGCCTAAAACATGCCCAAAATAGGCTTGGGAACAATGTTTACTTGGTGCCTAACCAAATCGGGGCCGTTTCGGTCCAAAGGAGCATTTCTGATGGTCCCCTGGCCAAATGCGGTCGGACTTAAGCTCATGCATACTGGATCTAGCACGCATCCAGTTTTCAGACCTGTAGGGTTTCCAGATCACACGTGGCGGTCCAGTTTCAGTTTAACGGTCATCGCACCAAGATCAGGCCTATAAGTCTCGTGATATGTAATAGATATTTTTCCTGATCCAAGGGTGTAATTTGGCTGTATTCTGACGGTCAGAACGCTTAATACTGATGCGTCAAATCGTGTGCCAGATTTGAATTTCAAATTTCAATTCTAACCCTATTCTCACTCTCTTCACTCCAGGCTCAATGAAATAGCCTGTGATTATCGGTTTGACTTGATTTTCGGAATGAGTGTCAAGTCCAGCTAGGCGGTTCTAACGGTCTAAGATAGGAGGTATCGGACTTTCGACGTGCGGTCTAGATCCAATACAAAGATTCAAAGTGGTCCAGAGAACAAACCTGCTTACAGTTTGGTCCGAGGTTTTAGAGCATTATAGCACCATTGGTTCCACTCGCTTTGGGCCTTGTAGAACGTATTTAAAGTGATCAGGGACCATTTTCCAGCTATCCTAACGTTGCACTAGCTAACCTAGTCATATTTTCTAAAGGAATGAATTCTACACAATTTCGGGTCGAGTTGGTACTCGAGCCCAAGTATGGATTTTTCACGGGCGTTACATAATCCAATACAAGAAGTTCGACCGGTTCCTCCTCCTGCTAAGGTGACGCATGGAAGGACGTGAGGTCGAGCACCGTCTTCCTCAAGATGATAAATATTTCGAATTTACGGAACTTCTCTGGACTCCTCACAGAGACTTCTCGAATCCACGAGGAAAGAAAGTAGAAAACAAGAATACTTTCTAATAAATTCGAAATTGATTAATGAATTCCCAAAATCGAGTTCACAACCCTTTAAATAAGGGAACCAAGCAATAAGAAAGAAATCAGACTCAAACTATAACTAAAACTCCCAGAATTCGCAACTTATTATAAATAGTAAACTTTGAGAAGTTTGGGTCAGTGAGTTGGGGGTGTACCCGGTCGACCCCTTTTGGCCTTTTTTAACGCTGACCCGGTCGACCCCAACTCTCTGTCCAAACTTCTTCCAGTTTCGTTCAGTGAGATGGGGTGGACCGGGTGGACCCGGTCGACCCCAACTCTCTGACCAAACTTTTTTCAGTTTGGGTCAGTGAGTTGGGGTCGACCGGGTGGACCCGGTCGACCCCATTTAAAATTTTTTAGCACTGACCCGGTCGACCCCAACTCTCTGTCCAAACATTTCTCAGTTGGGTCAGTGAGTTGGGGTCGACCGGGTGGACCCGGTGACCCCATTTAAAATTTTTTAGCACTGACCCGGTCAACTGGGTAAACCCGGTCGAGCCCATTTCTCTGTCCATCTTTGGAAAGTTTGCAATTTTCTCACGCCCCTTCATCTTACATCAGGCCCGAAGCCCGGTCATTTTGACACCCTAAACCCATTGCCTAAAACTCACTCCCTCTTATTCCACACGCCGTCTCTCCAACAAAACCCTTCCCCTTCTTCCACAATCATATACCCATCATCGTTTTCACTCCATTCTCTACAAATCCAAAAACAAATCATCATTTTCAATTCATTCCACACATCCTCTCCTTCCACAATCCACAAACCCATCATCTTTCCTTCTATTTTCTTAAATCTCTCTCTACAAATCCTCCATAAATCCAAAAATCCTTCCCTATTTTCTTCCATTTGCTCAAAACCTTCTTTACTCTCATACAAATCCCAAAACCCACTTTCATTTCCTACCCTTGTCCTCATTTTTCTATCTTATTCCAACAAAATCTACAAAATTCCAAACAAAACCCATTTATCTTTCCAATGGGGGCTTTCCATGTTCTCATTTCTTTATGGCTATTTCTCCCATTAATGGTGAGCCTTACGGCTAAAAAGCGTGGTGTAGAGGAAGCGGTCGCAGCTACCCGAGAGAAGAGAGTGGTCTCAGGACCTCGAAAGGGTCCATCCACGTCTAGGGCGGGTTCGTCAACGACTCGCGGGCAAGGTGTCGATGCTGCTCAAGCCGTGGATTTGGGAAGATTCGCCCTACGCAAGGTATGCTTTGAGCGGTACGTGGATCAGGACTTGTACGCCGATACCCAAGAGCGTAAGTTGCTTGTCTCAATTGGGTGGAATCCGATCTTGACCCCCTACAATAATGCCGATGTCGATACTGTGCGACATTTCTACGCTTCCATTCAAAATCCTTGCCTACAATCGTTGACATTCGATGTCTTAATCGGTAAATCCTTGAAAACTTTTAGTGTTATTGACATTGAGAAATATTCTGGGGTGCCACGTGGGAAAGTCGTTGTTCCATATAAGGATTCGATGAGGTCTAGGTACAGGGAGGAGAGGACTGTTCATGTTTGTGGCGAAAATAAGCCTTGGATACAAGATGATAACTATTTGAAGGTAACAAAGATACTTCCAGTTTACAAGTTCCTCCACCTTGTCTTCATGTACAATGTGTATCCTAGATCGGGCAATCATACACAACTAACACAATATATGTTGGAGGTTCTATATTCAATGGGTACGGGCAAGAAGGTTTACTACCCATCTATTGTAATGCGGCATATCTTGATGGCGGCCACCACCAATTCCAATCTGTCCTTACTCTTCGGTCGGTTGGTTTGTAAGATGGCGAAGGAATGTGGGCTTGTTTTCATCCGCAATCAGAGGCTTGAGCCGCATAAATTCATTGACACTCATTCCATTAAAAGGATGAAATTGATTGAGGAACAAGAGGTTGAAAGAGGAGAAGGATATGAGGAAGAAGAAAGAGAGAAGGAAGAAGTGGAGGAAGAGGAAGATGATGATGAAGACATCGACGAAGATTTTGTGGCCCCCCCGCTTATACATGAGCGCTTAGTCAGGTGGAAGAGGAGTTGACATCAGTTCGGTCTGAATTAACTGATTTTAGGGCTGAAATGAAGACCAAAATGACCGAACAAGAACAATGGAACAAGAAGATCTTATGCACCTTGAAGGAAGTGTTATGCTGCGTTCAGAAGGATGGAGCCGCGCCACATCCGACTGCTTCACAGGACCATTAGGTTTTGGGTGAGGCCATGGATGTGGTCATGTGTTTTATTTTTTGTGGGTTGTAAGAAGTGGGAATTTTCATCTAGTAGTTTATTAGTTAGTAGTTGGGTTCTTTTTGTTTTTCTCTATGTTAGGAATGTATGGGAACAATGCATGGATGTAGTTATGTTTCGGGTGATAGTTGCCATTTCCACTTCTGGTAAAGCCTCATCAGCACAGCAGAAAAAAACCATACTTCAGGTATATATGCTTAACGATATAGTTTCCCCAACTGTTCACATGTAGTTTCTTGACATTTCGTGTTATACTGATAATGGTAGTGTGAGGGTTTCAACACAAATCTTGACTCTGATTTGTCTAGCATTTAAAGTAGCTGCTGATTATTTTAATATCTAGAATTCTGTTTGTCAGGAGCCACAACTGCAATATAGTTGTTTGCTTATTTATTTCTTATTTTAAGATGTTTAATTGGGAGGTCATGAGATTGATTTCCCTTGTTTTATGGGTGTGAGTGTGTGTTCTTTAATATGTTGCCGCCGTTGCTGATGGAGATTCTCTTTTTAGAAGGATATAGTGTTGGCTTGAATGATTTTGACATCCTCAAGGCTGTTACTAAAGATATAAAGAACAAGATTCAGGACATATCACCTTTGCTACTTCACTTGTGACTAAATTACAATCAACTGCAGATCGTGACTCGTATTCTAAAGTTATCTGCTTTGGGTAATCTGATAGATTCTAAAAATGATTCAGCTATCAGTAAGGTTGTTCAACAACATGGCTTTTTGGGGATTCAACTTTATGATCGAGGGAAGTTTTATTCAAGGCGTTTGGTTGAGGATATGAGTTTTCACTTCCAAAATAAGTATTCTATTAATGGTGTTGACTACCCTTCTGAGGCATTTGGGTTAGTTAAGAGCTCCTTTTTACAAGGTCTAACCCCCTGCTATTGAGTGGGTCCATTCCATATCATCCAGGGAAGTGTTGATCCGTTCTTCCAGAGGACTTACTGAACCAGGAACTTTGTTTAAAAAAATCTAATGGCCACACCTTGAGATGTTGTTATCTGTTATGATGGGACAGTGAGAAACCTGCGCAGCAATTCTATAATTCAATTTGAGTATGGACAAGTGGACGATAATAGTACTGGAAGTTCTTTTGCGTTCAGAAGGTTGGTGTATTAGCTGCTACTGCAGTATCAAATCCTGCCATATAAAATAGTTCTTGATTCTTCGCAGAGCAACAACTCTTCATGGGAATCGATGAAGGTTCCATCAATATGATAGTATTTTAATTTCAGTAAGTCCATCTTTCATTTATCTTTGCATTAATTTATTCTTCTTCAGTAACAAAACATGTTTGCTTCTTTTGATTACGTTATATTTTTCTCTTCCAGGAAAGACATTTTGTGCAAAGTTAACTTCAAGAATGATATTATTGATCGGAGAGTTATTCTATATTTGAATGAGTCCATCTGCAGGAAAATGCATTACAAATTTAGTGCAGCATATTTAGTTAAGAATCGTTTGAAAGGAGTCATGGGTAAGGATGTTGCTTTTGACTTATCCATTGAGTACGTGTCATTTGTAGTTTCGCATTCCCTTTATCGTTTATATACTGCATTTATCAATTATTTACTTGACCTTAGTCCTATCTCTTGCTGTTTTGTTTGAAATGAGCATTTTATAACACATTTGTGCTGAATTTGTTCATGCTACTCAATCATTGGATTGGTAGTTAAATCTTGGTTTGCTGTCCTGTTCAATCCCCACTATTTCTTATGGTGTGGCCTAGCTGGGTAAGGAATCACACTAAAATTGATCACACTGTTTATTTGGATAAGAAGGAAAGGGAAATGGAGTGGGTTTTGTGTTGAACCAGTCCACCACCTCCGGTAGAACTTGAAAATACCGTATGGAACTAAAAATGAGACTCCCAAGTTCCATCTGAGGTTTTGGTTTTCATTTTTTTTCTTTTTGGAAAAAAAATCAGCTCAAACTAGCTCAAGTTCATAAAAATTCGAGTATAAACTCGATGGGGTCTCGGTTGAATTGACTCTTCTTGTCATGATTTTCAAGT
Source organism: Magnolia kwangsiensis (assembly GCA_037074715.1). Classification (NCBI taxonomy): domain Eukaryota; kingdom Viridiplantae; phylum Streptophyta; class Magnoliopsida; order Magnoliales; family Magnoliaceae; genus Magnolia; species Magnolia kwangsiensis. The sequence continues at coordinate 8,122,663 of CM073589.1, read as the reverse complement.
GCGTAATTGGGCCATTGATAGAAAAACTACTCAATTCATTTATGGGCCTAGAACTATGAAGTAGAAGGATGGCTAATTTTTTATTTTTTTACAAATCCTCCAATCCATCCATTTGTTTCGTCGACCAAGATCCACTGACAAGTGAACCGCCAAATATTTAGGAAAGGGCATCTACAGGCATGTCCCACCGGCATGAATGAATGATCTTGCACTTGTGCCATGTTGGCATGTGTGATGACCTTTAGATTGGCAGGGCGGTACACGTATGGGCTTAGTGGACATTTAATTCTCAATATTCAGGGCAGGCTTTCTAGGCAGCTGTTCCTAAACAAGATTATTTCCGCCCTTGCATGTATCAGACATCTGCAGTTTTTTCTGGAGTTCATAGTCTTGTTGTCTGTTTCTTCCAGTGAAGGCAACATCTGATTTGCTTCTCATTCAGGTTAATGCTTTTCTTGAAGTTGATCTTGGTTACTTGGATGGATCTTGGGCATTCCTAACACATTTTTTTTTCTTTTTTTTTTTTGTTTTGCAGTCGGATCTTTATACCTTGGCAGATGGCTTTGTAATCAGAAACAGTGCATGAACTAATCCAGCAGAGCCTTCTATTGAGTTGGGTACTGAATTAAAAAAGGCGAAATGATCATGTCATATATTTGGATTCTGTCAAATCCTTGGTGTTGTACAGCCCCCCATCTGATTTACAATTAAGTGATTTTATCCTTTTTTTTTTTTTTTGCAGGTCAGCAACTTTCGCAGTCACTTCGAGTCAATCCCTAGCATGCTTGAGCCACACAACTAAGAAATTGAAAGGAAATTGAGTGGACTTGCACGCTTGTAATTGAATGAATGAATGATTGTAGTTGAATGAATGAATCCATTAATTGATTGTAATGGAATGAATGAATGGATGATTGTAATGGAATGAATGAATGATTTAATTGATTGTAATGGAATGAATGAATGGATGATTGTAATGGAAACCATGAATGATTTATGAGCTTGTAATGGAATGAATGAATGGATGATTGCCTCAATGGAATGAATGAATGATTGTGCAGGTCGTTGAATGAATAGAAGACTCATTTTTTTAACGTACATAATAGCTACGGACTAAAACCGTAGCTATAGGTCAATTGTTACAGCACCTACGACACGGTAGTGCACGGACATGCTACAGATTAAAACCGTAGCCATAGATTTATAGCAATGTGAATTTTATCCGTAGCGTTTTCCCATTTTTCTAGTAGTGATAAGGCATTCCAGATGTCAAACCTCCATTTTATGGTTTTATGCATTCAATCTTGAGTCTTGAAGTCTCTTGCAACTTTAATCATGCAATCACAAATGAATTAGAAATGTGACCCCTAACAAGTATTGCATACAACTAATTTCAGGAGCCACCATGGTTTGATGTATCGTTCAAAAACCCAAACTAAACCCGATATCAACTCCTCAATTTCTAGTTTGCCCATCTCAATTTTCAGTTTGCCCCGCTCAAGTTCTAGTTTGCCCCGCTCAATTTCTAGTTTGCCCCGCTCAATTTCTAGAGCGGGGCAAACTAGAAATTGAGCGGGGCAAACTAGAACTTGAGCGGGGCAAACTGAAAATTGAGCGGGGCAAACTAAAATTTATTTATTTTTTCTTTTGTGGGTCCCATCATGATGTATGTGTTATATCCAAACTGTTTTAAATGTATGAGCGGGGCAAACTGGAAATTAAGCGGGGCAAACTCAAAATTGAGCGGGGCAAACTAAAAATTGAGCGGGCAAATTGAAAATTGAGCGGGGCAAACTAGAAATTGAGCGGGGCAAACTGGAAATTGAGCGGGGCAAACTATAAATTGAGCAGGGCAAACTGAAAATTATTTATTTCTGCTTTTGTGGGTCCCATCACGATGTATGCGTTATATCCAAATTGTCCATATATGAGCGGGGCAAACTGGAAATTGAGCGGGGCAAATTGAAAATTGAACAGAAATGAAATTTATTTATTTTTTCTTTTGCGGGTCCCATCATGATGTATGTGTTATATCCAAACTGTCCATATATGAGCGGGGCAAACTGGAAATTGAGCGGGGCAAACTGAAAATTGAGCAGAAATGAAATTTATTTATTTTTTCTTTTGCGGGTCCCATCATGATGTATGTGTTATATCCAAACTGTCCATATATGAGCGGGGCAAACTGAAAATTGAGCGGGACAAACGTGAAATTCAAGAGCACAATCTATCTTCGTCAAATTGACATAGGATAAGAAACGGGCCAATCACAGCAGCATCAATGGATCTTGAGCAGGTTCCATTCTCTTTTGGAGAAAAGAAGGATTAAGTATCTACCAAACCTATCTACAAAAACCTCCAAAATTTCACGGGCGAAAGCTCCATACTACCTTCGTTGAAAGATTATCTCTCAAGATCCTAATGTATAATGTATTATTCTACTCCTGAGTCCCAACTCCCCCAGTATAGTATCTGCTTCACTCAAGTGATCTATGCATCTGCTAAACCATCTCTTGCTGTTTTCGTCAACTGATCTTTGAAGGTGGCCTCTCCAACCATAGCTCTCCGACTTCTCATCTTCATCTTCGCCACTGTCACCCCCTGCAACTGAGATTGCTCGGGCAGCACCGGCTAATTGAAGCAGGCCTTGTGGAGAGTTCGATTGGGAAGTGATTGGCTTTGATGAGTGGTAATTGTTGCGGGGGACCCACACTCCTCCCATCAGCGCTCGCCTGCTGATTCGTCATAATTTCCCTGATTTGCATGGGGTGACAGGGAAATGAACTCCAAATGACAATCTATCTTCATAATTTTTAGAAACTTGCAACTGAATAAAATAGGAGGAAGAGAAAATTAAAGATCATAATTTTTATTTTTTTTTTAAAAAACAACTGACCTGCAAATGACTCTTCACTTCATCATTGGTCAATCCGTCCACCTTCATCAATTCCCTGATCTGCTTGGGACCACACTAGTGAGCCTAATTGGCATTTTTCTTTATAACTTCAATATTTGAAGACAAGTGTTCTTCTTCTATCTTATGGTAACATTTATTTTGCAGTATTTGTAAATGGGTTTGTGTGCAAGGACCCAAAGATGGTGCAAGCAGATGATTTCTTCTTCTATCTTATGGTAACATTTATTTTGCAGTATTGTTGAGATCTGCTGTTAAATTTTAGTAATGGAAGTTCATTTTTTAATGTTCCAGAATATTACAACAAGAACATTATTTAGCAGTTGAATCTAATATTATGCTTGTAATTGTTGCTCTTCATCATTGCAGGTTCTTATATGCAGAGATTGGACGTCTTCAGAACATTCACAATAGCCATAAATGCAGTGGATACGAACAATTGCAAGTTGATGATTCTACAAGCTTGTTTTTTCTCTCAGGGACAGATTTTCCTGGCCAAGGAAAATGCAAAATGAACAATTGCAAGCTTGTTTTTTCTCTCAGGGACAGATTCTCAGGGACAGATGCAGTGGATACGAACAATTGCAATAGATAAGAATCACCTCTATTTGGTCATTTATTCTCCTTGGTTTATACCATACAGGTGGCGTGCGTATGATGATCTGTACTGTTCATTCATCAGAGACTAGTAATTACTCCTATCATCCCCTGTTCCTTTTGGTGTTTTCATTTATTTGTAGACTAGTAATTACTCCTATCATCCATCTTATTTTGTTTATACATCTGAGTTTAATTGTTTCTTTTTCTTCAAAACTGCAAGATGTTCATTTTCCAACATAATCCATCAGGCCAATGACTTCATATTATGTTGCTGCATCACATTGGCTGGTGTAATATTCATCAGCTTGCCGTTTACATGGGCTGCTTTATATAGCATTGATTAGTTATTACAGGTTTTATATATATATATATATATATATATATATATATATATATATATATATATATATATATATATATATATATATATATATATATATAAATGTCTATTCAAATTTTGCATCTAGAATTTCTTCAGGTAAACCTTGGTAATGTTCCATCTAACTAAATATGGGTTTCATATATTTGTTTAGAGGGCAATCACTGTGATATATTCATGCTTGTCTCTAATGTCTGAGTGGTTGGGATACTTGCATACACAGGCCTTTGTATGTTTGACATTACTCATTGGATGTTGGCAACTGGTTCAATGTACATTAGGCATACACCTGTCAATACAGATGGCCAAATTGTGGATGCCAATCTGAATGGAGCACAAACTTAAAATGGATTGATGGCATAATCCTTAGCATCCAATCAGTTGCCATCCAACTAGATGTTTAAAGTAAATAGTCAGCATCCAAATTTAATGGGTGAATCCAACTAGATGTTTAAAGTAAATAGTTGCAGAAATGGCTCGGTAATGGCCTGTTACGTGATGGTAACGGTGGACTTTATGGCCAATATCGTAACATATATTTACAGTGGCTGTTATTGTTATTGAATTCCATCTATGTATGATCATTTTTCTTTACCAAGTTGGGTGTGAATAGTATCTCCACATGTACCATTTCTCTTAATCTTTTGTATGCAGTTTGTTAATTTTGTGTTATATTTGTCATGACTTCTTGTTTGGGAACATACAGTCATTGTGTCTCTCTGATAAATGCTGATGACATGGACAAGGACTTTGTGGCGACAATCTTTATAAACCAAGCTACTTCTTTGCATGTGAGTTTGATTCTTAAAAAATCTTTGAAGTTGTCGTCTGCACTGGTTCAGAGTTCAATCTGGAGCACTTGTTGGTTCTGTTTATTACAATATTGTAATAACTTCTTTCAACATGTTAATGGTCACATCCCTTGTTGGTTCTGTCTATTACATGCAATTTCTTAGATGACTTGATGTTTGTTTGTTCCTAATGAAGATCTCTATGCGACATGTCCAACTTCTGATGAGGACCTGTGTATCAAGCGTCTTACTAGAGCATCAAACATATAACTCCCTTCACATGGATGATCATAAGTTGAGCACCGAGGCATATTTTTACTGGACAGTTGGGTATCAATGCCTGTTTGTAAATTCACGCGCCAATCAGATGGTGAAAATCACTTAATGAGGAATTGATTCAGACATGGATCATCACAAGTTCCATCAGTTGAATGTCTCAGATCTCATTATAGTTGGGCCAACACATCTAAGTTGTGGCTCCACCCGATGAATAGTCAGGATCTCAATCATGTGCGGATCAAGAGTCCCATTGGAAAATTCTGAAACAGATTGGTTATAAGTCCATGAATACATTTCTTTTTCTTCACTATTTGGAGTGCTTCATGTAGCTTTTCCTTGTTTGATTGCAGGTTTGTATTCTTGAGTTGGGAGCTTTGTGTATCATTCTTGACATCTTCACAAGTTTACATTTTCTTTTTCCTTTTTGTTCTGTTTTCCTTGTGTGGATTCATATTTTTATAGATGAATGTGAAGTTTCGTATTAATTGTTGTGGGTGTTTTTGGTGTATGGGTTGTTGTCCATCACAAAGCATACTGAAGCATGGACATTTTCCGCATGTAGTACTAAGTGTAGGAAATTCTATATCATGCTCAAGACAAAAAAAAAAAAAAAAAACTATGGACCTAGCTTGTATAATAGGAAGTAGCTTGATTTCTCTATAGAATATTGATGTCATGTTTGGATGAACCCGTTTGAAAATGATTAAACCATTGAGTGAAGGGCATATTATCCCTTGATCCCATCATCTAGATGTTAACATCCAGTCCCCACATAAAAATAGCAAAGACCAGTTTTTTTTTTTTTTTTTTTTTTTTTCAACTAGCTATGGAAATGGGTATTCCTTGTTGTATTAGAAATTGCTACTTAATGATGAATGTACTGCTTGTTGATTTATTTTTATTTATTTATTTTCTAAGTCGTCATCATCATCTAAGCCTAAGCCTTTATCAGGGCTAGTTGTGTTAGGCTTTCTCATGAGCTGAAATATGTTCGACTAATGCTCCTCATGACTTGAAAATGTAAAGCATGTAGCAATTTTGCTATATAACATTGATTTCTTTGTGACATTCATGAGGAAGTAGGACTTATTTACATGAACAGATCAACTGAGTTATAAAACTGAGGTGATTGGGTAACTTTAAATAACACTGAGGTGATTGGGTAACTTTATATAAAAAAGCTACTTATAATTGATCATAAACCAAACTTATCTCAAATAAGTTACTTATCTATTGCTGTAAGTAGAAAAGGTAACTTATTTGCTGGTATCCAAATGGGCCCCAAGTGATGTTCCAATGATTAGTTTATAAGCAAATTCCTTACACAGTCTTCATTGGCAACAACAAAGAGTTTGCAATAAGATTCAAATCAGTTTATTTTCAATCGAGCATTCATCCATATGTATTTGTCCTGTACAGACAACAGTTCACAGATAAATGTTGCCTCCATAAACACTTATGTTGTACCAAGCCATTATATTGATAGCTCTTGTGGTTATCATTTCTTTCACTGGATATTACTCCAAGTTCTGAAGTATGAAGTTTTGGATATCCAACCATTACATTGATGGTTTTGGAATAGGAAATTTATCAAATCAGATCATTTTGTCTTCAATGGATGTTATGACTGGATTAATATGGAGAATGTTGTTCATTGATGAACTAAATTCTCGCACATATGCTCTTTTTCTCTCAAATTCTCTCAAATTCTCTCAAATTCTCGCACATATGCTCTTTTGCAGCTGACAAGATATCATCTCTATAATTATAAATGCTGTTTCAAAGCAAGTGTGGAGTGTTATTAATTTGGAGAGATCTGACATAAATAAAGTCTTCTATCGGTACAAGAGCATAATCAAGTTCTCAAATCTGCACTTGATTGAGAAAGATCTTAATGGCATTAGTGCTAACATGGAATGCATATGCAAAGTTAGTTATTTATGTGCCAAAAAGAAAAGAAAGGAGAATGTGGTCCCGACCCAATTGAGGAAGTTCCTGCTGTTTGTAGAAGAACTGCAGGCATGGCAGCTGAGATCACTTCTCATCACATTGTTGCTGAAGTGTGCAACACTCGCAGGAAGACAAATAAATCTTCTTAAAAAAAAGGTGAAAGAGCGTGCTTCTTTCTCCGAAAGCAATTTATAACCTCTTGACAAGAGTGCAGGATCTCATCCATGCTCCGGTCGAGTCCTTTCAAGTGCATCTTATCAAGGTGAATATGGCCAACAAGGACTGTATCCGCTTCTTAACTTTCAGGTATTCGTCGATGCCTTTGGTATTCAATGGAGAAGTCAAAAGCAACATCTTTTAAAGTGACTTTTTTCAAACAATTCTAAACTAAATATGCTGCATTCTCCTTGTAATACATTTTCCCACAGAAGCACTCATTCAAATATAGAATAACTCTCCGATCAATAATCTCAACTCCTTAACCTAAACCTAAACTTGAAAACCCAAACTAAACCCGATTTCAAACCTAAACCCGATTCCCTAAACCTAAACCTTAACCTATTCTCAATTCCCTAAAACTTTAACCTATAACCTATAACATAAACCTAAACCTAAACCTAAACCTAAACCTTAACCTAAACCAAAACCAAAACATATAACCAAATTTTTAGTTTGCCCCGCTCAATTTCTAGTTTGCCCAGCTTAATTTTTAGTTTGCCCCGCTCATATATGGACGGTTTGGATATAACACATACATCATGATGGGACCCACAAAAGAAAAAAAAAATTCAATTTGCTCCGCTCAATTTCTAATTGAGCGGGACAAATTGGAAATTGAGCGGGGCAAACTAGAATTTGAGCGGGGTAAACTGGAAATTGAGGGGGGCAAACTGAAAATTGAGCGGGGCAAACTGAAAATTGAGTGGGGCAAACTAGAAATTGAGCGGGGCAAACTAAATTTTTTTTTTTTTTTTTTGCTATGTCACTTTTGTGGGTCCCATCATGATGTATGTGTTATATCCAAACCATCCATAAATTTTATGAGCTCATATTAAGGCTTGAGACGAAAAATAAGATAGATCTAACTATCAAGTGGACCACACTGTAAAAGGCAATGGGAAATTGAATGTCTACCATTGAAACCCTTTTAGGGGTTACAGAAGTTTTGGATCATTATGAAATTCTTTTCCCTCTTCATCCAAGTCTTTTTGACCCTATGAATGAACTTAGACGAGGAAGATTTCTCACAAACATCACAGTGGGCCCCCTAAAGGTTTCTAATGGTTGACGCTCATTCAACACTATTTCCTATAATGTAGTACACTTGAGAACTGGATATATCTCATTTTTGGTCTCATACCATAAAATGATCTAAAAAAATATATGAATTGAGCGAGACAACTTACGAATTGTGCGAGGGAAGCTAGAAATCCAGTGAGGCAATATATAAATTGAGCGAAGGAACCTAGGAATTGAGCGAGACAACCTAACAATTGAGCGATGCAATGTAGAAATTCAGCGGGGCAACTTAGGATTTGAGCGAGGTTCCCTCGCTCAATTTCAACGTAGCCTAAACCTCGTTCAATTTCTAGGTTCCCTCACTCAATTTCTAGCTTTCCTCGCTCAAATCCTAAGTTGCCTCGCTCAATTTCTAGATTCCCTCGCTAAACTCCTATGTTACCTCACTCAATTTCTAGCTTCCCTCACTCAATTCATACCTTATCCTACTCAATTTTCAATTTACTCACTCAATTTCATATTTGTCTCGCTCAATTTTGACGATGGATGGGCTTGCATCATCACAAGGTGGGAAGACCATATCTACTTGAATTGGAAAAGCGTGCTGTGAGGCTTTTTACTGACGTTCGGAGATCTCTTCAACCCTCTCTCTCTCTCTATTACACTAGAAAAATGCATGATAACAAAAATCCTAACATATTGTGAATAACAAAGATTCATGGAACCTAATAAAGGTCCAGTATCTCCAATTGCTTTTGTATTTCTTCTTAGTAACATAGGTTTCATGATGAAGGGAATAAGAGTGATATAGCAATGAACACCTGGTAAAATGAGAACATCCATACACTACTACACATGGTACGACGAAGTGAAAACAAGTAGTTTTACAATTTGAGATTGTACATTGATCGCATAGTTACCAAAAAACATGACTTAAAAAAAAAAACCCAACTACTAACTATTAAACTACTAGGTGGAACTGATCCACTTCTTTCAACCCGGTAAACAGAAAACACATCACTACAAACATCGTTTAACCCGAGACCTAATGGTCCTGTGAATCAGTCGGATGCAGTGCTGCTCCATCCTTTCGAACACAACATAACACTTTCTTAAGGGTGCGCAACATCTTCTAGTTCCGGTACATCCGGTCGACTGGGTCTACTGTCCAGCGTGTCGGGGTCGACCTGGTACTTTCGGTCGACCGGGTCAGGCTTGATGATCAGTCCACTTTAATGCAATCCGCCTACTTGAAAACCAATCAAGGCAGGAGTGAATATCCAAAAACAAACCAAAACTTCATTGCATAGGACTCTAGGATAGTATATGGGTTCTGTCAAAAGTTAAACAATCACAATATCCTAGACTCTAAATCCTTTGAAGTTCTTGCCCCTTTTGATCCATCAATTTGATTAAACTATGTTCCATTCACAGTGGGTCCAATGTTGAGCAGCATCTAAATTCAAACTCGCATGTGCTTAGAAATTTAGTACAACAAACTGAAAATGAGTGAGGCAACTTAGAAATTGAGCGAGACAACCAAAAGATTATTGCATGAGAGGAAATATATTACAACATATATCATACAAAACACTAAATAAAATACAAAGTATGCTATACATTAGGTATAGGAAACTTGCACGTCCGGCTATTATGGCCGGTTTGTTTGCATCGACCACACTTTAATGTTTTCGATTCTTCTCCACGCGAGGGAATTCTTAACTTTTTTGGTCTTCCAGATGGCCTCTTCTGTCCCGGGAGTTTAATTTTCACACAATACTCCTTGAAGCCATCTGTAATCTCCCATTCGCTCTTATCACGTGCTGGGTACACCGATTCGTTATATGTGCTCAAGTAATTTTGCACTGTGTAGAATGGGGAGCAGTACGAGTAATGATGAAGATTGTAGTTTATACATGCTGACAGGACATGTATACAAGGGTACCCCTTCACGTCAAACTCACGACATGTACATGAAAGCGAGCTAAGCTTGACTGTATCATTATAATCTCTCACAACATAGTACTCATCTCGAGAAATTGGATGACAGCGAACATCTCGCGTCTTCTGTATAAGGTCCTTTAACTGTTTCTCTGCCCATGGTGTCAACGGACCTATAAATGTGGCTGCAGATTCTCTTCTCTTGTAAAACAATTCTTGTATCTTACATCTTACTGCCTCTATCAATTTAGTAACGGGGTATTCCCGTGCTTCTTTGAAGAGGGCGTTAACACACTCGGATATGTTTGTGGTGACCAAGTTGAATCTTTTACCTGTAAAGTGTGAAGATGCCCATCTTTCGTAGCCGATTTCTGTCAGCCATGCATGTACTGGGGGGTTGGCCATTTCAATATCATGCATTAATTTTTCAAATTCAGCCCTCCTGCAAGTCTTCACTGCCCGCCAGTAGTATATCTCCAATGACTTGTCTTTAAAGGTGTCCACCAAGTTTCTATAAATATGGTACGCACAGTACCCATGAATTGCATGTGGGAATACTTGGGGAACTTCTTTCATTAAACCTTTATGTCGATCGGAGATAATCACAAGACCCTCCAGATACCCTAACGCATCGTTAAGGTAGGTAAGGAACCAATTCCAACTCATGTTGTTCTCTGATTCCCCGATGCCAAACGCAATTGGAAATATATGATTGTCCCCATCTAAGGCCGTGGCGATGAATAGAATACCCTTGTATTTACCCTTTAAGTGTGTCCCGTTAATGGCCAATACCCTCCGCATAGAATTCTGAAAACTTCGAACGCATTGTCCAAGCGCTATAAAACACCTCTCAAACCTCAAAGTCTCTTGGTTAACAAGCACGACAGTCACCGTCTCCGGGTTGACCATCCTCAACTTATACAAATACAAGGGGAGTTGATTGTAAGAGTCTTCATAAGACCCCATCTCCTGATTAATTGCAAGCTCCTTAGCTTTCCATGCCTTCCTATAACTAATAAGAACATTATATTTCTCTTGCATAGCGAAGATAATATCACGTGGCCTCAAACTTAGCCGTTGCTCAATGCGGCTAACAATCAGATCACATGCTAACTTACTGCTTGCTTGCCGGTGATCACTCTTCATCCACGACATGCCGCACGTGTGTTCTGAAGTATATTTTTGTATCTTAAATATCCCAGTATCATTCACCCGAGTTGCATGAACACTCTAGTAGCATTTATCTTCAAAGCACACCACGCTAAATCTGCTAGAATTTGAGTACAGTACCCTATACTGAAATTTATTGCGAATTGCAAATTGGCTTAGAACATACTGGCATCGACTTTTATCCTTAAATGTTTGTTCAATAGCTATATCGATCGGTTCACCCAACGAATCTATATATTCTAGCAGTGCTGCATTGGTGAATGCAGCATCATCAAATGGCACGGGAACTTGACGAGTGATGAAGTTTCCGCTTTCAGCAAAGTCTGTAAGCGGAATGTCGCTTACACGTATAGCTCGGGTGTTGAATGATGATGGAAGATTTGCTGTTGTTGCTAAAGGCGGTGTCTTGTACTCATAAGTGAGGTTAAGGTCACGTGCCCAGTTGACTTGGCTACTCACAAAGTTTGATGTTTGAGGCGGCTTGGGCAGTTGATCGCTGCTCACTACCACTTGTAATGGAGATGCCCTGTATTGAAATTCCACGCCATGCTCCTCAGGAAAACTGTCTATGTGTGTTGGCCTATTAATGTGTTGTGTTGTCTCGATGACTAAGGGAATGAATTTATCCGAATGCCCCATCTGTGTTGCCAGGAACTCTCGCACGTCATCGTCGTCTGCGATTACAGTTGGAGGGATTGATTCATTTGTACAAGGATACATTACTTTCATCCTAATATCACAATCTGTTGGTTGACTCTTAATATTCTTGAAAATTCTAGATAGAAGCTCCTCATACGTAGTCTCGACACGTAGCGAAAAAGTTTTCGAATCCCCACCAATGTACGAGTATTGCTTGTTTTCATATTCAATCTCCCCGCCATAACAGCAGATGATTCTCGTAGACATTATCTGAAAACCAATACAATGATATTATATTAGTGAATCATTAAGCAATGGAAGCTTGCCATAGGACAAAACTCGATTAAATAATAAAGGAGCGAGTACTCACATTCCATAATAGATAACGATGATACATAGCTTAAGGAAATAAAATGTAAGCAATGCGTTAAATTTTTTTTTTTTAAAATAAAAATAAGAAGAGCTTATATAGATTACAAATTCAGAGATAGGAATGATTTCATGTGGTGCTTGTTAAATTCAGCGACGCTATCTATAATGGAATATCCATATGGTCTTCTATTTTAACAAGGGACAATTCTATGACGGCCTAGTACACTTTAAAAATATATATATACAAACCTAACATTTCTACATGTGGATTTGGGTTTAAAATATGTTAAACTTACATAGACTATCAAAGCTAGACTCAACAAGCAGAGTGTAAGGTTGAAATTTCACCTAAAATTTCATTATTAATTATTTCTAATTGTTGGAACATACGAGAGATGTTGTTTCTGATCAACGAGATGTATTTGGGGATTCGAAATACAAAATCCTAGTCTCAATATGCTCAATTTAGAGCTGAAAATTTTTTCTCAAACCTTTATACATTCACTTCTAGTTAGTGCTAATTGCTAAACATTACGAGAAATATCATTTTTAACTAATGAGATTTCTTAGTGAATTTCCATTTTTAACTCCTAGTGCGGGTTTTCAGTGTAGGGAGTGTTTAAATTTGATCTAATGTACAATGTAATGGGTAAGGAACTGTTTACAATGCCTAAACTCGTTTCAACTACTGTTTATTGAGTGTCTTTGCAATGTCATTACAACTAAGGAAATTTATGGTAAAATTCAAATCCTAAGTTGCTAGGAAGTTCATTGGAGGTCAAGTTCAAGGAACATTCTTGTTTAGTCTAATATACATCATAGCAGTTTTTTTGTACTCCCATAATTCCTAAGTTTAGTTATAAGTTCAAACGATCATTCTAAAAGTTTTTAATGGAGAGCTACGTTAGGTTTCATGGTTATGCAGGCAAACTCCTAGAGAACTTAAAATATTGAGTCTCTATCTTCTCAAATGTCATAATTTCAATGTGATTCCAACCAAGTTTGAATGGCTATTCTAATGATTTCAAGGGAACCTAAGTTTCATTACTACGTTCAAACAACTAAATCTGAAATTTCCTAAAGGTGCTAAACTTCTAAGTCTCTAGGTTCGCAATTTTCCTTCTACTAAGAGAATTCTGTATAGGTTCAAATAGTTATTCTAGTAACTGGTGCAGCATGTGGCTTACATTGAGCACCCGGTAAAGCTCATATGCCATGAGTGGATGTTATGTATCATGGCATCATGATACCCACGTACATCCCTTAAATTTTGGCCAGATTGCTCTTTAAATTGTACATATAATCATATCATGATATTAAACATCAACACATGAATTTAACGTGGATTCTTATAATTCCTCTAAGCTCAAATGACGGCCCACAAACTTGTCATATCAATCTCAACTATGGTAAAGCAATTTGGAATATTTAAAAGTTCATTCAACATTCAGCAAGTATTCCACATTGTATGGTTTATAAGACAAAACAAAATGTAATTTGATGGTTCATGTCATATCTATTAGAAATATACTTATATTTAGGTAGTCACAAATGTACCATAAGGGGATACAAGGCTAAATTCTCTACACATAGTTAATTAGAATTAGAGTAACAGGAATTTAAGCATTACATCATATACGTTAATACTTAATATCAAGCACTTGATAAATTTGAGCGAGCTTTGGAAAAAATGGAATAAACTTCAACTAAAATTAAGCACGGCAAACATGGAAATGATTAAGGCAAACATGAAAATTTAGCGACGCAACCTATAAATTGAACGAGGCAAACTAGAAATTTAGCGATGCAACCTATAAATTGAATGAGGCAAACTACATATTCAAAGAGGGAAAAGTGAAAGTTCAGCAGGACAGGCTAGAAATTGAGTTCGGCGAGCATTGAATTGAGTGAGCCTAGCATGAAATTGAGCTGGGCAAACATTGAATTGAGTGAGCCTACCATGAATTTGAGATGGGCAAACAATGAACTGAGCAAACCTAGCATTAAATTGAGCTGGGCAAACAAGAAATTGAGTGACCCTAAAGTCAAATTGAGTGAGCCCTAAGATGAAATTGAGTGAGCTTCAAATGGAATTAAGCGAGTTTCACATGAATTTGAACAATCATACCGTATAATTAACTAAGCCTAACAAATGAAATTGTAAGAGCCTGACATGAAATTCACCGAACTTCACATAAAATTTGACGAGTAGTCGATCAATTATCGTTGAATTCCGCTCGTCTCAATTTCAGCGAGGTCTTTCTTCAAATTAAAGTGTGCAATGGCTAAGTTTGACCAAGCACCTTTGCTGAATTTCCATAGGTACTTAGTTAATCGTTGTTCAGTACTATAAAGGAAAGTATTTATAAATCACACTAGGATTTTTTTTTAATATCTATACTCCAGCGACCGTAGCCTCGCTCAATGCAAGTTGAAGACGGATGCTTTCAAGTGAGGGATTAATTTAAACCCTCTCAAAGATTGAAGATGTAACTACTTTGGAGGATTTCATGTCACCCTCACCAAGATTGAAAATGCTAAATGTAGGATAATAATGTATTGAGATAATTAAGTTTGAATTTTAGTAAGAAAAATGCTAAAAAAAAGTGACCGTGCGTCGGTTTCCTGTTGCAATGGAACTTAGTTGAAAAAAAGCGCATGTGTTTTTTGTAAAGGGAGTCGAAAAGCAACGGCAGTAAAAAGTAAAGGAGGGGTAGTTTCGTCCTCAACGTCGCTGTCCGCACGTGCTAGTCTAGATTGGTAACTTAAGTTTGTATTCCGCGATAAAAACCGCTGGGTAAAAGGTTTTGTCCACGATGGTCATTTTCTCTGCCGAGAATATGAGACTGGAATACTCAGGACGCGGATTGCGTCCTACCCCGCCCGTCTTTAGCCACAGGCTCACAACCGGACAGTTTTGTCGACGGTACCGCCATGACGTATCTATATATCTATGCTGTCCATTCCTTATCTCATATCATTTCAACTTATGAGTAGAAAAATGAGGTAGATCGAAGCTCAAGTGAACCGCACACCGTTGAATCCTTCGTTTAGTGCAACTTCATTTAATGCCTAGGGCGTTTAATGTAAACACAACTTATTATCTGGTGCGATGTTCTTGAGAGTTGAATCTGCCTCAATTTTGTAGGCATACCTTAAAATGATAAGGGAGGAAAGCGACGGATGGCATAGATAAACAGATACACCCACAGAACAGCCCGTTTGTGGCTGGAGACTGGCCGGGTAGGAAGCAGTCCGCTTCTGTAATAGTCAGTCGTAAGACGCCCAAACTCTGTTTGAACCATAATAGTCAGTCAATCAAATAACTCTTACTTTAGTTTATGCGTTGTGTCCTGACTGAGTTTTGTATCATGCTGATTTTAATATTCTTACTCAATATTGATGATTTATACCTGATTAACGGATTTGATGAAAGATACCGACTATGATGGCCTCACACACAAACAAATGGTTGGCATTCTATCCCCATTATTACCTCTGGTGTGGCCCATAAGAGCTGTGGATCTCGATGATCATTTGCCCCGTGGTCTAGAATCAAGGATGGGGACCTGGTGGACGAAGTGGATTTTTTATATTCAATATGGCGATCCCCACAGCGAATCGGTGTTTTACGCGTGGCGTGAAATAGGTGTTGTACTTGCCTGGGCCTGGAGACTGGACTGCACATGCCATAACCAAGCCCAGACCAGCCCCATTTCCCACCTTAAACTACTCCAAGTACCCCACCGGCGCACGTTACCCGCCACCTCAAGCAACAGCACTATAATAAACCCCCAGTGCACCATTTAAAAGCCCAGCTATCCCCTGCTTCCTCACCTTCTCTCACAGGCCTCATCAATGGAGTTCATAGACGAAGAGACGAGGCCCAGATTCCTTCTCCAAACCCGCATCTCGTCGACTCCAATCCCAAAACCAGACGAAATCCAGAAAACCAGCAAAACCCTAACCCTAATCTGCATCTCCGTCTCCTCTCTCCTCATCTTCCTCGCTTTCTTCTCCTCATTCTCTCAATCCCAAACCCTCCAATTCCTCCTCATCTGGTTTTCGATCTCTCTCGCACTCGGGCCCTTCGCCCCAGCCTCATTCACGGCCGGCGACATCCGCGTCGGCATCGGTGAGCCTCTCGAGCCGTCAGATCCCGATCCGACGCCCCTCGAAGAATCCAGGAAGAAAATCCCCAATCGCAGGCTGAAAACCCAACGATCCGACAATCCCTATCTAAATTCTCCATCTCAGGTACCTACGGAAAGGCCGGAGGAGCCGAAGATCGAGAATCCGGCCCGCAACGGCGAGACAGGGCGGAGGATCGAAGAGGAGAGGGAATGGGACGATGACGATTTCGATCTCCTGAAGAAGCAGATCGCGAAGCATCCGGTCGGGGCGCCGCGGCGGTGGGAATCGATCGCGGAGGCATTCCATGGGCGGCACGGGCTGGAGAGCGTGATCAAGACGGCGAAATCGATGGCGGAGAAGAGATCGGGTGGCGGTGATCCGTTCGCGCAGTTTTTGAAGCAGAGGAAGCCGTTGAGCAAGCAGTTGGAGAGCGTTAATGGAGATCCGTCGCCATCCGTCGAAATGGACGAAGGAGATTCGAAGAAAGAGAGTTCAGCTTGGAGCTCTGGAGAAGACATTGCATTGCTGAATGCATTGAAAGCATTTCCGAAGGATGCGAGTATGAGGTGGGAGAAGATCGCAGCTGCAGTTCCTGGAAAATCCAAGGCCTGCTGTGTGAAGAGGGTTGCTGAGCTGAAAAGGGATTTTCGCAGCTCCAAAACGTAGGAGAGTTCGAGAAATCTGCTGCATTTTCCATATTTTTTGGACGGCTGCGATGAGGTAATTCCTGCATCTTGTATTCTATTTTACTGTGAAATCGATTTTATACTTGGTGAACGATTTAAGGCGATTTTGGGAAATGGGATTATGCGTTTGGATTCTAAAAAATGTAGTTCGTTTTGTTGGTTATGAGTGAATTTTGACGGAGGAAACTAGTATCTAGTCTGATCACAGCAAGAATGAAAGCTTCCTACCGTAGTTTATTCTGAGAATTGTTGTAATGCGTTGGGAAATGGTTACATACAATGTACGGTAATTGCTATACTTTCGAGCTGTGTGGGGCCCACCATGACGTGTCCCCTCGGCTAGATCATCCCACCTGATCTGTTACTCAGGTGGGCCGCACGAAAAGGAACAATGGGGATTGAGGGAAGCGGATTGCCTACTGAGTAGAGCCGGGCATCGAGTCCAGTCGGACCTAGTTCGGGCTCGATCCGGATCCGGCTTTGAAATAGACATGGCCTGAACTCGACTCGACTCAGTACCGAGTCAGCATGGCTCACACGATCCGAGTCGGGTCTGGCCAGGTCTAATCCGGACTGAGTCCGTCCCTGTCAGAACTACCGAGTCGGGCTGGGTGCAGAACCTGCGTGCACTTGCCAGAATTGCAGCCTCTTCATCAGCCACATGGCATCATATCTGAGGTTTTTTTTTTTTTTAAATTACATATACGTATACTCTGACTTTCGAAGACAGTTGAGTTAGTACCGAGTTTGATTTCGGGTTGGGTCGAGTTACTGGGTGACCCGAACTTGACTCGGTTTGAGATCGGATTGGACGAAGTCTACTGGGTTTGGACCGAGTCGGGTCTGAATGAGTCAGATGAGTCGAGTCGTCCTGTGCCCAGCTCGGCTACTGAGTAACTCAATAGGCTATAATGTACTGAGTAAATTCTGTTGGGCCCACCATGGATGTATGTCTTATCCCACCCTGTCCATCCATTTTTTCATATCATTTTGGGGCATGAGCCTAAAATTGAAGCATAATCAAAGCAAAAGTGGACCACACCACACCACCCCACACCACATGAAATAGCCGGGATAATGACTATTAATATGAGTTCAATGGAGAATGGTTGAATGGAGATATAGAATCTTACCATACAAGGAGATTTTTAGTGCATGGAACCCAGATAGAGGGCCCAAAAAGTATGTTGTTTGGATCACCGAAAAATGGACCCAATTGTAGAAAGTGAAATTAGCGCAACTCATTGCACCTGTACACAAGCCGCTTAGCCTAGCTTGGCTCAGGCAGCAGGCTAGCTTGAACTCGGCTCGGCTTAGTCCTTGAGCCTTACTGGCCAGCTCAACTCAACTCAACTTGATCAGCAGCTCGAGCCGAACTTGAGCTCAGTTCGAATTTAAGCCTGCAAGTCAAGTCAAGCCCGGTTTTGTTTGTATTTGGCTCAAACTTTTTTCGAGCTAAAAAAATCAGTTCAACTCGCCTCGAACCCAGTTTTGAGCGAGTTGAGTTTAGCTTTCCCATATCGAACGAGCAGCTAACTTGGTTTGTGGACAGCTCTATTTGCACTTGGCACACATGCACGGCTATCCACGCCATCCAAATTTTGGAGCACATCGTAAGGAACATCGATCCAAAAGTACATTTACTAGGAGCAATCCTAACCCCACTTTTGGTTATGGAGACTATTAAATGAATCTCAAGTGAAAGAGGGAATGATCGAAATTCAATTTGCAACGTGATTCTCGGGTCATGTTCTGCATGACGGTGTAGGCAACTGAACAACTATGCCATGTGTTCATGTGAGACAGGTAAGTCAAGGCCATTTTTTAAATGGCGTTGAACTGTCATGGGAGTGTAGTCCGTCGTGTGCAGCATTGCACGCCACGCGGATTGCGACTCAGTCCAGGCAGGGGCTCGGGTTGCCCACTGGGATTTTGGATTTTATCCACGCTGTCCGACCATGTTGACAGCTCGTGTGAGCCCAAAAATGAGGCAGATCCAAGTAAGGCTTAAATGGACCACAGTGGGGATTACACGCCCACCCTAAAAAACTTCTTTTGATAAGCTGATATCTGTGTTTTCACTTCATCCAGTCTACCTGACCTTATATACAGGTTGGATAGCTAATAAACATCACAAGGGGGGCCCTAGGTAGATTTCAACTGTGGGTGTTATTATCACCGTGGTCCACTTTGGGCACGTACCCTAAAATAATCCATTGATACCGATAAACTGCATGTATAAAACCCATGCATCACAGTGGGTCCATACACAAATCTTAGTTGTTTGGCGCCATGGATTTGGGGCGATTTCTAATCCCTTAGTTGTTGGGCACCATAAAGTAATTGAGGGTTTCAAATCTATAAGGCTGAAATCCACCCTAGAGCTTGGATTATATTTAAAATCCTTGCAATAGTTGGATGTGTAATATGTGTGTCACTAGACTATTACACTATTGAGTACATGCCCTACAAATGATATCCCAAGATACTTAGATTATCAATTGCATCACTATAATTATTTTAATATTCAGCACCGTGCAAACATTATCCATTTAAATCAAAGGTTAAAAATCGTTGGTTAGTCACTCAGACATGATTTTATGCTTGTGGCCCATCCGAGACTTAGAATTTCATTATTTTCGGACTTAGTACAGATTTCAATGGGTTTATTACAACCATTGTGTCAACCATTATATTTGTTCACTAATTAGAGATTAAAGTTGATTTAGTAATTAAACTCAAACACCTACAAATATACCATACATAAAGTTGATTCCCAATCCAGGGTGCCATACGCATCCAGAGGATTTCAAATCCAAGGGATGCTGAATCCGAGGGGTTCTGAATTGATGCTCCCAATGGTCCAAATTTTTTTTTTACAAATGTAAGGTTTATTGCTTGTGCAAGCCAATCCACAAAAGTACAATAAGTATAACAACAATTCTTAAATCTAAAGTAAGAAAATAGAGAGAAAAATATGCATATTGATTTTGCAAGGAAAACCTTCTTAACCTGATGGGAAAAAAAAAAAAAAAAACTAGGGGCTTAACTTAAAAATCTTTTTTCCATGTATGAAAACTCCTTTCTTGTGTCTATTTTTTATGCAAGAGAAAAAACCAGTTTAACATTATTTTTTCCTCTCACACACACATATAGAGCCAGACATGTGATGTGGGTGGGTGTGTGGGTGTGTGTGTGGGGTGTGGGTGTGTGTAAAAAAAAACATGAAAAGACACACATGTGAAAAGCATAAGCCATGCGACTAAGTACACCACTCATTTGAAGGCTAAGTAGCCACGTATGAGGATAGACGACACTCGACCCACCTCAGGCTGAATCTAAACTGGAGTTTCATGCTTGAGGGCTGGGTCATGCTTAAAATTTAAGTCCATTTTTCAAACGAGTTGGCTTTAAATTGTGTACAATAGGGTTAGCCCAACCCATTAGGATTTGAGAGGGCAATTTTGTAATATACAAAACCCCTACGTTTTACATTTTACAATCCTGGTCACTATTTTCATAGACCCAAATTAATGGTCATTTGCAATCCACTTGACCTTGGAGTGTCCCATTTTTATGGTAGGACATTCTTGTTGGATGGGTGAGACATCATATAAATACCTCGGTGAGCCCCATACACCAACTAATTAGATTTACTAGTTGTTAGTGAACATTTCTTTTGGATATAAAATAGCACCAATGATGCAAGGCTTATAACAACAATATTCATCAACTTATATAATTGTTTACACTTGACTAATCATGGCTAGAAGACGCCCGGTTAAAACCATGCCACACATGATGTGAATGAATTTCAAATGAAAGAGTTAGAGACATATATATGTTGGAGTAAAATGTTAAAGTTTTGTCAGAAGTAACTCTCGACAAAGCAAGAGTCTCGTCAAAGTAAGTTTCAAATAAAAGACTATCTACAAACATTAAATACTAAGAGCTTCATCAATGCAACTCTATGCAAAACTTCATATACAAGAATCAAGGCTCCAATTAAGCTTCCTATACAAGAGTCATGTGACGTCAAGACTCCAACAATTTTTCTAACACAGGTTGTAATATCGGACCAGCAAGAGGAGGCATGATTTTTTTTATACACGTGGCTCAATAATACAAGCTACGCTCACAAGAAACTTAAGAGGATTTCTACAGCTATCTAGTTTGATTTCTTATGTTGTTGCCCTCTACGCAAGGCTACCATCTTTTCATGTCTATAAAAAACAATGAATAAAGTAGAGTTGCCTTTCGAAGCTTATAAAAATAGTGCGCGAATAAGTGCTCTGGGCCTTAACCCCAACGGTCAAACTACGCCTTCAATTATGCTAAATACTAGTCACGCCTATGATTACACCAAATAATCTATGGATAAGCTAATAGGACCATCACTACAATCAATCAATCTCTTTATAATGAAACATCATTTATCATTTTGATTTAGCTTCTTAATGTTAGTCACTTCACTTTTGTCCAGCCATGTTGCAATAAGTCTAAAGCCATTATAATAATTTAGATTCGTTGCTATCTAATGTCATTGTTGCAGTACGCTCTACAAGTAAGTTAAATATTTATAACCATCGTCATCAGATCCCTGATTATCAAGTATACTTGATATATCTCATACATAAATGATGCAAACATGTTTGGATTGATGTGTTGAATGTAAAGCTTATGACTGGCTTAAATTTGAGTTGGATAATCCGCCTTAATTACTCGCCAAAGCAATAAACCAGTCAGTACAATTTTCTGATGGGCAGATCCAACTAAGTCAGCAAGCCACATTAAATATCTTTATACTGGCTGGGATGTGCAAGTGCAATGTTTTATTTGCACAATGCTAATGTTGGGATTTAGATGAAGTAGATTCAAAATTGAATTACTAGATGGACGATAATGTTTTAAGGATTGGATTGAGCGTCTTGCATTGAAATCTTGGTAGCTCAAGTGGCTTTTGGATTAGGCTGGGCTATGCTTGACTTGAGTTGGACTCTTTTCTCGGTGGAAGGATGAAATGACTAGACTAAGACTTAAGAGGAGTAAATGAGAAGACTTGGATTTTCTAGAATTCAAGCTTCTAGGGTCTTAGCTTGTATTAGGATTTGGATTGGAGTTTAGAGTTTGGATTATGGTTTAGGATTTGGGTTCTGTTAAATCTCAATCAACTTATCGACTTGGAGTGGGGTGTCTACAACATATAGGGAAGTTTAAGGATAAAGGAAGACTTAAAAACATATAGGGTGTGAGGCCAGTAAAGTCTTACATAAAAGAAAAAGAAAAAGGCGTATTAACTTTCCAGTAAGGAGCGTACCATTGAAGGAGAAAGTGTGTGAGGCCAAGAAACACTTATAAAAAAGGCAAAAAGAGCATGAAGCCAAGAAACATTTATAAAAAAGAAAAAAAAAATGAGAATGAGGCCAAGAAAGACTTGTAAAAAAGAAAGGTGTGCTATCCTTCCTGGAAGAAGGAAAACTTATAAAACAAGAAAGGGCATGAGGCAAGAAGACTTACAAAAAATAAAAAAGAAAGGGGTTGTTAACCTTCCGGTAAGGAGAAAGACTCGAGAGAGAAGAGGAAGAAGAAGGAGCGGGCACCAATGTCCACCGTCCATCTATTTTATGCGTTAAAGTAGGCCTCTAATCATTTTTCATTATTTTTCAAATTAATAAACTGAATCATACATACATCAAGTGGATCTCACCACTAGGAATTGATAACCGGGACAAGTAGACCTCAACCATCAATCAAGGGATCACTTAATGCAGGGGCATTTTCACACCGGGCTCGAGTGGGGTGGCCTGTGAGATGCAGGGGCACACTCGGGGTGGGCGGCCTGTGTGATGCAGGTGGCTGATGAGATGCGGGCCCCACCCGTGTGACTCGGGTGGCTCGTGTGAGGTGGTACCCATGTGATTTTGGGCCCACGAGGGGGGTTCGACTGAGGGCCTAATTCATGAGACGTGGGGCCTGGGCAATGAGATAAAGGGATTAATTCTCCATACTCTAACAGTTCAAACTTTTAGAGCAAGTGGTTAATTATCCTACATCATCAATCATGTGGACCCCATCCCTTTTGGGCCTCCAAACGTTGTCCACAATGGACAGCCATGTGGATCCCACACGCTTCCCACTGTGGGTAGTTATGTGGGCGCTTCCCACTGTGGGTAGTTATGTGGGCCCCACCCCTCTTTTTCTTTATGTGCTATATGGGCCAATCATATTTTTCTTCCTACATATATGGACCCCACTAGCTGTATGTAACGGAGAACCCTTTATTTTGATCATATAGCGTTTTTACAAGTATAAGATAAACATAATTTTGGAGAGCTGATAACATCCATTCATCTTAAGATGTAATGATGGGTCCCACAAAAATTTGAAAAGGTTTCATAGGTGGCCCCACCACATAATATTGTTGAATGGATGAATCACAATTAGTGACAGATATATGTGTATGGAGACCATGATTTGATTTGGGCCACCTCATCTTACGATGTAGTGGTGGGCCCCACAAAAGAGTTGATACATTTCATAGATAGGCCCCACCACCAATCTTATTGTTTAGTGTGGACCAATTTATAGTAAATCTATGTATTCTAAGATTAGTTATGGATGGTGCCAGAATGCCACATTATCATGTGGTGGACCATGCCTGTTTAGAAAACCCTTTAAAGTAGGCCTCACCACATGAAAGTATGATTTTTAGAGAAATCAATGAATTTAGATTCACTTCATCTTGAGATGTAGTGGTAAGCCCCACAAGGATTCAACACATTTCATAGATGGGTCTACCACCGAACTTCATGTATCAAGTGAATCAATTATAAAGGTTGATTTATATGAATTCCTAGATGTATTTGATGATTATCCACACAATCATGTGGTGGGCTACATGACCTAAACAATACCCTTTAAAATGAGCCTCACCACACAATCATGGTTGAATATATAGATTTCAAAATCTTGATCTTTAGATCATTAGGTTAGATTGCTTAGATTGTATATATACATGTCTAATATTGAATCATCATCCTCAGTGGGCCTCACATAGAAATTGTGTTTAAAAGGTGGGTCCCACCATATCAATGTTTTCCTTGTGACCTTAACTATTGATAACTAAATCTTGGCACTCAAGATGAACTTAATCCGAATGGATGATAAACCAGAAAGTAGATCTTAACTGTTAAATCTTAACACAATAGATCTAACCGTTAATCGATGACCGAATCAATCGATTAAATGGACTGATTAGGGGAACTTAAGATCTACCCAATCTAGATCTAGATCGAATCCCTTACTTTAAGGCCGATCAGGATCGTCGAACTAGATAATTAGAAACATGAAGAAATGGATGGTTGGATCGGATGGATCTTAACATCCAATAAACCTAAACCTAAATTTTCCTCGACATGGGGAGCTACGCTATGATAGGACTCTCAATCAATAGTCAGGACTGATCTCAACTTAGACTACATTATGAATACTGATCTACGGCCCCATTTAGGGATCTAGCATTAGAATTTGGCTAGTATGAAATCTAATTAGTAGAAAACTCAAAAGAGCCATTTTTGGCAAGATTTTCAAATAGGGAAAGTTTTACTGATTCCTGATTTAAAAAGTTCTAATTATAGAAAAATTTGAATTTTAGCAATGGATCCCAGTCGTGAATATTCTAAGGTGATTAAAGTAGAAAACCTAAGGAGGGTTTGGGGTAAGAATCGAGTCAAGGAAGTGTTATTTGTAACTTTATGCATTGTTATATTTTTGGATATAACATGTAAGTCATGCTTGGACATTCTCATTAGGTATTATTATTAGGAACTATGTGTTTCTTGCAATGCTGGATACATTTAGCGAGTATAATGTGATTGATTATATAAACATTCATCATAATATTGTTATGAATACTAGACAACCCAAGGACATGAGGATCCCTTAAATTTGAGAGGCGAGAAGGAGGCCTAGCAGTGCGCAAATCCCCACCCCTAGATGGTATCATTAGGGCCTCCATGTTGTCGAGAAAGGAGTAACCAGTTCAACAAAGGACTATCCATGAATTTGCACAGAGTGATTTTTGCACAAATTGTGAATAGGTCACAATGGGAGGCTTAGCACGTGTCAGTAATTAGCCTACACAAGCCAGGTGAGTGTTGGTGGGCTGAGGTTGAAGAGATTGAGCTATGGTGGTTTAATATATTAATTGTACCAAAAAAAATGAAATACTACAATACATTCATACATTTCTGATTACTTGGGATCTATATTTGTGAAGAATATTCCATCTATAATATGCATGGATGATTACTTTGGCTTTATAGCTCACACTATTCGGATTTAACATTTCAGGGAAAGGATAGCATCAAGTATAACTATGAAATGGTAACGTGATCATATAGACATTCCTTTGAAGGAAGAAAAAACTATATATATATATATATATATATATATATATATATATATATATATATATATATATATATATGCTTCAAAACCAATCTTTAATTACTGATTTTATTTTCAATATAGTGAACAATGTACTGGGATAAATTTATTAAATAAATGATTGTTGATGCCATTTTTATTAATTTAAGTTTTGTTACTATGATTGTTTGTGTGAACGGTTAACTCTAGCTTGATTCACATCTGTAAGTCAGTGACTATGGGGATGTGACAGTAAGCCCTGCCTGATGGATTACCCACATAAAGGTGAGACTCATGTGATGGACAATAACATTGGTAGTAATTCCCACATGATAGGGTCTTTACTCTTACCCAAGTGGTAGACTCTCCAGAGTTTCAACACTGGGTCAAGGGTTCGAGTACCCATGGTGGGGAAATCCCACGGTGTGCATGTGTGGGATGTGTGTGCATGTGGCATGGGATTGTGTGTGCGTGAGTTAAAAAAAAAATTAAAAAAAAAAAGTTGATTCCCACATGATAGATGATGCATACAAAGGTAGGCTCCGCATGAGTACAGTTCACGTGGAAGGTTGGCACATGATGGTGACTTACCTGGCCTACTTGTGGACAACGCACTTCAAAGCCGGGCATTGCATGATTGACGATTCACGGTAAAGATGGGGTTGCATGACGGATGACCCATATTTAATACAGGCCCGGATGATAGATAACCCACATTGATGATAGAATTTGTAAGATGAATTGTCCACATTGAAAATAGGCCCCACGCAATGGGCGGTTCACATTGAAGACGGGGCTCAGGTTAGTCCAACATACCAAACGGTTCACATCAAAAGTTGGGCCTATATGACTTGAGTAACTTACGGTCCAAACGACCCATAACTTGTGCTAAAAAAGCTTAGGTGTCGTTTGACACCTTGGATTGAAGGGAATTGAAGGGGATTAAAAGGGGTTTCAAATCTCCTTGGTTGTTTGGCAGCAAAAAGCAATTGGGGATTGTCAATCCAGGGGTTCTCAATCCTCTCTTTGAGAGGGTTTGTAATCCACGGTAAAAGCTTGGAATACACCGAAAATCCTTTTCATTATTTGCAGGAATAAATGTATGTCACTGTACACTATCATTCTACTGGGCACATGGCCCACTAACGATGATCAACACCGTCCAAACATTGTTCATGTAGATCAGCACTGTCCAAATATTGTCAATCACCGTCCAAACATTGTCCATATTAATCAACGATTAAAAATCGTTAGTTAGTCACTCAAACATGATCTTGTGCTTGTGGTCCATCTGAGACTTGGAATTTCATCATTTTTAGGCAAAGCATATATTTTAGCGGGCTTATCACAACCATAGTTTCAAAAATTATATATCTCACTGATTGGAGATATTAAAGTTGATTTCGTAATTAAATTTTAACCCCCATAAATATACCATTTATAGATATTTTTGAATTAAAGTTGATTCACACTCTAGGGTGCCAAACAGACCCAGAGGATTGCCAATCCAGGGGGTTTCCACTCCTGGGGGTTGCGAATCCATGGGGTTCCAAATCCACGCTCCCAAACAGGCCCTTAGGATTGCTTGAACAATCTCAACCTCCTATCGGTGGACACGTTTATTTCTTACCATGAGACCATATGAATTCTTTCAATTTAAACCGTCCCACGAGTGTCCACCAATCTAAATAGGTAGATAGCTAAATACGCTTACTTTTTTGCACATAGTATACTTAAAATGTTAAATATTATGTAGAACAGTTTAATATGAAATTTATAATATTTAAGAAGACTGAGTGTATACTTATCATCCATCGCGGAACACACCGTCGGAGAATCAAAGTTCTTCCAAGTACGGTTAGCTCAGTTTGCACCGTGCGCAGTATAAGGAGAAGCTCTCTTCAGCATTCGCTCACTCTCTCTCTCTGTCTGAGAAATTCGGTTTATAGGCATGTCTTCCATCCCAAGAAAACGCCCAAAACCAAAGCAGAAAAGCTCAGCTCCTTCAATCCCATTCCTACTAAAAGAGCCTCCTCCCTCTCTCTTCCCTTCCAAAGAAGATCTTCTCAAGCTCTTCACTGTTGTTGCCATCGCCTCCTCCGTCGTCATCGCCTGCAATTACGTTTTCACCATCTTCAATCGCCATCCCAAGCCATTCTGCGACAGCGACAACATGACGGGATTCTTCCACGATCATTCGATTTCTGGTAAATTTCCCAGTTTCAAAATTCAAGATGTAGAAATTTCTCGTGCTATTGGTTACATTCATTTTCAAATTCGGGATTTTTGTACTGTTTGAATCCCCAAAGTGGCAGATGGGTGTACGGTAATTAATCAGACTGGGTGTTGATATCAATTCCCCATCTTTTTCTTGGCCATGATGCAGTAATCCAGACCGTCTTTCAGTTGTGTCCCACCATGGATGGACCATGCCCCAAAATTATCCCTGATTGGAAGATCCTCGCCACCAATCTTGGGGGCCTTTTTTTTTTTCCTTCCAGTTGAATGTGGACCGTTGTTGTATTTCCCTGGTTAACTGTCTATTTGTAGGCAATGAGTCAAAAGGCTATGATTCTCCTCTTGAGGTGATATTTTTGGTACCGGTCCATCCACGGTGGGAGACAATGTACCAATGATCTGTGCTACTCAAGCACGGCTTGTACTGGAAGAATTGAAAACCTGCAGATACTATGGATAGCCTGGGGTTGTGTTTTCTGTTATGGCCCCTTCACTTGTTTCTTGAATTCGTTTGCCGTTGTAATCATCACGTGGTGGAGCCTATGAAGGTTAATACGTATTGTGAATTCTTGTACTGGACCTATACTAAAAATCTGTATGCTAGTTGCAAGATTCTTCTAACTAGGTGCCACTCCTGCTTTGAATCACACTTCGGATTTGTGCTTCCACTCCCATTTTCTAACCTTTTATACTTGATAACTTTTTGAAAGGACATTTCCCCACTTCCACACCCAAATATGTTGCTGCTTGCTTTATGTCTTGTGCAAATATAAGTAGACAGAGTGGGACTGTTTGGAAAGCTGGAAATGGTTGGAAATGAAATCGATTTCCGTGGATATAACTGTGGAAATCAATCGTCATTATTATGCTTTACCTCTGAAATGAGTGAATTGATGTCTTCCAGAAAACTAATCCATGTGCATTCGTCTCTTTATTGGGGACACCAATCGACTGTTGAGGGTTCCTTTGAATATCCGCAATAAAAAGCTTCTATCCAAACAACAGCAAAGGAAAAAGAAATCGGTTCCATGGAAAATTTAGTTGCAAAACAAAACCGTTGACCATGGATTCTTTTCCATGGTTTTCTGCACTTTTTAGTTTTCATCCACATTTTATATTCTTCCTATCTGAACAGGCCTGGGGGTGGATGATCAGTTGGACTGAATTGCAATACCTGGATTAGACATAGAAGGAATGGCCATAATTGAGGTGGGGTCATTTTGATACTCAAAAGGCAAGTTGCCGACCAAACCTTGATTGCAATTCCATGCGTTCCCAGTTGGAGTTGAAACAATCTGAATTCCTACTTGGGGGTGGACCTCTCATTATGAATCGAGTTGGACTTGTCCCACTCGGTTGTGTCCACTTTATTGAATTGAAGTATTGCAGTTCAATTCAGCTGAGCATCATGAACATGTAGATATTAGTAGATCCTCGAGGGTCTAGATTAGTTTGTATTTTGAGGCCAGATCCTACCTGTGTGCCATTAGCAAATGTACCATGTATCAATGCTGAAATCAATGAGATTCATAAATGTGTGAAGGGTTTTTGTATTGACACTGAATTCATAACTGCCAAATTCAAGAAGCACTCTGCCGAGACATTCAGAGAATGCATTTTACCAGATTTGTGAATTAGGCAAGTGGCAGAAGGAGCCTAATTGATGAAGTCACCATTAAATAAAAGAAATGCAATTCCCAAATTCATGAAATCACCAATTCCTTATTGTTAGTTCATCAGATTGAAGTGATTCTTCAGAAGCCATGGGCAATAAAATGTGGGGTCCTTGTGATGGCCGGTGCAAATCCGTGATTGGACCTTTCATAATCAAGGCATACTATTGGTTCTTTTGCCATTAATCAAATAAGAGATACAAGAATCCTAGGTGGGAAAAATGATTGATGGTCAGCACTTCTTCTTCTTCGTAACATTAATCAGGGTTTGGGTTGGCAATGGGCTGGGCCGGGGTTGGCCCTAGCCTGACTCTAGTCCTCTACTAAGTCTTGACCCGGCCTTGATCTTATCGGGCTAAAAAGGCCCTGGCTCTATTAGGAAAAGAGTGAAATGATCAGAGGTTTGGAAGTCCAATCTAAGAGTTTTTTGGGGTTATCCCCTCTATCTACCATGAGTTTGATCTTGGTTTTGATCACTGAAACATGAGTACGGATCTAAGATCGCATTTAAACACTCATTTACATTGAATGGGCATTTCTCACAAGTTTCTTTAAATTGTTCATTCTTTTTGTGTAATGATGACCCACTTGATGATTGGACTGGGTCGCTCATCACTAGCCCACTCCCAGCCTGGCTCCAGTGCAGATGCCTAGCCAAGGTTTCAAGCTCGGGCCTGGTCCTATGCCAAGTTTAGGGTGTGGCCTTGGCCCTAGGGTTGGCCCAGGACACACAGACCATTGCCACCCCTAATCAGTTCCATCCGTTTAGTTGGCCACCAATCGGATGATTAATATCATCACGTCCAAGTGATTCTTGAGATACATGGGCAATTGAAGGTGGGTCCCAGAAAACAATCCATATCAGCAATTATACTTTTTTATAATCAATTTGGAATGCTGATTGAATGATTAGGATCGTTTGATCATGGTAATTCTTTAGAAACATAAGCAATCCAAGGCAGAGCTCGCATGGATCAGTGCATGTTAGTCATTGGAGCCTTCTTCTACTATCAGTTCGAACATTTCATGTTATTCGTAATCAATTAGATGGTTAGAATAATCAAATCAAAGTAATTCCTAAGAGAAGTTGCATGATCCTTCTGACCAGGTATCGCTCCTGCTCTAATAACACTCTTTGAGCCTGAGCACTTGCTCCCGCATTCAAGCTGTTAAAACTCGCTGACATTTTGAAACAAATGCTTCCTCACTCTCACACACCCAAATCTGTTGCTGCTTCACTTCACACTTCATGCAAGTATGCAATATCCATATAACGGTTGATCTAGGTTGATTATTTGAGTTTTGTTACCATGATTGAGCCATTCATTTAACTTATAATAGATCATGGGGTTAGGATTATTAGCTCAAAGTGATCCTTGAGATATATGTACATTCGAAGGCAGGGTTCACATTATGGTGGTCCAAATGTGTTATTGGACCATTTTCACTATATGATATGGGCCATCAATTTTAATTTTACATCAATCGGTTGTTTGGATTGTCCAATCAAAGTGATTCTTGTGTGATATTGGCAATCTGAGGTGGGTGAATGTGACGCATGGTCCAGATCGAGTTGGACCATTGCTATGATTGATTTGCTTGTCCATTTTACTAACAGTGGATCATATGGTAACAAATTTTTGATCAAAATGATTATTGATAGATGTGGGCAATCCAATGTGGGACCCTCAGGATGATTGTTCCATGAGTTATTTAACTTATTATTGTTATGTTTGATGTGGAACATACATTTTGGCAATTATTGATATGATGTTTATAGCCATCCAATCAAGGTGGTCACTAAGAGGCATGCGCAATTTGGGTTGTAGATGATGGATGGTTAAGATCCACAATAGGACATTTCTGTATTATGATTGATTTAGGCCTTCAGTTGCAATTGCCATTCTTAAATGGTCTTGCCCATCCAATCGAAGTGGTTTTTGAAGGGCTTCAGAAATTGATGTGGGCCATTATCTGAAAATGTAAGTTTGATAGGACCAGCCAACAACACTGACTGTTAAATCATGAACTTCACAGGAAAACAACAACAGGAAAAAGCTGTTAAATCATAAATTTCTAGGTTCATGAAGGGATCAATTAATAAATTGACTAATTTAGGAAGTGACTATTTGTATACCTCCAAAGAGCCCCTCAAATTTTAAAAAAAAAAGGATAACTGGGATACACACACACACACACAAAGATACAAAAGAGAAACGAGATCTACCGAGGAAGCAGAAATCTTAGCAACCTAGGAACAACATATCATAATCCTTCCTCCCAAAAACGAGATCTACCGTTTACATTGCCCACCCATTCAAAAATCAAATTTTTTGCCCTAGACCACACAACTTGAACCGAAGCCGATTTTTTGCCCTAGCTATGATGGCACAATCAACAATCTGTCTGCCCCTGATGAAAGCACTCTTGTTGATCGAGATGAGCTTCCCTATCACCTTAGAAAGCCGGGAAGAAAGGACCTTAGCTAGAATCTTGTATGGGCCCCCTATTAGACTGATAGGTCTAAAATCAGAGAAGGAACTTGCTCCTGCCACCTTAGGGATTAGGGTTATAAAGGAAGCACCCAACCCTTTGGATAACCTTCCTCTATTATGGAATTCAAGCATAAATTCCCTGACGTTTGAGCGGATGGTATCCCAGAATGATTGGAAAAACGCCATTGGGTAACCATTAGGGCCCGAAGATTTGTCTCTACCCAGCGAATCCATGGCCGATTTCACCTCTTCCTCAGTAAATGGGGCCTCCAGGAGATTCGCTTCCAACGCATCTAGCGGGTTGAATTGAATGCGGTCGAGACGCGGCCTGTTCCAGCCTTCTGAAGAAAGGAGGGATCTGAATGATGGATGGCGTGATCGGCCATCTCTTGTCTATCATCTATACGGACACCATCCACTGTGATACTGAAAATTGCTTTAGCACGGGCGCGCATGTTGGCGATGCTGTGGAAGTATTTGGTATTCTTGTTTCCTTCGGCAATCCATCTTGCTTTGGATTTTAGTTTCCATGTTGTTTCGTCTTCTAGGGCCCTGGCTGAAATGTTTTGGATGATCTAAATGCGCCTACCCAGGGATTCAGAGGACATCACGGAACCCTCTGCTTTCGAATCGATTCGCCGAAGTTCCGAGAGTCAGTCTGCCATTTTAGCTTCCCTCTTACCCAACTTGCTCACTTTCTACTCCTTCAGCTTCTCCTTAAGAAGTCTGAGTTTGTAGAGGAGTTTGTGACCTGCAAATCCTTCGACTTGAAAAGAGGGCCACCATTCCGCGATCCGTTGACTGAAGCCATTGAGACTGATCCAGGATGAATTGAATCTGAATGGTTTAGGACCCTAGCTTTCATCTCCCAACATTAGCAGAATCAAACAGTGGTCCGAGTTAGTTTTGGGGAGAGCTAGTTCGGACGTTGACGGAAAGGCCTCCAGTCAGTCTGTAGATAGTAAGAATCTGTCGAGCCTGGAATGGATTGGAGATTGGCGCCCGTTGGACCAGGTGAACCTTGCCCCAAAGAGGGGAAGATCAACCAACTCGTGGTATTGAATCCACTTAGGGCCCGTTTGGCCGGTCGGATTGGAAGGGATTGGATGGTACTGGAAGGGATTGGAAGTTGAATCCCGGGAATGGCCGTGCGACCCAAAAAGAGTTGGTGATCGGATCCCAATCCCATGGATCTCAAGACAATCCACTGACAACACCATCATTACCTTTAAATCCCATCCCATCCACCTAATCTGTTCAAAGTTGCCCGGGACGTGTTTGGTTCGTGGGATTGGAAGGGATGGGAAGGTTTAATCCTCGGATTGGCTGGGCGTGCCAAACGGTCTGGATATTGCAATCCAGGGATATAGCAATCCCATGGATATGAAGACAATCCACTGACAACACCATTATTACCTAGAAATCCACGCCATCCACCCTACTACCATTCAATCCCTTCCAATCCACCCGGCCAAACAGGCCCTCAGAGAAATCCTCCATGGCTGGTGTAGCTCCTCTTTCGAGAATGCTTCTTTGCTAATCTGACTATGTTGAAATCTCCAACGAAGTAGCATGGATCTGAGAAGGACTGTCTAATACTAGTCAACTCATTCCAAAATTCTGATCTAATGGATTCCACATTAGGAACATAGACCGCTGAAATAAGACAACAAAAGCTAGAAAACTTATCTTGTAAAATAACTGAAATCGAAAATGATCCAATAGAGGAAGACTAGAGCTCCCATTTGGATGATTTCTAGGTTAATACAATACCACCGGAGCTTCCTGAGGCGTTAAGGGGAACCCATTTAGCGTCCTTTGCTTTCCACAGGGTGGCCAAAAGACTGTTTTTGAATAGAGGAACCTTAGTTTCCTGAAGACACAGAACGTCCGGGTCTCTCCTGCCTACGGAGTCTTTGATCAGACACCTCTTCTGCTTGGAGCCCACCCCCCTAACATTCCATGAGAGAATTCTCATTGGGGCACCGATCTTCCTTGAGATCCCTGTCTCCCTTGCCACACTTTGGAAGTTGACATTAAACCTGGGCTCGGTTGAAGTCTTTTAAGTTCCCGGTTGCTGGTGGACGCGAGAATATGTTTCGTAGGGGTGTGAGGAGTGAGGAGGGGTCTTCCTCTGTTTTCGATGCACTGGAAGAGGGTGATGTAGTCTTCTGATCTGTCCCTAAACATTAGCCTGAGAGACCTTTCGACGTGCCGCACCGCGTCTCTAATCCATTTCTTATTTTGGATGGAATAAAAAACTTCTTCTCTGCTTTTTCCTTCACATGAAATCGAATCTATGGCCTCCTGTTGCTAGTGGGGATAGTCACCACACATTTGTAGCGGTTTTGCAACTATCGCATCGACATGCAGATCTTCCTGGAATAAGGTTATGGGGCCCATATCTGCCCAATCACGAGAGTGGGGTATGGAATTGGGTGGGATGTGAGGAGGGAGGATAAGGTTTGAGAATTCGAAAATTGACCGTCGGAGTCATCGGCTCTAGAAGTGTCATCACCCATTACAAAGGAGGGATGCATCCTTGGGATATGAAGGGGAGATGGGTGTAGCAGGGCCAGTCTTTTCGCTGAGGGAGAGATTGGGCGAGTGGGATGGGCGAATAGGTTGTCGGGTAGGGAAATGGTTTTTGGAATAGGAGGGAGAGTATGGGACAAGCAAGAGGGCTGAGATAAGTGTGATGTCTCTGGACCCAACTCGAACCCGGCCCCAACTCGTAGGATCCAATATCGCGGAGCGCGAAAGATGCTATTCTTGTGCTAGTTGAAGAGGATGCCACGTGTCGAGAAATGGGTTCTTCTTCAGAAAGGTTGGCCACGCGTCGACTCCCTGAAGAGAGAGGGCCATCCGACCTCGGGCGTCTCGGGGGATGACGATGTGAAGGATGACGTGTCTGAACTGGGGTCGCATGTGTTCTTTTCCACCGGACACTCAATGAGATAGCGCTCTTCTCGAAGCGTCGTATCTGCGTTTTTGCCACGTGGTGGCTTCTTCGGCAGCAGAAGCTGACACCCCTTGTATTAATACTCGGCGTCGTCAGAATGCGATGGCAACACGCCTGCGATTATGTCACGTGCTGCTTCGACGGGCTGGATGGGAGCTTGATCTTAGATGGGACCAGTAGCGCTGTCAGAGGCAACAATTGGAGGTTCGCTGGAGTATGTAATTCGTGCTCCTTCACTGAGCAACGTCTCTGTCGCTTGGAATTGAGTCGAGGAAGAAGCTTTTTTTACCCTCTATAGATCTCCCTACTTGGGGTAGACAACATCGGGCATTTCTCTTTGCACTGGGAGGAAGATTTGGCGATTATCAACCTGAACTGTTAAATGGGGAGGCAAAGGGGAGCCTTTCTTCCTTCTCACTCGAACTCTGATAACGCTCAATTCTTCCCCTAGCTTCGTCTTGGAGTCCAACTCCAAGAGGGATCCAAGGCAAGATGCGGACGAGATAAAGAACTCATCATACCAGCATTCCAGAGGGATGCCCCATAAAAGAACCCGAACGTTTTCCATCCCAAAGATGGAATAATCTTCCCATGACATTACTTTAGCGACCGGCCCTTCCGTATGCAAGTGTCCCGCCATAGTTAACATTTCAGGGTTAATCCCTGGGCATACCTTGACCCATAGATCATTGAAGCCTATGGGTTTGATGATGTAGTTTCCAGGATGGAAACCAGTACAGTCCTTGATCCATTCTTTTACTTGGGATAGCGAGGCTCCGTCTTTGGTGATGATAACCACTGTCCCCAACAGCTCTACTTTGGCTTGGTTGAAGCTTTCTTGGTTGATAGAGAGGGTGAAATCCCTTTGATCTTCCTTGTGATCCTCTCTGGCTGGCCTGGGTGAGACGCTATCTTCCTTATCGGATTTGGATTGGATATTGGGTTGGTCGATGGGGGTTGGTGTATGTTGGAGGACAATGTCTCTAAAAGAGTGACCATCCATTCGCATAGCCTAAGGAACAGAATGGTGGCTGTTGAGATCTTTGTGAGATTCGGAAATGGGAGCCTTCCTTTGTTGATCTCTGTGGTTCGGCCCGGATCTAGCACGCTGGACGAGCATCGGAACTCCTCGGAACCTCTCACCATGCAACATGTCGACTGATCTGGCAAGCTCCGTTTCCAAACTCATTCTGACCAGAGCGAAATCCCGATAATAGCCACTATTCCGATCTCTCGGCATAACAACATCCATGACCGCACTTGCATGTCCGAAAACTCCAGATATGTTGATAGGGAGCCATCCTTCCGGATATCCCCTGACGAATAAGGTTGGATAAGAGTTTCTTTTCGTGCCCACTGATGTTGAAGACGTGTGAGTGCGTTTTGAGTAGGACACTGCTTTCAACGATGGGCCCCGTGATCATCTAATTCTGCATTTTCTTCATCAGTAGGAGCTCCCGAATCATCGGAGACTCTTCCTCTGTTTGCTTCGCCCAAACCTCTTGTCATCCTTGCGTCTGCTGGTTGGTAGTTTTCATTTCTTCTCCTCGCATTCACGCTCCTCGTGTTTGCCTTCGCGTTCGCGCTCCTCATTGTGAGTTTGATTCAAGAGCCCCTCAATTGATCGGATGAACCAATTGACAGGCCACCTCATGGATGAGCTGATGGTAGAAAGTAACCACAATTGGCTTTTGCTAACCATTTGGTCTATAGAATCTCTTCTAGACCTTTTTTTCTTTTTTTTTGAACAATGATGAATTTGTTGCTAAAAGGCCGGAGCCAAAGAATACAAGAAAAAAGCAGAAAAAAGAAAGGGAAAAACAGAAAAAAACAAATTACAGATCAGCCCAACTTTCAGAGAAATGAGATATCCCGATGCCTGCAGATTCAATGTTCCATTCCTTTACAAGGTCTTTTGCTAGAATACAGACCACCTCGATGTCTCTGAGCCGATTTCTGAAGCAGCCATTGTTCCTTTCCAACCATATATACCAAATCCCAGCCAGCAAGCATAAATGCCAGACATTTTGCCTGACCTTCCCTTAACCCCTGCCTTGCCATGACAAGAGGAGAGAATCAATAGAGCCTGGCAAAACTCACTTAATGCCAAACAAGATAAGCTTTCCCATAATTTCCTTACAAAAGGACAATGAATGAAAAGATGATTTACCAACTCCTCGGCCTGATAGCAGAGAAGACACACGTTTGGTAACATCATTTCTCTTGCAAAGATTTGTCAATTGTGAGCACTTTGTTTCTTCCCACTAACCACGCTAGTGCTGCCACATTTGGAGGAGCCCCATAACTCCAAATGTACGCCATTATCCCTAGACACACCATTGATCATGTTGTAAAAAGATTTTACTGAAAACTTGCCAGACTTGTCATGTAACCATCTCAAGGAATCCCTTTCGAAGACTAGGGGGCGGGCCTTACTAAGCAATTGTAGCAAGTTCATAAGCTCCTCAACCTCAAACTCAACCACATTCCTCCTACAAGGGGGTGCCCAAATGACTGCATCTCCTTGAAAAGAAAAGCATCTTGCCACCTTCAAATTATCTTCAGGCGAAATCCCCGCCAAATGGGGGAAGATCTCCTTCAGTCTTTGGTCCCCTAACCAAACATCCTCCCAAGATCTTGTCTTCACTATTCCCCAAGGAGAAAGCCATCCATCCCTTCCCAAACTTTGTTTTTTTAGCGAGGCCACCGCTTTCCATATGGATGATGCCTTATACAGAGCAGAGTCTTTTGTCCACCACGAGCCCTCATGAACCCCAAATTTCCTAACGACTACTTCCCTCCACAAACAACCCTTCTCCTATCCCAAATCTCCAAACCCACTTGCCCAATAATGCTAAATTCATCTCACACAAGAGTTGATTGTCTAATTGGAGGTCTCGATCCATCACCAAAGCACTCCAACCATGGATTTTATCGGGTTGATGCCATTTATGAAATGGAACTGGACACGCACTGGATCCAAAACCTTTGCTCATTACTGTTATTGCCTGGATCTAAAACATTTTTTTTTAAAAAAATGTTTGTGCCTGTTTAGCCATAGGGGACTTATTTGATACTCCGGCTGTGTATGACGCTTGATACACAAGCACTTCAAAATGGAACATGTGTCATGCATTAACTAATATTTAACTGGCTAAATTGTGGAACTCACTGTCGCCAAGTTACAGTAAAAAAATTAGATTGATAGCACAATCCTAACCTCTGTTTTGTGGACGCTTGTTTATTGAAATAAATCCACCGGATATTTTCATTTTTACCTGTCCAATAGTTGTCCACAAATCTGATAGTAAGACAATAAAATAATTGTAATTTTTAGTTTATGATACATCTAAACTTGTATACATAGATTGGACTGTTTAATTTGAATTAAGTGTATGCCAAATATGATATTTCTAAGTAATTTATAAGTGTCTGTGTTATCATCCATCAGACTCTGCTGCAGTATCAAGGTTTTTCTCATAGCCATATCATTTTTACCATGGCATATTATTACAGATTTTTGTGAGCCTTGTCCAAACAATGGAGAGTGTTCTAAAGGTAAGTTGGAGTGTCTTCCTGGGTATAAGAAGCATCAGAGGTTATGTGTAGAAGACGGAGAAATCAATCAAACAGCTAAGAAACTTGTATGCCCTCAACAATCTCATTCCCTTCTAACCTATTGAATTTGTGGTTCAAGACTGTAAAATACTGTGGTTACCTTCCCTTTTTCATATCTTTTGTTGATTGTAATGAATAATATGTTATGCTGATGCAGTCAGACTGGGTAGAATATCATGTCTGTGAAGCATATGCTCGATATTTGTGCGATGGCTCTGGGACAATTTGGGTCGGTTACCATGGCCATCCTTTGACTTTCGTACAGCTTGTGTAAGAATTTTCTATATGAAGATCATAAAATATACCTGTATTGGTTTGTTGGTATCATGCTTAAGTAACTGCTATTGAACTTCCATGCTAGGATGCTGCAATATCTTTAGTTTTAAGAAGACTTTTTTATTTGCCAGTTTCAGAAGGCGGATATATTGAAGGAACTCGATGAATACAAGTTGAAGAACCTTGGCTGGAAAAATGACACTTTTTTTTACTCAAAGCAAAAGGCAATGGAAACCATGGAAAGCTACTTGGAAACAAGGACAGTTTCTGATGGGTATATCCGTATATGCAGTATTTTATCTTCACTTGGAAAAATTGCAGGTCTAGACACTTGTGCCTAACTATGTCTCCGGTTCGTTGTACTCCATGTAGGATCAAAGAACTAAAGTGTCCAGATTGGTTGGCAGAACATTATAAACCACTTCTCTGCTGTATCCGTCAATGGATCTACAGGCATGCTGTATTTGTACTGCCAATTTGTGCCTTGGTAAGTTGCTGCAAAATGAAAGTTCCCATTTGCTTCATACCGTCTAGGTGTCAAATTCACTGACATCACTTTGAACTTTTAAAGTTTCTATTGTTCATGGCGTTTCTCCGGAGGGTTCGTCGCAGTCATTATCTATCAACTAGAGCTGAACAGCTTTATGAACAGGTATACCCATCAGACTGAGCATGGGGCCTCTCTAGCTTGCTTTGAATAGAAGCTCCTATCAATTATTTGGGCTTTGGCTATGAGCGGTTGGCAATTTTGTGTTCTTTCCTGATCAATAGCTATTGAAAATCATGTCTCTGTATTTTATATTGCTCTATTCTTGTTTATTTTTATTTCTTTATATCTTTTTCAGTTTTTGCCTTTCCCTTTTCAATTGACAATCTGAGGATTTTATTAGAGTAGAACGAGAACCTTCATACTCAAAGGATTAAAGTTCTAAGGGCATGGGTAAGCTTTCCAACAAACGTATCTTTTCTATCAGTACGAGGTCTGGCTGAAGTGTTAGGATCTGAATTGTCCTCTCAATTAATGTGAGAAATCGTGTTAACTAGAGAGTCATAAATAAGAAAACTTGGCTAAAAAATGTGATGGATCCAAGTGTGAACATCCAGGTCAGGTAGACTGCTGTTTAAGTGGGACCTAGTGATTAAATTAATCTTAACATTTAACAATGCACCTTGGCTTGAACTGTTTTTGGAAATTTTCAAGTTAAGGGTGCGTTTGGTTGCACCAAATATCATGAAATTTCATGATATTTTGCACAAACTAGACTGAATAATCATGAAATTTGATGATATTTTGCACAAATTTGACTGGATAATCATGGAATTTGATGATATTTAGTGTAACCAAATGTACCCTAAAGTAAAATAAAATATCTAAATCTCACTTGTCATGAATAGTGTCCCGATGCATCTAGTTGATACTCTGATGCAAGACATGAGATTTAAATATGATATGCAAGATTTTAGGCTTAGATCATACCAATTCAGAAACAATTACACAAATTCTACATCCCACATGAAAATCTAAACATTCAATTAAAGGGGAATCTATGCGGGTCCAGGCCTGCACAGATTAGGACTGGACCAATAAAAATTATAAGCCAAATGATCTCAAAGGGAAATAGAAATCAACCACCCATGCATAGCAAACAGTCCCTAATCCAAGGGATTCCCTAATCTTAATTCAAGGAACCCTAGAGTAAAGAAAATGACAAATAAATTGGGGCTAATGCAAACTAAGGCTAGGGTTTAGGAAATAGGAATGAAAAGAGGAAAACCTGGCCCGGAGAAAGCTCCTGCGTACAGATGGTGACCCGGGGCTGACGCACGTGCGCGGGTGGGTTGGCCACACGTGTAATGGAAGCCCGCCTCCCCAAATTGACACCTAGGTCGGCTAGGGGAGGCCTCCAATCCCTCTAAGTTTGACGACGATCCGACGTAAGGTCGAAGCGTAGTGCTCTGCCGAAGTTTCAGCCCTCCTACAGGTCCAGATTCTGAAAACTGGCTATAGGGGAATGAATATCTGCAAAAGCTAAGAAATTCAAAACAATAATGATGATAGAAGATGAGATATATGGATGGGAGAGGGTAGGGATGAATGGAGATAGATGTGGCTTCACACTATGTAGTTAGCCCTTTGAAAAGGGAGGGCTTCACACCCACTTTTAAATTCTTTCACAACTCATTAAGAGAGCAGAAAAATAAAAAAAGAATTTTTATTAAGCTTGAATGAATCAAGAGAACTACAAGGAGTGCCTATTTATAGGGAAAATCATATACCGCTAAACTCACGTCATGTGTGCAACCTATTACTTGGCGATGAAGTAAACTAAAGTGTAAACTAAACAAAGAAATCCAAAGCGTACATGATATTCTAAATAATAACAATAAGCAAAATTTAAAATATGAAATCAATCCGACTAGTGGGCCACGATCATGAGATCCCATGATGGACTTTTCTTGACTAACTGGCCTACTCTTTTTAATTAAAACTTTGTCTTCTAGTTAAGAGGCCCTCCGTGAACGTCGTCATCGATCTAGATTGACGGTGGGGCCCTCCTCGCGTACGAGTGTAGGGGGGTGGTGTGAGTGCACGTGTGGACGGCGTGCGCGGGATGTCCCCATAAATTCTCCTTGGCTATGAAGATTTCGCCATTGGCGAAATAAAACTCCTGAACCGCTCCGAGATGTATAGATCAAGTCTTTAAAGCTCCTCCTTAGCGAGCCGCGTATTGGTTGAAGCTGGACGTGACTTCCACTTGACCAAGAACTTCTGAAACCCGCCGTCCGACGTTGAAACTATCTGATGGTTTAGGATATCCTCTATTTCTTCTCTGGGTGTGTGAAAGTTAGGTATGGTAGGTAGAGGTTAGGAAGAACGGTCGGGACGAGTAGGTATGAGAGGTAGATGCTGATAAAATTGGTCGGGACGGGTAGGTGTGTGAGGTAGAGGCTGAAAAAATAGGTCGAGATGGGTAGGTATGAGGGGTAGAGGCTGTGAAAATGGGTCGGGACGGGTAGGAATGAGACGTAGAGGCTGAGAAAATGAGTCTGGAGGGGGCCATGGATCAAAGAAAATGTCTGGGGAATCAGGATGGTTAGGCGAGAGGTTGGACAATGCATCAATGGCCCCTTGAAATGCAACTAGATCCTTCACATTGAATGTGGAACTAATTCCCATGGAGGGTGGAAGATTTGCCACATACGCATTGAGATCGGTTCGTTTTATAATTTTGAATGGTCCAGCGCTATACGCATGTAATTTTCGAACGGCTACCCGAGGGTACTGCTTTGGCCTGATGCGGATCATCACAGAATCCCATATATTGAATTTCTTGAAACATTTATGTTGGTCTGCAGAAAAGTGAGTAATGCTCATTACTAATCATGATCTTTTGCCTGATTTCTTGATGCTATGAATGAATGTGGTGTGCAAAAGACTCCGCAGGCTTTGACGGCCTATGGGACAGTGATCTTATGGGACAGTGACATAAGGATAAAATCAATAGGTTTCCCAGGTTTATAACAGTAACGACTTCGTAAGGACTGAGACTTGTGGACCTATCGACAGAACTATTAAACGCAAACTTGGCTATAGGTATTACGGTGTCCTATGTTTTGGTGTGCTCTATATCTCTCCTAGGGGGAGACTCATCCGGTAGATCATTAGGAACGACATCACGAAATTTATCCACTACCGGAATGGTCTTAGTGGGTAACTCTACACTAGTCTTTGGTATACTCTCTCTAGCCACGAGGCCGCACATGTTGTACCCTTCAAAATAATGGTCTTGATGTCCCTCATAAGGTAGGGGTATGGGTGCACACCCATGACTGATTCCTTGGCCACCTCCATTCATTGGTCTATCCTCTCGGCCACCTGCTCGTGATTGACCATCTTCCCTAATGGTAGGGTTTGTCCTGAGGGAGGCCTCTATTTAGTCAATGCGTTGATCCATGATTTGTTCCAAGCACTTATCCCAACACTCTATCTGCTGGGACAACTTATTTATTAACTCTAGCAGTTGTTCTATGTTTAGTGTAGGGTGTTAGCCAAAATCATGCCTCGTACGTGTGGGCGTACAACTTGTTAACTCCACCTAAGGACTTTTTACGACGACTATATGGGACTAAATGATCCTATGAGACTCTATATGAGGGAAACTACGCAGTGCTACTAAAATCCAGCAATATAGTTATCAAATTAAAGGAATAACAGAAAGTTAAGCAATGTAAATTGCTAACTTCCTGCTAATAGAAATTTCAGCAACTAATATCAGGGACTATGGACTTTTAAAAGCTACATGTGATGGACTGGATGCATGAAGGACTCAAACAAAAACAAGAAATGTATTCCCTTATAAGAATTCTAAGCTCTGATACCAAATTTGATGCAGGATATGAGATTTAAATGTGATATGCAAAATTTCAGGCTTAGATCATACCAATTCAGAAACAATCACACAAATTTCACATCTCACATGAAAATCCAAACATTTAATTAAAGGGGAATCTATGCGGGTCCAGGCCTACACAGGCTAGGATTGGACCAATAAAAATTATTAGCCAAACGATCTCAAAGGGAAATAAAAATCAACCACTCATGCATAACAAACAATTTCTAATCCAAGGGATTCTCCAATCTCAATTCAAGGAACCCTAGGGTGAAAAAAAGGGCAAATAAATTAGGGTTAATGCAAACTAAGGTTTAGGAAATAAGAATGAAAAGAGAAAAACCAGAGGAAAACCTGACCCGGAGAAAGCTTCTGCACACAGATGGTGACCAGGGGCTGATACACGTGCGCGGGTGTGCTGGTCGCACGTGTGATAGAAGCCCGGCTCTCCAAAGTGACACATACGCCTTGGTCGGCTTGGGGAGACCTCTAATCCCTCCAAATTTGACGACGATCCAACGTAAGGTCGAGGCGTAGTGCTCTGCC
Source organism: Magnolia kwangsiensis (assembly GCA_037074715.1). NCBI lineage: Eukaryota > Viridiplantae > Streptophyta > Magnoliopsida > Magnoliales > Magnoliaceae > Magnolia > Magnolia kwangsiensis. Next base: position 8,078,943 of record CM073589.1, on the reverse strand, counting down.
GAAGTTTCAGCCCTCCTATAGGTCCAGATTTTGGAAACTGGCTGTAGGGGAATATATAGCTGCAAAAGCTGAAAAATGTAAAGCAATAATGATGATAGAAGATGAGATATATGGATGGGAGAGGTTAGGGACGGATGGGGATAGATGTGACTTCACACCGCGGAGTTAGCCCTTCGAAAAGGGAGGGCTTCTCACCCACATTTAAATTCTTTTACGACTCACTAAGAGAGCAGAAAAATAAAGTAGGAATTTTTATTAAGCTTGAATGAATCAAAAAAACTACAAGGAGTGCTTATTTATAGGGAAAATCCTATACCCCTAAACTCGCGCCATGTGTGCAACCTATTATTTGACGATGAAATAAACTAAAATAAAAACCAAACAAATAAATCCAAAGCATTCATGATGTTCTAAATAATAACAATAAACAAAATCTAAAATATGAAATCAATTCGACTAGTGGGTTACGATCATGAGATTCTATAATGGGCTTTTCTTGACTAACGGGCATACTCTTTTGAATTAAAACTTCGTCTTCTAGCTAGGAGGCCCTCCCTGGACGTCGTCATCGATCTAGATTGACGGTGGGGCCTTCCTTTTGACGTAAGAGTGTAGGGGGGGGGGGGGGGTGTCTGCGTGCACTTGTGGATGGCGTGCGCAGGATGTCCCCATCATACTCGTACAACTGGGGCTCTAGGTTAGGTGATTAGAACCATCAAACTGATGGACCCTGCCATGGATGGTGAACACCACTAAAATATTCCAGATTCGAAGAATTTAGTTATCAAATGTGCCCTATTTTCTGGACTGCTTTATTTGTTTTTTTATTAACCATATACTCATAGGCGACTTATGAAGGGCACTATCAGATAATCATTTTGTATCATGTAACTTGGACCCCACTCACTCAAACTGGCACATCAGAACACTATTCACATTCTGATGCGTCAGGGCTTTATTTCTCATTTAGAAAAATCCTATATAGAACTTAGGAAGTGGACATTATTCTGGGAGGAGCCATTACTTGACCAATTGATATAGTAAATTATGTTTCAGAAAATTATCCCAACCAGGTGCTACATTTGGATGCTTGCTCTAATTTTCTTTTGATAGTATCATGTGATAGATTATGCTTGAAATGTTGTATCATATGGCTTTACTTGGAAGCAGCATACTTCTGTGACCCATTCTAACAATACTTTGCATTCAATAACGCATTTGGAAAACCTAAATACCCTTGGCATATGCCTGGAATATGAAGAATGTCCACAATGTACACACTAATATACGTGCTAGTGCCACAGTAGAATACATCCCTGAATCCACATAGACACTCATGTGTACCCATATATATAATATACACCAGTCTTTCAACATTCCTTGTTTCTTTATTTGGATATGCTTACATAATTTACTGCAATTTGCAAATGATTGACATTCAAGATGCTTGTGCAATTCTGATAGGTTTGTGACATACTTGAAGAAAATGCTATGACGGCAAAGACAATAAAAGGGGAAGGTGAACCGTGGGTTGTTGCATCATACTTACGCGATCATCTACTTTTGCCTAGGGAAAGGAAGGATACTATGTTGTGGAGAAAGGTATTCTCCTTGTTGATAGAAGCATGTTGTTATTCATTCCTAGAATTGTTTTCAGTCGATGATATTTGCTAGGGCTGTCTATGGGCTGGGCCGAGGTGTGTCGAAGCCTGGCCCACAAAGTAAAACCCATGCTCAGGTCTGGTTTGTGCCCTTGATGGGCCAAAACAAACAGGCCTGAGCTCACCCCGTACGGTTATGCATGGCCCTGGCATGGCCCAGCCACCCTCTTTTGTCCAAGATCTAGGCTGTTCATTAGAAGTGCCCAATCATGCATGATATTGACAAAAATCTCCTTTGAAACTTTAAACGGGCCATGCTAATGGGCTTCTAGACACTCTGAGCCCAGCCCAATTAATAAACTGGCCTAACTTTTGGGCCTAGTATTTCAGCTCAAGCCTCAAGCCCAGTGTGGCCCATTGACAGCCCTAATATTTGCTGATATTTTGATAAAATAATTCCATGCATTGGTTTCTAGGCTTATTCATATTTTGTCAGCCCAGTGGAGCTTGCATTTCCACAATGTTGTTTGCAAGTCGAGGTGTTCATGTGCATCTTCTCTTTCTAGGATTTAGTTCATTGTTCCATGAACTTGGACACAAATCAAATTCAATCTTTGCTAAGAAGCATTGCCATTAAGTTGCAACTGACTATATTATGTTATTGGGTGGGCCTGCACAATTTAGCTTACTGTGAGTGAGGTGAAATGGTTTCTCACCACTTTTACACTCTTAGCAAGGAGTTAAAAAACCAGTGCCTAGCAACCTCCACAAGAAACAAGTCTTGTATTAGCCAAGGTATTCCATAATAGTAATGGTGGCCGTAACGGCCACTGCCGTTACTGTTACGCTATGGGCCGTAACGGGTGTTAGTTTTTTTTAAAAACCTATTTCGGCCCATTACGGCCATTACAGGACCCTTATGGGGCCATTATGGGTCAATTTTTCGTTAACGTTCATTATGACCCCATAACACTTAACGGTTACCACCGTTTTGAAAAAAAAAAAGAAAAAGAAAAAGAAAAAGAAAAAGTCTTAACGGTTAACACCATTACACAACTGTTTTGGAAAACCTTGGTATTAGCACTTGCCAGGTTTAAGTTTAAACAACCTCCTCTATTATTACACTGACAACTTTGCGAACGGTTTCTATACTTTCATGTATAGGATAAAAGGTATGAGAAATGCTTATTGCGCATGACTTGAATGTGCACTTCACATGATTTTCTGTGGGGACATGGGGCAGGCATGTGGAAGATTTGGGCTGCTCATCCAGAGGGCCCCACCATATATGACAATGGGCCATGGCCCAAAAAACTAAAGCCGGATGGACGATCCTTATCACTTGATTTGAGGAAACAATGATCCCTGATATTTTGATGATCCTTATCACTTGATTTGGTCCCCATGGAAGTCAAGTGGTCAGGAATGTCTGATGGTGCCTGATATTTTGTTATGGCCAGCATATGGTGGTTCCTGCAGCCAGAGGAGCGGTCCTGATCTTGTACATGCCTTCGTTGTCCCCACTGGAACTCATGCAGTAATGGTGTGTAGTGAGTAGTGTGCACTTGAACTATCCTCTTAAAGATACTATTGTGGGGTTATTTAATGATATTGACCTCTCTAACATAGGTTGAAGAGTTGGTGCAAGAAGATTCCCGGTTAGATCAATACCCAAAGTTGGTCAAAGGTGAATCAAGAACCGTGTGGGAATGGCAAGGTATGTGATCCATTTCAGCATAGCATGATCTGTTTGATCTTTTCTTTAAACAACACAGCGCTCAATTTTCACTTTCTTTTTACCTTTTCTTGTGGTTGCCTTTCAGTATCATGACTTGCATTCTGGAAGGGTTTACTAAAATAACTAGTGATCCTTCACATGCAAATCACAGAAATCGTTTTTTAAAGAAATAGCGGGACAAAAAGGTAGATGCATGAAGCAGGAGTGTTGTGTTTCTGGGGTTTGTCACCAAGCATTTCAATTTAACGCTGGCAAATTTCTTTCTGAGAGAAATTATCCAGTGCTCCAAGTTGCATTGGGAGACTTGGACAGTCCAATTGATCCACCTCAACTTCTCATTAGGTGCAGCATATTTTTTTCGGGCTAACATGTGAAAATCACACCAATCAGACAGTTCTAAGCATCCAATCATTGGCCTATAAAATTGATGGTCAAGGTCACTTACAAGAAAGTCAGATCAATAATTTGAACCATCCATTGACGGTTTATTATGGATCACTTCTTGTGTAATGAATCACTTCTATCGGACCATTGTAAACATTCCCTCCATGGATTGGGAAATGGATGGCTACAGAAGGTAAAGCAACTTACAGATGCATCTGATGATACAATTAGTGTAATTTTTTCTTGGCAGCCCATGAAATGTGTGCTCCACCTAATGGACTGTCCAGATTGATTGAGCGGATTGTCCAAGCATCCCAATGCAACTACGAGCAAGATAACTTACAGTTATAGGCTGTGGGAGCACTGGATTATTTCTCTATTTGTAACCTAGAGAGAGGCACAATATTCAAGTCGTGGCTACCTAAACTTTACATGCTATCCACATCTCATATTCGAAGAAAGTTTAGGGGCTGTTTGGTAGACACATAAAAATGAGTTCATCTCATTTTAGTTGACAGTGATTGTGCATTGGAGATATTTATCTCTAATATCATAATGAGTTCATCTCATTTTAGTTAACAGTAGTTATGTATTGGAGATTTTGACTCTGATAAATAACTACTATCAACTAAAATGAGAACTCATTTTTATGCATATTCCAAACAGGGCCCTAGGGTTTATAATGAGACATCTTACGGTTTGCTGCATGTTGCATTTCTGTCTGATTCAAATGAAGGCGAGTTTTGATTGTTGTGGTTTCTGTTCTTTCTTCCTTGTTGTTCTATCATCCGTCCTTAGCCTTAAGAAATGTGGGTGCTGGTTTGTGAGGTGCCTGTGGTTCGGTGATCCGCACCTTTGATGGAATGGGCCCCACTAGATGGAGAACTTCCCAAAATTATACAATCCTATTCATTTCACTGATGACTGAAAAAGAGATGATTGATAAGCAACTACACCAATGGTTGCCATTGTAATGGAGATAAGGCCAAAGATTGGATGCTAGGATCTTCTGACCTGGGTGATTTTTTGGGCCTGCCAGATAACTAAACTGTGGGGCCCACGTCCGTGGGACCCTGCACTTCTGTGAATCATGAAGTTTTCTACTCAGTGAACTTTCATCAAACTGAATGCAGAGTCATTATGTTTTGCTCCATTTTGGTATACACAGTTGAAGGATCTCTGAGCTTGAAGAGGGGAAAGGAGGTAGCTGCAAGCAAGATGCAATCTGTGGAGCATTTGCACACGCCTTCTACAGCACAACGAATGAAAACAGGCAAGCTTCTAATTTCTTGAATGGTAGTGTCTTTTATTTGACATTAATATTATTTCAATCAAAGGCTTTTTTTTTTTTGTCTTGTTTTGTTTGCCTTCTTCTTTTTTGAAAAGGGTTGATGTACTCTTTATGTATTTTTAGTTTACATTGCTGTGATGAAAGCATAGATGATCGATTATCAGCCTCAGTCCTTTCTATTTTTCCCATAGTCATCTTCATAGTCATGGAGGAAGAATAAGAGAACTCTTGTGGAGGCTGAGAGAATGAAATGGCAAATGGGTAGGGACTGTCCATGGGCGTCCTGCAAGGCTTATATACATCACCTCCTTATAGCATTCTGTAAATAAAAGATGGCCATGCCAGACCTGGGGCTAGGACCAAGTCTGGCTTGATTAAACCATACGTAAAGGGCCTGATGGGCCCCGGGGCCTGATCTCCACGATGGCAAGTCATGAAGCAAGCCAGATCCTTTTAAATGGTTCATTGCTTTCTTGACTGGCCTGGTATTTGCACCAAGCCCATTCATAGTAGCACTGACTTTATAATGCTGGGGAATTTTCACACCGGGCTCAAGTGGGGTGCGGGGACACACTTGGGGTGGGCAGCCCGTGGAACCTATGGATTTGGGCCCATGTGAGGTGGGTGGCTCATGTGAGGCGGAACCCATGTGATTTGTCCACTAGAAGGGGGCAGAACCCATGGATTTAGGGCCCACGAGGAGGGTTCGGCCGAGGACATAACCCATGAATGTGGGGCATGGGCTATGAGATAAAGGGATTACTTCGCCATGCTTTATCAATTCGAGCTTTTAGAGCAAGTGGTTAATTGTCATGCATCATCTTATGCATGGGTTAGATGCTCCTCATGCACAAACATAAAAATAGTGATTGGTTTCTTAAATAAGTGGCTCATCTAATGAGTTGATTGGCCTGATTTTTTCATGAGGCCATCTTCATGATGGCACCCACCTTATTATGTATCCGTTTGATGCTCCACACGCACTAAGAATGTACGTGCCAGCCTAGTGAATTTCAGAGATGCAAGTTATTTCTTTTTCCTACATTATTGGATGCCAGAAGTGTGTTTGATAAATTGGAAAACATTAAGCATATTATGAAGAACAATAATGGGATTGCATGTCTTATACATATAATTTCTCCTTCAACATTCTTATCAAAATCTTGTCATGTATTTATTTATTATTATTATTATTATTTTTAAGGGTTGTAAGTACATCCCATATTGCAATAGGATACACGGGATCCTTAGCTATTGGATCAGGGTCATTTTCAATGACCAAAACAGTTTATATGATGGGCCTCCCAGTAGATCAAGGATTACCAAAATATGAAAAATAAAATAAAATCTTGTGTTGAAATATATCAAGCCTTTAATTATTTAAAGGTTAAGGAAACTGTCCATATTCAAAAGAAAATAGTCAAATGATCTAAGGGTTAAAATTTTCCGATCTAAGAGTTCTTTTTATTTATTTATTTGTTTATTTAATGTTCCCCATCCAACGTGATGCCCATCAAATAACGGTTGAAAGATGACACAAATCCATTGGCTAGTCCCCATATATCCTACAACAGTACAGGGGATGTATTCTGGCAAACCTTTTTGTTTTGCTATCTTAAGTTCTGAACATTAACGATTTAATTATGTTTTAGAGTCTTTCATGAGGACTGAATCCTTTTCAATCACCCAAACCTTTGATGGAATGTTTTATCTTAGATTGGAATGTTAAACCTTTTATATGATGGGCCTTAGTGGACGGGGATTGCCCAAAAAAATAAAAAATAAATAAATCAGAACCCTCCATATTCAAAAGAAAAAAGAGTCAAATGATCAAAAGTTTAAAGCATTCCAATCAAAGAGTTGCTATTTTTCGGCTATCCCCAGTCAAGGCAAGGTTTATCTGATAAACGGTTTGGATCATTAAAAGACAATCCCAGATTCAAAGGCTACACCGTATTCTAGTAAACTTCATCTTTCATTAGCAAGGGACTAACTCATCACATTGCATAAACAGAAATCCGAGGGAGATGAAATTTACATAAATTATTTGTAGTTGTTTGTTAATCTTTCAATGAGGTCTTTCTCATTATCAAAGCTTTTAGTGCAAGTCCTTTGTGCTTGCTTTTTTTTTTTTTTTTTTTTTTCCATCTTTGTTATTTGTCACGTGCATAAGCCACCTGCACATGTTTAATCAAAACGACATACACCTAGCTCAATCAGTACTCTGATGCAACTACCTCCAAAAAGCGATGGATATCAACCATGGCACAATAAGGATTTCACATAAGAATTACTAGTGAGGTAAAACTCTAGCTTGTTTGGAATATGGGATTAGGAGGTATGAAATTGCATTTAGTCCCCTGCAAATTCCATCCTACATTTGAAAATGACCAAAGAATTGGATTCATTCAGGTATTACATCAGCTAATACTGCAGGATTTCTAGTAGATTTTGAAATCCACTACAATTGTGGGGCCATGTTGATGCATGCATTTTATTGATGCCATTCATCCATATGTGCCCATTGCATGTGATATTCAAGTTGCACATGCTCCAGGTGACCACCATCTGTGGTTAAATGTAGTTGGTTGATTATAATTCCATGGTCCACCACACAGATTTTACTTAATACAGTGTTTTTCCTAAAAGAATAATTTGATCCCTAATATAGGATTAAACAATCAAAATACCATGATATTTCAAGACATGTAATTATTGTGCAATAATGATGTTAATTCATCTAATGCGATTCCATACCATATAATCTGGCATTCCAAACAGGCCTGTACATTTTCTGTTTTGGGGACACAAAAGCACGAGGATTCATTAAAGGGAGGAAAATTACAATTTTTGGAGTGGAGTCCAATCAAAATCATACTCTGTAGAAAGTTTGGAGTAGACTTTCAACCACATCATCATGATCCCATCAAGGCAAGACCACCAGACAAAGTTACCAATGACAAGATGATTCACTACCACAACCTGGTTCGGTCCCGTTTGGTGGACCCAGCCATGTGGTCCGTCTTAGATTCCCATCGTATGCCTGTCATTGACTGACCACCCTCTGATACAGACACTCCCAATGTACTAGCCTTATTAGGCCTTTGCTTGCATGAACGAAAACCACTCCGGTTGGGAAGTTCCAAGTTCAAGCGTCTAACCCATTGTACCACAGAACAAATGGTTACACATCGATTTCTAGTGTGAGAGACGTGTATGGGTCTATAGGCAGAGTAGCATGTGGAGCACACTCAAATCAGTCATGTGAGCATCCAAAGGCAAAATATTTCTGGCCATCATATATGTAAGGAGGGGGCAGTAGGACTTGTGGGGACAATTTTTTTTTATAGTGGAGGGTATGATGGGAATCCTGACTACTTGGGTCATTGATTTTTTATTTTTATTATTTTTTTAAATTTAAATTTTCTGTATTGATTGAATGGTTGGACAAATTGCCCTGTCTTGAATAAGGTGAGTTGGATGAAGGTGACAAATCTCAAAGTAGATGTCAAGGGACACTTTCATGTGACACTCCCACTAGAAAAGAGGAGAAGATAAGGGATGACTTTAGCACCAAAGCTGCTACAATTTTCTACTTTTTTCTTTTGGTTTGGAGTGGTATTTATTCAAGGTAAGGATAAAAATGAACTTAAAAAAAAAAAAAACCTTTGCGGGAATGGAAATTATTTTCGTTACCCATTTTAAATAAAAAGTATATATTTTTTTGGTTTTTTAAAGAAAAAACAGGGAAGGGATTTATTATAGTTTTCACACCATTTAAGTTAAAGATTTAAACAATGTAACCGACTTAGCAAAATTTCGCATGGTTATTAATACAGGAAAAAGATTGTGTTTAGTGATCATGGTAGGCCCCACAAATTTTATGATTTTTTTTTTTTTTCTCTTCCTTGGTTTTAGTGAAATCGTCATTGTCAAAACGGCACTGTGGATGAATTTGTCGTGGTAAATAATTATTACCCCTTTACCAGAATTTTATAAACAATCTTAGGAAATTTTCGCATAGTTTTTAATACAGTAAAAAGATTATGTTCAATGATCATGGTAGGCCCCACAAATTTTACGAATTTTGTTTTTCTCTTCATTGGTTTTAGTAAAATTGTCAATGTCAAAACGGAAGCGTGGATGAATTTGTCATGGTAAATAATTATTACCTATTTATCAGAATTAAATAAACAGTATAACTAACTTAGCAAATTTTTGCATAGTTATTAATACAGGAAAAAGATTGTGTTCGGTGATCATGATAGGGCTCACAAATTTTACTATTTTTTTTTTCTCTTCCTTGGTTTTTGTGAAATTTTCAATGTCAAAGCGGCAGTGTGGATGAATTTTTCATGTTAAATAATTATTACCCATTTACCAGAATTTACCATGGTAAATGGTAAAACAAACAGGCTCTTAGAGTCAGTAAACTTACACATACACCATCCATAAGTAGAGGGCCAGAATCATAGCACATGTTTCACAATGGGCTTTTGAAATATTAAATTTTGAAATGCTGCTACATTCTCAAAACCATTTATAGACACCCCATCTTAAAGCAGGTCCGATAGTCGATCCATCGTATCTCTTAATAGGTTTTAGTGTATTTTTCGGATCGACCGGAAAAATCCTATTTTACACCATCTTTAAATGGTGGAAGTTAAGGGTTGCACGACTCTCTTGGTGGGTCACTGTCTTTTGCACGCATGCCCTTGCTACTATCGCAGTAAACATTTTTTGGACGGCGTAAAATTCCAATGCAAAATTTCTATTAAAGGGAATTTTGCCTTTTCATTATCATTGATAAAAAAAAAAAAGATAACTCAGTAATAAAAGGATAAAGTGGGACCACAAAAGGTAAAGGTCTTGGGAGATTGAATTGAAGTGATAGGACAAAATTAAAATCTTTCATGTATGTGTCCTGGTCACATGTCTCTGCTCACCTTGCTTTGGCCTTACCACCTAACAAACATGTCCAAAAGGACTACTTGAATTCAAAGGAATCACACTCATCATCTTGGCATCTATGGCCTGGGATTCTTCATTCGGACCTTTCAAACACTTCAAGGTTCAAAAATTTCAAACTTCAACTCCACCATTTAAAAAAGAAAAAACGAAAAAACTTTGCAAATCTGTGTGCCATGCGACCCGCCTATTGTTTTCGGCAGTGGTACGAATTGATAAGTTCCTTTTCAAATCACGGATTACATGTCCTTATCGGATTAGGCATGTTTTGGCCTACTAAAAAAATCCAGCACATGTCTATGTGAATCTTGCTAATATAGTCCATTATTAATGATAATATAAAAATGTGTGGTGTCTTTATGATATTAAACTCGTTTACGATAAACAAAAAACAATAAAAATAAAAATAAAAATTGACATATAAGACCCTCCTTTTTGGCTCAAAGATAAATAACCTTCATTTAACCTCAAAAACAAGTAATACCCTCATGCATTTTTGCATGGTTAACATTTGTTGTGACATAATCATGTTAGAACTACTATAATTTATAGTTGACCATTATCCCAAGAAAAAAGAGCTTATTTATTTATTTATTTATTTTTAGCACAAGCTCGTGCCCCCTTATACCGGGCACTTGAACCAATGACCTCAATGTTAAAACTTACAGACTTTATCACTAAGCCATGAGTAGGGATCAAGGAAAAGATATTTTTACCTTAAGGGCTGTTTAGTTTTCTGATTTCGTATTAAATGTAAAGCAATAAGTGATTATTATCATTTTAAAGTATTTGTTTAAGAAAGAACTATAAAATTCACAGCTCACAAATCAAGAGCCAAATACAGTTTTAAAAGAAATAAGTAAACTGTAACCATTACATTTTCAAATTATGAAGTTATTATTTTTAGAATACTATTTTTGAGGAACAAATAAGGTGATAAAATCATCATTGCACTAAAATGTAAGTAATATTACGGCATGGATAAAAAGCAGATAAGCATTATCCACTTCCAGTCACTTACTGTAGTTTTGAAGAAAGTAAAATTAAGATTTAACTTTAAAAAGAGAGAAGAAGGGCTAGGGTCATGGTTAAGGTTGGAGGATTTAAAGGATTTAAAGAAAGGTTGTAAAAAAATATTTTGCTAACCTAACTTTGATTAATTTTTCCATTCAAAATTTAACACAAGTGTGGTTTTTTTTACCATTAGGCAATTTAGACTGTTAATTTAGCAGGACGCGCCGTGGATTGGTTAATCTCATAAATCTTTCAGATTAAAAGATCTGAGCCATCAAATCTTTAGCCTTTTAGCTAGGCCACTCAAAGTATGGATCACTGAATCATGTTCGCCGCATGCACCGGAAGTGCACAGTAGGATTAGCTGGTAGCCCGACAAGAGAAATTGACCACTGTGAATGCTACCTTTTACCCGGCGTCTCTTCGACACGCTCCCAAACTTTACTTTTAAAAAGTACACTACTCTGTACGGACACACTATTTGCAGACGTAGGTGTTCTTGCATTCATACTTATAGCTACGTATTATAACCGTAGCAATAGATTGTAAATACAACGTACTCTCGTCTGCTAGTAGTGTGTCCATCCAGGGTGGTTTACGGAAAGTAGAGTTTGGGAGAGTTTTGAAAAGACGCTGGGTAAAAGGTGGCATTTACAATGGTCAATTTCTTGCCCGACCATGGATGGGGAGGTACAACCGTACAAGAGAATTATTAGTACCGTGCGTCACTGACTCACTGCTCTAAAGTCTCACTGAAGAGAGTTATAGGGGGCCACAATCTCACATGTATTGTTTCATGACTCAATGAGTTTTGACTAGGGAATCTGCGTCATCTTTCCATTATCCATGCCGTTGATATGATGGGGCTCACCTTAGATTGGATATGATGAAAATTCAAAAATCTTAGATTGGAAATTTCATCTATTTGATCGTTTAAATCTTTTGCTTTGAATAGGTTTGGTCTCCTTAATCTAAGGGCTAAAATATTTCAATTTAAAATTTTTCTCGGTGAACCCCAGTTCACGATGTGGCTCATCATATAAACGGTCTGGGTCGTTGAAAATAACTCCAACCGAAGGCTATAAGGGAGCGGATTGCCTGTGACCAGTGCATGGGGCTGTGTGGGATCTACATAGATGTCCTTGATAAATCCACTCCGTCCATCCGTTTTGAAAGACCACAATAGATAGCATGGTAAAAACCAGGAACACGCAAAACTCAGGCGGTCCACACCAACAAAAAATACGACCAACAACCTCCACCGTTGAAACTTTCCTGGAGCTGACCATGATGTTTATATGCCATCCAAACCGTTAACAGAATTATTAACACTCAGATAAACTGTAGGAACAAATATCATGCTGGTACAAAACTTCTATCACAGCCAGACTTTCAATCCTCACTGTTTAGTGTGTTATGGTCCACATAGGTTTTGGATCTGTCTGATTTTTATAATCCTGGCCTATTGTGATCTTTCAAAACAAATGGACGGAGTGGATTTATCAAGGACATATCTATGAGCCCCACACAGCCCAGGGCACAGAGATATCTCTATATCCAGGGTGACACGCAATTCGTCGTCCCAACGTATCCAAAACATCTAGATGTACCCAAAGAGGTTTGCTAGCAAATATTAGGCGTTGAGCCATCGGATCAAGATTCTTTTGAATCGTCCAAACCGTTTATATGGTGGGCCTCACCCTAGATGGGGGATACACGAAAAAATATCATATTTAAAAAATTGAATCGTTTGATATTCAAATGTTTCCGAGACCGTCCATTTTCAAAGGAGAAGGGTAAAAGGATCAAAGGACCAGAACATTCCAATCTAAGAGTTATATTTTTGATCTACCCCCCATCCAAAGTGAAGCCTTCATACGAACGGCTTGGATCATTGGAATCAACCTATATCCGAAGATTATTGTCACGATGTATCGTACAGTGGGGGTGTATTCTAACATATCTCTTCCTGCATAAGGAATCAAAGATAGGAAAGCATGCTACACCATGGAAGAAAGCGTCCGCAACCCTTACGCAGCTGCGTAAAACATTCAAGCTCTGTAGGGCACATCATGTTGTATGTAAATCCACTCCGTCCACCACGTTAGAAGCATTATTTAAACCGTACGTAAAAAATATCAGCCTAATAAAAGAACTCTAATGGGCCAAACCAAAAGGAAAATTCTACAACTTCTAACTTCGAACGGTGTGAATCTCATAATACTTGGATCAGGCTGATTTTTGTATTTTTACTTCATCCTGGTGATTTACACATGATTAACTGGTTTGATGAAAGATAAACACTATGGTGTCCCCACACAAAAACGTACGGTTGGAATCGCATCCCCTGTGGTATGTCTCAATTAATATTTGGATCTCTAATTATTTTTCTTTCCAGTTCAATAATAGAGGATAGAACCTGATGGACGGAGTGGATTTTATATAGAATATATGACGGGTCCCACAAGCTTTGGTGTTTAACGAACAGGTGTTTGTAGGGTATTCCGGTACATTCACGATTCATGTCCATGAAGTTGGATAGCGTTCGAAGGTTATTAACTGTGGACCGTTTTGGTGGACGAAACGTAAGGCATTTAAATCATAGTTGGAAATAAACTTTGATACTCCGGCAGAGTGTGATGATCCATACACATGAATGCTGCAGTAGTTCTCCTGGAATGCATGTACGTCAATTTAAAACGTCCCAAGTACTGGGTCTACCGTAACCTGATCAAAGGATCCTAACCTTTGGTGTACATCTAATGGATGATGATCCAAACACAAAAATTAAATGTCCACTGATCAGAGGTTCATATCATCTAAGTATCTAACCAACACGATTTTTAGGGGTTGGTCTATCTATAGTAGGTCCCACTATTTGGGCGGTTTGGATTTAATTAAACGTGTGAAATACGCATGATAGGTGGGTCTATACACGGTGCCAGTACTTGACCGGCGTATCAAAGAACTCTTTCCGACAATGTACCAGCTATTGGAAAATGGCAATGCTTGATGATGACCATGAATGACAAGGACACATGAGAAACGTTTAAATTCAGCCAAACTACTGGATCCCATATTCTATAGACGGGGCGATCGCTTCAGATCTACACCGTTGATCCGATGGGCCTCACGGTGGATGGGCAATGCCCGAGAAATCTCCCACTATGAAAGTAAAAATCCTTTTGATCAAAGATGGTTAAGAAAATAATACATCAAGTTCCCACATTCAACATGATTATGCCAAAGATCGAAGGGCCAGGATCATCCAATCTGGAAGATCAAGGGCATCTTCACAAACAGTAGCCGAGCTAGCTATCTGGGTGATCCAATCAGACCGAATGGTTTGCTACAGTACATCTTGATGTATTGCAATACGATACGTTGGTACTATTGACATTGTATCTTGGTCATGCTTGATGATCTCAATCGTTGATAAGATGGGCCTCATCGGGATGGAGGATTATAAATAATAAAACTCTCCAATTGGATTACTTTACACCTACTTATCTAATCAAAATATTACAATCTAATAATATTGCATCCAAAACACACCCTCCATTATTTTCAAGTTGGTGTAGTAAGAGGGATTAAGTGACACGCCACCTGCATTTTTTCAGATAGTGTGCACGGTTTCTGACTATGGGAAATGAAGCCCATGTTTCCATAAGTAGACCGGCGTGTTTGGTTGGACGGACTCTGCCCCCAAAGGCTTTTAGATTGGGACACTTCAGGGACCACTTTTGGGATTTTTAATTTTTAATTATTATTATTATTTTTTGGTGTTGGATTTGGACATTTATTACGATTTTATTTATTTTTTTAAAAAAACCTCCTATTTATAGGACACAAATTGAATATTTAAACGCTTCAGCCTGATTTATTACCTAAAAAGTTGTCGGCACCCTCAACAGTAAAATTTAAGAAAGGGTTGCTCAAAAGTGCAAAAACTTTTCATACTCTAGCGTAGTAGGATAGGTGATACGTAGGTACTTGAAAATTGAGTTTCCACCACATAACATACCAGTAAAATTATGTTGGTCATATGCTGGTGGGCCTTACTTATGCTCAGTTATTAGTGGGTGGTCCCAGAAAAGGTTCTCACCGTTGATCATTTCTAGTTTTTCTCAGTTTAAAGTTGAATTTAAAATTTTAGATTTAAATTAACTTCAAACTTAAAATTGTATAAGGTGAGATTGGATGAAATTGATAATTTTCAACTATATCTAAATTCACTAAGCTTTTTTATTAAAAAGGAAAGAAATTCTTTTATTAATAGTATAAAAAAATCAATAGTTATTGTTGATGCAAACATCTGGTTCACCCTTGCCGAGCTCCGAGCACTCACTTCGAGTCTAGAAACCTGAACAAGAGAAGGATAAAGGAGACCCTAGCTAGAGCATGGGACTCTCCGATGCTAAAGTCAGGCTAGAAATCTGGGTCTAAGTAGTGTGGGTAGGTTTCGGGTGAAAGATATTGCATACCTTATAATGTAGATGAAACTCTTATTTATAGTGAAAATAGGACTGTGGTTCATAATTCCAGGCATAGTTCAACCATTATACTAAATGTCAGGGAGTGACGGATGCCAGCAGTTACGTAAGAATCACGTCGTAGGCAGTTACTCATGTCGTGTGTTACTGAGAGATAATCTTGTATTTAACTAATCTGGCTGAGCTGAGCTAATTGAGGTCGAGCTGAGCTGACCTGTCGAGGCTGAGCTGAGCTGCCGAGGCCGGGTAGGCCTGTTGAGGCGGATCTGAGCTGTAAAGGTCGAGCTGAGCTGGTGAGGCCGAGCTGGTTTTGGTCGACATCTCTATCTTAGCCATTGAGGAGCTCATTAGTCATAACCGGCGTTGGCCGACCTTATGTCCCGCTGAGATGTCCAAGCTAGCCTGTTCTCTTTAGTCAATCCATTTTTACCCATAACAATTATCATAGAATAAAAGAGAGAGATGGTGTATACCTAGATTTTGTCCATTATGCCCATCTCTCATACGATCCAAGCCATTAATTGTAATCCGATGCCATCTTAACCCTAAAATCATTTGAGTAATTAGTCTTCTTTACTCCCGTAAAGTATATCTTAACATTCGCGAAGGTCCCAATATTATGAAGATTCCTGGATCATGCAAGCCCACCTTTCCTGGCTGACCATCAAATCCAATACTCCAAATTATGGTTGCTAGTTTAAATATATTGTGAGCTAAGAAATTATTCTAGTATGGTAATTTGACCTTTAGATTGTGGGCATTTACTGGACAAATAAAAATAAAAAACATCTAATATTTTATTTCGATAAACAAGTGTCCATGAATCAAAGGCTAGGATTATCCCACCAATTTAATTTTGAGAATGTGACTTGGTGACAATGGGTTACCCAATTTAAGTAACTCAGCCGTATTTACTTCTCAACTATCACTCAACCATTAATGAAAAAATTGGCTATAATCCGTCAAATCTGCACAATATTTTCATTTTATTACATTCTTTGTTAAATAATTAAGGGGTGTTTGTTAAAGTCTATTAAAGTCTTTATTACCTTCTTTATAAAATAATTAAAGGGTATTTATTAAAGTCTATTAAAGTCTTTGATACATATTGATACATTGTTCTTTGACAACTTGAGTTTTAGAACAAATAGTTATTTCACATGGTGTCATAGCCAAAGGTTTAAATATAGCTTACTCGGACAATACTCAGTCCACATGTTGTCCGTCAGCCAGGTGTGGGATGCAATCCTTTTTCATTTATACAGGTATTACGTGGATGGATGTGTTGAGAAACCATTAATACAATCTTATTTAGACGTACATCCATCCGATCATTGAAAGTGGCCCAATTACAGTGTAATCCTGTCCATTAATTTGGTCATTTTCAAGTTAATCGGGACAGTTGCTGTATTGGATGGTTAACTTTCAGCACCAAAAGTGGAACAAAAGAAAAAGAAAGAAAAAAGAATCGTTCTATCCAGGTGACTTTTGGGTCCGGTGGTGCAAAACAGACCAATGGTCCAGATCTCAGTACCATGCATGGCCCCACTTAAGCGAACTGAAACCCAGAGCATGCTGTGAATACGTGGATCCTAAAATCCGATGATTAAGATAGTCTATTCGGTGTGATTTTCAGGACAAGGCTGTTTTGAGATTGGGCCCAGGATTTGGACGGTCTGGATTGACGAACATGCATGCATGCGCGGGCAAGTTGCTACACTTTCTGCGTATTGTGCACAACGCGCACGGTAGTCTCCTTACCTCAATCTAATGCAGGGGCGCTTTCGCTCGTGAGAGCCGCCACGTCGTCCTAACCTCATTCTCGTGACTACCCCCGAGCAGCACGTGACTGGATAGAACACATGTATCAGGATGGCCCCTACGGAGCTTAGAGCTGCAGGTAATCGGCGTCCTCTTTCAACGGTCCACGTAGCAGTTACGTGGTTCGCGCCGGCTTCACCCAACAGGGTGTGGCCTTGACCGTGGGGCCCACCTTGATGTATGTACTGTATATCCACACCCTTTTTTTTTTTTTCATCTCATTTTAGGGCCATGAAGCAAATCAAGATCTCAAGTAGACCATACCATAGGAAATGGTGTGATTGACAAGTAAAAACTTCTCGTCGACTACAAAAGTTTTAGATGAAGTTGATATCTGTTTAGCCTTCGTCAAGTTCTTCGTAACCTTATCACCTTATCGACAGGCAAGTTGGATGGCTAAAATACAGTACGGCAGGCATTATAGTTGGCCGTGTAAGTTTTCAATAACATGCCTTCGGTCACAATTTTTTCTTACGCTGTAGTTCACTTAGACTTGGATCTACTTCATTATTTGTCTAATTTCCTACAATGATCTACTTCACTATATATATATGGGAAAAGGTACTATGCGCTTGAGCTCATGCTCCGTCCTATGCGGTCGAGCTGTGTGGGCCCCACCGTGATGCGTTTTGAACATCTACTCCATTAGTCAGATGCATCATTCCATCGTGGGCCTAGGTCTCAAAAATCAAGTCAATCCGTGACTTGTGGGGGCCACACCACATACAGAAGTGGAGAGTGGCTGTGCACCATTAAAACATTCAAAATCATTTTTGGGGCCCACAAAAGATATGGTTTGAAAATTCAGACCATCCATTATGTGTGTCCCACTTGTATGAGGGTTCAGACCAAGTTTCAGCAGCATGCAAAACTCAGGTGGGCCCCACCAAGTGCTTTTATATGTTTTAACGATGTTTCACATGTTTTTAGATGGTATGGCCCACCTGAGTTCCGTATACGGATGATTTTTGGGATATCCCATCATTTAAAGGGTACCCATCAAATGCACGATGTTGATGGTCGACACGCATCACGGTGGGGCCCACATAGCTCGAACTCACGGGAGCTTAATGTGAGGTCAAGCGCATAGTACCTTTTCCCTATATATATATATGAATGCTTGTATATATATCGGTGCTCACCTTTGCACACATGTGCTAGGCTCAAAATCTGAATAGTCCACGTGATGCGGCACCCCTTGAAACTTTATAAGCCCAACTTTTAGTATAATACAAAACTCTGGTGGGCCATGGCAAAAGAAAACAGTTCCCTCTCTTGATTTGTATTTGTATTTGTTATGGTTCACTAGAAATTTGGATCAAGTTAGAAATTGGGCTCATAGAGTTTTAAGGTGTGCTACATCACGTGGACTATTCAAATTCCAAGCTCATGACACGTATGCGAAGGTGCTCATGTAAAAAGGTATACAGGTGAGCATTCCTCTCTCTCTCTCTCTCTCTCTCTCTCTCTATATATATATATATATATATATATATATATATATATATATATATATATATATATATGGAAAAGGTACTATGAAGTGGCATTTTGATTACGGTTGGGTTTACACAGATCAATTTGTTATGGACGAATGTCTTAAATTTGTCTAGTGGTCTGTCGATTCAATCGATAGGGTTTCAGATGGTATCGAGGTTGTTATCAAGAGTGGCTCGATGACATCGATAATTCACAGAATTTTCACCATTGGTCGCTGGATAGTTTTCTTGATTCTATCGATATGATCAAGAGACCTTCAAATCATATCGACGCTGTTATCGAGAGTCCTTCGATATCATTGAAGGGTTCCACAGACACGATTGCGGAAACGCAAATTTTGTGAATTTTGAGTCCTTTCGCAACTGGGATGCGAAAGGGAAGTTGCCTAAACTATAAATAGGTGTTCCTAGGGCTTTTCTAGTGATGAGAGATGATATGCTAAGGCTTTCTAAAGAGGTTCCAAGAGTATACTAGGGTTTCTAAAGGGTGTAGCAAGGGTGAGATTCGAGGTTGTTCGAATCGGGTAAGTCGTTTCTATTTTCATAGTGGAGATCTGTCGCTTTGTGCCATGATTTTTTCCCGCAAGGGTTTTTCACGTTAAATCTGGGTGTTCTCTGTGTTCTCTTGTGTGCTTGGTGCCATTGAATTGCTATCCTAGATCTAGATCTGTGTGATTCTGCAGGTCAAAATCCCCAACACAATTATGATCCGTCCCTCTTTTATATGAACTTTCTCCCATGGCATTGTTATCATGTTTGTTCATGTTGATGATTTATTTCTCGTTGACTGTGATCCAGTTATAATTTTGAAACTTCAAAATATTCTTTAGTCATCTTTTCACATGAAAGATTTGGGTGATCTTATATACTTTTTAGGTTTGGAAGTCTCTTATACTGATCGAGGTATATTCGTCAGCTAGCAAAAATATACTAAGGATCTCATCAATCTCGCTAATCTTTATAATCAATGGACAGTCGAGACATCAATGAAATTAAATTTTTAGTATGTCAAACAAGATGATCTCTTAGAGACCCTATTCCGTTGCCTTGTCGACAGTCTACTTTACCTTACAATGACAAGAGCTGACATTGCATACATTGTCCAGGTGGTTAGTCAGTTTATTGTCGAGTCTCGTACTTTGCACATGACTGTTGTCTTGCAAATATTTCAATATCTGTGAGGCATCATATATTGTTCACTGTTCTTTTCCTCAACATAACCTTTTGAGCTTGTTGCATATTCTGATGTTGATCACTGGGTAAGTTGTGATCTCACCTGATGACCCACAATAGGTTATTGAATGTTAATTTCTTGGTACATCACTTATCTCTTGAAAGTGCAAAAAACAAACGTCTCTAAATCCAACACAAAACCTTAGTATCACGCTGTCTTCGGTTTGCAGTGAGATCATTTGACTTCATGGACTTTTTTCAAAATTTGAAAATTTTTTTCCTACCTCAACTCCTCTTCATGTCAACAATACCAATGCTATATTGCTTCTAATCTTGTTTTTCATAAAAGTATAAGACATTGAGGTGAATTGTCACTTTCTTCGTGAAAAGTTTCAATTTGGCATTATTTCTCTTCCAGGTATTGTCTCTTAGGATCAAATTGTGGATATTCTTTTGAAAAGTCTAGCGATCGCCTGACATGCTTGTCTAGTTCATAAACTATTGTTAGTTAATCCACCATATCATTTTGAGGGGGAGGGGGTGATAACGGATCATGATTTTGATTTCCCTTATATATATATATATATATATATATATATATATATATATATATATATATATATATATATATATATATATATATATATATATATATATATATATATTACTTTCTTTCATTACATTATTTCTTTCCGTGTATATAGGGTGTATATCTCTATAAAATCCAACTGGGAGCTAAATCAATGCATAAGAAATACAAAAGAATTCTCCACATTACCTTGTATTATTAGTGGCTTGTGTATTAAGGCACTTGCCCGTGTGTATGAGCTTAGGAAAAACTCTCGTATAAGTTACCATCTTTTGGTTTTTATTTGAAATTGATCATAATAATAATCGACAAATCATAGCTAAATATCATTGTTCAAATAAAACTTTTTGAATAAACAAACAGCCCAAGATGGAAGATGAGCTCACATGAGCCAGAACATGACCAAAGCTCAAGACATCTGCTAGGGAAATAGCTGATGTCAGACGAGGCTAATGATCCTAACATACTGAGCTTGGTGAAACAGTTGGATTTTAGCAAGATGCGATCCCATGTCGAGATGAAGTACTTATAATGCATGACACTTATACTTTGGCCCCACCCAATGATCTCGAGCTTAACCCAAATCTTTGGGCTAGCCTTTCTAATTCTACGTGCGTATCTCTAATCATATACATGGTAATATGCATATGTCAAGGTAGGGAACGTGTGGGAAATCCAAACAACCAATCATGTGGGCTACATTGTATATATAATCTTGCCAAAATACAGACCAATCCACTCAGGTGTGCCACTGTGGAATAAATGGATGGGTGAAAAATAAATTATATAGTTATTTGCTAGTTTTATGCATTGTGGCCCACTAGGTAAATAAAAAAAAAGGAGATTTTCCTGCAAGAAAATTCATATAGTGTGGCGCACTCAGCAGCTAGCTTGGATGTTACACATTAGCATGTGCATCAGGACTTGATTTGGGTACTGTCACTGCTTACACCGAACTCGGCAGAGGCATGAGGCAGCTGGATATTTAATTGGACGATAGGCCGCTATAAGAGATGATGTCCACACAAAGCATGTGTGAAAGTTGTCCCAGGTGCTTGAGTAAACCTTATCTCTAAAAGTAGCTTACCATCAATCAAATCTTATTAAGTAGCGGAGAAAATCATTGATAAGACGGCGAAGTGTCATATGCATGATTACTTAGACATTGCATAGGTAGCATGCTAGTAGTTCAAATTAAAGTGTCCAAGGTAAAAGGTCTTAGTCTAGATGTACTATGAACCATAAATTACTCTTATATAGTTATCTTACTATTAGATGAATCCAGATCCTTTGCTTGTCACAAGTACGAAAATTTTATTTTCTTGCATTGTGATTGGCCTATGTCATTACTCACATTGTTCGTACTACCGCATTAAATGCAGTGCGTGATGATGCAGCCCAATTAGATGGCGAACAAAAAAAGAAAAAGATTTTGCAAGTAGAAGATCCAAATTCCTATAAGATTAATGAGTGTTTACTGAAAGGTTAAAAATGAAAATATCCAATTATCCTTTTCAACAAAATAGCATCCACCAATGAGGAGTTACAATTGCATAACAAATTGAAATTTGGAATTATAAGAGTTTCCACCATCTAATCAGTTTAGAGTGTGTTAACGTATGGCACACAGGATTTTTGACTGCATGTATATCAAACATCATTCCTTACCCAGAGAGTAAGTAGCTCTCCATTATCCAATTGCTGAGGTGGAACCGTCTTACGTCAGGTTGAAGGTTAACCCTAGTTGACTTAACCTCAAGAGGAGTCAAACCAAGGCACAACGCAATGCAAGCTATTCAACCCAAGCCCTTTAACCCCCAACAGGGAATAGAAATACCAAAAAGATGAAAGCATTCCTCCCAAACGTTGTGCTTCATTCGGCTTGTTAGCACGTTCAAGCTATGTAAGTTGGATAGACTCTGTGGCTCCATAGCTCATTGACAGATAAGACTCTGTTTCAACACTGAGACAAAGGATGGAAGGTCTTTGCTCTTGCTCCGGTGGTAGACTCTTGGGAGTTTCAACACCTGGTCAAAGGGTTTGAGTACCCATAGGTGGTGAAATCCCGCTACGGAGTGAGTGTGTGGCAGTGTGTGTGCATGTGTTAAAAAAAAAGAATAAAAAAAGAGACCGGGATCGAATGCCCATGCAAGCATGAGCGTGTGGGGTACAGGGTGTTAAAAAAAAAAAGAGTCCTGTAGAGGAGATTTTATAACTTCTTATAAATGTGGAGGAGTGCGACGGACAAATCCTAAAGTGTATCATGTGGACAAATAAAAGTAGCTTAAACTACCTTATTTATGTAAACAACATGCAAAAGATAAGAAAGAATAATAGGACACTTATTGCCTTATAAGAGTAGGAATTGATGGTAGATGAACAGTAGACTCAACGTATGGTATTGAATGCGCAACCTTAACTAAATTTGGGTTAGACTAGGTTGGGGCTAGGTTAGATAGATTTAGGTCTAATTAACATCTAAAGCTAATAAAACTACCAGTTAAAACATTCACCCATTGAATAACACCATTAAAATAATACATGTAATTACAGAAATAATATTAGCAAATTAAAGTTTATAATTATCACTCATAAAATAATAAAATTAAAGAAATAAATGAAAAAAAAAATCACTAATGGTTCAACTTAAGTATAAACGGATGGTTCACTTGACAAGTGTACTATTTTAATTTTTGGTACGTGGTATTTGAATGGTCATAATACTTGATATGGCTGGCACATTTTCTGTCCAAACTAATCCTTGGCACGTGTTCCTTGGCATATGTTCCAATGTAACCTCCACTCCTAATAGCCCCTCTTCCCTATACAAGTTCATTTTGTCTCCATATGCACCTTAAGATCTAGTGATTTCGTGTGTCCCTCTACCTGTCCCATTACTTGAGCTATCCATATAATCATTAGTTCAGATCACTAGATAATTTCTTTATCATCAGTTCTTAGGTTAGTTTGGATTATCTAACCACCCAACATGTCATCCAAGGTCTTCTTTTTAATCATGAATGATATTTTTTATGCATGAAGAGTTTTCATTTATTTATTATTTATTATTTATTTTTATCTTCATGGACTTGAGCAGCTCCACATATCATAGTATAAAAAATTTATTTTCTAAATAAGTTCTAATTTTATATTTATATAATGTATGTTAGTCAGTACTTTCATATCATCTGTTGCATGTTGGGGTTGAGTTTGAGTTTATGCTGAATTGCTATCTTAATTTTAAGATGGTTGTGATGAGAATTTTCAAATCAAGCCCAACCTAATCTCAACCCAACCTGGGTCCTGACCTAATGTTGGGTCAGGCGTATGAGGTCCTTGTGGCCGAATTGCATCCGCACTCGAATACGATGCGGTTTGTGGAGTGAGGAGCTCACCACGCAATTACTTGGCTTTCGTTCTCTACAGGGCTCACCTTGATGTATGTGTTTTATCCACGTGGTACATCTGTTTTTAAATGCATGAGACCAAGGTTGCAGCACATCCCAAGCTCAAGTAGACCACACCGTAGGAAACAGTGGGAGTTGAATGCCTTATGAACAGGTTGGATGGCAAACTAACATCACTGTGGGCCCTAGGAAGGTATCAACGCAGGACATCATTATCCCACTGTTTTTCGTGGTGTGGTCCATTTGAGATTGGATTTGTTTAAATTTTAGCCTCATAAGCTAACATGAACTGGAAAAACGGATGAACGGCGTGGATAAAACAAATAAATCACGATGGGCCCCACAGAAAATACACACCACGCTATATGGTGGTTAGCTGATGACTACACAAGCCGCATCCTCCTCTATATATTTGCATTCGCAGGAAGTCTGTTAGGTCTTTTGCATATTCTGTGGTCCACCGTACTCGACAGCAACTGTACGTGAAAACACCAGCAACCGCACTAAAGGGTCGTTTGGGAGTGCATTTGATATGCATTGGAATCCATACAGATTGGAATTTATGTGAATTGGAATAACTGCGTCTTGCTCTGTTTTCATAATTTTCATACCAAAAAAACTTACCCAAACGCACTAACTGATTCATACCAATTAAATCTCTCTCTCTCTCTCTCTCTCTCTCTCTCCAAGTGAAGAAGCAGAAGCGAAAGACCAAGTAAGAAAGAGCTCTCTTTTTCTCTCTTTTTAACTTTCTCACCAATTCCAAAAAGTTTTATGAAAACTCGTTTGCTCCTTTTCTTACTTGAATTTTCAGTACGTCTTTTTTATTTTAATTATTGAAAATCCATTGCATTTAGAATTTCTTCCATTTTTTTCTTTATTAATATCAACAGATTCTTTGTTTGTTTTGAGTAGTTGAATGGGATTTGAGTTGGGTTTTCTTTATTACATGTAAATGTGAAATTTTTTAGGGTTGTTTGGAGATTCCTGTGCCTTTTTTGACATTTTATTTATTTTTAATTGGTTTTTCCATTTTTTTTAGTTTTGAAGTATTTTCATATATATATATATATATATATATATATATAGGTTTTCCTTTTTTTTTTTTTTTTTTTGTTTTCTAAATTTGAGTGTGGTTATGAGAAATTTGACGCTCTCTCTCTCTCTCTCTCTCTCTCTCTCTCTCTCTCTATATATATATATATATATATATATATATATATATATATATATGGTCTGTGCAGGATGAACAGGATGTTGGCACGCAGCGGCCGCAAATGCTCCCTCGCCGCCTGAGAAACGATGCGAAACCAGCTATGGTTTGCTCTGCTGATGATTTGCTGGAGTGGAAGGATTTTCCTAAAGGCCTCAGGGTCCTTCTACTCGATGAAGACAGTGTCTCCGCTTCTGAAATAAAATCAAAGCTCGAAGAAATGGACTATATCGGTAAAATAAAAAGAAAAAACGTCTATTTCCCATCTCCCGCTTATCCCTGAATTTCAAAAGAGCTTGTTCTGGTGTGTCTTCTAACATGATTTTTGTTTTCTTTTTGAAAGATTTTCTAACATGATTTTTGGGCTCATGGTCCCTTGTTTTGTCGTTGCATACGGACGTGTCTTGTAGCTTATGGTAACTTTGAATAGTTTCAGTTTGATTATTTTCTAACAGATAGGCTTTTTGGATTTTACCCATTTGTGGATTACTCTTGAATACGATGTTTCTGTTGTTCTCCAATCGAGCAAGATTGGGGTGCCTGAAATCTAATTCTAGCATGGTAGAGGAAGATTGGCAGTTGGGATTTAGATATATAGCCTCTTAAGAAAGATGCTGGGAAAAAAAAAAAAAAACAAAAATGGAATCGAATTTCTTCAAATGCCATTATCGACTGTCGGTTTTATCTTGGCAACACATGGTAGCTACAAAACATTCCTTGAATTCTATAGAAGGGTGGAAAAGTTTCTGAAATCAGTAAAATGGCAGGGACCATTTCCTGTTCTGGGCTAGATTGTTTCTTATTTGAGCAGGATAGAATGCCCCTTTCCCTTTGTTAGTGGTGGAAATGTGTGTGTATATATGTACTTTTAAATTACTGCTCCCATTTTAACAAACGATGCTTGGGATTTTCTTGAAATATCTTGAAAATTCAATTCGATTTCTAATTTGAAGGGAGGATATCTTCTATCTCACGAGCGTCATCTTTAAAATGGTATTTGTTTGTATAATTCAACGTAGAAGAGGATTGCAAATATGTCCAAGACGCACTTGTTTGATGAGATCTATTATTTATTCTGTTATTTGCCAAAAAGATCCTCCATACAGTGTTATTGTTTCCTCAATGCATAATCCTCATTGTAACATTCTCTCTACTATTTGCAGTTTCGGTGTTTTGCAATGAGATTGAAGCATTGGAAGCTATTTCAAACAAAGGCGACAGCTTCCACGTTGCTATAGTAGAGGTAGTGCATTTCTAAACTAGAAATTTGAGGGCTATAATGTCTTGATTTTAGATACATTTTGTGTTATTGTTAAGGTATTAAAAAATGGTTACGTAACATCCGTAATTGACATTTATGTATTGGTAACAGTGGGACCTATTACATGATACGGGGCTGCTACACCCGATCTGGAAAATATGGCCATTATGTGCCTGTAATGGGCCAATGCAAATCCGTAACAGACTGATACGGGACCATAACTGGCTGATGTGGGGCTGATACATTTTTTCTCTTAAAAAAATTGACTGTTATAGGGCCGTAATGCCCATATTATAATGGACTAATGGTCATATATGGCCGGCCATTTCCGCCATCGAATACCTTGGTTATTATACTCTTATGTGGATATTTTTCTTCAATGAAATTTATGGTTGCAGGTTAGTACGGGAAACAGCCAAGGGTGTTTCAGGTTTCTCGAGACGGCTAGGGACTTACCCACCATCAGTGAGTGCGGGCACTTCTCATAGACACTCCAAATTACTGATAATGAGAATTTCTTTTTACTGTAGCCATTCGGTTCCTTGCTGTAGATAATAATCCAACATCTCTTATTCTATAAAGACGTAGATATAGAAGTTATTTTTGATGTTTTAACTTTTAATTGTCTTTCATCATTTCATTCTTTGTTTTATGTTTTGTATACTTTGCTTGGTATTGCTTCCATTTTTTTTCCTTAAAGGTATTTTTATTTCTTTCAAATAGAGTACTTGTAATTTTTTACACCCTTTGCTATAACTGTATTGAAAATGACTGTTGCAGTGATATCAAGCATCCATTGCCTGAGCACCATGATGAAGTGCATTGCGGTGTGTTTTCTCATCTGCTTCCTGATATATATGTATACTTTTGTTTGTATGTGGTGGTTATTCTCATTGAAATTCCTAGTCTCATGATTTCTTTCTTTCTTTCATTATTATTATTATTATTATTATTTTTCAGTTGGGTGCGGCAGAGTTTCTTCAGAAACCTCTGTCTGAAGACAAACTGAGAAACATATGGCAGCACGTGGTTCATAAGGTGGGCTTATTTTTCGGGTGTGTCTCACATGAACTAAGAATAATAAGGACACGTTTGGATGCACAATCTAATTGAATTGAAACCCAATAAAGTTGAAATGACCAAATCACAATTCAAGTTAGACCTGGAAGGAATGCAACTGCTGTGTGATCATTTCCTCTCTCTTGAACAAACAATTGCAATTCATTTCTATAGTGCATAAAAACGCAACCTAGATGTTGTATTATGATTATTTTCAGTCATTTTGATTCCTTGAGAAACACATTTGTATTAGCATTAATTAAAAGTGGAAAGATTTCTGAACTCACTAGGCCCTGAACAGGCCTTCAATGCAGGAGGAACTGTTCCTAAATCATTGAAACCTGTCAAACAAACCGTGGTATCCATGCTTCAGCTTAAATCAGAAACAGCTGGGGCCGAAAATCAAAACCTGTCAGAAGCAGAGAATTCAGCACTTGCCCATGAACACGGCCATGAGGAATCGCTGGTGACTGATAGGTATCCAGCACCTTCAACCCCGCAGTTGGAACGTGGAAGATCGTCGGATATCGGATGTTGCCAAGACCAACCCAATTGTTCAATGGAGAAGGAAAGTAAAGTGCATGATGGAGAGTCGATAGAGTTTAAAAAATTCAGCTGCTCGGAGTCAAAATCTGTCGAAAATACTTGCATCAATACAGCCGGTGTTGTTACTGTTAAGGCAGAATCCCCTTCTGGAGAGCCTATAATGGAAGAGGAGGTGGATTCCGCTGACGGTTCAAAAACCGATGAATGCAATGCTACCAAGGAAAGCATCATGTCTTCACATTTGCGAAATGGAGACAACATCGAATCAGGCACCGAGGATGGTATCCAAAAGAAGGCATCCACTCTCCCTAATTTATGTGGCAACAGGGCTAATAGAAAGAAGATGAAGGTAATGTAGAAGTTACCCTTCAGTTCCCCTCCCCCTCTTATTTCGGAGCGTCTATCCCTCTCAAAAATCATTTTATGTGATTTGTATGGATTGTTTGGCATTTTAGGTGGATTGGACGCCGGAATTGCACAGACGGTTTGTGCAGGCGGTCGAACAATTGGGGATTGACCAAGCCATCCCTTCTAAAATTTTGGAGCTGATGAAGGTGGAAGGATTGACGAGGCACAACGTAGCGAGCCACCTTCAGGTTTGTGCTCTCAATGTTGCTTATTCAATGTGGGTTTTTATTTTACTTTATTTTTTATTCGTTTTGTGGGTGAATTCGGAAAACCTCTTTATTGGCTAAATGACCATTGCAGATTGAAAACAAGTTCAAAATGTTGCAATTACCCTTCAAATTCAATCATCTATTCTTTTTGGAAAACAAAGTTCAAAATTTTATGTAATTTTTAAATTGCATTTGCTTCAAATTGGGGGTAGATGGGAGATGTAAATAATGTAGGCAGTAGCAAACCCATGTGCTCATTAATTGTTGCCAGCGAATAGAGCGTGGAGTCTATTTCTTTTCTTTGTTTCTATATTGTACACATTGCATATGTATATGATGATCCAAGCCGATCTTTCATCAAGGATAACCATGAATGGTCATAGACTAGAAGTTATAATGGTCAGACAATCCTAACCATTTAGTTGTGATCATCTGATGATTGATCATTTTGGTCTATCTTGATGGAGCCTTATGATGAATGAACATTTTGGATCATCATTTAAATTATACGTATGCCATGTGTATGGTATTAGACATGGGAGGAGAAAATTTCATACTTGGGTAGACTAGGTCTCCTCCCAATAATTGTAATTTGGATTAAAAACACAGAAAAAGAAAGAAAGAAAAGAATCAACCCATGATCTCTGTGTTGAAAACTTGAAATGCTGGCTTGAACCCAACTTCCTACTTTATTTGATTTCTTATATTCTAGAAAGATTAATGTAAAAGAAAGCTATGATTTTTTTAATAAATCTATAATGTGAATGGCTCTTTCTAATTGTGTAGAAATACCGGATGCATAGAAGACACATCATGCCCAAGGAGGATGAGAGGAAATGGCAACAACAAAGAGATCCAAATCAAAGGAGTTACATGCATAAGCCGATTGTAGCCTTCCCTCCCTATAATTCAAACTGTGGTCTTCCCACAAATCAGATCTACCCAGTTTGGGGTCATCCGAGCTGTCCTCCACCTGCCATGCAAATGTGGGGCCACCCCAGCTTTCCGATGTGGCAAACTACAGAAAGTTGGCGTTGGAGAACTTATCATGGGGTAATGTATGGATTTAACAGCCAATTTATACATGCACACAAACACACGGATGCGATATTAACCTGAAAAATATACAGGTGGGTGTTTCAATATCTAGATGCCTTGGCCTGAGAATCAGGTCTGTCTACTAATCAGGTGGGTCACAGCAAATGTACAGCTGAAATAAACTTGTTTGAAGTTTTCTAAGAGTCATCCGCCTGTTCGTTGCATTGCGACCCGCTTGATGAGTTTACTGGCCTAATTTTCAGAAGAAAACATATTCAAGGTTGGACCCACCAATAATTCAGATTTAAACTACTTTCAAATTTCCACGTGAAAAAAAAAAAAAGAAGCTGTCTTTCTGCCTCTGGTACAAAGTTACAACCCATGTAAACTTCACATACAACCCATCTCCATGTTCCAAAGTGTCATGTGTGCGGGACACCGACATACGATCTGTGAATATGGGCCTGCAAAGATGATCTCACCTGATGCTAAAATCAAGCATGTCCATTCATTAAGGCGGGCCACATACCTAATTTAAACTGTCCATTGTTTTCATTCATGACGGCCATATGAGGAGTGGAGCGGCTTGGTTTTGCAATAGGTGATTTCAATGGTGAGGCCCTTTTGATGCTTGGTTCACATGCAATGAGCTGTAGTTGACATGAACTTTTCATTCTCTGCTTTATGAGATCTTCAGTAAAATGATTTTTACCATATACTCAGGTTTTGAGTTTGGGGAGAAGCAATCCAGGCCAGTGCATGGAGTATGCCCCAAAATTCTCCTCAACAGTACAATCCTAATTCCCAACCTCCCTATTTGTGGCCCACAAATAAATGGTTAAAAAGAGAAGTGCAAATCCAAATCCAACTAAAAAAAAAAAGGTAGGTGGCCCACCTGTGAGAGTTTGTGGGCATGGTCCATCCACAGCGAGATGCAACAGATAAATGGTCTGGATTACTGAACCATGGGCCCCACTTGTCGAACTGAGAACTTGGGTGGAGGATCCTGTAATAATTATTTTTCTTTTTCTCATTAATTGCGGTATTCTTATAGTTGATTTATTCATGATAAAAATTCCACTAATGATGTCATGGATCATTAGGACATGATGATAAGATCACTGTAAAAACAAGGTGGCCTATCACATCTTCACGTCGGTGTCTCACAGATGCTCCATGATATGCACCCCACGACTTGCTGATTGGAAACCATGGGTAAAACCAAAAGACATGAAACGCCACCTAAGTGAAATCGTGTCGGTTGTACTCCATGAAGTCCATGAATAGGCTACATGGGGTGCACACATGCATGCATGCATACTTGTGTATTATGAAGTGTATATTTACCATATCTGATGCATGTGCACTGTCGTGTTTCAGATGCATGCGGATGCATGGGGTTGCCCTGTTGTGCAACCACAAGGCTCTTACTGGCCCAAGGTATGCAGTTTAGGAGATACATGTATACATGCATCATGTTTGTATTTGTGAGATATTCCAGTGGCCAGCTGCGTAGCACGTGGCATCCTTGCGCGTGTGTGGGATCTGGGCCATCCATCAAGTGGTGTTCAACGAACATGATCAACCCAAAACAGGTTGTTCTTCCACTCGTTGGATGGGGCACACATACGTGTGCGTTGAATAAGGACCGTTGGCACCTTTCCAAATGTGTGTCCGGGGTGATGAAAGTCAGGCCTATTCGCTCATCAGTTGGACCTGAACCACCCATGACTTTTGTATCGGAGTGGATCACCTGGTGAGTTAAGTGGGCCTGATTTTGCATGTGGTTGTCTTAACCATGTGAGCCACCTTACAAACCGCTCTGATCTCCCACACACTTTCCAGGTTGGCGTGTGTGTTGGTTGTCATGATGTGTCTGGGCTGGCATATCTCAGGTCCCTCTATCTCGTACGATTGAGGTCCAATTAAACGTTTGTTGCTTGAACGGTGCAGAATACGGCAGGTTTTGAAGGTGGTAATGAGGCTTGCAGGAATTCGTTTGATCTCCTCCACCCGGTAAGCTACAAACTCTTAATCATTTTCGGGAAATGCCACAGCCGTTTGAGGGATTGAAGAGATGGAACGTGGCCCATGTCAGAATCCAGGCTGGTATCACATCAGATGGGCTTCACAGGACAGTTGGTGAATTTACTTTCCAACCGTCCTTTTCCCTTACACAAATGTGGTCCATATGGGGAGGATTTCTACCTGATTTATCGGCCATCTACAGCATCTAATGAATGGTCCGGATGTCATGCACGTGACATGTTGGCACATGTATACCAGGATTCACCTATTAGATCTTTCCTTGCACGACTGGCTGTAGCATTTTTGACCGACAGGTGGATATATGCATTAGAGCAGGCGCGCAGTGACTGGGCGCTCCCAGGTTTACAGTGCCCATGGGACAAGCATGCTAACATGTGACGCGGACGTATCTTTCCTGCACCTTATTCTGGACATCCATACCACGGAAACTGTAAGGTCCATTATGAAGATCATGCATATCTGAAATCAGGTTGATCCACTGATTAAATGGGCCACACTTGTATGTTGAGTCAGACCGTTGGTTATCATTGATTACACCTGAGCGGACTGGCTTGATGTCTTTAGGATGGGGGAGCTGTTTGTATGGTACAGATGTCCTGCATAGGTGGCACGATAGGCCTCCATGACAAGTCAGCATGATTTTGCACGGGTGATAAGTGGAAACGAGTGCGACTAATGTAGGGCATCTGAACGATGAAAATGGTAGGCCCCACCCCTAAGATCACCCGGTAAGGAAGTCAGGCCTTCAGCTTATCAGATAGGCCACACTGTTGGAGTCAATTGATAACCGACGGTCTGAATCAACATACAGGTGTGTCCCACCCAGTGAGCGGATTTGCCTGATTTTAGAGAATGGTAATCCTCATGGTGGGGTCCACGGTTTTCATGGTGAAGATGTCATGTACATATGGCACGTTCTTGTGTTCTCAATAAAAGGGGAAAGCGAGAGAAATCAATTCCCATCTTCGCCCGTAGATATCATTTTCAGGCATCGAAGACAATTTAAATCAAAGAGATTTGGTAGAATACGGACGCGGATTGCGTCCTACCCCTGCCCGGACGCTACTGCTTTGTGAGGTCCACCGTGATGTAAGTGTCTTATCCATGCTGTTAAACGATTTTCTCATATCAATTTAAAATCTGAAACTAAAAATGAGACAGGTAAAAAGCTCAAGGGGACCACAAAGTGGGGATTGAACTTCCACCGTTAAAAACTTCTTGGGAGCTGGAGAAGTTCCGGATCAAGCTGATATTTGTGTTATCACTTCATCCACGTCTACATGACCTTATGAATATGTTGGATGGTAAAAAAGATATCACGTTGGCCCTTAGAAAGGTTTCAACGGTGGGTGTCATTATCAGTGCATCTTCCTTTGGTGTGGTCCACTGGAGCATTCCTCATTTTTAGGATCGTTCCTTAAAATGATCTTATAAAAGCGGTGAACGGCGTGGATAAAACACTTACATCAAGGTGGTCCCGGCAGAGCCCTCCCCGGACGGATTACCGTCCAGGCGGGGGTTGGACGCAATCCGCGTCCGCAGAATACATACTTAGCATTGCCGCAGGATACGTCAAGACTTCAGCAGTTGGCGTAGGCACTTCTTACCGATCCAAACCGTTCATGTGTCCGGCCTCACTGTGGATGGGCTGTACCAGAAAAATCCTCATAGTAAAAAACTTTATCCGTTTATCATTCACAGATTAAGTGGACCGTTCATTTCATATTAAAAGAGTCAAATGATCAAAAGGTTGGAAGATTCCAATCTAAGACTTTTTTAATTTTTTTTAATTTTAATTTTTTATTTTAAAATCCACTGCCCAAGGTGAGGACCGTCATGTAAACGGTTTGGATCAATGAAAGATGACCCTATCGTACAGCAGTGCAACGGCATGTATTCCAGCAAACCTCTTAAAATCCCCGCCGAACCACTCAGAATAGCTCTCACTTCCTTTTCTTGGCCCACCGTTTTGAGTGCGACATCTGCTCCGTGTCCACCTTTTCATGTTAACGGTCATTATCATCTTTCATCTAAGCCTTATCCCGTTTAAATGGCGTGGTCTAAAACTCAGGTGGGGCCCACACCACTGGAACAATGGAAAATCATGCTTAAGACCTCTGATGATGGGGTTGGAAGGAATAACACCCACCATGGTGGGTGCCATACAAACCTTCCCCTGTGGTGTGTCCCACCTGAATAGTGGGCTGGATTGATTTTTGCCTCCACAATGTACTATTGAGGGCCACACCTGATGGACGGAGTGGATGTCAAAGATGCAACGCAATGGGCCCACGAAGCTCGGATGTGGTACGGCTACCTTAATCAGCTGCTGCGGAGGATTGCTTTCCTTTTCTTATCTACTAGCCTTTTTTCTCTATTGAGAAAAGTCTACGTGCATTAAATTCCCCAACTGGTCAGATGTATAAAACATCCGAGCCGGGAAAAGGATAGGAGCCCCTAGGGGCACACGTGCCAACGTCTCACCCGTATGTTTTATACTGTCTTTTCATCAGTCAGGTCGCACATTCTATTACAAAAATCAGTCATTCCGATGCGCGTGGATGCGCTCATCAGGTAGGCAACACACGAGCATTGAACATCAGTAGACACGTGTGGGCATCTGAGCGAGCGAGTAGACTTGTTTCCACACGCGGCGTGTGTTCACCACGCGTGTGCCCGTGCAAGGTTGTTATGATTTGGAATGTGACCAAAATGCCCCTTTCAACTGCAGGCGGAGGAGGTTGTAGACAAGGTGGTCAAAGAGGTAATTAGCCAGCCATGGCTGCCCCTCCCGTTGGGCTTGAAGCCGCCTTCCACAGAAAGCGTTGTCACGGAACTCCACAGGCAAGGAATACGCAACATCCCTCCCAGCTCCTCTTAGGCTGACGTGGCAGCGGGTCTCGGGTTCGAGCGCCCCGCCCCTTCTTCCAGCAACCGACAAGGACACGACATCAAAGTCACCCAGATTATTATTGACTGAGCGTATCTTTATCCGATCCTATCTCGGCGCATGATAGCATCACTGATATCCAGCAGAGAGGGCCACCGAAAGAGCGCTGTCTCGCGCTGTTGACGGCATAGGACTTGCCACGTTTCAGTCGAGGGCTGGAGAAAGAGCGTGTGGCTGTGAAGCTGCGAGGCGGAAAAATCGAGCGGCTTTATGAGCTTGGAAAGAACAGATTACGTTGAATATCGCGCTTGGTTGGCTTTTGTGAGGGATGGGTAAGGGGTGCGCAGTGCGCCGTCAGGGAAAGCGGAAGGATGACACGGATTCGGGTCAGAAGTCCAATCTTGTCGTTGATGGCTAGCTGGGCCTGTTTTCTCTGTATCCATCATTGATTAAATGGCTGTCCTTTTAACCCCTTTTTTTTTTTTCATCTTTCTTTTACTCTATGATTGGATACATGTGCTTCTTTCATAATGGTCTGGCTATGATTGAGGATCTTGTGCGTGGCACTCGTGCGAGATCTTGACAGGTCGGTTTAAGCAGGGCATGAAACACCCAAGTTTGTGGGACTACATTGTTGTGTATGTAAGATCTGGTCCGTCTGTTGGGTTGTATCATTCGGTTGTACGGTCCTAGGGCAAAAACGGAATAAGAAAAAAAAAAGCCAGATCCATGGCTCACATGGGCCAAACCATAGGGTGTTTGGCGCATGAAATTAAATGGCATCAAGGGGCATGGTATTGCATTTTTACACGCTTAATGTTATGGAAGTGAGCCTATTCACGTAGCATATATGCCTTAAATACACGTTTTAATTCACATAAAGTGTATTTGATTTTTCACGGCACGTGTAAATACCCTTAAACGGGTTAGTATTATCATTTCACCCTTTTGAAAATCACCCAAGTTTCACGGCGTGTTTTAATTCCATTGAAAACGGGTTAAAAAGAGCTTTTTTATATTTTTAAACCGCAAGGTAATGTATATAATATATTCACTCCGTTCAGCTATTTTAACATAATATTTTAAAGCATGTGTTGTGCTCTGCTTAAGCTTTGGATATGCCTCATTTTTTAGCTCAGGCTATAAATGCATTAGGCATAATAGATAGACGGTGTAGATAAGCGATATACATCATGGTGGGACCTACAA
Source organism: Magnolia kwangsiensis (assembly GCA_037074715.1). NCBI lineage: Eukaryota > Viridiplantae > Streptophyta > Magnoliopsida > Magnoliales > Magnoliaceae > Magnolia > Magnolia kwangsiensis. The sequence continues at coordinate 8,043,083 of CM073589.1, read as the reverse complement.
ATATGTTGTGGTATTCTTCATTTTTGAATCAAAAAAGCATGTGGTCAAATGGAACTTTGAAAAGAAAGATAGATACAAAGAAAATAATCATTAGATATTTACATAATATTTCTTGGTGTATCGAAAAATCAAACATGCCCATAACACGCCCATAGTGTTTGATTGTAAGTGTGAAACAACTTCTAATCTTGAAAACCATATTTGAAAACCATGGTGAGAAGTAAGTTGGGCCCACCTTGATGTTTGTGAGTAATCTAGGGTGTTCATCCATCCTGTGAGATCATTTTGGCACATACTATCAAAAGTCAAGCAGATCCAATACTCGAGTGGGCCATGTGAGAGGAAAGAGTGGGGAAAGAATATCCTAATGTTGAAACCTTCTCAAGCTCTACCTTGATATTTATATGTCATCCCAGCGGTCTAGAAGTTCATTGCTGTAAGGACGAACATAATATTGAAAACTTTATTATGATATAAAACTTTTAAAGCCATATGAATGTTTCAATGGTGGTCATTGAATTCCCATTGTTTTATCTTGTGTGGCCCATTTGAGTTTTAAATTTACCTCATTTTTTGACCGCTTACTCTAAAATGATCTTGTAAAATAGTTGGATGGGGTGGATTCCTCACAAATATCAAGGTGGGCTAAACTTTCCTTTCCAGGGTGAAAACTTCCTTACTCATGTTTTTAGGAGAAATCCAATGAACTCTACCGATCCTGATTAAGTTGAAGAAAGCCCTTCCTAACCCAACCTACTCTACATGCAAAATCCAATGTTAAATACCTGTGATGAACCAAACAAAAATGACTTTTCAAACCAAGGGATTTAAAATTTCAACCCATTTAATACCATCTAATTCCATGTGCACAATTGTCAATCCTTTACCGGTGGTGCAGCTTCCAAAAGATCTTAGTCATGGGAGCATAGAAACCTTTGAGTTTATATAACAAGTGGTGGGATCTTCTAATCTGGTGCTCTTTTACTTCATATAGTCCATCCAGTACAAGAATAAAAAAAAGCATGGTCTGGATTACTGGAGCATGGGGCCCACACCCCAGAACTGAAAATGTGCGTGTACAATGCAATGCCCTTTGCACCGGGTCACGTACCGATGTATATGTATTGGGTTGGACGTGTAGTTGCAAACTCCACAGTAGGCCCAGACCAGACCATCTTATCGAGGGTTAGCAATGGGCTGAGCGCCTTGGGTTTGTTGGCTGGGCTTGGGACATAAACATGGCCTGGGCTTGAAATCAAACCCAGGCCTATGATGAATGGTCTTGCCCGTCTGTTTTACAAATCAAATCATTAAGCTAGACCGGCCTTAGCCCATCCGTTGCCACACCTATCCTATCAACCATTGGGTGGGGTCAGTATTTGGATGGTTGGTCGACTTAGCCCAGACCTCTTTAGGTTGGGCGGTCCAGATTTCATGTTGTGGGCTCATGGGTTGGGCTTGGACGATCTATCCCAACCCACTTTCGCATTATATATGGTTATTAGTAAAATTATTCAAGGAGGGATTATGCAATTCTCAGCCATGAGTATGTATGATTATGGTGGATATCAGGATCATCTAGACCATTGATATGGTGGGCCCACATGGATCAAAGATTCTCGAAGTCACATTAACAGGACAATCCTAGACTTTTAGTTTGCAAATAGACAATTAGGACAGAAACTATATCAACGATCTACACTGGACAAAGAAAGCAAAGATTAAATGGCTGCAATCATCCAACTTAAAAGTCCTTAAGGATTCCCCCATCTACTGTGGCCCATCATATCAATGGTCTAGATCTATGAAACTTGATGTAGAGCGGGTTGCAGACAATTTCATTGCCAAGATGGATCAGAAAAGGGCCGGTCTACAACAGAAGTGATCCGGACCATCAGACCTTAGATCGGGCGTATCTCGCAATCCGAAATAAGTTATCTTACTTAAAATATATGATTTTGGGGTAGAACGAGTTACTTTAGCCAACCAACCCGGCTATGTCGGGTTGCGCAGCCCGGATTTGCAAGAAACCCTCTGGTCGACAGTCGTTTCCCCGTTTTAATTTTGCTGTCACTATAAATAGTAAGTTTTAGTTTACTTATAGCTCTTCATCTGTTGAGCTTTAAGATTTGTGTCCAACATGAAAAGTGCTTAGAATAATTAGGAGAACAGTTTGGTGAAGCCAAATAGGACACTTACTATTTTTGGCCGAAAACCTTGCGCACTAGTAGACATCACGACCATCTATAAATAGTAAGTTTCGGATTCTAAGAGTTTTAGTTATAGTTTGAGTGTGATTTCTTTCCTATTGTTTGGTTCCCTTATTTAAAGTGATGTAAACTCATTTTTATTCATTCATCAATTAATTTTAAATTTTATTAGAATTTATTTCTATTCTTTTGCTTTCTTTCCTCATGGATTTGAGAAGTCTCTGTGAGGAATCCGGAAAAGCTCCGTGGATTCGGAGTAGTTATCCTTGAGGAAGACGGTGATCGACCTCATCACGTTCATCCCTGCGTCAAAACTAGACCCCACTTGATCAAACTCACGGCTAGATTACATATGCTAATCTTGAGACTTAAGCTTCATATAATCAGGAGCCAACATTTCCAAGGGGTTGGTTGGCACCTTAGATTCTGTCCTTTTGGAATTGGAATCTAATTACAGGGCCAGTTTTCAAACTTGACCAAAATTCAATTCATACAAGAATTCAATTCCTGGTTTTAAGTCATGATTCTTTTTTAAAAGCTGGCTTGAAAATTCTTGAAAATCTAAATCCAAGTTTAGATTGCCAAACAGAACTCATGCAACAAAACTCTCGATAAAAGAATTAGATTCCTAAGTAATTCTTAAATTCCTAATTACCAAGCAACCCCATAAATTACCAGTCGAGAGCCATTCCTCTGCCAGTCATTGTAAAATAAGCTTATTCTACAATGGCTCTTTATGGGCCCGCTGTGGTGTGTGTAGTATCCTCCTGAAAGGTGGACGCTCCGAAACTTCAAGCCAATCCAACCATCATGTGGATTATAATGTGAATTTGAAAATATTTAGATGGTTGTCCATTGTTTTCTTTGGTGCAGCGCACCTTATGATTGAATGGGAGCTATTTTTGGAACTGGCTATCATCATGGTGTAGCTCACTTAATGCAGGTAGGTGGGCCTCAAACGGGCAATAGTGAGTAAACAGGTGAACTAGCTTCACAACGACTTGTAGAGGAATGGCCCTGAAACTTATTAAAATTTAAAAAACCCACCTTGATAATCACAATTAGAAATTCCTAACACTAGAATACAATTAAAAAACTATCCTCATACGAATTTACAAATGACAATCATGTCCCAAAAGTTGGTTTTTTAGACATTTTTAGGCCTTATATAATACCATTTTCACGGAAGCTGATTGCCTAGTAACTCACTCTTTGCAGTCCACCATGATTTATATACTTTATCCGCTCCGTCAATCCATTTTAACAGATAATTTTATTTCTTGTATCCAAAAATGAAGAATAACTAATGTTCAAATGGACCACACCACAGGAAAGAGTTGAATTGAACGTTTACCGTTGAAAAATTCTTGAGGGCACAGGAGTTTTGGATCAAGCTTATATTTTTGTTTTCCCTTCATCCATATCTATATGATCTCATGAACAGGTTGGATGACAAATAAACATCACTAAGGGGCCTGGAAAGGTTTCAACAGTGGAAATCATTATCCCCAGGGTTACCAGTGGTATGATCCAAATCCACTTCATCTTTGAATATGCTTCGATTTTTTGATCAACCCCTTAAATTAGATGGAAAAACGGATGGGCAGCGTGGATAGACCACATACATTGAATTTGGGCCCATCTGAGTTTACTCAGTACGAGAAGAGCCTACTTAGTAACTCAATAGGCAATCCAATTTCCATTTTCACATATCCTTTTTAGAGCAATGAAGATGCGAGTCCTCTAAAAATGGGTAAGGCCATCCGTATCTTTGGCCATTTTTGCATTGGAAAAAGCTTTGATACTCTGGCAGCCTATGATGGCTCATGATCATGCCCTTGGAAACATGTTGCATGTACACGTAATTAAAATGAACCATCCAAACCACATGCCCCACTTTAGATTGACCAAAGCCAAATAATTGAACCTAACTAATTTCCTAACTGGCTTATTGGTGGACATCTAGTTGACGGTTAAAATGAAAAACAGTCAAGGGTCCAAATTCAACAAATGAAAGCTTGTTAATCTGAGGTCAGGATCGCTCAATTTATGTGATTTTAGGGCTACGACCTAATTACATGATCATCAGCATCACCCTATATATTATCTTCAGAACTTATCTAATCTTGATGTGGGCAATGTTATATAGAGAGAAGTGCTCATTTGCTATATCTTTAAATATAAGAGAGTATATTGTGAAAATTATAATTTATTTAATTTATTAAAAATAATATAAATATAAATTTTTTTATATAAATATTTGTATATATTTATAAAGCTCTTAACATATACACATCTTAACTAAAAATGAAATATAGTTATCTAGTAATATAACTTTGATAACCTGTTTGGATGGAGCTTGTATCACAATACTTCATAATAAAATTCTGCTCATTGTGTTTGGATTGTTTGCAGATTATTTCATCCTTTCAATTGAAATTTTGCAACTCTCAATTTAAAATTTCCCCTTAAGTTACCAAAGGCTCACCCATCAGATTGTAAATTTGCAACTTTATTATCCCACACACATCTATTAGATATTGGACTTGTTTGGGATCAGAGATTTGATTTAGAACATTTGTTTATTGTTAATAGGCAGAAACAATGCTCATGAAATCCTTGAATTTCTAACTTAATTATTGAATAGCAAACTTCAAGACTGCCAAATTCTAGGACAACCATTCTCTAGAGCTCACCCAAGAATTAGGTTATTACATTTGTAGAGGGGCCACTTTTTATAAAATGAATTTAATATAGAGGAACAAGCATCAAGATACACGTGAAGATGAAGATCTTTCCCCACGTATAAATCTCACAAAGTAAAAGTCACTATCCACCCTTCCCTCTGGTTTAAATCTTAAAATAAGAATTGTCCTAAGAATAATAATTTATTATTATGATATATTTCTAAAATATCTTCATGAGAATATTTTAACATTTGAACGAGAGGGAAAGGAGTATTCTAACACGTGACAAAGGGTCTTTATGTGTATCATGATGTTTGTTCCTATATAACAGCATGGACCACCTGTTGAATGAACTAGCTATATGTTTAGGCTTGAACATCTACAATGTCTAGTGATGAACTGCCCGTAGTTTGCACCTGTCAGCTGTGGTAGCATGCATCAGTGATGGGGTGTACATGACTGCCTTCGGAAAAAATAAAATAAAACACAGAGGTTCCAATTTATCCGGTTTATAGTCACAATTCAATTCAGTGGTGCATCTAAACATCAAATAGTGATTTCGACCATAGTTTATTAGCTATACAGGAAGTTTATTCTATCCATGACATAATCCTTTAAGTGCAAAAAGCCATAATTTAAAAACTCGGAAATTTGAGTCGATCGTGCAGTTTGGTCAGGTTAAGAATAGGGGTGGCAATGGATGGGGTTAACCCATGGGCCAACTGGCCCAACTAGTTAAATGGGTAGTGGGTTTGGCTCAGTCTAGAAATGTGACCCATTTATGTGAATGGGCTGGTTGAACCCTACCCAACCTGACCTGACTGTAGAGTTTACCTATGGTAAGGCCAGACCACTTGATCCAACCTCACGCAAAACCCAAAACAAAATAAAGAAGCATAGATGAATTGTTTTTACAAGAATACATATGCTTTACTTACATGTCCTAATCCATAGCTCAAGTGGTAGATTGAGTGAAAAATACCTCATTTCAACATTGAAGTCTTGGTATCGATCCCTAGTGGGGGTGGCTAATAATGAAGTGTCAACAGGCAGTGGGGTTTAAAAAAAAAAAATTAATTAAAAAAAAAAAACAACGTATGCCTTAGCTACCCGACCCCAATTAATTGGGAAAAGGCTTCAATGATGATGGCGAATGCCTTATTTAGGTTGTGCATTGCGTTAGCGTCATAATCCATTCTTAAATCTAAGTTGGATTGTGGTTGGTTGGGTTGAGCGTGATGAATTTTTAAGCTCGGGTCAGGTTAGAGGGTAATAGGTCATGGGTCAGGTTTGGGAAAGACTTCTTGACCCATTTATTAAATGTGTGGGGCTTGGGGTAACCAACCAGACCTATTACCTAGGTAAGAAAAACACAAACATACCAGATGGCCCGTTGGTAGACGCTGTTGTCTCTCTTGAGCAAACCCACTTTATGAGTTTTGCTGATTCTCATTCCCTTGTCTCTTAAGGCCTGTTTGGATACCACCAAATAAGTTACTTTTTTTTACTTACACCAGCAAATAAGTAACTTATTTGAAATAAGTAAGTTTGGTTTAAGATCAATTATAAATAACTTTTTTTTTTTTTTTACTTAAAGGTGCTTAATCACTTTAGCTTAATAAGTAAAAATGAAGATAGGTGATCCAACATTGGGCTGAAGGGACCATGGCATTGAAGGGTTGAGCAGGGCAGTTACGCACTAGTGCTCGTCTCCATCCATGGTTATTTGAATTAAATTGTCTAAAATATGGGCTTCAGTTACATGTATCATGAGCCAAAAATTATGCTTATTCTGGGAATGTGCTGAGTTCACCCATGCCTGTGTATCAAGCGTCATTTTCGGCCAGAGCATCAAACAGCTCTTCTTTTCCAAAGGTGAAAATTCATTAGCTTGCAAATCATATGATTCTCTTTTTTGAGTTCTGATAAATTTTAACATAATTTCAATAATTTCATGTGTGAGTGGGAAGTTGATACGGTGGATCTGCAAGGACTTGAATACAGTAGAGCCATCTCTCTACAGTATACTTGGCAGCTTGGTTTATCAATCATGACGGTCCAACTCGTGGGCCCTACTATGGATGGAAAATAACTAAAGATACACACGAATCAGATGATCCTAACCATCGCATCATTTGAGTGATGGAAAGTGTCAAAAAGTGAGAGATAGGCTTGTTGGTGGGTGAGATTCTGGAATATCAACCGCCCTTTATTGCACCCCACTAGTTTGTACTATACTGATTGGCACGTCACCCTGCCACGTGTACTGTAGATAGACTGAGATTGGTCTCCCATAATCTGGTTCTTCCGGCTCTACCATGTGCCATGTTGTGACCCACATGCATATTGCCTTCATGCTGGATTCCCGTATAGATTACGTTATCTTGAGTTATTTTTAATGTTTTGGTTACCTTCATGTACATGCTATTATATACATGTACGTTTCACATGTACAAATGCATGCATGCATCTGATGGACTCGCATGCTTTCACAATCGAGAGCAGATTAGCTGTTGCCTGGGTAACAGGTTAGTGGGTGTTAATCAAACTGTCTGTATATCCACGTCATATATATATATATATATATATATATATATATATATATATATATATATATATATATATATATATATATATATATATTCATCTAAACTTAGTGTGTGATCCCAAACCTTAAGAAGATCCAACTCTCAGGTAGACCATACCACTAAAAATAGTAATGAATGATCATTAAAATCTTTTTGTGGGCCACAAAAGTTTTGGATCAAGCTGATTTTTGTATTTTCCCTTCATTCGGATCTTCTTGACATTATCAAAGGGTTGGATTGGAAATAAACATTAGGAAAACCTTACGGGCTCTTTGGAATTTTTTATGGTGAGGCACTCAATTAACACCGATATTTGGATCTGCATAATTTTTGAAACACAGTCCTAAAATGGGCTGGAAAAACGGATGTATGGCTTGGATATACAAAAAATTATTAAGGTGGGCTCCACTGTAAGGGTAACACCCACTTAGGTGATACCTGGGTAACACCTCATCTGCTCTCAACCATGTGGGCTTCAGAGAAAAACCAACAACAGATGTTCTGAGACTGAGGTGAGTCTGGTAGACCTAATCTGGTTTAATGCCAGCAACTTAAAGATGGATCTTTTTTTTCCTTTAATGCCAGCAACTTAAAGATGGATCTTTTTTTTCCTTTAATGCCAGCAACTAATCTATGTACAGTCCCGTTTGATCATTTGGACTGTCCCCGTGCAGCAATGCAACCGAGAGCATTAAAGCTTTTAGTGCTCTGAGAGAGTGCTGGATCATTTCACTTCAATATAAGTTTAAAACTCCATAGTATAAATTGTTATTGGTTCCTGCGCCTTCTCTTTATACAATCATTTGCCTTTTGGCATGTGTTTATTATAATAACTTTTGTTACCAAAACTGTCAATGAAATTGCTAAAGTTTATTAATGATTACGCCCGAGGTGTCTGTGAGATGGGTGAAGTTAGTCCAGCTTTGTCCTTGATCTCTAGTGACAAATATTACTGAGAGTTTCAAATTCTTAAGAAAATTTAAAATATTCATCAAACAATATTATCCTATTTTCAAAACCTTAGCTGCTTTGAGTTCATCATCTTTTAATCATGAATTTATCGTGATCTTAATATGACTTTTATAAGGTGGGTCTACATGATAAGTAGCTTAGATTAATTAAAGAGGAAATGGAACACTTGATCTTCTACTCTAATATCATGTTAAACAATCAGCTGCTCTAAAAGCTCAAGGTGTATGTATAATATATTAATGTACATTCTCTTGCTCATCTATTGCTCCCTAGATTCAAACTGTTGACCTTCTCACTCTAATACCATATCAAATAATCACTTTCTGTAAAAGCACAAGCCCTAGATTCAACTTGTTGACCTTCTATTTGAATTGAGTTTCCAAAGCCTTCTTTTGTTCGGTTATATTCTGACTTAATTAATATCCAGCCATTTATACCTATATATTAAATTATTATTAATCTGTAATAAACATTATTTAGTATTTTATTTTCAAGGTATCTCAAGAAAAAACATCAAAATTTGAAATTCTAGTATTATTAACATAGCCATACTATGATATTTTAAAAATCCAAAAACTCTTATATTTACTTATGGGTCACTGCACCTTTTACCATGGCTGTTATCAACCCACTTTACATGTTTTCACACATGTTGCCTACTCTCTTGTTTTTTGGTTAGCACGTTAGTACACACACTCAACTATTAGTTGTGACGCCCTGTCACTATTGCACATGTGGGCAGACGCTGATGTGGGCGGGGATTAAAGGCCTAGGTGAGCTACCAGTAGTTGGCAGGCTACTGTGTACGCAGTGGGGGTCGAATTTGTCCCACATTGGAAGAGTCATAAGAAGTTGAGGTGGTTATATGTGGGGTTAGCACCTTAAGGATACAACGCATTTTGAGGGTAACCTTAAGAACAAAGCCGTGAGCCCTCTGGGCAAAGCAGACAATATTGTGTCCTTGGGTGGAGCGTTTCATTAATACACACCCCACATGTTGCCTATTCTCTTTAACTAGATAAGGTCAGGTCAGAAATAATATTTAAAAATTTCTACCTGTCCATAACTATTTCTTTTTGTCATTTATGTCAAGCTAGCACAACACACATACCACATAATGTGAGCCACACCATAAACAATAATACGCATCACCTAAAAACATTAAAATGCTCATGCAGCTCTTTTAATGATTCGATCAAAAAGATTTATGGCTAGTTTGTGTTGAGGGTCAAATAATGCATATTAGACCCCAGTTATTGTCTGGATTTACGAACATAATATTGTTTAACGGCCGATTTAATCATGTTTATGCTACAGGTTGAATTTAGGAGCTTGGAATGGAAAATGGTACTAAAAGCGTGAATTTGACGGTCTAAATTCACCAATGCAAGGGAAGGACCCCAGGGGACCAAGATCGATGGATTTACATGTCAGGGACCTGAGGAAATCAAGCTGTTCGCATTAAACGGGCCCGAAATTGGTCAAGAATAAAAGATCACAGGGTTCCCACCATCTGATTGACCTGAAACTTCATACATGAGATTAGGGACAAAAATTAACCGTACAAATTAAATTTCAGCCCTTGGATCACTATAGAAGTTTCCCAACTGACAGATCAGCCCATAAACCGTTGATTCTGGGTCCACCTGATATCTGGATATGCGTCAAAATTGGTCCCCACGGTTTAAATGAGATGATTAAAAGGATGGACGGATCAGATTTCTGAGAAATATCATATTTAGTCTTGTATGTGTACGTGTGTATACATAGTGTTCACGTACACTATGTGCACCGGATGCAGAGGCAAACAGCGCAAGCGCTGACCCATCTCTTGTTCAGCAAAACTACCGTTTTAGCGTCAGCGCACGGATGGCCTGCGTCCGTTTTGCGATAGACTGTGGGCCCCACCTATGGACCGTATGACTCATCTGATCCGGCCATCTTGTAGAGAGCTGCAAACACTAGAAAACTATGTTGACTCTTTTCATTCATGCATACACACGTGTGCGTTACAGAGGCCACAAAAGGGATACCCTGCAACGTTCAAAATTGATCCTTTTATGATATCTTCTTTGGGCCGCGTCAATGGACCTTCAAAACCACTCATTCTTGACTGAAATTTCGTCCTGAATCCAATGAACGGGGTGAATTTTCTAGAAAATGCTTCTATGGGGCCCACCGATCACAACAACGAAATGGTGCGAAAGATTTCGCACATCCGCGAAAACTGACTTTTTCAGGCGGTTGTGGCCCACCATCTTTGATCATATGATAGATCTGAACCGTATATCATATAGAGGACCCAAGAAAGTCCTAAGGAATGGTATTTCTTTAGAATTTGAACGAGAAAAGTGACGATTTTTGAGGTACTGAACTTGGCTGCGAAAAGGCTTTCGCTGTGTATGCGATAGCTTTTCAAATCCGATTCAAGTCCGATTTTCACCACTCCAGCAGCTATATAAGGAGGTTTTGGACGTGGGGAGCATTGATTCAGACCTGGGGAGGAAGATCCAGATCTTGGCTGGGTTGGAACGTCAGGAGAAAGAGAGAGAGAGAAGAGCTTTGGTTTTTTTCTTTCCCTTTTCTTTTTCTCTTTATTTATTTGGATCTAGCCCACATCATGTCTGGCTAAACCTCTTAGCTAGGGCTAAGAGGTGAAACTTGTAGTGAGATGGGAGATTTTTATGTATGTTTTCAATTTAATTTTAATTCATGAATTGATTTGATTTTAGTTGATTATTATGGGAATGTTTTTAGCTCTTAATGGTCTGTTGTGACTGAAATTACAATGGGTCTGCAATGGCTTTGAGCATGTCTCTTATCTTTTATGTTTATGATGTTAGAGAGCCCTGTTGTTCACCATAGTCTCCTGGGCATGGTCGGATGACGATACTCTTCCTAACCTCCATACATGTGATTGGTTGGTAATTAGTTTAATTCTGTAGTTTGCCATAGTCTCTTGGGCATGGTTTGGTGATGGAATCCATTCTAATTCATATACCTTTCATCTTTTTGAAAACTAGATCAACGGCAGTTCAGTAAATTTCATAATTCTTGAAGCAGGCATAAGATCTCCCTGATCTCTACAAGTGGACCCTCTGAATCCCTAGTTACCTTTCTCTGATATTTCCTTAGTTTTAGATTAATTAACCTACAATTATTTCACAATTGCTACTTGATTTAGAATTTATCTTATTCTAGTTCAAATCCTACTTAATTTTACATTACGTATAGTTTCAGTCCCTTGGGATTCGACCTCGGTCTTACCGAGTTTATTACTACATCACAACCCTGCACTTGGGGAGTGAACAAGTTTTTGGCGCCGTTGCCGGGGACTGTCGGTTACATTTTTCTGAAATTAATTAGTTTTACGATTAGTTTAAGATTAGGTTTAGATTTTCTTAATTTTTAGAAATTAACTTGTCCTTCTTGTTTTATAGGCTTCTAAGATAGTTCCTAAATTGGTAAATTCTGTATTAAATTCTTCCTTTCTATTCTAGATTTAGATTAAGATTTATTTCTTCTTTTTTGTGAGATTTTAATTCTAATTCCTTTTTTTTAGGAATCCTAACTATGTTTTCTTGTTTTAGAATTTTTCTATAAGTTTTTGTTTAGGAACTAACCCAATTTTTCTATTTTTTTAGGAACTTCTAATTTAGTAAGCTCTTTCTAATTTTTCTTTCTTTGGAATTTCTTCTTTTCTCTAGAAATTAGTTTACTTTTAATTAGAACTTTCTGTTCTTAGAAACTAACTTATTTTGTTTTGTTTTGCAGATTCTTAACCTAGGACTCCAAATTTGGTAACTTCTTTCCATCTTTTCCTTTTATTTTCTAGATTTCTACTTCTTCTTTTCTCTTAGGTTTAAGTTAGAATTTGAGAGCTGAGTGTGTTTTATGCCCCAGTGGGCACGCGACAACACTCGACGTCTCGTGACTGAAAGAGGATTAGTTGAGGGGTTGACTGTCCATTGCAGGACTAGACACCACTTGAATTCTCCTGAGTTAGAGGACGTTATGACTGAAAATCAACCTCAAGCACTACCCCAACCAAGGGTTGAGGAAGTACATGATGAGAATGAGGTGCATCAGGCACCCCCGCCTCGTACTTTATGAGATTATTTACAACCGACGGGTGTGAGTACGCCCTCATGCATGATTTTTTCTGAGAATACAGGACATATGGACATCAAGCCAGGGGTTATCCAACTCCTTCCTAAGTTCCATGGGCTTGAGTCTGAAGAACCATACTTGCATCTGAAAGAGTTCGATGAAATCATAGGCACCATATACTTCCCTAATGTATCTGAGGATACTATTAGACTGAAACTCTTTCCATTTTCCTTGAAAGAAAAAGCCAAGACGTGGTTACATTCACTGCGTCCTAGATCCATTGGCACATGGAATGATATGCAGAGAAAATTTATAAAGAAAATTTTTTCACATCATAAGACAATTACCCTCAGGAGAACAATCATGAACTTTACCCAAAAGGAAGATGAAACATTCTTCCAATGTTGGGAAAGGTTCAAGGATCTGGTTAATGCATGCCCACAACATGGCAAGGGCAAAAGTCAGATAAAGTGCTGGATTTATGGGATGGAAAGACACATAAAGAAGAATTGTACAAATTCTAAATTTAAGAGAGAAAAATCTGAGACTTCATATAGGGAAGCCAATGCTGCCGCATTAGATGAATCGGGTGGATGTGATGATAAGTCTTATCCGTGTCTACGATCAGACACCCATATGATGATCATAGGGGCGAGTGGATTCTAGGCACAGGGTCATTCTTTCACATGACTCCTCATTGGAGTTGTTTCGCCAGCTACAAGGAGTACGATAGTGGACAGGTGTTTATGATTAATGACATTGCCTGTAATGTTATAGCTATTAGTACAGTGCGCATTAAGATGTTTGATGGGGTGGAACGTACCTTACTGATGTCAGGCACGTTCCTAATTTAAAGAAGAATCTGATTTCTCTTGGTGTACTTGAGGCAATGAGCTGCAAGTTCACAGGTATTGATGGTGTTCTTAAAGTATCTAAGGGGGCACAGGTAATCATAAAAGAGCAACGACTCAGTAATCTTTACAGGTTGATCGGGAGTACTTCAAAAGGTGGAGCTACAGTAGTTGTAGTGGATTTCACCTCTACATGTGTATGGTATGCTGGGCATGGCCATATGAGCGGACATGGTAGGAAGGATGTGACGTGTAGACAGAGATACAGAGCAGGTGGAGCAGCCACCTGTGAGAAGAATCTCACAACATAATCATGGAATATCGATGAGGTACATGGATGAAACCAACATCGCATATGGTCTCGTTAAAAACGAGGAGGATCCGTCTTCTATTCAGATGGTTCTAGATGAGCTTAGTGTTGAGAAGTGGAGGTGACTATGGACAGTGTGATGGACTCATTGTACCAGATCAACACATGGTAGTTGATGGAGTTTCTAGTGGGTCGGAAAGCGGTCGGATGCAGGTGGATCTTTAAAAGGATACAACATAGATAAAGAGTGAGGCTGGTAGTGAAGGATTATGCTCAGAGAGAAGGAATCGACTTCTCAGAGATATTCACGATGGCGGTATGGTAGGTGTCTATTAGATCCGTATTGGCGTTGGTTGCCCAATGTGATTTTGAGCTGGTAAGGATGAATGAGGAGACTGCACTTCTGCATGGAAAATTGAAAGAGCGGTTCTTCATGAAGCAACCAAAGTGGTTCAAAGTTTAAAGGGGCTGAGAAAAAGTTTGCAGGGCACGACCTGTCGCCTAGGCAGTGGTCTATAATTTGATTCCTTCATGGTGAGTCATGAATTGTATGTTGATGACATGTTAATCACCAATCATGACATGTCTGAAATCAATGTACTAAAAACTCGGTTAAGTGGAACATTCAGAATAAAGGATCGAAGGGCTACAAAGAAGGTTCTTGGTGGTGATATTCATAGAGACTGGAAGAGGAATAGGTTTTGGTAATCACAGGTAGAATACCATATGTAAGTATTGATAAAGGATGTGATGGACCAGGCAAAGCCGGTGAATGTTTCCTATGCGGCTCAATTCAAGGCTTTCCTCAGAACATGTCCCAAAACAGATGGGGAAAAGAAGAATATGTCTTATGAGCCTTACTCGAATGCGGTTGACAGTGCATGCCATGATCTGTAATAGATCGATTATTTTACAGGCAATCGGTGTTGTAAGCAAATACCTCTGTAAACAACATTAGATGGTGGTAAGAAAGTTACTTCGATACATTCGAGGTAAGAAAAGTACGTCTTTACTTTTGGGAAGACAGGGACAAAGTTGGTTGGGTATATGGATTCAGATTACGCAAGCGATGTGGATTTCAGAAAGTCGACTTCAGGTTACTCATTTGTATTAGCGGGTGGAGCAATTACTTGGATGTCCACGTTATCCAAGAAGGAAACATAACTTTGAAGAAGATTCACACTAGTATGAATCCGGAAGATAAGATCACCAAGATCGTTCCTGAAGAGAAGTTTAAGTTCTGTGCAACTTCTCCGGACTTGACAATGGTGTAAAATGAGGATGGAATGTGCATGAGAATCTATGATGTGATGCAAAGATAAGAGGAGGTAAAAAAGCTACACATTTGAAGATTGAAGACATGGTAAAGATTGTTGTTAAAAAGTATATCTTAAATCTAAAAATTTCTGGAAAAAGTTCGAATAATCGAAACAAGTTCGACTCAAAGTCCAGCAATAATGTTTCTGAAATTTTCAAAGTCTTCAACCAGTCAAGGGACAGGCTCGACCAGTCGAAAATTACACAGATTGTGTGCCGATTCTATGCAGACTATGTAAATTTAAGGCGGTTTCAGAGAGGTGCGTAAGCGGAGTTTCCTAAACTATAAATAGGGATCCCTAGGGACTTTCTAAAGTATTTTAAAACTTCCTAAAGATATTCCAATAATTTCTAAAAGGGTTCCAGGGTTATCAAATGGTGTAGCAAGGGTGAGATTCGGGGTTGTTCGAATCGAGTAAGTCCTTTTCTCTTTATAATTTCTATTTTTATAGTAAAGATTTGTCGCTTTGTGCCGTGGATTTTTCCGAAAGAGTTTTTCACGTTAAATCTTTGTGTTTATCTTGTGATCGTTTAGTGTCATTAGATTGCTATCCTAGATCTATATCTGTGTGATTCCGCGACATAAATTTCAACAAGATGTCGTGCGTATATGTGTGGTCCCTAAAAATTTCTAACTTTGTAACTTAAAAAGAAAAAAAAAGAAAAAAAACAATAAAAAAAGAAAAAAAAAAACAATATATAATCAAAAAGTACTATGGAAGTATTTTGATATTTGGAAAGATTCTTTGGTAAATTTGAGATTTATGATGAGGGTGATTTAAAAGTCGGATTCAGAAGTGGATTTGTTCCTGACCCCACCTAGACAATAATTGATCCAAGGTGAGGCACGCCATGATGTATGGGTTTTATTTATGCTGTCATCCATTTTTTCATGTAATTTTAGGATATATACCCAAATATGAGATAGATTCAATGCTCAAGCGGACCACACAATGGGAATTGAACTCCCTCCATTAAAAATTTCCTATGAGCCCTAAAAGTTTCGGATCAGTCTGATATCTATCTTTTCCCTTCATCAAGGTCTATATGACCTTGTGAACAAGTTGGCCCCAAGAAGATTTCAACAGTGAATTTCTGTATCGCCATTGCGTGTGTTCCACTTGAGCATTGGACCTGTCTAATTTTTAAACTCAGGATGTACGGTGTGGATAAAATCCATATTCACGGTGGCCCCCACAAAGCCCTTCCTGACGCATTAGCATTCAGTCGTGGGGCAGGACTCCGCCTCCCAATTAGAATTGAACAGATGTAGGGTTTATCTGGGGAAGATGGATTTATAGAGAGATGATGTTTGTCTTTTGTTTGATTATCCACGTGCATTAATACTCGTATGGATAAAAAAATAATTATTTTTTTAATAGAATTTTATATTTTAATCTTATTTATAAACAATACATACTCATGCGCACGTGCATAAACCCATGCATAGCCAATCTTTTCTGCTCCATTTTCCTTTATATGCAATGCAGGTTTCTACTATCTCGATATATTTGTTACATTTTCATTTCTTTTATCCAAAATTTAATCATTATTTTAAGATATTTTTACCGCAAAATTCCTCAATAAATTAGATTTTATCCGATAGTGCTCAAGTAACCAATATTCCCAGCCAGTGATTTTAAGAAGAGAAATTAACTTACAAATTACATTACTGCTTTTACAATAAAGTGGAAAAATCAAAAGTTATTCAACTCCATGTTGCATGTATCTAACATCCAACCAGTCCAACACATGCACACCAACATACTTATTTAACTAACCAAATATATGACAGATTCACAAGGTAGGCCAATCCCCCCCCCCCCCCCAAAACACACTCACCATTTAAGGTATTCCAATTCAAGTGTAACTCACCTATTTATTTGATTGACCTAATGTTTTGTTTGTATTATTATAATGGTGCAACGCGCAGGTTTAAGAGGTCATATGTTATACACACACCACGTATGACCCACAAGTCTTGAGTTTTACTATTTTTAAAAGAAAAAAATGAGCGCATTTTTGTAATTTTATCTCTCCAAAATCACCTTTAGCATAATTTCTAACTGTGAAGGTATTGTTTGATAAAATATAAAATATTCCTCATAAATTTTGCATTAATTTTTTTTTTTTTAAATTATAAATATAAAAAATAAAAATCCCATATCTACACTTTGTTTGACAGCGTATTAAGCGCTGTGAAGTCCAACATGATTTGTGTATATTGTCCACTCTATCTATACATTTATTAGATAATTTTAAGGCTTGAGCTAAAAAATGAAACATATCCAAACCTCAAGTTAACCACTGGGAAAAAGTATGAAATGAACATAATTAATTGAAAATTTCTTGGGCCCAAACAAGTTTTGGATTAAGCTCATATTTTTGTTTTCCCTTCATCCAGGCCCAAGTGATCTTATGAAGAGGTTGGATACAAATACAAATTAACATTACTGTGGGCCCTAGTAAGGTTTCAATGGTGGAAATCATTATTTCGACTTTTTCCTATAATTTGGTACACTTGAGCTTTCGATTTACTTCAATTTTGGGTTCAACCTCTAAAATTAGCTGGAAAAGGGGATGGATGGCGTGGATAAACCACATACTTTTATGGTGGGCCCAACAGAGTTCTACTTAGTACGATAAAAGTGCAGTGAGTAACTATGCACGCAGTCTGATTTCACTTTGATCGATATCTTAAACGTACGGTATAAAAGTATAGTTCCCATGAGGAAAACGAAAGCCATCTCGAAATGCGCCGGAAAAGTTCGTCGATTTGCATGCGACGCACCTGCCAAAAATATTCTAAACAATAGATAATAATATTAATTAAATATAGGAAAATCCGATCCTAATAAAAAAACTGGTGATACCTAGGATTCACCCAAGACGATGTGGCCCACACCGTTAGGCCCACCTCGATGTATGTATTCTGTACCCACGCCGTCCATTATTTTTTTTCAAATCATTTTAGATCATTATTCCAAACATGAAGCAAATCCACACAGTCCAACAATTTTTAAAGCTTATTTTAGGGATGATCCCAAAAATGAAGCATGCCCAAATATAAGATGAATCACATCACGGGAAACAGTTGAAACTAAATCCACACCATTAAAAACTTCATGGAGTTCACCTGAATATTTATTTGACATCCAACCTATTGATAATGTCACAGAATTGTATGAAGTGACCATTCAAATGTCATCTTGATGCAGAGTTTTTGTGGCCCATGAAAAGTTTTTAGTGGTGAATTACTACTGTTCCTGTACTATGGTTCATTTTTTATTTTTACTTTAAAAAAAGTATATCTTTGATCATCTCAAAAAACCTTTCAACGGGGAACTCCTTTACTAAAAACAGGAGACCCAACTTGAAATCAGGCCAAAATTTTATATAAAAAAAAAAACCTATTGGTACTCACACCATTTTGATCGCACCCAAACTCATTTTGTCTAAAAAAATGTTACCTCGAACTTGATGAGGAAGGTCTGAAAGATTCTCGAAAGAAACATGAGACTGAGAAGCACTACCAAAACGATTTAAAAAATCCGCCGGCAAGTTTCATTCCCTTTGGACGTGTACTACATTAATAGTACCCCTTCGCCTCAACTGACTAATTCTAAACAGCCATACCTTCCATTTCCAACCTGGTTGCGCCAACCCATTAATGTACTATGGTTCATTTGATATTTTGATTTGATCGTGCACTAAAATGAGCTTTCAATATGGATGGCATAGATGTAGTCACATATATCATGAGCTTTCGATACAGATAGATGACATGGATATAGTCACATACATCAAGATGGGCCCTACAGTTGGGTCCCACCTCGGGGGGATATGGGGATCAATAGAAGCCGGGCGCTTACCGCACAACATTGTACACGAATACTCACGGGAGTAGCCTTTATTAATGTACTCTCCCTCTAACACGTGGCACACGTGAGCAAGATCGCTGCCCCATCATCAAGTGGGCCCCACTGTAATTAAGTTTATATCCCTGAAACTCTGGCTGAGCCGAACATCAAGTGGGGCACACTTGCACCTACAGTTATACACAAGTTGAGTTAGCTCAGTCAACTCGACTCATGAAAGCTCGACTCACCTCAGCTCGAAATTGGATTTGGACAGAGTCAAGCTGGATTTTAGAGCTCAAATTTTTTTTGAGCCGAGTTTGAGCTTGCCCGATCTCGACTCAACTCGGATCGAACCTCAACTCAAATCGACTCGTATCGAATTGGCTCGATGACTCAGTTATTTTGATATTGATGCTACTTCCCGAGTATTTGATGAAATGACTCAACCAAGTGTTGCTTCTATTGCATACATTGTCCACGGGATTAACTGGTGGCAAGGAAGTAATGGATACAAAACAAATCACTATTTTTTTTAAAACAAATCACTATTTTTTTAAAAAAAAACTTTATATTATAAGACATCTCTCATCTCTTGATTCTTACATTTGTGGCTCACACGAAGCTCGATATTTCCTCCTTTTTTTGCTAATGTATATATTTCAATAGGCTTATTACAATCATTCTATTAAAGATTGCATATTTACACTAAGTTGGGGTATTAAAGCTGATTTGGGATGTCGCATATATTCCTGCAAATATATCAAAAAATTAAAATATATTCTAATTCCTCCCATTTACTCCCATCTAAACAAAATATTTGGATTTTGTTGCTTTTATTGCATACATTGTCCACAGGATTAACCGGTGGCAAGGAAGTAATGGATACAAAACAAATCACTAAAAAAATTTTAAAAAGAAAAAACTTTATATTATAAGACGGCTCTCATCTCTTGATTCTTACATTTGTGGCTCACACGAAGCTTGATATTTCTTCATTTTTTGCTAATGTATATATTTCAATAGGATTATTACAATCATTTTATTAAAGATCACATATTTACACTAAGTTGAAAATATTAAAGCTGAATTGGGATGTCGCATATATTCCTGTGAATATATCAAAAAATTAAAATATATTCTAATTCCTCCCATTTACTCCCATCCAAACCAAATATTTAGATTTCAAATAAATTCATTTATTCTCGTCCAAATACAACTATGTAAGCCATTTACTCTCATCCAAACAAAATATTTGGATTTCAAATGCATTTCATTTACTCTCCAATTCATTTACCTCAAATTCCATTTCCTATTTACCTCCAATTACAAGCTCCCAAACGAGCTTTCACCAATAACTGTAGCCAATGTATTTCTCAATAGAATGAAGGTGGACAAATTATATGACACGACCGCCTTGTAATAGGCATAATGGTTTTCTCCTGGCCGTGCGGGGACTATCTTTGCAATGGTTAGCTCATATTTTAGATCACGGTAAAATGTGCCCTGGGATGCGCTCATCCACTGCTTCTCCTTCCTGAGGATTTGTTCGTACCAGGTGGTCCTGGTTAACAATTCAAATAGATCTCTAAAGTGCATGCCTTCGAACTTCTTATGAAGCTCAAAGTTCATACCTTCTAAGGCGAGTGACCATAGATACCTTATGTTTTATTCGGTGGAACTACATGTGTAACCTCTATTTCATCTCCAACCAAGTTTGGATCAAGTTGATCAAGCAGTTTATATATAAGTGAAAGTTGCTCCCGTTAGGGAGTTGCTAATGAGCCAGAGTTTCAAATTTTTATTATGAGACGCCTCACCACATTGCGTAGTGAAATGGCCAATATGCTCAATCATGGAGGTTTCCCATTCTATAGAAAAAGGGTAAACTCGAGGTGCCTAAACTCTCCGAGTAATTCATAGGACTGGTAAACCCATTCGAGGTCAAGTTTTCTGTAAATTGGTCGAGCGATCTGCCGGTCGTTCGGTTGGACATCGTACTCCTTGATAAGTCTTATGATGTTGTCCAAGCCAAGCTGTCATTGTAGTGCTGCCACTTCATGCCGGTCAGGGTGTCATTGTGACTGCATAGGCTATGGCCTTTTACGTTACGTGATTGACAACCACTGGGGGCGAAACTATTAGAGGTTTCCCTCAAGCGTTTCTGCCCTATGGTAGTCATTTTGGACGGACTGAGTCGTCAAAGGTTTCCCTGGGGCATGCATTTCTATTCTACAATACCCTCGATATACAATTGGATTGACTAGAGGTTGCCCCCCTGACACTCTGCACTCTAGAACCCTTGTTGGGCAATCGGAGCAACCAGAGATTAGCCCCCATAATTTTCGGTAACCATGCAAATATGGTATTACACTCTACACTCTAGAAGCCTTGTTGGGCAACCGGAGCAACCAGAGGTTACCCCCCCATAATTTTCGGCAACCATGGAAATATGGTATTGGCTGGATGATCGCCCCCCCCAGTCAACAATGTCAATCGGGAATTGCCCTTAGGTACATAATGATTTAGTGGGATCAAGGTATTTCAATTGATTGTTCGGTTGACCGTTTCAGTTGTTCCTTCTCGCTACTTGTGTTTATAGTACAGGTTGAGTTTGGGGTTTGATATGGGTAACTCTGATGGGGAGCTTAACCGACCATTCCGCCTTTAGTTTAACTGAATGACTGGGGACAGGCTCGGTATTGTTGTTTGTCGAGTCTCTGGGGGAAACTCTCAACTTATCTCTCGAAGATATTTAATTGTGCCCTAGTTCTTCCAACGATCAGCTGCATATGTTTTTCCATTTGAAGGAAATGCACGACAAGATTATGGAAGAACAACTGAGAAGATCTTGCATTCACGTTAACAACGGGCTTTAACGTCTTATGGCTTTTCTGCACTGTTAAGAATAGAACTAGTATTTCTTGATTTAGTAGGCACTTTATTCTATTGAGAAATAACAAAGTTACCTTACTAGGTTCCACTGGGCATGCCTAATAATATTTTTTCGCAATTCAATCAAACATGAGGCCACATGTGTTAGCGATGACCTATATTCGATTAATGTGTGTGATTAGGAAAGTGCGGGCATGCCAGAGTCGTATTCGACTCAGTTTTTTATTGAACGATGATGCCTCCCACGCTAAGATGGATCATTTAAGACCAAATTCTAAGACTTAGACACCCTTTCAATCACCTGTTGTAACAATAATGAGACGATTTGTAGAAAGGAATGGGTTAGTCCTTTATGATAGAATTTGTTTTTTTGCATCGTATCTTAATTAAGGACTTATTCTTTTACTAGTAATTGTAGTCAATATATTTTTCAATAAAATGAAGATAGACAGATTAAAATGGAAGAGACTAAAAAAATACTGATTTTATTGATTTATAAATGATATGCATTATGATCGGCAGACTTATAAATAAACTAGAAAATAATAATAACAATAATATGAAAGATAAATACATGAACCACCTATATGAATAGATGATATAAGCGAATTGTTAATACGATGTGACCAAAGTGGTTTGATCTTCAAAGAAAGACTTGATTGATCATGATTCAATAACAGAATGGTTGTGGATATTTATCATACTCCTGTAATACTACAACAATGGTGTTGTACAATAGCAATATATGTTAATCTAGACTTCAAAAATACTACACCATGGCTAGATACAAGTGGAGGGACTACAATTAGATAAAATAAAAGATAAAGCCTAAGATTATGTTTGGCATGGACCATGAGCTCTTCATCGTGTTCTCCTTGTATAGCTTCTGAAGGTGGCAAAACCCTTATTTTCCTTTATTGATTCAGGATCATTCACAGCCATGGTGCTCAGTTGTTCTCTTATCATCTCATTTAGCCAAGGGATCTTTGTAAATCTGAAACCATTTTCAGATGTCTTGCCAACGTGGCTGCAAAGACCCGCAGGTCTTTAGGGCCCTGTTTCATCCAAACCGCTTTTAGATCTTTCCCTATCGTGACCATAGAGATTTGTAGATCTAATGGGACCAATCCTGCTGGATCTAGATTGAGATCCAATCCATTGGTTCATATTCTCTCTGATGTTGGTTTGATTCATGAATCTTTGTAATTTCTCAGGAGTTCCGAACATATCTATGAAGATCCCCTATTTTAAAATGATTGTGAGAAATGGGCTTATCAAATATTTACAAATTTACGATAGGATTCTTACCTTGGTGGATATTTTATAGACATAATACGTACATTAACCCGATCACATGCCACATGAATTAGAGCTATATTATATTCATTACTTTGTTTCTCTTGAGATGTAAATAGGGTTACGTGCCTTTTTAATTTTAGCAGGCAAGATGCCATTGAGGCACAAGGGGTAAAAGATATCTTTGGACAATGCGGTGGTATTTTATTAGTCCATTGAGGTGTGCCAAAAATGGGTGGTGATGGTCGGTAATCCGCGTCTGGATTTTCACGTCTACTCGCGTGGGGCGCCAACTGCACTTCTCTACGCTGATATATACTTGGGTTCTTCGAATGTCTCTCCCACTCTATCACCTCAATCATTCCTTAAAACTTATAGCTCTCCCATTTGCAGGAATCTCTTCCAAGCTTCCATATCTCATCTTCTTACAGTCTAAGATCTTAGACGGCCCATCAATCGACGGACTGCATTTTAAGCAGATATGTTTGATTTCTACAGAGTATCAAGTAAGCTATTTTGCATGAATTTCATTTGCAGATTGCAGAGATTGTACATGAACATCACTAAGTTCATGTGTAACTCTATACACATCGCTGATAATCTAAAATCGTAATAAACCAGTAAGAGAATCCCCTTACGTCAGGACTTCTCACGCCTATAAAAAGAGGGCTCTCTAGGGAACAAAGGTATGCAAAAACTCTCTCTCAAAATCCCTCAATACTATAAGACCTAGATTCCTAGCCTGACTTTGGCATCGGAGGGTCCCCTGCTCTAGCCAAGGTCTCTTTTGTCTTCTTCCTATGCAGGTACTTAAAGGTATAAAGAGGGTGAACCAAATTTTTGCATCAACAAAACCCATGTGAAATATTCATGATTTGAATATGTATTTGAGATTACATTCAAGTGTACTGGAACAGATAGAACAAATATCCTAGAGTAGGACTTACAGCTGGTTAAGGAAAGGTTGCCTTGTTTACATGAATATGACGTGGGCACTTAGCAAAATCCAAAAATCCTAGTTGGTCCAGTGGCACAATTGACGATGATCGTCACTTTCATGGCCCGGTAGTGGGTTCTGGTCGCCGGTACTGTATCTTACTGGAAAATTATTATGTGGGGAAGTTGGATTAAGTTAGGTGCTAGTTTTCATATGAGTCTTTAGTGTTTTGTATTTGTATGAAATGCAGTTAGAGCATGTTGAAATCTTTTACATAGTTATATCATAGCTGGAATGAGAAATGCTACACAGCTTCATAAGTTCTGTGAAGTATTGTCCCTGTCATGCATGTAGAAAATGTTTATGTGGTGGACCTGATGGAACACAGCAATCAGCAGCCTTAAATCATGGATGACCTTCTATTTCTATTTTTGATAATCTCAACAGCTGTACATGCAATCCTGTAAAAAAGGAATCATTTGCCACTATGGAGTTAGGGGGATTTGAGGGCATTTCAAATTCCCTGGTTGTTTGGCAGCATAAAGTAACCAAGGGTTTCAAATTCATGGTGAGAGCTTGGATTTACATCTAAAATTCTTTCAAGAGTTGCATGTGTCATGGACTATTATTCTATTGGGCACATGGCCCACTAATTATATCCCAAAACAATTAGATTATCAACTGCATCACTATAATTACTTTAATATTATGATCAGCACCATCCAAACATTGTTTATGTAAATTAACGGTTAAAAATCGTTGGTTAGTCATGCGGAGATGATATTGTGCTTCTAGCCCATCCGAGACTTAGAATTTCATCATTTTCAAGCAAAGTATATATTTTAACGAGCTTATTACAACCATTGTGTCAAATATTACATGCGTCACTAATTAGAGATATTAAAATTGATTTAGTAATTAATTTCAAACCCCCGTAAATATACCATACATAGCTACTTTTGGATTAAAGTTGATTCCCGAGTCCATGGTGCCAAACACAAAGGAGGATTTCAAATCCAAGGGATTCCAAATCTACGCTCCCAAATAGGCCTGATTGATCCAAAACTTCTGCGGCTCACAAAAAGTTTTTAATGGTGGGAGTTCAATCCCCACTGTGTGGTCCACTTGAGTCTTGGATCTGCCTTATTTTTTTGGTTCATATCCTAAAATGATCTGAAAAATGTATGGACAGTGTAAATAAAACTGATACGCTACTTTGGCTAGTAAACAAACTTTTGAGGTAGTAAATTGCCATAATGATGTGAATCTATGTTTTTGCTACTGGATAAATGCTTACTTCTTTTCCATATTTCTTTGAATAATAGAAAATTTTGTTGCTATCTCCACTTTTAAGGGAATTGATATCTACACCCACACTCATTGATAGATGCACCCTTTCTCTTTTACTTTTAGTAATACCATTGCAAGGTTGTACCACAGTCCACAGTATTACAAAAAGAAGAAAGATTTATAAAGGATCTTTCATGCCAATAGATTTAGTAAACCATGTTTAGGGAAAAAAAAAAAAAGTCCAGCTATTACGGCTGTCTACGGACCGTGCTTGGTGGGACCGAGGCCTGTCCAAGCCCAGCCCATGAAGTAAAACCAAGGCCCAGGCTTGTTACGGGTCAAAAGAAACACTCCTAGCCTTGCTAGAATAGTTACACACGGCCTCTGCAGAAGGCCGACGACCCACTTTTGTGCAAAAGATCTGGGCTGTTCATTAAGTGACCCACCACGCATGATATATGAAAAAAATGTCCTTCGAACCGTAGATGGCCAAGCTGGGCTGGGTCAATAGGTTCTTGGGCATATAGTCCGAACCCAGCCTATAATAAACAGTAAAATTTATGATTGGGCCTGGATTACGGCTTGTATTTCAGTCAAGCCTAACCCAATTGCACTAGGCCCAGAAGCCCGTAGGCCAGCCTGGCCTATTGAAAACCCTAACTACAACCACAAGGGAAACATTGACGTAGCCTCAACTGAAAATGTTTAAAAGCTATTGTTGTTGAGTTGCGAACGGGCGAGGCTTGGGCCATGGTGAGGTGCCCAGCTCATTTATTTCTGTGAACCTTGGGCACGGACTGTGCCTGCGATCCATGGAACCCAATAGGAGATGCCCTTACATCTAGCCTTGTGTATGGTCCATTTGGGCCTAAAAATGGGCCCACATATTCCATTAGCCTAAATTCAAGCCAAGGTCCTGATTACATTGGACGTAGGTGAGAACCAGCCCCACCTGTTTTTTATTTTGGGCTAAACTAATATGAGCATTTTCCACCACATCCTCAATGATAGTGACTCATTCACCAGACATGCAGATCACCGGTGGGCCATTGCATGAGCTCCATTGTTGAAGGAGCATATAGCCCCAGTGCCACACTAATTGGACTTTCTTCACCATTCATTAAAAAGAATTCAATCCGCAGTCCAAATCAGTAGCTTAAGATCATCAGATCAGTGTAATTTTGGCAGTCTAGATCGACATACAGTGAGTCATGGCCACTCAAGAAATGGTCGAACATGTACATGGTAGCACAGTCCTTCATTGAATGTTTCTAGTCAGGTACAAGAGCCATGATCAATCACTTTCTTGTGTTTAAACAGTTTTCATTTTGATCAATCACATTCCAACATGTAATTGACCCATGACAGATTCGAATCAAATCGAACAGATACAATGAACCCAGAAATATTTATGAAAAAAAAAAAGAAGAGGAAAAGAAAAGATCATGCTATTAAACGGTAATTCATTGAGGAGCTTACAGCATTTTCATTTTTTGGCAGAATTCCAATCTCTTCAACATTGGCAAACATGGCCACTGTTAAGCTTGCCCTGTTTCTGGGAAGAACTAGTTATATTTCTCCAGCTCGCATTCCTTGGTAGCTCATTCATCCAATTCCTACAGAAAAGAATCAATGTTACCCGCAAACAGAGATCAGCATTCAAGGAAAATGAAGCACAGAATCACATGGCCAAGAAGCATTCACTGTTCAGCTTGAATGTTAGTTTCACATACAAAGCCAGCATTGTCTGCTGTTCACTGCCATTGGCAATACACCTGCTGATACTACTGTTGCTGCTATTGGTAGGCAATGGTCAGCACCATTGCGGATCTTCACGATTAGTTCTTTCAGCAGAAATAGCACAAGCAGTGTCGTGGTTGGTTACATTGGTTGGGGTTTTGAATTTTCAGAAAACAAGATCTGTCATGCTTCCTTGGATTATTCGAGTGTGGTGGGTCTGCAGCTTCTTCCAGTCAGTGATCCATGCAGCTATTGATTTCCATGCAATTCTCACACACCATGGATTCCCAGGCAAAACCGAATATGCGGATTTTCTCAGTATGCTTGCATGCACCTACCTATTGGGTATTTCTATCAGAGGAACAACAGGCATCAGCTTCTCTTCAAGCAGCATCACAGACCCGCTTCTGTATGCTTCTGCAGAAAAGCGAGCAGAAGGCAAAGCGCAATCCACATACAGAAGAGCGACTCTCCTACAACTCGTGACCTTCTCCTGGCTCAATCCAATGTTTGTCATCGGAAGAAAGCAGCCTCTCGAACAGGATGAGATACCAGATGTTGATATCAAAGACTCCGCTGAATTCCTCTCCAACGCATTTGATGCTGAACTGAAAAGGACCAAAGAAGGAGATGGCCAACAGACTCCATCTATCTACAAAACCATCTACGTGTTTATTAGAAAGAAGGCAGCGATCAACGCAGCTTTTGCAGTGGTCCATGCAAGTGCCTCCTACGTCGGTCCTTATTTGATCGACGACTTTGTGAAGTTCCTAATTGAGAACAAGCAGCGCAGCTTACGAGGTGGTTACGTTCTGGCCCTTGCATTCCTAAGCGCCAAGATGGTTGAGACGGTCGCGCAGAGGCAATGGATTTTTGGCGCCCGGCAGTTGGGTCTGCGCCTAAGAGCAGCTCTTATATCCCACATTTACAAGAAGGGCCTACATCTATCGAGCCAATCGCGGCAAAGCCATACGAGCGGAGAGATCATCAACTACATGAGCGTTGACATCCAACGGGTCACTGACTTCATCTGGTACATGAACATGATCTGGATGCTGCCGATACAGATTTCACTCACAATCTATATTCTCCACATGAATTTGGGCCTCAGGTCTTTGGCGGGATTGGTGGCAACAGCATTGGTCATGACCTGCAATGTGCCGATTACCAGGATACAGAAAAGACTGCAGTCGAAGATCATGGAAGCAAAAGACAAGCGCATGAAAGCCACATCGGAGGTTCTCCGGAACATGAAGACTCTGAAACTTCAAGCCTGGGACACCTGATACCTCCGCAAGTTTGAAAGCTTGAGGAAGATCGAGTCCCACTGGCTGTGGAAATCATTGCGGCTGTCGGCAATCTCAGCATTCATTTTCTGGGGGTCACCCACATTCATTTCAGTTGTGACATTTGGTGCTTGTATGCTGATGGGCATCCCACTTACGCCCGGGAGAGTGTTATCAGCACTGGCAACATTCAGAATGCTACAAGATCCAATTTTCAATCTCCCAGACTTACTGTCTGTTTTCACACAGGCAAAAGTTTCAGTCGATCGAGTTGCGGCGTATCTCCAAGAAGATGAAATCCAATCTGATGCAGTTGAGTTCGTACCAAGGAACAAAACAGAGTTTGAAGTCGAGATCGATAGTGGGGAATTCAGCTGGGACATGGATTCAAGAAACCCGACGCTTAGTGGATTGCAGTTGAAGATCAAGAGGGGAATGAAGGTGGCAGTCTGTGGAACCGTTGGTTCAGGAAAATCCAGTCTGATTGCATGTATACTCAGAGAAATACCGAAACTTTCAGGGACCGTGAAAATCAGTGGCACCAAAGCTTATGTTCCTCAGTCCCCTTGGATACTGACAGGCAATGTTAGAGAAAATATCACCTTCGGAAACCCATTCAACAGCGACAAGTACAATAAAACGATCCAGGCATGTGCCTTGACCAAGGATTTTGAGCTCTTCTCCTGTGGGGACCTGACGGAGATCGGAGAAAGGGGCATTAACATGAGTGGTGGCCAAAAACAGAGGATACAAATTGCACGGGCCATTTACCAAGATGCTGATATATACCTTCTCGACGACCCTTTCAGTGCTGTGGATGCACGTACAGGCAGACAACTATTTGAGGTTGGTTTCTTCTTCTTTGAGATGATTCCAACATGGAAATGCTCACAAGCAATAGAATTCAAAATACAATCGAAGTTGAAAATTATGGAGAGCTTGAGGTTCTAGCTTGATTCTACAAGCCTCCTTGTAGACCAATGAGCTACTTGTAGCAACTCCCAAGAAGAGCCAAACAAGTTGATGTAGGACAGGTCATGGATGACACATGAAGCCTAGGATTGCACGAATTTGGAACAGAAGGGCCCTAGGAAAAAACAGCCTAAACGTGCACTATAGCTTATGGTGTTTGTAACTTTGCAGCCGGTCATCAGATTAGAATGCATAGTTTTTGAAAAGCTATCGAGGAGCTCTACATCCTAGCCAATCAACCCAGGTTCATTGGCACCCGAATGGCTTCACAAAATTCAATCTTTTCAACTGTCAAATTTGAGTCTGAAGTTAAAAATTACTGTTTTTAGTAAGTTTGTTTTTGCACTTTTCAGGGTTTTAAGAGTCAAGTTCTTGTCCAAATTCTTTGTTTCATCCATATGAGAGTTTCTCATGAGAACCCAAATGATAAAATGAAATGGAAAATAAAAAAATTTCCATCCATTTGGCATGAATCATTTCAATGAATGTAAGTTCTAAACTTTCAGAAGTTCAAGCGCTTGTTGACTTTCGTATAATTTCTATGTACTATGTATATAATGAAAATTTACAATTATGTAAAACCACATGATCATGGAGCCTACAACTATCCATCATTTTCCACATGGTTCTTCCTACTTGGCATACAAAAAAAAAAAAAAAAATCCACTTTCCACTTGATGTTTATACTAAACTTAGGTGAAATAAAAATTCCAACTGATCTTAGGATAAATCTACAGTTTGGCATTTGAAGTGAGTGCGACATCTCATCAAGATAGAGAATGTTCTGTGTACAATAAGGCATATATTTGTTATGCAGGACTGCCTGATGGGGATTCTAAAGGACAAGACTCTACTGTATGTTACCCAGCAAGTTGAGTTTCTTCCAGCAGCAGACCTCATTCTGGTATGTACGATCTCTTGTATTTAGCTTTGCACCTGTTTGGTTGATTGCCAATCTCTTAGGATAACAGAATGATGTTCGATACTCCACAAGTAAAATGCGTGACTTTATTGCAACCTATGTATGGCTCAAAGTTCTAATGATCACAGTCTAGAATCTAAAGTGGCAAAATCAAACAGTTAAGGGCTTGTTTAGATGCTCAGCTGGACTGAATTGAAATTCCATGCATCAATCCCTTATTATGAGTTGGGCGGGGCTAGACCCAGTAGATTTTTTTCCCCACTTATTGAATTGACTGATTGAAAATAAGCTCAATTGAGCATCCAAACTCATCCTTTCTAACTGAAGAGTACATAACTGATTAGGACAGAAGCTTTTCTTCAACAGGTAATGGAAAATGGAAGAATCGCACAGGCGGGTAAGTTCGAAGAGCTTCTACGACAGAATATAGGATTCGAGGTGTTAGTTGGTGCACACAGCCAAGTGCTAGAGTCGATTGTCACAGCTGAAAATTCAAGTAGAACATTCCAGGAACCCAAAAGAAAGACAACAGAATCCTCAAACGAAAATGAATCTGATGTGGAAGCTGCATTGGAAACTCAAATTGAGAATTACACCAGGCAAGAGTCCGAACTAGAGATCACGGATGAATGGGGTAAACTAATGCAAGACAAAGAAAGAGAGAAAGGGAGCATAGGCAAGGAGGTTTACAGGGCTTACTTGACTGTGGTGCGGGGTGGTGCTTTGGTGCCAATCATACTCATAGCACAGTCAATGTTCCAGATATTACAGATAGCAAGCAACTACTGGATGGCGTGGGCTTGTCCTACTACAACAGGGACAGCACCGACGGTGAAGATGAGCATTGTTTTTCTTGTGTATAGACTTCTCTCGGTTGGAAGTTCACTGTGTGTACTCGTCCGATCAATGCTAGTAGCAATATCCAGCCTTCTTACTTCTCAAAAGTTCTTCAGCAACATGCTTCATAGCATCCTCCGTGCACCGATGTCTTTCTTCGATTCTACACCAACTGGAAGGATCTTAAACAGGGTTAGTATATGTATAAATCCCCAAAAAAGACATGTCACATATGAAAGAAAAATTACATTACAATACTATTCAAATACAATAATTATTATTTAAAATATTACTATGGACATGTCGAGGAATCTGACTTCTATGTATAAGGGCGTGTTTGGATTGAGGGTAAACGAAGGAAAACTAAGAAAACCATACAGTTTTCCTTTGATGTGATTCCTCTGTTTAAGAAACAAAAAGAGAGAATTAAATTGATTTCCATTCCACACCAAGGGAGTAAAACCTTCTATTTTCCTTCAAAAAGTAAGAAGAGGTTTCCTTCTAATGTGATGTTTTAATGAAAAAATTGGAGGGAAAAATGTTTCCTTTGAAAAATTGCAACCCAAACACTAGAAATGCAAAGGAAAAGCATTTTCTAGGACTTTGTTTTTTTTTTTTTTTGGGGGGGGGGGGTGGGTAAGAAAACAAATGAATATTGTTTCCTTCCCCAAGCACTGATGTCAATTTATCATCCACTTATGTAACACTCTTACTTTCCCTTTCCTTCCCCTAGTTTACCCCAATCTAAACGCACCCTACCATGTCTGGCACTCCATCATCCACTTATGTAACACTCTTACTTTCCCTTTCCTTCCCCTAGTTTACCCCAATCTAAACGCACCCTACCATGTCTGGCACTCCACGCCTGTGCCTAACATCGACACACAAGTTCGTATCCAAATGACATAAATGTATGGCATGCATGCATGTGTCTGGAGAGAGAGACAGAGAAAGAGATACCGATAGAGAGAGAGAGAGAGAGACAAGAAAGTAGCCTTTTAACCATCTTACTCACAGGCGTCTACAGACCAAAGCGTACTAGATTTGGAAATGGCTAACAGGTTGGGTTGGTGTGTTTTCTCGATAATACAGCTTCTGGGGATTATTGCAGTCATGTCGCAGGTAGCATGGCAAGTTTTTTCCATATTCTTTCCCGTGATGGAAATCTGCTTATGGTACCAAGTAAGATACTGATGTTCTAGGATAGTGATCTTGTTTGGTGATTATTACAAAATATCTGCAATCTAAGATTTTATTATGGTCATTGCAGCGATACTATATACCAACTGCCAGAGAGTTGGCCCGCTTATCTGGAATTCAAAGGGCTCCAATCCTTCACCATTTCACAGAATCACTTTCTGGAGCTGCAACCATCAAGGCATTTGGCCATGAAGAATGTTTCATCTATACAAACCTTGGCCTTATAGACAAACACTCGAGGCCATGGTTCCACAATGTTTCGGCAATGGAATGGCTTTACTTTAGATTAAACCTGTTATCGAATTTCATTTTTGCATTTTCGTTGGTTTTGCTCATGAACCTCCCTGATGGAATCATTAACCCAAGTGAGTCTTGAATACAAGTTTTAGTCTGTGTTTGGATGCAATATTCAATTCAATTGCAGTTGTTAGTTCGACAAAGCGGAAATTGCCAAATTGTAGTTGCATTTCTCAGTATTAAAATTTCTGTGTCTGTACTCTAAATTGCAATTACATTACCTTCAAATTGGACTAGAAAGAAGTGTAACCGCAATTTAGGGCACACCCACAACACAGGTTCAAGGCAATGTCTTATTTCCTCCTGATTTAACTAAAAGTTCACAATTCAAATTCGGTTGTGCATCCAAACAAACCCTTGAGAATCCCCCTAAGAAATTGTTCCTGATAATATACGAGAAAATCCCAGGAGATCTGATCAGAAATCTTGTGGTATACAGGCATCGCAGGGTTGGCAGTGACGTACGGACTGAATTTGAACGTGCAGCAAGCCTGTGTTATCTGGAATATATGCAACATGGAGAATAAAATTATTTCCATCGAAAGGATCCTACAATATTCGAGAATTACAAGCAAAGCTCCTTTAGTGATTGAAGAATGTAGACCACCAAACAACTGGCCTACAATTGGAACAATATGCTTCAGAAACTTACAGGTATGGCCTCTAAACACATCCATTTGTAGGAAATCTGAGCTGTATATCAGGTGGGCTCCACCTTGAACTGTCCCACAAACACTAACATGTGCTAAACCGAAATCATAAAATCGCATCATGTGACTGTCCATGACGGATTCATGATCTATATCATTTAACACAAGTTTGACTGTGCTACAGATCAAGTATGCTGAACAATTACCGTCTGTTTTGAAAAATATTACATGCACGTTTCCAGGAAAGAAAAAGGTGGGAGTTGTAGGACGGACAGGAAGTGGGAAATCTACTCTCATACAGGCTATATTCCGCATCATGGAACCTACAGAAGGAAGCATTGTGATTGATGATGTGGACATCTGCAAGATAGGCCTTCATGACCTGAGATCGAGACTCAGCATCATACCACAAGACCCGACAATGGTTGAGGGAACCGTGAGAGGAAACCTCGACCCGTTAGGGGAATACACTGACATTGAAGTATGGGAGGTAAGTCTACTAGATTCACCGCAACAATTTCAAATAACTGCTTCCTTACAAATATACATTGAGTAGAACTCATGACTTGGGATTGGCTCATTTGGATTTGAAAGCTAACACAATTAATACACGCGTATATACATATATACAATGGCATTGGCATAAAAAGTACAGCAGAACGAGCAAAAAATGCACAAGGAAATGCCTAATTGGATGTGAAGAAGTTGATAAGAGGAATTATACAGACACACAAGATTCCCCCTCATGTGGGTCCCATCCCATGGTTTGGAGGTCCAAACCATTGATCTGATGGGACTCAGAGTGGGATACAACCCTTTGATATTTTGCATTTTCTCCATTGAATGTGGACAGTTGCAGTATTTTCTTGTTTATGCTAATGGAAGGGTTGTCATCATGGTGATTTACATGACATCCCTTATCCATGATGAGGGTTCACCAGATAAGTGGTTCAGATCACTGGGCCATGGGACCCACATGCAGGGTATCCTGTTAGTCAGCAGGCTGTAAGTTTATGATGAGAATAATTACTCCATCCATAAAAGTTTTTTAAAAAATCTATCTATTTCGCTAATTTTTTAACAAGAACAAACAGTGATTTTCTAATAAAATCACCCAAATCTGACATACCTGCACGATATAATTTGAAATTCTGGGCACCCAAGAGCTTATTCTTTTAAGATCTTGATATGATACTGCCAAGAGCTTATTCGTTTAAGATCTTGGTATGAGACTACTTACATTGGTGGCTTGTTACAACTATTCAGGTGCTGGATAAATGTCAGCTTGGCGATTTGGTGCGCGAAAAGGAAAAGAAGCTGGATTCATCAGGTAGGGATAATCCACCATACTCTAGTGTATAGAATGACGCAAGTTACTGAGTTCTCGAGCTATTAAGTTCAAAGTTGCTGATAGATAGCTTACTTACAGTGGTCGAAAACGGACAAAATTGGAGTGTCGGCCAGCGGCAGCTGTTCTGTCTTGGAAGAGCCTTGCTGAAGAGAAGCAGCATCCTTATCCTTGACGAAGCAACTGCCTCTGTAGACTTTGCGACTGATGGTGTTATACTGAAGATCGTTTGTCAGGAGTTCAATGATCGGACGGTGGTAACCATAGCACATAGAATCCACACGGTTATAGACAGTGATCTTGTTCTCGTTCTCAGTGAAGGTATGGATCTTATAAGGCATTCTGCAATGGAAATTACCATGTATCTAGACTTTAGAAGTCTATGATCCAGTTCGAATTCTTTGAACCTTACTAATGTGGGGCCCACCTAAGTGATCCTACATTTGATCAGCAAAGAACATTGGATAAGAGGAATCCACCACAGATTGCTCATGAATTAAGGATAACTATGATTAGATAGTTACAGACATGCAGTAAGGCCATGCAAAAGGATAGTAAGATCTTACAATCCATTTTGTAGGCTCTTGTTTGAATGGATTTGATCAGCCAATCGTGGTGAGATTGGGGCCATGCAACATCCACAGTGGACTCCTATCTAATGGCACCATGATAATAGTTGGGTCCATCTGGCCCTATAAGGTAGAAAGAATTTGCATTGGATCTGTGACTCCCTACAAACCTATAGCCCATGGTTCGGTGATCCAGACCATTGACTTGATAGGCCCCACCATGGATAGGGGATTCTCCAAAAACTCCCAGGTTGGATGAACATAAGCTTTCGACCTATCGCCTGCAAATAGACATTAGAGAAATAAAATACTGCAATAGCCCATGATCAATAGAAAATAGACAAAGGCCGGCAGGGTTTGTACCATCCAACCTGGAGATTTTCTCGAGCACCCATCGGATCAACAGCCTGCATAATTGAACCATGGGCCCTATAATTCACATATACAATGATTCTACATGATTTTGATTTAAAATCAATGTCATGTGAGCAGGGCGGATTCTGGAATACGACACGCCGGTATAACTACTTGAACAAGAGGATTCATCCTTCTCAAAGCTTATAAGGGAGAACGCCTTAAGATTACTGAACTTCAATAGCTTAGCGACTTCACAAAACACAACTAGCATACCTTAAAGCCTATATAAGAATTTCGGGACACCACAGCGAAGGCATTTGATAGCATCTGGCCCAGCAGTGGAGAACGCCATTTGGTATGATCCGTTCAATTCGATTTTGATGCCAGCTACCATGATCTCCCGGGTTGACTACTCAAGGTCGACGTTGGCTTTGGGAGAAGATCATATTTCATCGTATCTCTTCAGTTAGGAAATATCTTGACCATTTTGAAAATGTAGCGTTTTTTCTATGAGACCAGAAGGACAACGAAATTCGAAATCATGCATGACCATGAAACTTGTTTCTTTTTTTAGTGCAGTAGATTGGCTCTAGCAATTCAAAACTAATAAATTGGGGGAATTCAATTCAGAGCACTCTCCATTACAGAAATGTTCTATTTGAAGACCATATCTTATTTTCACAATAATTAGAGAATGCGCGGCATTGATTACAATGCAAATTCTCCGATGTAAAAGGCGGTATGCTATCTTATTTCAAATTCTGTCGAAATCAGATTGCAATTGTATTGATATGCTTTTCTGTTCTGATTGCCACCACAAAGTCCTAATACACTTCTACTCTATGAGGAAGCATAGAAAAAATTCCTACTGAAAAACTGCTAAAAACATCAAAGATATGAACAATTTGAGGATTATTTCAAACTAGAATGAATCTCCTCAAACATTGAATTACCTTAAGCTCAGGGAAATAGAATTCTTATGTTTGGATGCAGCATTGAAAGGAAATGGGTTTCTGTAGCAAGGAAGTGCCTCTTAAATTGTAGCTACATTCCTTTCCAGTTTCAAGTCCAACCTGAACATGTATTGAATACTCAGCGACTCAAACTGACTCATTCTGTGCTGAGTTGAGCTGGGACATGGCCAAGTGGGGAGGAGGGTAACTCATCCAAGTCAGGCCAAGTTGGGCATCTTTCAATGGTGGATCGGTCTCAACCAAGTCCGAGTCGACTCGAATGAGTCATCAAGCCATGTTCCCTTCAAGTAACACAATTGCAATTTGGAGCCAACTCCCTCAATATGAATACTAAGGATGAAAACTCCAATTGAGTTATTTTTCAATCACAATGCAATTGAATAGTGCATCCAAATGCAGCCTTAAACAAAAAGTTAAAACTGGATACAAGTAGAAGAAAGAAAGAAAAGAAAATCTGAAATTTCTATCTAAAACAAAATTCAGTATTGCTCAGGTTGGAGATATAGAAGAGCAATGACAGTAGAAATTCCTCTCATCTAATCTCTGCCCACATCCAATGTGGGCCACGAGTCTGGACCCTCTGTTTCTAGCAAACAGGGATCGTCGGTTCCCTGCATTTTGATTGTGCCATGTCATCCCTGATGACGTCGGTGCTGTAGCCTTTCAAAAAAAATACAGCTATTATCAAAAGAAAAAAGAAAAAAATAATAACAGAGAGAGAGAGAGAGCCGTTTCCCCTTCTCTCACCAACCCCTGTTCTCCCATTTTGATTTCCCATACCTCCTCTCCCTACTTCTCTCACATCATTTTTCACATTTGTGAGTTGAGCTTTGGGTGGATTGATATTTCTTCCTCGGGTAAGGGTTTATTTAATGATTTGCATTGTTTTACTGTTAAATGGTTTCAAAGATGAGTGAGTAGTGGGATTTGGTTTGGAAGTGGCTCAATTTTTGTATGTCTGACTCCTATCATCCATTAGCCCTTCACGTGATTCTCCCTCCATGGACATAAATACCCCCAACACTCCCATCCATTCTTCCCTTTTTCTTTTTCTTTCAAATTCTCTCTATATGTTAGCCCTGCCCCACAAGCTCTCCTGCTACAGTCCCTCCCTTTTGAGTATTTCATGATCCTCTGATGGACTGTCATGGTTGATAAACATGCACATACAAATCCTATGATCCACCACTCTTTAATTAAATAGGCCATAACACAGTATGGGATTTACTACTGTAGGACATTTGTTTGTCAAAATTTCATTGCAAACTATTCTCTATTTTGGGTTAGAGCATCATCTTAGTGTAATCATTTCATTTTAATTTTTTCTATGATCCACCTAATGTGGGATCCACTACTTGGATAGTTCAATTTGTTGCATTTGCACCCATGTTCATGTACAAACTTGTGTTTCCTGTTGGTGTTTGTAGTTTGTACTCACATGAGAAGTCGGTGTTTGTAGGCCATTGATGAAATGTTTAAGATCAATGAGATGTTTGAGATCTCCCCATTCCAAAGATTTTTTTTTAATGGAGCCCCACGTGGATAAAGGAACAGCCCAAAGATTCCTACCATTCCAATATTTAGGTGGGCCACAACAATCAATTTAGTGGTTTTAGGCATGATTTATATTGTTCCTAATGCTCTAACCAACCTGAGTTCCACATTTTACTGAGTTTGTAGGGTCACGCATTATTTGAGTTAGTTTTGTGTTGCCCATTTTATTATTTAAGACATGACATTAGTGCACGTGCTTAATGGAAGTTTAATGACGTATAGTCTGAGCTATCATGAACATGGCAAGTATGTCCACTAGACGGTTGAGAATGACTTAGGTAATAACAGGAAAACTGAAGTGTTTTGATGCTCTCAATTAGTGTTTTAAGTATCAAAGATATCGACCGATATATCTTGTATCCCACCTGTGCAATACGAAACCCACAAGTAGTGGGATATATCCCACATGTTCAATTCGGTGAGCATTTTCGATTTTCGATCCCTTTTTCCTATAAATCACGTTAAATCAATGTCAAATTATTTCAAATTCATGATTTTTTTTCATGTTTTGCATGAAAAACCATGGATTGGGAGCTTCAATTTTAAGACGTGGAGGAGAAGGGCCGAGTTGCCGAAAATTGAAAAAAATCAAAATTTCCAATTTCTCGCAAATTGGTTGCAATATTTGTGTCCAAGCATGTATGTAACCTAATCTAGTGATTCTTCTTTTGAACGCATTAATTATGTTTCCACACATATTCTTACTTTTATAAATTATATGAATAGACTTTGAATATACTTGCATCAATTCAATTAGACAACACATAGATTAGGACCCCATACAGAGAAAACCTATTATATTCACTTGGTTTTTTTTGTAATGTTTTGATTTATAAGTGTGTATTGATGTCTTTTTTAACAATCACTGAAGTTTCATTGAAAAATTCGACCAAATTCCTAATGTTTCCCCATGTCTCCAACAACAACGATACATTACGTGATACAACTGATATATCCCATGCGATAACCGATATGTATCTGTATCCCAAGGGTGCGATACGTAATGCGATACCGATATTTCGAACATCACTCTCAATCTTATTTATGGGCAATTGATAAGATATGTTTAAACAAATGTGAGTTCACATATGGTTGAGCCTTTACAGGGCCCATTTAATGTGTGTATCAAATATGCCACCTCATGTTCACGATGTGGCCTAAATGTTAGCAATTGGTTCATTGTACAGTAGGCATACACTCGTGCAAATCCAGATGGCCAAATTTAGATGCAAATTTAGATGGAGCACATCTTGTATCTAGTCAACATCCAAATTTAATGGGTGAAGTCAAGATAGTTAGGATCTACCTACCAATGTTATTCTCAGGCTATGCTTTGTCCACTTTAGGTCCATTATTTGGATGATTTTGGCCAGTCTGTGTGCATTGCTTGTGCATGGTGGGTGATTTGCCATGATTTAGTGAATTGTGGCAAATGCAAAACTTACATCTACTGATGTTTGCAATTCTCATTCTTCTTATGTAAAAATGTGCCTTGTACAAATAATAGAAGGGAGAAATCACTCGGTCATCTTACTTGGAATTTCATCAGCCTCCTTCTCACTAGAATTTCATAGGCTACCATGTACAACACCATGCCAATCTAAACAAATATGAGCCATTTGATCAATGGTCTTTGAGTATGATAATGAGATTTTTATTGAATTGTATTGCACGTTACAATGTTGATGCTTTACCATATTCTCTTTTGTTGAATGGAATGTATGCATATTAATGGAATTATATTTAGCGTTTAACATGGTCTTCTTATTTGTTGCTTTTTACAAAAATTGGAGGGTCTGCAGTCTGCTCTGGAGGTTTGGATGGTGTTTGCATCCAATGCCATCGTTTACTGCATCTTACCTAGCAAGCAAGTGTTGGAGCCAAACACCTAATTGAATGGTTGGCAGTTGTTGGAGGTGGTCTGCTATTGTTGATGTTAAGGCGAACTATTGGTGATCATTGTTGGTTGTTGATGCATTGGCGCTATTTTTCTTTGTATTTATCAGAGTGGCTATGCACAAATATAAAGACAAGGATCTAGCTAGCTAGGAGACGGGTCAGTTTCATTCCTTCTTTACTCAGTCTCTTGTGAGTTTGGATCTTCCGTTCCTAGGAAATACATGTCCACAACAAAAAGGAAAGTAAACTAGTTTCTAAAAAAGAGAAAGGAAAGGAAATTAGTTTCTAAAAACAAATTAAGAAAGTTTTTATCCTAGAATTAGAAAGTAAATTAGTTTCTTAGAACAGAAAAAGAAAGTTTCCAAACCTAGTAATAGAAAGCTAATTTAATTTCTAAAATAATTCAAAAAAAAAACACTTACCTAAAAATAGAAAGTAAAAAAACCCTAATCTTAAACTAATTCCAAAACTAATTAATCTCAGAAAAACGCAACAGTTAGTCCCCAACAACGAAGCCAAAAACTTATTCACAACCCCAAATGTAGGGTCGCGATGTAGTAATAATCTCGGTGAGACCAAGGTCAAATCCATACGGACTAATCTCGTGTGTATTCTAAAAGCAACTAGGAGTATAACTAGAAGAATATGTAAATCTAAATCTGGAATTAAAGGGAGTAATTGTAAAGTGTGTAATTAGAAACTTAAGAAATTTAAAGGTGGGAACTATGGTTTCCAAGGATCCACTTGTAGCGATCAGGGAAATCTATTACTTGATTCAAGAACACAACTGGAATCGAAGTCCTATCCTATCCAATTGGAAGATATCTCAATAAAATCAAACTTGAACTTCCCTTGACCTAATTCTCAATGGATGAGTCATGAGGATTGGAAATGATTCCATCACCTAACCATGCCCTAGAGACAATAGCAAACAACAGGATATACCAATTCCCACAATCAATCATAAGAGCATTAGGAAGATTAGAAGGGATTCTATCATCCCACCGTGCCCAAGGGAAGATGGTGAACAACAGAATTTCCTAATTTCACAATCTCAAGGCTTGGAAAGAAGATACTCAAAGCTATTGTAGATCTATTATAATTTGAGTCACGACAAAGCATTAAAAACTGAAAGTATTCCTTATAATCAAACTAGAATCAAAGAGAGTTCAACATAAACATGAATCAAAGCAATAGAAACATCTCATCACGCTACAAGCTTCACCTCTTAGCCCTAGCTAAGAGGTTTAACCAACCATAGACATGATTGAACCAAAGTCTCTTATAAAAAACATGAAAACAACTAAGGAAGAAGAAGAAAAACTCTTAACGACGGCTTCTCCATCCTTTTGCTCCACTCTTTAAACCTTATAAGATGCCTAGGAACATCATAGGGAGTCTTATTTATAGTTGTGGAACTCCAACTTTCGCACCTAGTTGGAAAACTCTAGAAACGGCCTCAAATTAATGCAGTTTGCTAAAATAAATTTCACTCTGCGCAGTTTCCCAAAATAGACTTCACTCTACACAATTTCACTAAATGACCCAGAGTTTCAAAATATGCTTTTTCAGGACGAGTTCAGGATTCCTTTTCTTCACTTCAAATCTTTGATTCTCTTCATTCCTCACTTGATTTTCTTGGATCTTTAGCATGTGAATTCTTCAATCCTAATCTCCTAAGATCCATCCCTTGCCTTGGTGATTCTTGAGTATCAAATTCATGCTTTTAGCACTATTTTCAATCCAATCTCTTAAATTCACCTTGCAACACAAACATGGATAAAATAGAACATTAAACATTATCATGTTCATAAAACCGAGATATAAATGGGGGATAATATGCAATATTTGACCCTCAACAATACAAAACCCATGTTCCCCGGTTTCGTATTCAATTTCCAAAAAGAAAAAAGAAAAAGGGAAAAGAAATCTCTACTTCTCTCGTTTCCCTCACTGCAGAGTTCGAGCATCTTCGACGACATCCAGAACAAGGTTGTTTTCGTTCTTCTTCCTTTTCCATCTCTTCCTTTCTTTCTAGGAAACTATTAATAACCTGTTTTGAATGAGCACTCAAAGCAAAAAAAAAAAAAAAAAAAAACCCACTATCCTTCCATTTATACTTAATACCCACATCACAACCGTTGCTTTTCAAGTCGCAAAAGATCATTTAAGATTCTCCTCTTTTGTGATTTCCTCTTTGTATTGCTCTACCTCTTCTTCTTCTTCTTCTTCTTCAAGTTCTTTAAAAGAGGAAAATATCAAAGTCGTGTTCTCTTGTAGTGAGTGCTTGCAGTCAGGTGCTCCTCTCCCTTTCTCACGTGTTCTTGATTTTTGTTTTTTCTGCATTTCTACATCTAGGTATTGGTTGTCATGATGATATTTTGGTTTCTGCCTTCTAGGTTTTATGAATTTTTTGTCCTTCTCATCTGGGTTTTCTATAATTTGCATTTTTGTAAGGGAACTTTTTTTTTTTTTTTCAAAAGTAATGATAATTTTAATGGAGAAAAAATGAAAATAGTATGAATAATCTAAGCCACAAAGGCCCCATCCAACCATACAATCATGGCTATCTATCAAGCGACTCAAATATCATATATAGAAGAAGAAAAGAAAAGAAAATGAAAAACTTGTGTTTGGGATTACATAAATGCAAATTAAACATGGAAGGAAAATACATTTAGACAGATCTCTCTCCATCTATAGGTTTTTTTTTTTCCAAGTTTCCATGGATTGATATCTACACCACCATGATTAATCTACAAACCCACATTTTGTATTTTGGGTATTGAAAATGGTATGCATTTGTACAATTTAAGTACCAAAATGAGAAATTGATTGTACTAAAATCAATGTGGGATGGATGTAAATAGTTGTTCCATTTTCCTCTTTTATTGATTTTTGATGTTATGTGAGCGTATATATTAGTCTTTTTGTGCATGTATTATTATTTAATATTGAATAGCCTTGGAGTGCATGTGATTTGTATAGGTTGAGTCAATTTTCTTAACTCTCACATCTCTCTCACACATAAAATAGGGCCCGAGTCCCAGTCTCTATGGAATTGAATAACATAAAACAAAATTGAAGCATGTGAGAAGTGATTGTAGTGCTCTAGACCTGTTGCATCATAATTTCTCTCCCTCTCTCTCATCCATTCAAATGTGTGTATGATAGTCATACATTCAATAACCTTTCAAACCACCATTTTTCAAACACCACCAAATCATACTACCTTGAAACTAAATGAGAGAGAGAGAGAGAGAGAGAGAGAGAGAAGAGGGGCATCTTGAGGGGCCTTTGTTTTGTTTGTTGACATTTTTGCCATTGGAGAGGGAACCCTACATGTTGTTGGTGAGAGCATCGAATGATGTAGGAGCATGCTTCTTTTTTTTCTTTCCTTTGCTTTCTACATGTCTAAAAATGGTTCTTTAGATCAGATGGATTGGTGTTTTCTTGTTCTTCCACATTTTTATATCCTTTTGGTTTCCAATTATTTTATTAAAAAATATTATATGCATGGTGTATCATAGAGGCCATTACATAAAGGTAATAGTGGCAAAAAATGGCATGTAACCGTCATTAATAGCTCGTTACACCATCTGTAAAGGCTGTAACAAACCCGTAATGGTTTGTTACGGGGCAAATACAAGTTTTCCATATATTTTTTTTCAACTTTAAGGGGCAAATACAGGTCTTTCAGGTTTTTTCCTTTCAATAAAAAAGAGACCATAATGGCCGTTATAGGGGCCGTAACAGTCGTTATGACCCTTATCATAAAGGTAATAGTGATGGTCATTATGGCTACCATTAGCATTATGGAATACCTTGATTATGTGATATTTTTCCATATGATATTTTTACCCATAAATTTGGTAGTACCACCCTCACAAGAGTAATGTGGTCGTGATAGTGTTTGATTAATAGCCGCCTTCTTGATCCTAGTCATTTGCGGTGGAGATGCATTTTGTGGTAGAAGCAAATTACAATGGCCAAATTAACCCTGTTGGGGTGGAGATATCGATTTAAGGGTTGAAGATGATAAACACTTAAAAATTTATGCATCTATTTTTTTAAGTGATAAGAACAAAATTTTATTGAAAAAAGAGGGCGAAGTCAGAATATACAAACATGAAAACCTATACAAACACCCCAAGAACTTTTATAGCTCAACCTACGTGGCCAAGAATTGATCAACGACCTTCGCGGCCACTGCCCATTCTCTTACATGAGATTTCGCTACCCTAAACACCTCCTCTACTCATCCCAAGCGATTTCTGGATGTTCTATTATTCCTTTCCAGCCATAAGAACCATATACCCACCAACACCACAAGCTACCACACCTTTCGACCCACATTCCTAGTCACCCCGTCATGCCACATAAAGAAGAATTAACTGATTGATTTAGGTGAGGCCTGCATAATGCCAAAGAGGTTGTAGAACCGATGCCATGTCTGACTCGCAAAGGTGCAATGAATAAAAAGATGGTCCACCATTTCCTCATTCCGAAAGCACATAACACAGACATTTGGGAGAACCATATTTATTTGCTTGAGGTTATTAACCGTCAGAACCTTACTGCACCCAACTAACCAAGCAAAAGCCGCCACCTTTGAAGGTGCACCATAATGCCACACTTGGGCGGACAGGCTTATCCCATTACTTGTATCCCCTCCCTCC
The DNA here is from genome assembly GCA_037074715.1 of Magnolia kwangsiensis. Taxonomy (NCBI): domain Eukaryota; kingdom Viridiplantae; phylum Streptophyta; class Magnoliopsida; order Magnoliales; family Magnoliaceae; genus Magnolia; species Magnolia kwangsiensis. Next base: position 7,998,479 of record CM073589.1, on the reverse strand, counting down.
AAGTACCTGTAGAATGATCTTATTGAAAATTTCCCGGATCTATCTTTGCGCCACACCAACGAGTCCGCTTTTGATAGCACCGGCCTTACCTTATCAAGCAAGGCCAGCAAAGCCACTAGCTACTTGACCTCTTCATCATATAAATTCCTTTTACAAGGTGGGGACCAAATGCAAACATCCCCTAGTATCAAGAAGCACTTCGCCACTAGCATCCCCTCCCCCAAAGCAACCGAAGCCAACGTCAGAAATACCTCCCCAATTTTTGCTCCCCCACCCAAATATCTTCCCAAAACTTGATTTTCAGCCCATCCCCTAAGGAGAAACCAACACCTTCCCACACCTTGTTCCTCAACTGGGCAACCGCTTTCCACACCAAGGAAGCCCCATACAAAGATGAGGACCGAGTCAACCAGCCCCCTTCTTCCACCCCATACTTCCTTTCCACTACTTCTTTTCATAAGGAGTTCTCCTCTACCCCAAAATCTCCACACCCATTTTCCTACCGGAGCATCGTTAATTGTAGCCAAATTTCTCAAACCTTCGCCACCTAGTTCCCATGGCTTACAAACCTCCTCCCACTTCATAAGATGAAACTTGTGTTTTTCTTCCGCTTATGCATCTATGTTAACCTTTCTATCTACCTAATATGTCTAATTTTTGTTTTGAGTATTGAAATTAAGTACATAAATGTAATTACCTTCCGCACTATCCATGTTGAGGAACTCGGCTCCAATATATAGTAAGTATTACTTCAAAGTTGACCTAGAATGGAATCTAGCTTGGATTTGCTAGAATATGTGTCAATCTGCCTTATTACAATTTACAATAGCCAAAGACCTTAGCTTTTTATTGTGGGTTGCCTTTCAATGATTGAAACTATTTATATGATGTTTCTCACAGTGTATGGAGGATGAAGAACAAATGCAAAACTCTCTTTGGATTATTTTATCCCTTTGATGTTTTGGCTCTTTTGCTTTGAATATGGATGGTTTGGGGTGAAGTAATTCAAAATTTAGACGTAACTCGAAGCATTTTTTTTTTTTCCTTATGTTATCATTTAGTTTTTCTCTCATCATTTATGTCTTATAAACGTAAGTGTGTAGATAAGACTAAGTATTTTCTCTATGAGGCAATTTGTATGATAAATAATTCTGACAAGAAGACTATTTAAAAATGTGCATTGAACTAGAAACTTCAAAAAAACACACAAATCCTTTAAAAGGAGTATCTGCTATTGCTTTAATATGTTCATCCTTCAAGTTTAGTTTCTTAATAAAATCATAAAACTTTGATGGAGCATATCTAGTACTATAATTGACGTTTTGTGATTGAACGATCTCTTCCTACATTCAATGAGAAACAATCACAATGAGTTCATTCCATACTTTTTTACCCATTGCATCTTAAATCATTTTAAATTTGATCAACATTATCCGAGAGAAGGAGAAATAACTCACCATGTCATACTAAACATGGCTTCAATAAGATGTCATAATACGATAATATACTTATGTATTCATCAATATTGTGTCCAGATGTATAGTTATATTGACGTATTTATCTCCATCAGGTTATTAAAGATAAAAGCCCTACAAACGAGGATAGCCACCTACTACCTCCCACTATAAGTGCTTTATATCCATTTTTTTTTACCTATTATGTAATCAGTAACTAATTTCACACTTGATTATACAAGTCATTGTTGTGATTGGCATACAAGATACATCAAATACAATCAAAGGGATACGTCGCTGGTTGGATAAATACATTAAATTGAATAGATTAAAAGAACTTAAGATCTTCAACTTTCTTTCTTTTGAAAAATTCCAATAGATCTTTAGCATCAAATTTTTTGATGTCAGCGCCCAAGTTTACCCCTGATTCAAGTTGTGAAGCCGACATATCTACCTCTGATGCCCCACACGTAAGTCTCTCATCACATGTGCATCGGCAGGTTCTAACACGTGTCTCGAATTGGCAAGTGCTTCGCTTTCTAATGTCAGGGCGTCTTATATGCCAATTCTACGAAGTTCCTCGCCCGTGCCTCCTGAAACACACGTTTCACCCCTTTTGCTTAATAATCACATTTGTTCTATCAAGTGGCCTTCCTTACCTATTTCAAATCGTCAAGAGATAGGCCAAGTGTCTTCTTTATCCTCTTCCCCAGTCGCACCCTCAATCTCCAATGCTCTCCCGATAGTGGCCATCGATGACTCAACACATCTCGGGGGGGGTGTCCCACGCTTCGGTCTCGTCTTCTGTGAAACAAATTTGCTCTCCCATCCCCTACTTTATCGATGAGGTCCCATCGAGGTCTAAGGCGCTATTAGAAGCAAAGATCAATTGGTATAAAGACATGCTTGGCCGTGTGGGAAAATCTATCGACCTAACCTTTAGTGCTCAAGACGACAATGTTTGGACCTTTATGAAATTTGTAGAGGATAGAAGCAATCTCAGACAGAGGGAGCATCAATCAAAACCAAAATTCCCAAAGGGGTGGAGAGAACTTCTCAGCCTAGAAAGCTCGGTGAATTATGATTATCCTAGGAGCAACATCGAAGCCCAAAAGGGCAGGGGTCTCAGAAAAGTTTGCCAATGAAGTTTTTATGTTGGAATATCAGGGGGTTGGGCTCCCCCGATAAACATTGACAGATCAAAGAAGTCTACAACAAGTACAAAATTCAAATCTTGGCTTTGCAAGAGACCAAGTTAGACGCGTTCAATGATATCAAGTTGCGCTCTATCTGGGGGATTAAGAATGCAGGTTGGGCATCCTTAAATGCTAAAGGCACGGCAGGTGGAGTGTTGGTCGCATGAAACAAGGTCTTCTGGGAGGTTGAGAGACCATATTGGGTCATTTTCAGTCTCGGTTTGCTTCAAGGACAAGTCTACGCAATTCGGGAGGGTAAGAGACCAATCTTCTCATGTCAAACAGAGACATATTAAGCTAAGGAAAGATATTTTGTGCTCCCGCCATCCCAAGCAATGAGCTTGGTAGGTCTTGCCACACACATTGATATGGTTTGGAAGTTGTGCACACCAGAGGAGCTCTTAGGCGATTTGGGGTTGGATGTTGATCGTTGACATGGACTTCAAAATGTTGGTTGGTTTAGCTGATCTTCTCCTCATAAGATTTTTCAATCTGTTGTCCCATATACTCAACAGAGAAGAGCACAACAATCAAGAGAAGATGACAGGAAAAAAAATAAAATCAATCCATGGACAAAATAGGACTTGAATGATGCTTTTCCGTACTTGGAAAATCCTATGTCGACATGGATGTGGGACCATAGATTAGTGGGTCCATTTCATTCGAGGGAATTCAAACTAATCCCAAGGAACAACAAAACAAAACCACCCAATTAAGGGCCAGGAGAAAGAAACCATTTTTCAGTTGGTAATGAACAATCAATTTAAAGAAGAAGCAATGACATAACCAAAATGATGCAGAGGCAGAAAAACTGAAAATATAAAAATTAACCCGATGCCTTTAAACTAATTCTCAAGGGTTTACTGTTAAGAATAGCCTGATGCCAATCTGGAATATTGTCTGATGCCTGATCTCTATTTGGATGATATTTGGATGAAAATGACATCATCAACCAACCTTTTAGACACCTACTGTTGAAACATTCATGAGCGGCCCATGAATCCAGAATGTTGTCTATTGTCTGTTTAACTGTCCATTAGACGATGTCCGCTAATCAGCTAGTTACCATTATCTTTTTAGCAGATTTTTTAGTTACGGCACATGATAGGGCCCAAGATTTATGGTTTAGTTTAAGTTAATTTTCATATAGGTATCTGTTTTAACCCCTTTTTTACTAACTAACATTAATGTAAAATTCAATAATCATGTTTGCAGGTTCACAGATGTATGTAAGGCTCCAATACACTCTCCCCGATGTAAAACTAGAAGTAATGGGAAGTCTTTTTTTTTAAGAGAGTGTTGGTGTTATTGGGTTATTAATGCAGGGGTATTTTCACACTGAGCTCGAGTGGGGTGGCCTGTGGGATGCAAGGGCACACTCGTGGTGGGCAGCCCATGTGAGGTAGGTGGCTTGTGTGAGGTGGTACCCATGCGATGTGGGGCCCACGAGGAGGGTTCAGCCAAGGTCGTAACCCATGGGATGTGGGGCATGGGCCATGAGATAAAGGGATTGATTCGCCATGCTCTATCAGTTCGAGCTTTTAGATCAAGTGGTTAGTTGTCCTACATCAGTTATGTGGACGAATGTCTTCATAATTGTATTCACTCACTCTTCCTTTTCTTAGTTGTTTCTGTTTGAAGGCTTAGTCTAACATTAGCTAAGCTGTTCTTATTATAGTGTGTTTTTTGTAACTCATTAACATTAGCAAAATGAATTAATTCAATTCTCAAACTTTTTCTTTTAGGGCTTGTTTGTTTAGAATGAAACCAAAACGAGGAAATGGAAAACCCGAAATGGGTTCTTGAAACTTGGAAACTTGACATCAGGAATGGTGGAAGAAGAAGAAGATTCCCTTATTGTTGTTTGTTTTACAAATCATGTTAAAAGGTTAATGGTCAAAAGGCAAGAGCTGTATCTCCTTGTTTTTTGAGGAAAAGCTAGGAAAAGGAAATTGAGTTCCCCATCTTTTCTGTGAAACAGAGGCAACTGTTGCATCGGGGGAATTCGTATTCTTTTAAATGGTATTTCAGAGTTTTCTCTCAAACAAATAGGCATTTATGGAAATCTGAATATTGTCAGCTTTTGTGATTCATCACCATAAGTAGATCTCACATGTTGAGAACTGGTTTCTCGATATATGCTGAAGTAAATAAGATTGCTGGATGAAGTTGAATGTTCTCAATAGAGATGATCTTATGTAGACTATTACCTGAAGAAGAAGAGGGATTGACGAGAGACGATCCGACTCAAAAACAAATTGCTACCAGAGTAGAACCGTTGATTGGATTACCCGATTTTTTATTTTTTTATTTTTATTTATTTTGAACGGGCCGTACTGATCATGGGCTTTTGTTCTTGTTCAAGGGCATTGTGGGCTGTGTGGGGTCCACAGAGATGTCCGTGACAAATCTACTCCGTCCATATGTTTGGAAAGGCCACAATAGGACAGGATTCTAAAAATCATATAGAAAAAAAAAACTCAGGTGGGCCACACCAATACAACAGTGGGAACAGCAACGTTCACCGTTGAAACTTTACTGGAGTTGACCATGATGTTTATATATGCCATCCAAACCGTTCATATAATTATTACCACTCAGATAAATCGTAGAAACAAATATCATTCTGATAGAGAACTTCTGTCACCACCGGGTGTTCAATCCCCACTGTTTTGTGTGGTATGGCCCATATGAGTTTTCAGCATCCTGTCCTATTGAGATCTTTCAAAACAGATGGACGGAGTGGATTTTTCATGGACATCTCTATGGGCCCCACACAGCTCCGATTGCAGAGATATCTCTGTGGTAACTGGCAATCCGCTCCCCCGTGGTTGACATAAATGGACGGTTTAAACGAAACGCTTGCGCGACTACGCGCAGTCACGTGGGTGTGACTATTCGGTGACGTGGATTAAGGACTTCATGTGTATGAGATCTACCCCGTCCATCAGGTGTGCCACCTTGTGTTTAGACCGGCCTCCTAAAATCAGGCCGATTCAAAAGTCAGGTGGGCTACATCACAGGCAACAGTTGAGATGGAAAGTCCCACCGTTAAAATCATCCACAGTGTGTGGGATCGACAGCGGTGTGCATATGCCATCCAATCCATCCATCTGACCCATCACACCAATATGAATGGATTCGCCCAAAATGAACACATTCTAAGACTCGTGTGGGCCACACCACGTGCATATAGAGTTCTTAAGCATGACTTTACATTGTTCCATATAGCATGGCCCACCTAAGTCTTCGCCGCTTGGACTTATTTTTGAGATCTATAGTGAAACGTCGCAGCGCACCTGGTCAAATAAGAATTATTTTAATAAGTTTTTTAAAGATCTATTTTAATGATTTTTTTTATTCTAAAAATTACATTTTCAAAATAAATAAATAAATACTTTTATTTGAAATAAGTATGTTTAGTAAAACCTTCTAATAAGTTTTTATAGGTAAGTTGATGTCACAACCTCATCCACAGCTCAAGTGGCATGCTGATTGCTGAGTGAAAATATCTTGTTTTATAGATTAAAAGGTAGTTAATGTCATTATTAAAAATTATAATAACTTCATTATAAAACTTTAAAGCAACCAAAATAATTATTTTAGTGGATCTTACCATGGATAAACATGCTGGTGGTTACAATCTTCATGTTGTAAAACATTTGGGCCACCCATTATGATCAGACGTTAGATGTGGTCCTGTGAATTATATATTATATGGAGCCCACCTTAGATGTGGTCCCGTGAATTATATATCGTATGGAGCCTTTGATGCGGACCATTCATAATCAATGGCAAACCTTTCATGTGGACCTCCATTATGTGGGGCCCACATTGATGTAAGTCGTCCATCAAGTGAGACTAGCATCAATGCTAATTGCCCTTTACGTTAGGCTACTCAATGTCTACTATCCATCACTCATTAAACTGAGTTCACGTTTGATGTGTTCATAGAACAGGCCTTAACCTTTATAGCCACCATATGGGGCCCACTTTTTATAGTCACCATTCATCATGTGAAACACACCTTTTATGTGAATCATCCATCATATTGGGTGACTTTAGATATAAGCTGTCTATCATGTGAGACCTTGGACATAAACTGGTCATTATGTAAGGTCCACTTGAGGTGGATTATCAATCACGAGAGGTCACACTTTGATGCAGTAATCCATGTCCATTATGTGGGCCCACCTTATTAATTTGAAAACCTGTTTGGATGGAGCTTGTATCACGATATTTCAAAATAAGTTTCTGCTCAACGTGTTTGGATTATGTGAAGATTATTTCATTCCTTCAGTTGAAGATTTGCAACTCTCAATTAAAGATTTCCCCTTAAGTTATCAAAATGGCCTCACCCATCAGATTTCAAATTTGCAACTGTATTATCTCAAGCATTCATGGCCACACCTATTAGATATTGGACTTATTTGGGATCAGAGATTCGGTTTAGAACATTTGTTGATTGTTAATGGTCAGCAACAACTGCTTGCAAAATCCATGGATTTCTTAGTTATTGAATAGCAAAATTCAGGATTGCTAAATTCCAGCTGCCAAGTCCAAAATTTCTCAAGTTTGAATTTACAAACTCTATATTTCCATTTCTCTAAACCCAAACAAGCATTGGCAGTTTTGCAACTATAGTATCTATGTATACCTTCACTAAACCCACACGCATGTACAGAGCAGGTCACATGCATGCCACACGTACTAGCATGGCCCATTGATGGTAGATCCAAACCATTCATCAAAGGGATACCACTCTTTAGAATTCACCCAAGAATTAGTTTGGTCCATTTATATGGGGGCCCACTATTTTAAAAAAATGAATTAAGGCTGAAAATCCATCGCCAAAATTTTCTTACCCGTCGAATTGTTTCTAACATTCACAGAAGAACAAACAACAAGATACCCGTCAAGATACTCTTGCAGGAGTCAAATCTCACAAAGTAGAAAATTACTCTTTACCTTTTCCTCTTGTTTAAAGCTTAAAATAGGAACCGCACTAAGAATTATATTTTATTATTACATTATATTTCGAAAAGGATAATCTTCTACTTGGTGACATTGACATTGACATTATTACAATATTGGAAAAGAATAACCTCCACCTGTATCTTGACGTTTCTTCCTCTATAACATCATGGCCCACCTGCTAAATGGACTAGCTATATGTCTGGGCTTGAACATTTACAATGCCGGACCTAGTAATGGACCACCTGTAATGCACCTGTCAGCCGTGGTAGCACTTGTGATGGGACGTACATGACTGCTTTCAATAAAAATAATGATAATAATAATAATAATAAAGAGGCTCCAATTCATCAAGCTAATAGTCATAATTCAATTCAATTCACCATGCCAATAATCATAATTCAATTCATTAGTGCATCTATGCATTATATAGAAACTTGGACCATAGTTTATTAGCTATATATGACATAGTCTATCCATAACATGATTCATCATCAACCTTCTCATCATAATAGACACGTCAAGTGAAAAAAAGACTATAATTTAAAAACCCGGAACTTGGCTCAGACGTCCAGTTTGGTCAGGTAGACTCAGTGACTCAATTCAACTTGACTCGATGTGTTTAATAATTAGACTAAAAATAATATTTAACTAGAAATGGATATTTAGAATAGTACAAGTATAAACATTGGTTAAGGATAAAGTTGGCAATGGATTGGGTCGACCTGTGGGTTAACCAGCTCAAATCACTTTTGAGGTGGGTTCAGACCAAGCTAAATGAGTAGTGGGTCAAGCTCAGGCAAAAGTGTGACCCATTTAAGGAAACAGGCCGGTTGAACCCTGCCCAACCCAGCCTGACCATAGAGATTCTGACCCAAAATCCAAAACAAAATAAAGAAGGAAAGTATAGATGAATTGTTTTTACATATATAAGTATGCCTTAGCTACCTAACCTTAACTAGTTGGGAAAAGCCTTAGATGATGACGGCGAATGCCTTAGCTAGATTGTGCATAGCCCTAGTGTCATAATCTATTCTTAAATCTAAGTTGGATTGTGGTTGGTTTGGTTGGGTTGGGCTTGATGAATTTTTAAGCTCGGGTCAGGCCAGAGGCTAGTGGGTCTAGGATCATGGGTTGGGCCCGTTTAGTAAATGGGTTGGGCTTCGGCTAACCCAACCCGATTCAACCTCAGCCATTGCCAACCCTAGGTAAGAAAAACACAACCATACCAGATGGGCTATTTGATAGATAATGCTGTCTGTCTGAGTTAGATCACTAAGTTCCAGAACTATGTAGAGTGGCAGATAGTGTAATCAGCCATACGCACGCAAACAAGTACTTTTCACATGGTATGAGTATCCATGTATTGATGGACAGTACATACAATTCCCAGCCAAGGATTAAAATTAGCCGTACATGATTGATTTAGCAAACCATGCACCGATGATCCGAACCGTCCAAAACGTCGGCCCTGCTGCACATTTGTGTACATACCGAGTATCAGATTGAACGGGGACGAAAAGAACCTCCAACTGATAAATACGACTCAATGCCAACTCATCAGTTACAGTTAGGCTTGGAAGCAAAGTAGGCCCAGTAAAAATGTTTAGGAATTTTCATTTTACTTATTTATACTGTATTAGATTAATAATCGCAATCTGATTGGATTGTACATCCAAACACGTCCTGAATGTTATGTAAAATGGCTGCCAACATGGGTTCTCTAGATTTACGAAGGAGAATTTGCTAGCAGCCCCTCGTGCAATTTCGTACATAGCACAAGTGTAGGTGATAGGTTATGATGGTTTAACCTATAGAATTGGATGACATCCACACAATGGAGAGCGGAAAGATGACTTTCAAACACAATCAATGATTTAGATCATTTATACGCAAGTTGACCTAATTAATAATAAATATCAATTAATTATTTTTTTCTTAGATTCTCTTACCTGGGTTGCATTTGGAGTGAATGCCCTTCTTTTTACAATGCCAAGGATGAAGAAATTGAAGTAGAGGTTGAACAAAAACATTTGATTTCTCATCTTACCCCAATCTTTTTTAATTTGAATTTGAATTTTAAGAAAAAACGAGGTGGAAAATGAAATATCCAATTGAGAAAATTCAGAGTTTTAATCCCGTGAGACTTATCCATTGCTGTTGCCCATAAGTGGGCCCCACAGGCCATTCCAACACCAGGTTGGAAAGCATATATATGGAAGATCTAATTGTAGTGGACAAGGTGGGCCCCACCATGAAGATGACCACCTGAAAAAGGCTCGTCCCATTAAGAAGAATAGTTTAAATACATTTATCTGTGCCGCCATTGTAGGGGCCACTTCAGGATGGCATCTGTGATGCGCACAAAGGCTCATGTGGGGCAAACAAACCTTTATTGATAATGCGTGCAAGATATACATGGGCGCTGACTCTGGGGCCCACCGTGATGTATGGTCCTTACATTCACGCCGTCCATCTATTTTGACAGCTCATTGTAGGGCATAATCCCAAAATTCGAAGTGGATCTAAATCTCAAGTGGACCACACCACAGGAAAATTTGTGATGATTAACTATTAAAAACTTCTTGTGAGCCACATAAGCTTCGGATAAAGCTGATATTTGTGTAGTCCCTTCAACCCACCTAATCTTTGTGGCCCCAAGAAGTTTTTAATGGTTTCAATCACCAATGCTCCTGGTGATGTGGCCCACCTAAGATTTAGATTCGCTTCATTTTTTGGATCATGCCTTAAATGAGCTGTCAAGATGGATGTAATGTGTAGCTGTAAAGCGCATACATCATGGTGGGCCCCACCGACCACAGTGGATCCTGAAATCCACCGAAAGCCTCGCCCGATCCACAAGCCCTTTGGACCAAAGGTCCATTCATGTCTTGGGATATCTCAATCAAAAGTGCCAAAAAGAAAGGTTTCACTCTCATGTTGGAATCTACAGCATGTTCCAAGTTCTGTGGCGCTCTTTAATTGGAAAGGAAATTCCAACAACATGAGACATGAAAATCAAATCAATATGGCCCATTTCACCAGCCCCACTACGTGGCCTGATTCTATCCCTTTCAAAATCCACTGTCCACCACTACCAACATGGGTTAAATGCACGCTACCAAAATCCAATTTACGTTGTCCTTTTCTTTTTAGGGCCGGTTTGTTTTATAATTTACCACATAAATTAAGTATAAATAGGTAATTATTATTTATTACCTTCGTATTTACGGTCAACAGCAGTTTTTTTTTATGTTAACTTGATGGTGACAGAAAGCAAAGCTTGTTAGGAAAGTTTCTCTATCTGAGCGGAGCTAAGTGGAAAAACCCACCCTCATCTAACTATTTTCCCCGCTTATTATAAAGCATGAGTCTAAAATGCAGGCATATCCAAAGCTCAAGTACACCACACTACCAGAAACAATGGGAATTGAATGTTTACTGTTCAATTCTTCTTCAGGGCTACACAACTTTTAAATCAAGTTAATATTTATTTTTTCCCTTCATTCATTGATATCCATGTGATGTTATGGACAAGTTAGATGACAATTACACCTTTCTATGGACCTGCACTCATTTTAACTTTTAATAATAGGCGTTTAATTCCTTGTCTCCTTCGATGGGTTCTACTTGGGTTTTGTATTTACCTTTTTTTTTTTTGCTCATATGCTAAAATTCGCACATGTAACAAATGGACGGCATGAATCAGATATGCATAATGGTGGGGCCCACAAGTTTTACGGCAAAAATTTCAGTCCGGTTTCAACTTTTTTTAGCCACGATTCTTTAATTAAACTATAAATCATTACTTTCCAAATGGGTGTAAACAAGAGCTTTAATAGTCTGACAGAATGTGACGGATGACATACAGCCAGCTAGAAATTACTTAGAAATTGCTTATGTGGCATAGTTATCTGAATTAAATTGTCTAAATTATAGGCCCCACTTAAACGTATCACGAGCCGAAAATTATGCTTATTCCAGGAACGTGCTGAGTCCACGCAAGCCACGTGAACAACTTCTGAATGCCTGTGTATCAAGCCTCCTCCTCTGCCAGAGTATCAAATAACTCCCCTTTCTACATTATAGAGGTGACAATTCGTTAATGTGAGTGTGTGAATGGGGCACTCCTCACTCATGCATGGGTGGTCTACTGACAATAGCTTCAACAGAGATAATTGGCTTGTAGTGTGAGTATGTGTGGGGCATGAGTGTGTCTAAAAAAATTAATAATAATAATAATAATAATAATAATAATTAATTAATAAACCAGATATGAATTTTATTTTATTATTATTATTTTATTTTATTTTTGAGTTTTAATAAGTTTTAACTTGGAGTGGGGAGTTGATACGGTAGAGCTGGGAGGACCGAAATACAGTAGAGCCATCTGTCTACGGTATGCTTGGCAGGTTGGTTTATCAATCATGATGTTCCATCCTGACTTAAGATACACATGAATCAGATGATCCTCGCCGTCTGATCGGTGGACTCCAGACCAACGACCGAAGAGACTAATGGTCAACATTTGAGTGATGGAAAGTGGTGAAAAGTGAAGACTAGGGGGTTGTTGGTAGGTGAGATTATCGAAATATCAACCACCCATGATTGCACCCACTAGTTTGGACTGTACTGATTGGCACGTCACCCTGCCACGTGTACTGTAGATCGACTGAGATTGGTCTGCCATATTGCGGTTCTTCCGGCTCTACCATGTCCCATGTGAATGAGCCACATGCATGTTGCCTTCAAGCTGGATTCCTGTATATATATTTCGTTATCTTAAATTATTTTAATGTTTTGGTTGCCTTCATGTACGTATTATTATACACGCACGTACCATACGTACAAATGCATGCTTGATGTGTCATGGACTCACATGCTTTCACAATCATGTGAGTTTTCGATAAATATCTGTAATTAGATGTTTTTGAGACGGGGGCGAGTCTGATGCAACTTGTCTGAGTCCACTCCGACTCGACTCAGTCAGACGTGATCTGGTTTAATGACATTAATTACTCTGGCCCCATGGTGGACGAGCTATGTGGGACTATAACTTGAAGCTAAATTCATATCTTTTACAAATGATTTAAATATACGACAGGATATTATAAGTTTCTAAATGAATTTTCTAACTATCTAACTCATTACTTGAAAAACCAATGGTTAAGAAAGACCAACTCAAAAGGATGGTTTTTTTTTTTTTCCCTTACATGTCAGAACATGAAATGTTTGATGAAGAAACTAATGTATAGTCCGGATTAATCAACTGAACTGTACAAATGCAGCGATGCAATTAAGAGCATTGAAATATATAGTGCTCTGAGAGAGCACTGGGTTATTTCTCTTTATTATTAAGTTTACAACTTCATAAATTAAACTTTATCATTGAAATTACTAAAGTCTATTAGTGATTATGCATAGGGTGTCAGTGGGAGAGGTGAGGGGCATCTTCTATCTTTCCACTCAGGCCCTTATGACAAATATTACTGTGAACCTTGCATAAAATTCATCTAATGATGTTATTGTAGTATTTTCAAAACCTGCCTATTTAGTTGCAGTATTTTCAAAACATTGGCTGCTTAGAACTCATTGTATTTCAATCGTGACTCCATCAAGTTAAGATAAGCTACTCATGTAAGACTGCTATTAATAAGGCACATTGAAAGCTTTACCTCAACATTGTAGGCTATAAGCCCCACCATGATCTATGTAACATATCCACGCCGCTCATATGTTTTAACAGGACATGTTAGGTATGAGCTCTAAAATAAGGTAGATCCAAAGCTTAAGTGGCCCACGCGACAAAAAACAGTGGTCATCTATCATTGAAAGGTTTTTACTTCATAGGGCTCACAAAATTGTTTATTTGTTATCTAACCTTTTCATAAGGTCTCACACACATGGATAAATGAAAAACACAAATATTAACTTGATCTAAATTTTCCTAGGGCCTTAACTTTGAAAGAAAAAAAAAAAAGGTATGAGGAGAAAAATTACTGTCTACCTCAAGTATGCAAAACCTTAAATACGTGAAGTTATTTTTGAATCCACCATATAAAAAAGAAAAATTCAAAATTTTATTTTTTTTTCAATAATGCTCAAAGTTACCTAATTACATCACTTATAAAAAAAAATAAAAAATCCTAATTAAGAGTTTTACTTCAACTAAATTAAAATTTATTTGAAATAATAAAATTTATTAAAAATAAAAAGTCTAAATTTAATTATGTCAAATAATTCCTAGCATGATTAGAGGCACTTCTTAAGAAGATTGCATATACTAATACTAAAACTCTAAAACAAATGACATGCGTCGATATTAAAACTTATTAAAAATACTAAGTTTTTCCTAAAACAACTATCTTGAATGGGATGCAAGTAGTTTCTCACAAAATGGATTGACGCAACCTGCTATAAGGTTAGTTGACCTCGGATAGACTATTACAATAAATAAAAAAATTAAAAAAAAATTCATAGATAATGTGTCCTTTAATGATATCTGGATCAAAAGTTACGGCCAATAAACAATTCATACCCTGAATGGTAATTTCTCCTTATTCAGAATGAATTTCTTCGATCTAGACACGCATGGGCTTAAATCTAAGACACTATGTTTGTTTACATTAGGACTTTTTTCGATCCAGTTATGCCAAGCATATTTATGTGGCCCACTCTACATTAGCCTCAAGAAGTTTTTAACCGTCGGTGTTCAATTCCCACAGTTCTTTGTGGTGTAGGCCAATTGAGCTTTGGATCTCTCATTTTTTTACCAATACCCTAAAATTAGCTGGTGGAACAGATGTACTATACGTGGATAAGCCATATACATCACAGTGGGCCTCAAATAAAATTTCACACTACTCAATATTTGCATTAAAAAAGCAAAGAATAAACATTTGCCCTAGAAATGGTGATGTAATTATAGTGATAAATAATTATTATCTATTTATATGTATTTACAATGGTGAATTAGAAAACAAACAGCTTGAGAATTTTACTCCAATGTAGATGATAAGGATAAGGAATTGTAGAAACTCTTAGAATGTGTTTGATTTTCCAAATCCAAAGGTAACTATCTTGTAAATGGGTAATTGATTATTTACCTAAGTAATTAGGGCATCACTCCTTATGCAAATGTTGACATCCAACTTTATAAACACTAAAATTGAGGGTGCATGGCTCCCAAATGAATATGGGGTCCACTACGATGTATGTGGCTTATCCACACCATTCATCTATTATGTAAGCTGAATTTATGGCATGAGTTCATAAATAAGTCAAATCCAAAGTTCAAGTGGACAACACATAGGAAACTGTGATTTATCAAATACATACCATTAGATACTTCTTAAGATGCAGAGGTTTTAGATCAAGCTGATATTTGTGTTTCCCTTTATCTATATCGGTGTGGCCTTATTAACAGTTTAGATGACAAATAAACATCAACAAGGGATCCGCTAAAGAAACAACTTTCAACGGTGAACCTTTTATAAATATGATTTCCTTTGATGTAGGCCATTTGAGCATTAAGTATACCTCTTTTTTTCAGCTCATGGCTCAAAATGTCATGCTAAAACAAATGAACAGCATGGGTATGTCAAATATATCACGGTGCGGCCCACAAATTTAAATCAATTCTTTGATCCGGTTTTCAAAATAAAAATAAAGTTGTATTCTCAGACATGCTAAAAAACTTGTCATTATCTATGGCTCCATGGGGATAACATTAACTAGTGTAAAATTTGAGACTATAGCATGTGGCGTCTTTGGCTCCATATATTAAACTGGATATGTAGAAGCCCTCTTGCATCTAATAGTTTTTAACATAGAAATTATATATATATATATATATATATATATATATATATATATATATATATATATATATATATATATGTTAGAAAATATTTATTAATTTATAATAAATATTATTTAATTTTTATTTTCAAGGAGATTTCTCCAACAGGATGCCTAAATGGCGAGAGCCATATGGTACATCTTCATCACAAAAATCATTTGAGAGGCGAAGATTAAAAAATCATTGGGAAAGTGTAATTTACAAAAGAAGGCTTTTATATTTTTTCCATGATGAGGGACCGTAGATCCTGAGCGCTGGAGCTCGAGTAAAACCACGAGGATCTTCTATATCAACGGTTGTTACCCTTTGGATCAGCTTCTGACAAATAAACCATCTTTTAAAAAACATAACAACGGTCCCAAATTTATAGTCAGAAATGAATGGTTATGATCATCTAATCACAAAAATTTTTTGGGCGAATACTATATCAGCGATGGATCATACCACATCAACCGTCTGGATGAGAAAAACACGGGACCCCACTTTTACAAAACGGATCCAGCAGCCCCACCAATTTTGCATCAGGACCATGCGAATCCTGCTTAGTTCGTTACTGTTCCTGTACTTGGTATCTAAGCCGATCGTATCGGGATCTGCGCCCTGTCGACTGACGTGTCATATCTACCATCGGACGTGCGACCGTACGAGTTCGTTTTGCATCTGTCGCGGCACAGGTTCAATTGTGTGTCGTTTCCCATTAGGGCCAACATACTAAGTTCTCTGATGATCAGAACCGTCCATGTGATTTTATGGTATAGAGATCCTAGGAATCTTGCTTTCGAATCATTTTTATCACGATAATATTTCGATGAATTTAGCATTATAAAATAAAATTTTCAATGATATATCCCAAAAAGTGATTGCAGACCAATATCTTACCTTATTTATGGTAGTAAAGGTAATATGGAAGGTTTAACTCATTGGATCATCTCAGCATGTGAGCCCAATGGGTGGCGACACACCTGAATAACGACCGAGGCAAAAAGATCTCATGCGGTACAGCTTTTCACCGTGCACCACCATAAGTAACATGAAAACAACGCGTGCCTGTCTACCAGTAACGATGGGGTCTAGCGAACGGGGTGTCGATGGACATGAAACACTTCAGAATCCACCACACCTGTTTGCTCGACACTAATAAAAATGCTGGTTTAAGACTGATTAAGCAATATATATATATATATATATATATATATATATATATATATATATATATATATATATATATATTCTCAATTGTGTTAATTTTGGCTGCATTCAACTCTAATATTGATCAACTAACGTATATTTTTTGCATACAAGTTAATTCTAAATTAATGATAAATAGATGCTCAAGGTTATATAATTAAAGTTTAAAGGAGTTCAAGCTAAAAATAATGAAAATTTGGAGCTTAAAATGAAAGATTTGATGAGCCAAAAATTGAAAGAAATCAAGTACTAAAGACAAAGAAAAGACTTAAAAGTTAAGTGCTTATATAACAAAATTAATAAATTGTTTGGTCTAACCAACATTAGGTTTAGTCTGACCAAAAATGTCAAAAATGATTCAACAATAAAACAACAAGATTCAAGAATAATTCAGTTCAACTGAAGGCATCTTTGGTGCAACCAAACGAGGTTTAATTCTATTGGAAAAAGACACAATCTGGACAGCAAGCTCAAGTGGTAATTCACTTGCAATCAAAGTGAAATTTGGCTGCAACCAAAAGTCATGTTCAATCCAATTGAAGATCAATTAATTATTTGAAATAATGATAGAAATCTTCTGGAACAATTAATTTACACAATTTTATTTGTGGCAAAGTTTGATATTTTGAGTACTTTTTATTGTGTGTAAAATTTATCATTCCAGGTAATTTCTATTTTTGTTGAATTAATACTCCTAATAAGGTTTATGGATTTTCAATATATCAATTAGTGAATAAACAGACCCTTCTAAGTTAAATTTATTTAATTTACTAGTTTTAGTAGTATTTGTTTTTTTATGTGTCTACTCATTTTTTAGAGTTGCAGGACTTCATTCTTTTTAAAATTTACTAGAAATCAAGATAGGAATAAAATGGAATAGTTAATTTACACATCTTTATTTTTCGTTAAAATTTACTATTTCAAATATTTATTATTTATTTTTTTTTGTTAGCATGTTAGTACACCCACATTCAGTTCACACTTCACTGTTAGCCACCCCTCTAAGGAATCGATACCAAGAGATATCTTTCACTAAATCTATCACTTGGATCCATAATTTTTTTGTTAGCTGTCAGTACACCCACTGTATTTTAGATAATTTTCTATTTATGGCAAAATTGCTATAATAGAGGCTATAGAACCCAAATATGGCATAGGCAACTATGCACCGTACAATTGGAGGGTAATGAATCAATCAGGGTACTTTCTTATATAAATACAAAAATATCTGATTATCCTACTGATATAAAAAGCGGCTTTGAACGTGACGGTGTAAGATGAAAATAGTAGTGGTCAGACGGTGTAAGATAAAAATATTAATGGTCAAACACCCATCATGGAAAATTGGAAATTTTTGACGGATAGTTTTGTCTGGTCGGTTTGATATGTTGACAGGATGCATAAATGGCGAGAGCCAAGCGGTGCATCTTCATGACAAAAATCATTTGAGAGGTGAAGATTAAATAATCATTCGGAAAGTGTAATTTTCCTTGATGAGGAAGCGCAGATCCTGAGCACTAGAGCTTGAATAGTCCCGCCATGGCAAGTTTGTGCACGCAGGACCAATAGTTCTGTAATCCACCACTGATTTGAGGCAAACCACAAGGATCTTCTATATCAACGGTTGTTACCCCTTGGATCAGCATCTGAAAAATAAAACGTCTTGGAAAAAAGTAAAAAAAAAAAAAACATAACAACGGTCCAAAATTTATAGTCATAAATGAATGGTTATGATCATGTCATCATAATTTTTTTGGGTGAATACTCCATCAGAGATGGATCATACCACATCAACTGTCCGGATGAGAAAAACACGGACCCCACTTGTACAAAACGGATCCAGCAGCCCCACCAATTTTGCATCAGGACCATGTGAATCCTGCTTAGTTCGTTACTGTTCCTGTACTTAGTATCTTAGCCGATCGGATCGCGCCCTGTCGACTGACGTGTCATGTCTACCATCAGACATGCGACCGTACGAGTTCATTTTACATCTGTCGCGGCACAGGTTCAATCGTGTGGTGTTTCCCATTAGGGCCCACATACTAAGTTCCATAATGATCAGAACTGTCCATGTCATTCTATGATATAGAAGTCGTAGGAATATTACTTTTGTGTCATTTTTATCATGATAATCTTTAGATGAATTTAGCATTATAAAATAAAATTTACGGTGGCTTACATTCAACTGTAAAAATTAAAGGCTAGAAACATTCTGACGAGTGATTGCAGTCCAATTTCTTATCTTATCCATGGCAGTAAAGATAATATGGAAGGTTTAACCCATTGGATCATCTCAGCATGTGGGCCCAATGGGTGGCGACGCGTCTGAATAACGACTGAGGCAAAACGAACTGCTGTACAGCTTTTTACCATGCACCACCAAAAGTAACAAAAAACCACGGCATTCCTATCTGCCAGTGACGATGGGTGTCTAACGAGTGCGGGGTCAGTGGTCCTCAAACCGCTCAAAATCCACAATACATGTTTGCTCAAGGCTAAGGGCTGTTTGATTTTCTAATTACGGGGGTAATTCATAATAATTATTTACCTATGTGTTTCCGGTTGAATTTATAAAGTGATTTACTTAATGTCACCGGAGGAAAATAAAGTTAAATTGTGGAGCTCACCTTAATGTTTGTGTGTTATCCACACTGTTCATCCCTTTAGCCAACTCATTTTAGGACATGAACAAAAAAAAATAGGCAGATCCAAAGATCAAGGGACCACGCTCCTGAAAATAATGGGAATTGAACTCCTACCATTGAGAGCTTCTTGAAGACCCTAGAAATTTTGGATCAAATTGATATCTTTTTTTTCACCTTATCCATGACCTTGTGACCTTATTAACAGTTTGGATGACAAATAAACATCACTGTGGGCCCTAGGGAGAAAATACATTTCAATCATTGATGTTTTAATGATCCTTATTTCTTAAGGTGTGGTCCACTTGAGCTTTTGATTTTCTTTATTTTTGGGCTCATGCCTTAAAATGTATTTTTTAAAAGGATGGATGGTGTGGATAACTCATATATATCTTGATGGGGCCCACATATTTAAATAAGTAATAAAAACGTTTGTATGAACTGATTTTCAAAACGTAATTCCCAACGACTTCCAAACAGGTGTAGTAAGTAATAGTCAGGTAATTCTGTGTATTTGCGTGGGGAATTTAAAAATCAAACAACCCCTAATAAAATGTTGGTTTAAGGGTGGGATCAAGTGATTATATATACATATTTATTCTCTCAATTATCTTAATTTTGGCTACATTCAACTCTTAAATTAATCTACTAACATATATCTTTTACATATAAGATAATTCTAAACTAATGATTAATAGGATGATCATGATTATATAATTAAAGTTTAAAGGAGTTCAAGTTAAAGACGGCAAAAAATTGAAGCTTAAAATGAAAGATTTGACATACCAAAGATCTAAAGAAATCAAGTATTAAGGACGAAAAAAAGACCTAAAAATTAAGCGCTTAAATAACAAAATTAACAAACTGTTTAGTCTTACCAAAGTCAAGTTTAACTTAATCAAAAATGTCAAAAACAGTCCAACAACAAAACAACGAGATTCAAGGATAATTTAGTTCAACTGAAGGTCTCTTTGGTGCGAGCAATGGAAGTTTGATTCTACCAAAAAAAGGCACAATTTGGACAACAAGCTCAAGAGGTAATTTGATTGCAATCGAAATGAAATTCAACTGCAATCGAAAGTCATTTTCCGTCCAACTAAAGGTTATTTAATTGTTTAAAATCATGATAGGAATCCTCTCGAACAGTTAATTTACACATTTTCATTTGTGGCAAAGTTTGATATTTCGAGTACTTTTTTATTGTGTGTAAAATTCATCATTTCATGTCATATCTATTCTTGTCAAATTAATACTCCTAATAAGGTTTATGGATTTTCAATATATCAATTAGCGAATACATGGTCCCTTCCAAGTTAAATTTATTTAATTTACTATTTTTAGTAGTTTTTATCTTTTATGTCTGCTCATTTTTTAGAGCTGCAGGACTTCATTCTTTTTAAAATTTAATAGAAATCAATATAGGAATAATCTGGTACAGTTAATTTACACATTTTTATTTTTGGTTAAAATTTATTATTTTAGATCATTTTCTATTTATGATAAATTTGGTATAATAGAAACTATAGAACCCAAATATGGCATAGGCAACTATGCACCGTACAACTGGAGGGTAATGAATCAATTAGGGTACTTTCTTATAGTTTTCCCTACTTTTGATAGAGTGTAGAAATACAAAAATATCTGATCACCCTTCTGATATAAAAAGTGGCTTTGACCGTTTATTGCTATCTTTTGGTATTTTCACTTCATGATCCCATTGGATATGACCCTTTTTTTCTTTTTTTTTTTTGTACTGGTTAGCCTGTAAGTACACCCACTGTCAGTTCATACTTTACTCTTAACCACCCCCACTAGCGAATCGATACCAATACCTCACGCGAAACGACCTATCTTTCACTCAATCTACCACTTGAGTTTTAGGTTATAAAGTGTAAAAATAAAATTAAAATTGAGCTCAGATACGCTAGTAACGACCTTATAAAGGATTCAGATGGTATATAAATATCAAGGTGGAGCCTAGGAAGGTTTCGATGGTGACAATTTCTTTACCCAATTTTTCCTCCCGTGTGACCCACTTGAGTTTTGTATATTCTTCATTTTTTGTCACACATCCTAAATTGATCTCTCAAAACGGATGGACAGAATGGATTTCTCACATACATTTCAGTGGACCCCACCCATCATCCTTGCGATTTGTGATTGTTGGCATTCACAAGAGTCATCTGAGCCGTCCATTCTTCTTTGGCTGTAGTACTATCATGATATCTGGCAGATTGCATTATTTCTCAAAGTATTGAAAATGTAATTTGGTGAGACCAAACACACCATTCTTTGTTAGTATAGTGTTGAGCCATGTGACCTTCTTATTGGGTTTTTTTTTTTTTTAACTTTCATGTGTATTGTATTCGGTAGTCTTGTGAAATATGCTTCTATTAGTCTAATAAACTTAGGGTTAGAGAACATATTATTCTCTAATCACAAAATTTCTCCCACAACTGTTCGATAAAATGAATTTCCTTCCCCAATCGTGGGGATTGAGAAATTTCTTGAATTATTCCGGGTTGTAGGGAAAATTTGCAAACTCGCATCGCTACATATAGATGATTCCTTAAGGAAAAGGTAAAAAGAGAAAATTGTCAGTGTCATGTGGAGAACCAGCCTAGTGGTTAGGACGTTAGTGTCACAACATCCACATCGAATTATTCTAACAATAAAAACCATGGATTGAAGACTCAACGATTCAGGCCAACTCGTCTAATTTGGAGTTGAGTTGGGACTTGAATGAGTGAGAGGTGACTCTCAAGGTGTTCCATAACTATAATTATAGTTGGCCGTAATAACCAATGTCATTGCCATTATGATATGGGCCATAACATCTATTACAAATCCCGAAACAACTGTTATGACATTTCTTGTTTACTTGCTAAGAAAAAAAAACCTAGGCCGTATGACCTATTACAGATAATTTTTCTAGTAACAACTTATACAGTCGTAAAACATAACAGTTATGGCCGTTACCATAACGTAACAACTACATGAGTATTTTTGTATACCTTGGTGACTCTCCCACTCAGCCTAAACTGAGCATATTTTCAATTTTCTCTCCAAGTGCCAAACTGAATCGCCGACTCAAACAAGTCATTGGTGGAATAATTATGAGTCTTAAGCTACTTTATCTAGTGTAACTAGAGATAAATTACTAATTAAAAGGATACAGTAGCTAATTGAAGGTGTGTGGTCAATTCAACATATTCTCTATTTTAACTCCGGTGCCAAATTACATGGAGCTTAGATGAGTCTGAGTTGACTTAGACAATTCACATTCATTATCAAAACTTAAGGAAATAATTTCGTTCCTATACTACTTTATCTAGTATCTAATGTGTTGACCAATAGTTTCTATAGTGTACATAATCCAACCAAAATAAATTAATA
The DNA here is from genome assembly GCA_037074715.1 of Magnolia kwangsiensis. Lineage (NCBI taxonomy): Eukaryota > Viridiplantae > Streptophyta > Magnoliopsida > Magnoliales > Magnoliaceae > Magnolia > Magnolia kwangsiensis. Next base: position 7,975,765 of record CM073589.1, on the reverse strand, counting down.
TTAAAAGGATACAATAACTAATCGAATGTGTGTTGTCAATTGAGCATATTTTCAACTTTAACTCTTAGTGCGATTGTGGTTCGATTTTAAATTTAATCACTTGAATAATGCAAGTGTGCCATAATTGAATGTGCGGCTCAATTCAAATCGAACAACTACAACCCCAACCGCTAAGATAGGCATACACGTCGAAAATCGACTGTATATGACTTAGTTCGAATAAAATCGATCGTCTATTTAGCCAATTATACAGTGTTGCATAAGATGATTAAGCAATAGTCAAAGGGTGGAGTTCATCTTTTGAAAATAGATCACATATTTGTCTTCTGTACGAAATGATTTTTTCTCTTAAATACAGATAAAATAAAAAAGAAATTCTTATAGTCTGCTGTAAAGAACAATTGCAGAATGTCTTTCTAGTTGGAGAACTTTACTTGATACTCGAATTAAATCCAGCATATAAGCATAGACTCGAATCACAACTAAAGTTAATAACTATTTAATTACCACTACGGATTACACTAATGAATGTAAATAATAAATAAAAATAAGGATTACACTAAGAAAAGTAAATAATCGATAATTGAAAAATAGATTTTGTTTGGTTGATATGAGATAATTTTTTTCTACTGACTTTTTTTGCTATGTATAGCTGTAATCTGATCATTTATATATTTTTCATGTTTCGACAGTTGCTATAATCGTTTCAACATTATTAACATTCATGTTTTAACTATTGTTGTAACTATATGACCTTATAGAGACTTCCTTACCACATCCTAATAACTACCACAGGCCTTCTTGTTAACTCAACCGCATTCTAATCTGCTATTGGTTTGACCTTCTGGATGACTCTCGGCCACTTAGTTTGCTCTTGAATTTATTTCAATTACTTCATGTCTTATTATCATGTTAGTTGTGATTTTATAAAAAGTACTTTGAGTATTTTTGACGATCTTTAACGTATTATATCTTTCTCTTGTTATAACATGTGTCATTTCCAATTGAATTTTTCAATAATAGTAAAAAATAAAAAAAAAAGGTACAACAAGTGTCAAACTTAATAAGACTAGATGAATCTGAGTTGTTCGACTCGTACAAGTCGCATCCATGATCAAAACATAAACCATTGGTGGAATAATTACAATCTTAAGCTACTTTATTTAGTATCAAGTATGTTGACCGACAGATGCCACCATATGCATGATCTAACCAAATATAAATTGATAAAAAGATACAGTAACCAATTAGAGGTTTGTCGTCAATATGGCAAGACGGACATTTTCGATACAAGTCTCATTTAACGAAATGAATCAGCAAGCAACAAAGATGGGTAATTTCAGAGAGGCACATCTTTACCAAGTGAGAGACCCATGTGCTAGCACATGCGAAAAGATAGTGATATATGATATCGTATATGGGGGGAAAAAAGAAAATATACTTCTTCTTTTTTTTTATACACACGCACACACAGCCCACACACTCATGCTGGTGGAATTTCACCACCTATGGGTACTCGAACCCTTGACAGGAGTTGAAACTCCTAAGAGTCTACCACCCGGGCAAGTGTAATGACCCCAAATAATATACTTATGTTGGTATAACAATACTTAGATTTATTATGGTTTATTTGTTTGGTTTTGAACATGGTTTCCACAAAATCTTTTTTCAAAAATCCATATTTTATCTTGACATGGTTTTCATAAAGTCTTTTAACATATAAACCCTACCGTTTGCTTACACCCAAATACTTTCTAACTTCAAAGTATTCCTAAATAAACTCCTATCTTTTTAACTATTACTAAGAGAAAACCCTATCATCCATGAATCATAAGTATGATTATCATATGTAGAAATTTTATAATGTGGGCCTAATTGATCAACGGTTTGGATCTCTTTAAAGGTTGGATAATGTGATCGGACATACTGGTGTACCACACTCAAGTTGTGATTAATCTAATATTGCATAAGGGTGGTACATTACAACTATGTTGCACTTACAATATTTTGGTTGGAGTAGTAATACTAAATTTATGTAAAACCCGAGGAAGATGAGTTTTGATGGATTTCAAATTCCTCACCATCAATAATTACTTATACACAGCTAGGTTCATCTGAAATTGATTTTTCATCCCAACACTTCTTTAAAGGTGTAAGTAGTGGAAGACTACATTTGTTCTATGAAGATGGCATCTCAATCAGATACGAGTTTCAGCTAAGATTAGTCGATCCTCAATTTTTATGCAATGTTTGATCTTTTTTCAATTCCGCAAGTCATAGTTTACACCATAACCATACGTACAAATACCATACTTTCATAATCCAAACATTGTATTATATTTATTTATTGGTCATTACACCTTTTACCATAGTTGTTACCAACTGCCATTACACGTTTTCACACGTGTTGGCTACTCCCTATCGTTCAATAAGGTTAGGAAAAATATTTAAAACTTTATACCTGTCGTTAACTATTTCTTTTTGTCATCTCTGACACAAGTACTACAGGGGTGTATTTTTCTTTAGTTTTAAGATATAAAAGTTTATTTAGGAATACTTAAAAAGGTAAGGGGACTCTGGGTAAATGGCCAAAGGTCCTTTTATTTATTTATTACTCAAATATTGCTTTAATATTTGATACTCTGTGTATTTTGAAAGATGTACAGAAAAAAAAGCTTGTTTTTGGATCAACTGAACTAAACTCATTATTTTCATTATTTTAATAATAAAATTTCTCTGAAAATCAGTTTATCCCCCTTCCAATCAAAGTGCCAAGGAAGTGCTTTTTGAGCAGTGAAATTCCCATAATACCCATTGTAATTTTTGTCCTTTGGAAAGTTGTGAAGCGGAGAATTGTGGGTCCCCAAGGTATTTTCATGATATCCAGCCCATCCAATCATGTAATCTGTAGTGATGCTAAGGAGGAAAATTAAAAAAAGGTCAATCTGGATATAAGATGAGCCCACCATAAATAATAATGCACACCACTTGGAAACATCAAAATGCTTGTGCAGCCCATTTGATGATTTGATCATAAAGATTTTTGAATAGTGTGCTTATCATCGTTGGATGCATATGTTTGACAGGTTAGATGTCATGCACGTAAATGTGGGCCTTAAAATTTGCATATGTTTGACAGGTTAGATGTCATGCACGTACATGAGGGCCTTAAAATTATCTGAAATGTTTAGCTCTTTTTTTTTTTTTAACCCCCACACACTCACGCCAGCGGGATTTCACCACCTACGGATACACTCGAACCCTTGACTTAGTGTTTAAACTCCTGAGAGTCTACCACCCAAGTAAGAGTAAGGGTGCTCTAGAATATTTAGCTTTAAAATAAATTAAAAAAAAAACAATATAATAAATACCATTTTCAAAAAGTGCTTATTATGATTGTTGGGAAGAATCTACGGTAAATTATGAACTTTTAAAGAACTTTCCTTTGGAAAAATCCACTTTTCTTCAATGGCAGAGGTAAAAAAATAAAAAAGACAACAAACATGAATATTTATTTGCCTAAAGACTTTTGAGGGTGATTTAAAGGTCAGATTGGTCAGACAGACGAAGGGTTATCTGGGGAGGAAGGATTTGAGGAGAGAGAGGCGATATTCCGTGTTTGTTTGATACTTGTATGGACAGAATTTTATTAAGTAATGAAATTTTATAGTTTGATCTATACATGCTCACACGTGCACTTATGTATGCATGCACTTTTGCACATGTGTCATGGGCATATAATCCCAACGGTCCATGTGATGAGGAATCCATAAAACCTCAAGGAATAAATTTTCACACTGGTTTAAAATTCTGATAGGCCATAGCAAAGAAAAATGCATATCAAAAGAGGAAAATGTTTTCATTTTTTATAGCCCACCAAAATTTTGGATCAAAGTAAAAATTAGGCCTAGGGGGTTTCTTAAGGTGTTGCTTTACATGAACTATTCAAATTTTAGAATCATATCACGTATGATAAGTTCTCAAAAAAGTTCGCACAAGTTTTATGCAACCAATGAGCAGCTGAGCATTATATATACATACACATCACGTGGACACACCCATGGCCAAACTTCTCTCCACTTTTCTTACTTGAATTGCAAGTTTCCTCTTTCCAATTTTGTTACATTTTTATTTCTTTTGTCCAATTTTTAAACTATTTTCTTAAGGTATTTTTAAGCAAAATTGTTCACAGAATTGTATTTTAACAAATAGTGCCCAAGTAACTAATAATCCTAAGCGGATAAATTACATTATTATCCTTTTTTTTTTTCTTTACAATAAATTGATAAAGCAAAAGTTACAAAGCTCATATGGCATGTATCTCACATTCAACCCGTCCAACATATGAACACCAAAATGAACTAAAAATATGGTAGATCTAATTGTAAGGTTGGCCAATCCCTAAAAAATATATACACCATTTAAAATATTATAATTCCCATTTGTTAATCTAATTGACCCAATGTTTTGTTCTTGTTATTATCATAGTGCAGTACATATGTTTAACAGGTTGGATACCATACACACACCACATCACCCTCATGATTCTTGAATTTTACTATTTTAAGGAAAAATTTAAGTACACATTTGTATAATTTCTCGAAAAGCACATGCACGTCATTTCTAATATTAAAGTAAAAATAACTTTTTCTTTTATTATATATATGGGAAAAGGTTCTATGCTGTCGAGCTCATGGGAACTCCTTGTGAGTTCGAGCCGTGGGCCCCACCATGATGTATGTCGAACATCAACACCCTACATTTGATAGATCCCTTTTAAATTATAGAAAAAATTAACCATACATGGAACTCAAGTGAGCCATACCGTCTAAAATCTTGTGAAGACGTGCTTAAAACATATAAAAACACTTAGTAGGGCTCATCTGAAATTTGTATGTGTCTAAAACTTGGTCTGAGCCCTCATTCAAGTGAGACACACATAATGGATGGGCTGAATTTGTGAACCACATCTCGGTGAGCTCAAAAAATGATTATAAATATTTTAATGGAGCGTAACCCCTCTCAACTTTTGTCTATGGTGTGGCCCACAAAAGTCACAGATTGACTTGATTTTTAAGCCCTAGACCCACTATGGAATGGTGCATCTTACCGATGGTGTTGACATACATCATGGTGGGGCCCACACAGCTCAACCTCATGGGGAGTTCCCATGAGTTTTATATATATATATAACTCCCATGATTTGCATACTACGAATTGATCTATATCTTAAATGGTACAAAAAAAAAGTCCTGATATGAACATAGGAGGCCATCTCGGAAGGCGCTGGATGCGTTAAAGCATCCAATTCGTCAATTTGTATTCAACGTATCTGACAAAAATATTATAAGCAATAGATAATAATAATAATTAAAAAAAGAAAAATCCCATCCTATTAAAGAAAAAACCATAGACAAGACAAAAAGATCCATGTCACAGTTTTTTTTTTTTTTTTTTTTTTATGAACACGTAAATCATAGAGTGATCAAGACCCCAAAATTCTCTTCCATTAGAGAAACCAGTCCTTTCCATCTCTATCATGCATGCATTGGGATCGAGAAGCCAATAAGGCAGCTTCCATGCTCTCGATGTGCACTTTACCAAAACAATACCCGTCCCTCCTTTGTATGGATTCTCACAGCGCCCCTCACAGGAAGTGGATTAGCTGTTATCCGGGTAACACCTTAGTGGGTGTTACTCCAACCGTCTGGGGCCCACATTTATGTATCTTTTGTATATCCACTCCGTTCATAGGTTTTTATATCTCATTTTAGTATGTGATAATAAGACTTAAAAAGATCCAAATCTCAGATGGATAATACCACTAGAAACAGTGATGAATGACCATTAAAAATTTTAAGGTGCCACAAACATTTTGGATCAAGCTGATCTTTGTATTTTAACTTCATCTAGGTATTATTAACATTATCAATAGGTTGGATGAGAAATAAACCTTAGGATGGGTCCTTTGGAATTTTTAATGGTGAGGCACTCAATCAACACTATTTTCTGTTGTGTGGTCCACATGAGATATGGATCTGCTTAATTTTTGGAACCAATTTCTAAAATGAACTGAAGAAACGGATAGACGGCGTGGATATACAATACATCATCAACGTGGGCCCCACGCTAAGTGTAACACCCACTTAAGGTGTTACCCGGTAACACCTAATCCGCTTCCCTTGACACAAAACGACAGCAACATCAGTTCAGACAATCTGTCAAACTCCTTTCTGCCGTCCTCACGATCCTATCACGTGATTATTCCGCCTTTGCTATGGCCCAATCCCACTACTAAACAAAACCGTACACGAATACTCGCGGGAGTAGCCTTCCTATTGTACTCTCTCGCCCCAACACGTGGCGCACGTGAGCTAGATCCTGTCCGGTTATTAGGTGGGCCCCACTGTAAATATGTGTATGTCCCATGTACTGAAACCCGGGCCGATCCGATCATCAGGTGGGGCACACTGGCACGTTGAATGTGGAGAGTTGGTACGTTTTCGTACGAACCGTTCCTTTTCTTCTTTATGCAGGTATATCCCAGGAAACCATGATCTTTGAGCCACAGAACATAGGGTCCGCTTCATTGCCAGATGAACGGTCCGGATCTCACGTGCCATGTTGGAACACGAAGGTAGGGTAGGATTTTGACGCGGATTGCGGGATGCCACTACCACCACGGAATCCGTGTGGCAGGACTATATGGGACCTACCGTATTGTATGTATTTTATCCACGCCGTCCATTCGTTTTTCCTGGTCATTTGAGGCTATGATCCCAAAACTGAAGAACACAATCAAAGTTCAAGTGGACCACGCCACAGAAAACAGTGGATCAAGATGATATTCGTGCTTTCCCTTCAACCAGGTTTGTGTGACCTTATGAACACGCTGGATGGAACATAAACATCACTGTGGGCCCTAAAAAGGTTTCAACGGTGGACGTTATTATTCCCACTGTTTCCTTTGGTGTGGTCCATTTTACCTTTGGATATACTAAAACTTTAAGCTCACGTCCTAAGATGATCTTTAAAAACGGATGGACGGCGTGGATAAAACATACACGTCAAGGTTGAGCCCACAGAGTCCCGCCACCGTAGTGGCGTGGTCACCACGGTAATCCGCGTCCGAATTTTCAAGGCAAACGAGCACCAATTGCACTTCTCTACGCTGATATATTCTTAGGATTTCCGTATGTCACTCCCTCCGTCGTCTCCATCCTTCCTGAAAACTGAAACTCTCCCATTTGCAGGAATCTCTTCCAAGCTTCCATATCTCATCTTCGTACAGTCTAAGATCTTAGACGGCACATCCATCGACGGAGCTCATTTTAAGCAGACATGTTTGATTTCTACACAGTATCAAGTAAGCTAATTTGCATGGATTTTCTTGGTAGATTGCAGAGATTGTACATGAATATCACTAGGTTCAAGTGGAACTCGATAGGCATCGCCAATAATCTAAAATTATAACAAACCCATGTGAAATATTCATTATTTGAATCTGTATCTGAGATTACACTCAGGTGTACTGCAACAGATGGAACAAATATGCAAGAGTAGGACTTATATCAGGAAAGGTTGCCTTGTATACATTTGTATGAGGTGGGCACTTAGTAAAATCCAACAACCTAGCTGGTCCAGTGGCACGATCGATGATGATCATTGCTTTCGTGGGCCGATGGTGGATTCTGGTCTCCGGCACTGTCTTACTGGAAAATTATTATGTGGGGAAGTTGGATTAACTTAGATGGTAGTTTTGATTTGATTCTTTAGTGTTTTGTATATATTTGTATGAAATGCAGTTAAGAGGATGTTGAAATCTTTTACATAGTTATATCATAGCTGGAATTAGAAATGCTACACAGCTTCGCAAGTTCTGTGAAGTGTTGTCCCAGCCATGCATGTGGAAAATGTTGATCTGGTGGGCCTGATGGACCACAGAAAAAAGAAGAAAAGAAAGGGGAAAAAAAAAGAGTGACCGAAAGATCCTAACCATTCTATCCTTGTAAATTCTGGTTGTTGAATGTGCACCATCACAGGTTTCATTTCCATCCATTTGCCGGCTGCGAATCTGATCCCTACCACAACAGGATTAGGTTGATTTTGGGCTATGGTCCATTTATACAATGGTTGATGCTAATTCTCCAGTGTTGATTTTCATATGATGATCATGATAGAATGGATGACATACCTACTCATTTCTCTAATTCAAATTCAAATCAGCCCAATCTTCAGGCATACAATTAGTAGTCTTCTCATGGATATTATCCTTCTGAAAATCAGCAGCTTTAAATCATGATATTCTCCTTTTATTTCTATTTTTTATAATCTCAACAGCTGTACATGTAATCCTGTAAAACTATACTTAGTACACATGCGAAGGAGTTTAACCTTAAGCCATTAACACTCATCTGTTCAACCCCGGAAGTGATCGTGTGAAGAGTAGGCCCACCATGGGTCTCAAATGAGGGTCTTCTGGTTGAATCATTTAAGTCATGATAATTTTTTTGGGAGAGATTTTTTTTCCTAATTTTTAATTATTTAGATAAAGTTTTAAGTTTTTTAATATTTTTGTTACTCTTTTCATCGAGGTAATTAAACAAACTTTTGAGATAACAAAGGATGCTAAAATAATAAAATTGATCCTATTTAAAAGCCTATTAAGTTAGCAGTCAACAAGCATAAGATCATGTAATTGTAACGTTGTAGGAGAAAATTATGGTTGGTAGCATATGTAGGGTTGTAATGGGATCAAATGAATTTTTTTAATTTTTTTTTTCCATTTTTAATATTCTATAGAAATGTTTGTATTAAAAGTTGGGATGTCAAATGAAAGATCTAGATTAATTAAGGTTAGGTGCCGGTATAAATAAACTCATTATATTATAATCTGATAGTTTACTTATTTATAAATAAATTAAATATGTAAATTTAAATGTTTATAAATTTTACAAAATTTTGTTTTTTCTGTGTGAGAGAAGAGAAAAAGCTCTATATCCCTTGAATTTTAAGTTTTGCATTCTTGGCACTGAGCTGCTTGTCGTATGACCATATCACCTCAACCAACATGATTTTATTACTGAGTTGCTCACCAAATCATGGCATCGTTTATCAATCGGCAATCATTGCCGTCGACCTTTGCTATTATCACAGACAGCTGCACATGTCGTTTTGAACCATACCAACAATAATTATCAATGGCCCACTAAATCATTGGTGTTGGTCATGGCACATAATTCTCATAGTAGATTTCCTCTAACAAGTAGAGTTTTTCTCGAGTCATGGTGAAATCTGGTCGAGTCGAATTGAGTCGACTCGGGCAGGTAGAGTTTTTTTTTTCTTCTGGGCTTACAACTATGCAAAAGACTACCCTCATAATCAGGCAACAATCACCATTCAACTGGTGGCTCTCAAATGGATCGTTAAAAGTAAAACTGTGTGATCCAAATTCAAGGGAAGAAATCCAATCAATGATTTGGAGGGTCTGGATTGCTTTATGCTGGTTTGAGTAAATACATAAAAATTTCAGCTGCTAATATAACATGAATCTATGCTTTTACCACAGGATAAATCCTTCTTTTCCATTTTTCTTTGAATGATATAAAACTTTGTTGAAGAATTGGTTTTATGCTATCTCCAGCTTTTAGGGAATTGATATCAACACCCACACTCATTGATAGATGCACCCTCTCTCTTTTGCGTTTAGTAATACTACTACAAAGTTGTCCCACTGTATCACAAAAATAGAAAGATTTATCAAGGATTTTTCATGCCAATAGATTAGTAAACCATGTTTAGGAAAAGAATCCAGCTATTAGGGCTGTCTACAGGCCGGGCTCGGGTGGAGCCAAAGCCTGTTCAAGCCCAGACCGTGTAGTAAAACGTAGGCCTGGGCATGTTACAGGTCAAAATAAACAGTCCTGAGCCTGAGCCAGAACAGTTACACAAGGCCCGAGTGCGAGGCGGGCCACCTACGTTTGCATGCTAGGTCTGGGCTGGGTAGGCTCTTGGGCACATAGCCCGAACCCACCCTAATAATAAACAGTACAATTTAGGCCCCGGCCCCAACCACGGGCGTAATATTTCATCTAAGTCCGGCCCAAAGTGCACTAGAAAGAGAAGTCCATGGGCCAGCCTGGCCAATTAAAACCCTAGCTATAGTCACAACTCAAAAGGGAAACATTTCCAAAAGGGGGCCTCAACTGAACATGTTCAAAGGTATTGTTGTTGACTTGTGAGCGGGCCAGGCTTGGGCCATGGTGAGGCGAACCAACCCAGCTCGTTTATTTCCGCAAACCTCAGCTCGAACTATGCCTGCAATCCACGGAAACATAGCTGGATCCCAATATAAGATGCCTTTATATCTAGCCTTGTGTGACCCATTTCGGACCTAAAAATTGGCCCACTTATTCCATTGGCCTAAGCCGAAGTCTGGATTGCATTGGACAGGACCTGAGAGGGAGATGGGAAAACCAGGTCTACCAACAGCCCTACGTTCAGCCGACAATGGGATGGACCTAGGTGCGAACTAGCCCCACATGTTTCTATTTTGATTTGAAATTCAGGGTAGGCCTGGGCCACATACCTCGATTCAGGGATAAGCCCAAACCATGACATATGTAATTGGACTTAGACCTGGATCTGGTCAGTCTTGAAAAGTTTTCAAACTTAAACCTAACTCAGCCTGTTAATCTATTCAGCCTAGCATTTAGACCCAGATGCCTAAAGGACAACCCAAGCTTGGACCATGATGGGCCAAGTCCAACAGGCATGCCTAGCCCATTAACATCTATACGCTCTTGGAGTCTGTCCAACTTAATTTTGATGCAACACCTATGGAATTCCTGGGGTTCAGAACTTTAAAATTAATAATAGCAATAATAATAATAAATAAATAAATAATAGGTTCCATGTAATAACATAATTGTAGTTTAAAATCATGAAACTCGATGACTTGAAAACTCGAGCAAGTTTCTTGAAAGCTCATACAAGTTTTCTGTGTTTTTTTCAGTATTATGTAATGTTAAAGTATAAATAATATATACATGATGTCGAGTAGTACTGAGTAATATAGAGTTTTATTGAGTTTTGTGATGAATCGAGTTTTGACTGAGTTATGACCAGATGAAGTTTTTCTTGAGTCTGAGGGAAATCTAGTCGTGTCGAGTCAACTCAGGTGAGTCAATTTAAGTTTTTTCAAGTTTTTAAACTATGAATAGGATTAGCATCCTTCTCAAGTACGCCTGAAATCAAAATATTCTGCAATTCTATTTTTGGGTTTTTACACCAAACCCAGCATTATATGATGCACTTCATCAATCAAATTTATATTTATATATAATCAAATGAATATATGTGCACTTACAAACTGGTCCGCCCCTTCATATGGTGGTAAGAGTAGCTTCCCTGAGTTATAATCCTTTGATTTGAGATTTTCCTGCATACATATTCCAGACTGAAATTTACTTCCCATTGCAAGATAAGTGGCAATGCAATATCTGCATAAACACACACAAGTAGTATTCTGCTATAAAAGATCGCATAGTGCAGAAATAAAGGGGAACAAACGCATGCATTTGAATGTATGGTAATTACCATCAGTTCAAGCTGTGGGTCCACCCATGATGTGTATGTGGAATACAAACTGTGAAACTTCCGAATGGAATGTCAGCTCCATGACATTGGGTATATGTCATCCAATCCATTCATCAGGTGAACCCCATAAGGACGAACGATACAAATGAAACTCAAGCCATTAGGCAGGCCGCAACAGGTGAACATATAGGTTTTAGGCGAAACTGCCCATTGCACATTGTGGTGTGTCCACCTGAGTTTTTTATAGGGATGGTTCTTGGAATGTACAGTTGCCCATGAGGAGGCTTGCCCAATGCACGGTTTGGATTGCACATACACATCACAGGTGGGACCCACACAACTCAAACGTATGATTACCTGGCAGCAATCCCACATGCATCCGGTAATATTTAGGTGGGGCCACATACTTTAATTCTGGGAATGTACCATTCTACACAGTAGAACATATGTGATCATTTCCAGAAAGAAATGGTGGTAGCTTGGCATTTTTATCAAAGGGCTAGACTACTCTGAGCAATTTCCACCATTCATTCACCGGACATGCAGATCACTGGTGGGCCATTGAATGGGCTCCATTGCTAAAGAAGCATATTCCAAATAACATACCGATTGGACTTTCTTAACCATCCACTTGGCTGAAATCAAATGGACCGTGATCATCGGTCTAAATCAGTAGCTTAACATCATCAGATCAGTGTGATTTGGGCAGTCTGGATCAACGTATAGTGAGTCACCGCCACTCAAGAAATGGTCGAACATGTACATAGTCGCACAGCCCTTCATTGAATGTTTCTTGTCTGTTACAAGAGCCTTGATCAATCACTTTCTTATGTTATAACAGTGTTCATTTTGATCAATCACACTCCAATATGTAATTGACCCATGATATATTTGAATCAAATTGAATGGATATCATATAACAAACCAATTAATATTTATGAAAAAAAAAAAAAAAAGATAATGCTATTAACAGTAATTAGTCGAGGAGCTTACAGCATTTTCATTTTTTGGCAGAATTCCAATCTCTTCGACATTGGCAAACATGGCCGCTGTTAAGCTCGCCCTGTTTCTGGGAAGAACTAGTCATTTTTCTCCAGCTTGCATTCCTCGGCAGCTCATTCATCCAATTCCTACAGAAAAGAATCCATGTACCATGCAAACAGAGATCAGCATTCAAGGAAAATGGAGCACAGAATCACGTGGCAGAGAAGCTTCCACTGTTCAGCTTGAATGTTAGTTTCTCATACAAAGCCAGCATTGTCTGCTCTTCATTGCCATTGGCAGCTCACCTGCTGATACTACTGTTGCTGCTATTGGAAGGCAACGGACAGCGCCATTGCGGATCTTCCCGATTGGTTCTTTCAGCAGAAATAGTGCAAGCGGTGTCATGGTTGGTTACATTGGTTGTGGTTTTGAATTTTCGGAAAACAAGGTCTGTTAAGCTTCCTTGGATTATTCGAGTGTGGTGGGTCTGCAGCTTCTTCCAGTTGGCGATCCACACAGCTATTGATTTCCATGCAATCCTCACACACCATGGATTCCCAGGCATAACTGAATATGCCAATTTTCTCAGTATGCTTGCATGCGCCTACCTGTCGGGTATTTCTATCAGAGGAACAACAGGCATCAGCTTCTCTTCAAGCAGCATCACAGACCCGCTTCTGTATGCTTCTGTAGAAAAGCGAGCAGAAGGCAAAGTTCCATCTGCATACGGAAGAGCGACTCTCCTACAACTCGTCACCTTCTCTTGGCTCAATCCACTGTTCGTCGTTGGAATCAAGAAGCCTATCGAACAGAATGAGATACCAGATGTTGATATCAAAGACTCTGCCGAATTCCTCTCCCACGCATTTGATGATGATCTGAAGAGGACCAAAGAAGGAAATGGCCCACAGACCCCATCTATCTACAAAACCATCTACCTGTTTATTAGAAGGAAGGCGGCAATCAACGCGGCTTTTGCAGTGGTCCATGCAAGCGCCTCCTACGTCGGTCCTTACCTGATTGACGACTTTGTGAAGTTCCTAAGCGAGAAGAAGCAGAACAGCTTACAAGGCGGTTACGTTCTGGCCCTAGCATTCCTAAGTGCCAAGATGGTCGAGACGGTCGCACAGAGGCAATGGGTTTTCGGTGCCCGGCAGTTGGGTCTGCGCCTAAGAGCAGCTCTTATATCCCACATATACAAGAAGGGCATACATCTATCTAGCCAATCGCGGCAAAGCCATACGAGTGGAGAGATCATCAACTACATGAGCGTCGACATCCAACGGGTCACTGACTTCATCTGGTACTTGAACATAATCTGGATGCTGCCGATACAGATTTCACTCGCAATCTATATTCTCAACATGAATTTAGGCATCGGGTCTCTGGCGGGATTGGCAGCAACAGTGTTAGTCATGACCTGCAACGTGCCGATTACCAAGATACAGAGAAGACTGCAGTCGAAGATCATGGAAGCAAAAGATGAGCGCATGAAAGCCACATCGGAGGTTCTCAGGAACATGAAGACTCTGAAACTTCAAGCCTGGGACACCCGATACCTCAGCAAGCTCAGAAGCTTGAGGAAGATTGAGTCTGACTGGCTGTGGAAATCGCTGCGGCTGTCGGCAATCTCAGCATTCATTTTCTGGGGGTCACCCACGTTCATTTCAGTGGTGACATTCGGTGCTTGTATGCTGATGGGCATCCCACTTACAGCTGGGAGAGTGTTATCTGCACTGGCAACATTCAGAATGCTACAAGATCCGATCTTCAATCTCCCAGACTTACTGTCCGTGCTCGCACAGGCAAAAGTTTCAGTCGATCGAGTCGCGGCGTATCTCCAAGAAGATGAAATCCAGTCCGATGCAGTTGAGTTCGTGCCAAGGAACGAAACGGAGTTTGAAGTAGAGATCAATAGTGGAGAATTCAGCTGGGACCCAGACTCTAGAAACCCCTCGCTTAGCGGATTGCAGTTGAAGATCAGGAGGGGAATGAAAGTGGCAGTCTGTGGAACTGTTGGTTCGGGAAAATCCAGTCTGATCGCATGCATACTCGGAGAAATACCAAAACTTTCAGGAACCGTGAAGATCAGTGGCACCAAAGCTTATGTTCCTCAGTCCCCGTGGATACTGACAGGCAATGTTCGAGAAAATATCACCTTTGGAAACCTGTTTGACAGAGACAAGTACAATGAAACGATCCAGGCATGTGCCTTGACTAAGGATTTCGAGCTCTTCTCCAGCGGGGACTTGACGGAGATCGGAGAAAGAGGCATCAACATGAGTGGTGGCCAAAAACAGAGGATACAAATTGCACGGGCCGTATACCAAGATGCTGATATATACCTTCTCGACGACCCTTTCAGTGCTGTGGATGCTCATACAGGCAGACAACTATTTGAGGTTGGTTTCTTCTTCTTCTTTGAGACAATTCCAACATGGAAATGCTCTGTAACAAGTAATAGAATTCGAAATAGAATAGAAGTTGAAAATTAAGGAGAGCTGAGATTCTAGCTTGATTCTACAAACCTCCTTGTAGATCAATGAGCTACTTGTAGCAACTCCCAAGAAGAGCCAAACGAGTTGATGTAGGACAGGTCATGGATGACTCGTGGAGCCTTGGATTGCATGAATTCGGGCCAAAATGGCCCTAGGCAAAAACAGCATAAACGTGCACTATAGCTTATGGTGGCCATAACTTTGCAACCGGTTATCAGATTAGAATGCATAGTTGTTGAAAAGCTATCGATGAGCTTTACATCCTAGCCAAACAACCCAGGTTCATTGGCACCCGAACAGCTTCACAAAATTCAATCTTTTCAAGGGTCAAATTTGAGTTTGAAGTTAAAAATTACTATTTTTAGTAAGTTTGTTTTTGTTCATTTCAGGGTTTTAAGAGTCAAGTTCCAGTCCAAATTCTTTGTTACAACCATATAAGAGTTTCTCATGAGGACCCAAATGATAAAATGAAATGGAAAATAACCAATTTCCATCCATTTGGCATGAATCGTTTTGATGAATGTAAGTTCTAAACTTTCAGAAGGTCAAGCACTTGTCTGGTGTCCGACACACATTGGCACAGTTAAACCCCTCAATTTCTCTCTTTTCTTGTCGACTTCCATATAATTTCTACATACTATGTATATAACGAAAATTTACAATTATGTAAAAACACATGATCGTGGAGCCTACAACTATCCATCATTTTCTACATGGTTCTTCTTACTTGGCATACAAAAAAAAAAAAAAAAAAATCCACTTTCCACTTGATGTTTCTCCTAAACTTAGGTGAAATAAAAATACCAACCGATCTTACAATAAATCTACAGTTTGGCATTTTAAATGAGCATGGCATCTCATCAGTATAGAGAATGTTGTGTGTACACTAAGGTGGATATTTGTTATGCAGGACTGCTTGATGGGGATTCTAAAGGACAAAACTATTCTGTATGTTACCCACCAAGTCGAGTTTCTTCCAGCAGCAGACCTCATTCTGGTATGTACGATCTCTCGTATTTAGCTTTGCACCTGTTTGATTGATCGCCGATCTCTTAGGATAACAGAATGACATTCAATACTCGAAGTAAAATGTGGGACGCTATTGCAACCTACATTTGTATGGCTCGAAGTTCTAATTATCACAGTTTAGAATCTAAGGTGGAAAAATCAAACAGTTAAGAGCTTGTTTGGATGCTCCGTTGGACTGAATTGCAATTCCATGCATCGATCCCTTATTATGAGTTGGGTGGGGCTAGACCCACTGGAACTTTTTTCCCCCACTCATTGAATTGACTGATTGAAAATAAGCTCAATTGAGCATCCAAACACAGCCTTTCTAACTGAAGAGTACAAAACCGATTAGGACAAGCTTTTCTTCAACAGGTAATGGAAAATGGAAGGATCGCACAGGCGGGTAAGTTCGAAGAGCTTCTACGACAGAATATAGGATTCGAGGTGTTAGTTGGTGCACACAGCCAAGCTCTAGAGTCGATTGTCACAGCTGAAAATTCAAGCAGAACATTCGACGAATCCAAAAGAAAGACAACAGAATCCTCTAACGAAAATGAATCTGATGTGGAAGCTACATTGGAAACTGAAGTTGAGAATTGCACCAGGCACGAGTCTGATCTAGAGATCACAGATAAATCAGGTAGAATAATGCAGGACGAAGAAAGAGAGAAAGGGAGCATAGGCAAGGACGTTTACTGGGCTTACTTGACTGCAGTGCAGGGTGGCGCTTTGGCACCCATCATAATCATAGCGCAGTCACTCTTCCAGACATTACAGATAGCAAGCAACTACTGGATGGCTTGGGCTACTCCTCCTACAACAGGGACGGCGCCAACGGTGTCAATGAGCATTGTTTTTCTTGTATATATACTTCTCGCAGTTGGAAGTTCACTGTGCGTGCTGGTCCGAGCAACGCTAATAGCAATAACCGGCCTTCGTACTTCACAGAAGTTCTTCACCAACATGCTTCATAGCATCTTCCGTGCGCCGATGTCTTTCTTTGATTCTACACCGACTGGAAGGATCTTAAACAGGGTTAGTATATGTGTAAATACCCAAAAAGACATGTTACATCTGAAAGTAAAATTACAGTATAATAGAATTCAAATATACTATTTAATATTTAAAATATTACCATGGACATGTCAAAGAATCTGACTTCTATGCAAAGGAAAAGCATTTTCCAAGACTTTTTTTTGTTAAGAAAGCAAACAAGTGCATAGGGTTTCCTTCCCCAAGCATTGATGTCAATTAATCATTGGCTTATGTCACACTTTCACTTTCCCTTTCCTTCCCCTAGTTTTTCTCAATCTAAACACGCCCTACCATGTCTAGCACTCCACATCCGTGCCTACCAAACATCGACACATGTGTGTCCAAATGGCATAAATGTATGGCATGTATGCATGAGGGTGTGTGTGCGTGGAGAGAGAGAGAGAGAGAGAGAGAGAGAGAGAGAGAGAGAGAGAGAGAGAGAGAACTAACTTCAAATTATGTAGCCTTTTAACCGTCTTACTCGCAGGCATCTACAGACCAAAGTGTACTAGATTTGGAAATGGCGAACAAGTTGGGTTGGTGTGCTTTCTCGATAATACAGCTTCTGGGGACTGTTGCAGTCATGTCACAGGTAGCATGGCAAGTTTTTGCCATATTCTTTCCTGTGACAGCGATCTGCATATGGTACCAAGTAAGATACTGATGTTCTAGGATAGTTATCTTGTTTGGAGATTATTACAAAATATCTGCAATCTGAGATTTGATTATGGTAATTGCAGCGATACTACATACCAACCGCCAGAGAGCTGGCCCGCTTATCGGGAATTCAAAGGGCTCCAATCCTTCACCATTTCGCTGAATCACTTTCCGGAGCTGCAACAATCAGGGCGTTTGGCCACGAAGAACGTTTCATCTATGCAAACCTTGGCCGTATAGACAACCACTCGAGGCCATGGTTCCACAATGTTTCGGCAATGGAATGGCTTTCCTTTAGACTAAACCTGTTATCAAATTTCGTTTTTGCATTTTCGTTGGTTTTGCTCGTGAGCCTCCCTGATGGAATCATTAACCCAAGTGAGTTGCAAATATGAGTTTTAGTCTGTGTTTGGATGCAATATTCAATTCAATTGCAATTGTTAGTTCGACAAATCGGAAACCACCAAATTGTAGTTGCATTTCTCAGTATTAAAATTTCCGTGTCTGTACTCTAAATTGCAATTACATTACCCTCCAATTGGACTAGAAAGAAGTGTAACAGCAATTCAGGGCACACCCACAACACAGGTTCAAGGAAACGTCTTATTTCCTCCCGATTTAACTAAAAGTTCACAATTCAAATTCGGTTGTGCATCCAAACACACCCTTGAGAATCCCCCTGAGAAATTGTTCCTGATAATATGCGAGAAAATCCCAGCAGATCTGATCAGAAATCTTGTGGCATATAGGCATCGCGGGATTAGCGGTGACGTACGGACTGAATCTGAACGTGCAGCAAGCCTCTGTCATCTGGAATATATGCAACGCAGAGAATAAAATGATTTCCGTCGAAAGGATCCTACAATATACAAGAATTAAAAGCGAAGCTCCTTTAGTGATTGATGAATGTAGACCACCAAACAACTGGCCTACAATTGGAACAATATGCTTCAGAAACTTGCAGGTATGGCCTCTAAACACATCCAGTTGTGGGAATCTGAACCATACATCAGGTGGGCTCCACCTTGAACTGTCCCACAAACACTAACATGCACTAAACCAAACTCGTAAAATTACACCATGTGACCTTCCATGAAGGATTCATGCTCTATATCATTTAACACGAGTTTGATCATGCTACAGATCAAGTATGCTAAACAATTGCCGTCCGTCTTGAAAAATATTACATGCACATTTCCGGGAAAGAAGAAGGTGGGAGTTGTAGGACGGACCGGAAGCGGGAAATCTACTCTCATACAGGCTTTATTCCGCATCGTGGAACCTACAGAAGGAAGCATCATGATTGATGATGTGGACATCTGCAAGATAGGCCTTCATGACCTGAGATCAAGACTCAGCATCATACCACAAGACCCGACAATGTTTGATGGAACTGTGAGAGGAAACCTCGACCCGTTAGGGGAATACTCCGACATTGAAGTATGGGAGGTAAGTCTACAAGATTCACCGCAACAATTTCAAATCACTGCTTCCCTACAAATATATATCGAATAAAACTCGTTACTCAGGATTGGCTCATTTGGATTTGAAAACTAATACAGTTAATACATGCGTATATACGTATGTACAATGGCAGAGTGAGCAAAAACTGCACAAGTAAATGCCTAATTGGATACGAAGAAGTCGATAAGAGGAATTATAGGGAAACGCAAGATTCCCCCTCGTGTGGGTCCCACACCATGGTTCAGAGGTCCAAACCATTGATCTGATGGGGCTCAGAGTGGGATACAACCCTTTGATATTTTGCATTTTCTCCATTGAATGTGGACAGTTGCAATATTTTCTTGCGTAAGCTAATGGAAGGGTTGTCATTGTTCGATCTTGGTGATTTACATGACATACCTTGTCCACGATGAGGGTTCACTAGATAAGCAGTTCTGATCACTGGACCATGGGACCCACATACAGGGGATCCTGTGAGTCCGCAGACTGTAAGTTTATTGATGAGAATAATTAATCCATCCATAAAAGTTTTAAAAAAAAAAAAAAAAAAAAAAAACAAACAAACAAACGAACGAACAAACAACTTATCTATCAATTTCGCTAATTTTCTAACAAGAACAAACTATAATTTTCTAATTAAATCACCCAAATCTGACTTACCTGCATAATAGAATTTGAAATTTTGGGCACCCAAGAGCTTATTCTTTTAAGGTCTTGATATGAGACTGCTTACATTGGTGGCTTGTTACAACTATTCAGGCGCTGGATAAATGTCAGCTCAGTGATTTGGTGCGCGAAAAGGAAAAGAAGCTGGATTCATCGGGTACGGATAACTCACCATACTCTAGTGTATAGAAAGACACAAGTTTTCGAGTTCTCTAGCTATTTTTAAGTTCAAAGTTGCTGATAGATAGCTATCTTACTTACAGTGGTTGAAAACGGAGAGAATTGGAGTGTTGGCCAGCGGCAGCTGTTCTGTCTTGGAAGAGCCTTGCTGAAGAGAAGCAGCATTCTCATCCTTGACGAAGCAACTGCATCAGTAGACACAGCAACCGACGGTGTTATACAGCAGATCATTCGTCAGGAGTTCAAGGATCGGACGGTGGTAACCATAGCACACAGAATCCACACGGTTATAGATAGTGATCTTGTTCTTGTTCTCAGTGAAGGTATGTACCTTAAAAGCCATTCTGCAATGAAAATTACAATGTATTTAGACTTTAGAGGTCTATGATCCAGTTCGAATTCTTTGAACCTTACTAATATGGGGCCCACCAAAGTGATCCCACCTTTGATCAACAAAGAACATTGGATAAGAGGAGTCTGCCATAGATTGCTCATGAATTGAGGATAACTATGATTAGATAGTTACAGCCATGCAATAAGGCCATGCAAAATGGATACTAAGATCTTAAGATCCATTTTGAAGGCCCTTGTTTAAATGGACTTGATCACCCAAATCGTGGTGAGATTGGGTCCATGTGACATCCACAGTGGACCCCTCCTATCTAATGTTCCACCATGGCATGATTATAATAGTTACAAAGAATTTGCATTGCATCTGTGACTCCCTACAAACCTATAGCCCGTGGTTTTGTGATCCAGATCATTGGCTTGATAGGCCCCACTGTGGACAGGATTCTCCAAAAACTCCCAGGTTGGATGAACCTAACCTTCAACCTATCACCTGCAAACAGATATTCGAGAAATAAAATACAGCAATAGCCCCCAATCAATAGAACATAGATGAAGGGCTGAAGGGTTTGGACCATCCAACCTGGAGATTTTCTCAAGCACCCATCGGATCAACAGCCTGCATAATCAAACCATGGGCCCTATAATTCACATATACAATGATTCTACATTATTTTGATTTAAAATCAATGCCATGTGAGCAGGGCGGATTCTGGAATACGACACACCAGTGAAACTACTTGAACAAGAGGATTCATCCTTCTCAAAGCTTATAAGGGAGTACGCCTTAAGATCGCAGAACTTCAATAGCTTTGCGACTTCACAAAACACAACTAGCATACCTTAAAGCCTATATAAGAATTTCAGGACACCACGTAGAAGGCATTGGATAGCATCCGGTCCAGCAGTGGGGAACACCATTTGGTATGATCCTTCAATTCAATTTTGATGCCAGCTTCCATGATCTCCCGGGTTGACTACACGAGATGGGTGTCGGCTTTGGGTGGAGAAGATCATATCTCACTGTATCTCTTAGTAGAGCATTAAGTATCATTGAAAATGTAGCGTTTTTTTTCTATAAGACCAGAAGAACGACGAAATTGGAAATCATGCATGACTATGAAAATCGTTTCTTTCAGTGCATTGGCTCTAGCCATTCAAAACTAATAAAATGTTGGAATTCAATTCAGAGCAATCTCCACTACAGAAAACATTCTATTTGAAGACCTATCTTATTTCGAATTCTGTGGAAATCAGATAGCAATTGTATTGATATGCTGTTCTGTCCTAATTACCACCACAAAGTGCTAATACACGTCTACTCTATGAGGAACAATAGCAAACATTCCTACTGAGAAACTGCTAAAAACATCAAAGATATGAACAATTTGAGGATTATTTCAAACTGGAATGAATCTATTCAAACACTGAATTACCTTAAGCTCAGGGAAATAGAATTCCTGCGTTTGGATGCAGCGTTGAAAGAAAACAGGTTTCTTTAATAAGGAAGTACTTCTCATATTGTAGTAACATTCCTTTCCAGTTTCAAGTCCAACCCGAACATGGATTGAAGCTCACCAACTCGAACTGACTCGATCTAGACCAAGTTCGAGTCGACTCGGACGAGTCATCAATCCATGTTCCCTTCAAGTAACACAATTGCAATTTGGAGCTAACTCCCTCCAATTGGGTTATTTTAAAATCGTAATTCGATTGAATAGCGCATCCAAACGCAGCCTCAAACAAAAGATAAAATTGGATACAAGTAGGAAAAACAAATATAAAAATAAATAAATAAAACTGCAATTTCTGTCTAATCAAAATTCGTTAATGCTCAGGTTGGAGATACAAAAAGAGCAATGACACAGTGCGAATTCTTCTTACCTAATCTCTGCCGACATCCAATGTGGGACATTCGTGGGCCTACCTAATTCTATCATGCATGCCCTTGATCAGATGGCAATGATTATCGATTTGTGGTGATTTGGGGCCATGTGCAATCCACGGTAGATCCTTCCTATCTGACGTCTATTGGTTTTTGGTCAACGGCATGGCGGGACCCATCTGATGAATGGCTTGGATCTCTCGTGCCGAGCATACCGGGGGACGCGGATTAGCTACTGACAGGTTTCAGTAGCGAGAAGCGCTCTTGAAGTGACGTCACCAAGTTATGTGGGCCCGATCAAGACGTAGGTTTTATAACCACACCGTCCATCCATTTGGAGAGATCATATTAGGGTATGATCCAAAGACTAAATCAGATCCAAAGCTCGAGTGGACCCCACCACAGAAAACAGTGGGGAGAGTAAGGGCCACAAAAGTTTTTGATCTAGCTGATATTTATGTTCTCTCTTCTTTCATGTCTTGATTTCAAAATAAACATTATGGTGGTCCTTCGGAAGGTTTCAACCGTAGGCGTCACTCTCCCCCACTTTTTTCTGTGGTGGGTCCACTTCAGCCTTGGATCTGTCTCATTCTTTGGATCATGCCCTAAAATGATATCTCCAAATTTATGGACGGTGTGGATACAAAACATACATCATGGTGGGACCCACGTAACTTGGTGACGTCACTCCAGTAGCGAGTCTCGCTACTCAACCTGTAAGTAGCTAATCCGCGTCCCATACGTAGGCATATGCGGTCTTCCAGATCATGGGCACTGTGTGTACCAACAAGAGCGTATTAACCATCCAATGATGGATGCACATAAACGGACGGTTTAAAGGTAACGCTTGCGGGACTACGCGTAGTCAGGTGGGCCGTGGGCGTGAGTATTCGCTGACGTGGATGGAGGACTTCTTGTGCATTAGATCCACCCCATCCATCAGGTGCGCCCCCCTGTGTTTGGACCAAACCGCAAAGATCAGGTCGATTCAATAGTCAGGTGGGGCGACACCATGGGCAACAGTTGATATGCGAAGTACCACCGTTAAAATCATCCATACTGTGTGTAGGGTCGATCGTGCTGTGCATATGCCATCCAATCCACTCATCTGATGCACCACACCAGGATGAATTGATTTATGCCATCCAGTCCGCTCATCTGATCCACCACACCAGGATGAATTGATCATCTGATCCACCACACCAATCCAATCCACTCATCTGAACATAGAGTTTCTAGGCATGACTTTACCTTGTTCCATATAGCATGGCCCGCCGAAGTCTTCGCTTGGATTTATTTTTAAGATCTACGGTGAAATGTGGCAATGCATTTGCTGGACATGGTGGATGTGATGCCTATTCTGCCCATAAGGCACTTGGGGACGCAGATTAGTTATTCACAGGTTGAGCAGTGAGACTTGCTACTGTAGAGACGCCACGAAGTTACGTGGACTTTACTAAGTTATGTGTGACCTATTATAACGTATGTGTTAAATGCACGACGTCCATTCATCTAGAGAGATCATTTAAGAGTATGAGCTAAAAAATAAGTTAGATATAAAACTTGAGTGGACCTCATCATAGAAAGCGGTGGAGAGAGTGGCGCCCGCCATCAAAAACTTTTAAGGGCCAATAAAGTTTTCCATCCAAGTGAAATTTCTTTTTTCCCTTATTTTATGTTTGTATTAATTTGTTAACCCATTGAATTTCAAATAAACATCATGGTAGACCTTTGGAAGGTTTCTAAAGTGAGAGCCATTAATTGCACCGTTTTGTGGTAAGGTCTACTCTAAATTTGAATGTAACTCGTTCAATGTAATGCCCTAAAATGATCTTTCCAAATGAATGGCCCACGTGGATACAACACATAGGTCATGTAGGTCTACTCAACCTATCAGTATCTAATCTGCGTCTATTTCAACCACCAGCGGTAGCACAACCCGAACAAAAATGGTCCAGGTATAATAGGAAAAATTGGGTACTTGAATCATTCAATCAATTTATTTTTAAGGTCCCACAACATTAACAACCCAAAATAGAGATGCTTGTAATAAGCAAATGGTATTAATGGATGAGTTCATTCCACTTTCATCTGGCCACATGCCATGTGTACAAAATAAAATATGAAAACATCTTTAAGATAGTCTAAGTATCCCAATTATATAAGGGATTCAACCACTCTGCCTTTGGGATTCAATTAAGCTATGCTTTATCTAATTTTTCAGTGAAAACATAGTATTTAACCTTAGCTTTAAATGTCCAAAATGAGATTTTTAAAGAGTGAAAAACAAAGTAATTCAAGTACATATTTTCATTCAAAATTTCTTATAAAAAGGAAGTTAAGTATATAATTAATAAAATACGTGGTTCCAATACGGCTATCCTTACTACACTGTTAATAAAATCTGAAGTAATAGTCACGTAAAGATAATCCTTTACATAAGGATAACCATATGTAAATGTTAGACTTTGTAAAACAAGTTTTCAAACAAAGCTTATATATAGAAATTTTAAAAATTAAGTCAACACAGTATCTCCACACGACACTTGAAGGGGTATTTTATAGATTGGGTCTACCAAAATGGACGGCTTGCATTTTAAAATTAAAACCCCTAAGAAAATTCTATCCATTTACATTTTCTATAATTTGTCCTGCCTCATATTTGAGGATTAACTGTAATAACCATGGTTAAGGTGAATCTTTTTTTTTTCATACATAGGCCATCAATGCAGACGCATGAACTGACCTGATTTGTACATTGACCTGCATGTAGTCTGTGGAGAGATGGCTCGATCATGTCACATCTCTCAGGGATCCACTATGTCATCTCCAGCTATTTGACTGGAAGTGCCTGATTGCTCTAGGCCTGAGTATATAGGGTGTCCCATCTAATGAAAAGCACTAATTTCTCAATTAGCATTGCCCACTTGTATATACTCATCTCAATCCAAACCACTAAAACAACAGAGCCTATGCTAGATAAAACAGAAAGTATGGTTCTAAATGTCTGATTGATGGTAATTGAAATCAATGATCAAGCAAGTTGTAAATTTTGATTTTATAGTCATGCAATGCAATTGATCTTATTCTACTATGTTTTGTTAAAAAATGGGTACTTGGTCCAACATGAATTTTGAATATTGTAATTCAAAAATCTTAACAAATAAAATTCGCAAAGAAGCGATCATTAGAATATACAAAACTTCCCTCTTGACCCATTGTCATTGCTCGGAGCATCTTCGATCATAGCATCTGCTTTGACCAGTTGATCACCCATTATCTCTCCCATTACATAATCATGACTAACAATCCTCAAAACCATCATGGATAGGTGATTAACCAGGCTAAACCACCCGTTGAAACCACTTCAGGCCACAACTCATATCAATTTTTAGGTATAGCTCAATCTGGGTCTAGGCATATTTTAAAAATGTTTAAGGCTCTTTAAACCTCGCAGCAATGTTCTTAAGCGCAAAACACAAAGTGCACCAAAAGCACCCAAGCAACCCTACCATACTTCATGTGCATGCAAACAAACTAAGCCATCCTTTTCAGACTTGAACCTTGCCTTTTGATGGCAACCAGTTTTTTATTGGTAACTTTAGGCGGTAAACACTTTTTAAATTTATATGAAGAATCTCTATGAGGCTGATTTTACAAACCAAAAGTTATATATGCTCCTTCATTTGATAAATAACCCTCAAAATATTTGAAATCTTTTTTTATTTTCGTTTAGTTTTCACCTTTCTAAATGTCACATGTGAGAAAAGTAGAGAGTTTTTCTCCTTCTCGGCAAGGTGGTAAAATGTACTTATTTGTTTTACTAAAATAAAAGTGTTAGATAATTATTTCTCATTGCATCTTGTATCATTTGAAATACAATTTTAGAGGTAGATCCAAATATCAAGTGAATTACATAAGAAACGGTAGAAATTAAACATTTACATTCAAGGCTACAAAAGTCCTGGATCAAGCTGCCATTTATGTTTTTCTTTCATCCACATTATTATGACCTACTCAGCGATGGCAAATAAACATTATAACGGCCCCTAAAAAGGTTTTAATGGGTGGGTCCAACTGAGATTTGGGTCAACCTTATTTATAGGCCAGTGCCCAAAAATGATATGGAAAAATGGACAGAGACCGGGATAAAACATATACATCATGGTGGAGCCCACCGAGCTTTATTCCAGTATCCGCGAATACCAAGCTTCGTGCGAGGGGTCAGTACATGTGTCAATTATAATTAAAGAGCATATGGCTTATGGACTTTAACGCATGGGCGACAAATCTTCACGTCGTCGATCTATTTTTATATTTGCTTTTTAAAACTTATAAAAATCTTTTTAGGTGGCACTATTCTCATAATTCAATCCACTTTCAAGAATTCATCTGGAATGCATGGCAACCAAAAAGTCCTCCACCATTATTTGCTAGATGGGGTCCATGTGCAACCATCGTCACATCATTAATGGAGTAGTCACTTGAACACAACCATTTTGATTGAATGATCCCAGTCATCAACCCGTTGAATTCACATGGATGCTTGATGACAAAAACAATCAACGGCACACCTCCAACGGGAATAAGTCCGCTGATTGGTTATAAAGACTTTTATATACGCGTCATTTAGAAAATGGTCCATCCACGTCATTGCTCTAGCAGATGGACGGTTCGGATGCACGAACAGTGGCTGCACTTGCATCTGCATAAGACCTGCATCGCGACGCATGCGAAAGGAAAACGATTAAAAGTGAATCGTTTGGCTGCAATTAATGCCACTAAATTATATCTGGCAAACTGGTGATGCATCGCGACGCATTGTAATACATACGTCACGACTTTAGCCTTCTAAATCTGGATAATCTTCGAATGATCCAAACCGTTTATACAACGAGTCTTACTTTGGAATTTTGGAAAGTTAACAGATAAATCT
Organism: Magnolia kwangsiensis; assembly: GCA_037074715.1. NCBI lineage: Eukaryota > Viridiplantae > Streptophyta > Magnoliopsida > Magnoliales > Magnoliaceae > Magnolia > Magnolia kwangsiensis. The sequence continues at coordinate 7,948,503 of CM073589.1, read as the reverse complement.
CTCGATTAGATTATTTCAATCCTTCGGTAATTTGGCTTCTTTTTTTTTATATATTTGAACATGAACGATCACCATAATTTCGGATGAGATCCAAGCCATCCATTGGAGTGATCCAAACGATGATTTCTTGAAAAAACAGATCGGTCCATTGATCTGGGAATACAGCGGTTCATGAAACAAAAGGACTGACCGCCCCATTTGTTTCTATTTCCTGATCTGATCGTTGGGCAAGGTATCTACATTGTGGGATCCATGTGATGTATGGCTTGGTGGGATTCATCTGATGAACGGCTTGGATTTCACGCCAGCGTCACGTTTGGCGTCTAGATGAGCTGTCTAATACGGGTGTGCAAACAAAAGCACGTATATACCCCTTAAATTCGGCGGAAATATTTTAATTACATACGGTGACAAAGATAGACCTTTAGAAATTTATGACTTTGGACCCCACCTTTCATCCATTGGATATTCTTGAAACAATACAAACTTAACATACGCACTTGGACCTCCTAGTATGGAGTCGAAATTTCAGGACGAAAATACCTCTCCTTTTCACATAAACAGATTGGCTACTCCGCTGCCACCCGCCAATGGCGGATAATCGGTGGTCTGTGGGCCCCACCATGATGTATGCTTTTCATCCATGTTGTCCATATATTTTTACGGATCATTTTATAACATGAGACAAAAAATGACTTATATCCAAATCTTAAGTGTACCACATTATAGGAAACAGTGTTGAATGAGCGTCAACCATTAGAATCCTCCCCGTCTAAGTTCGATCCCACTGTGATGTTTGTGAGAAATCTTCTCCATCTAGGTTCATTCATAGGGTCACAAAGACCTGGATGAAGAGGAAAAATAAATTTCATAATGATCCAAAACTTATTTAACCCCTAAAAGGGTTTCAATGATAAACGTTCAATTCCCCACTGCCTTTTGCACTATGGTCCACTTGATAGCTAGATCTGTCTTATTTTTCACCTCAAGACTTAATTCGAGTTCGCCAAATAGATGGACGATTTGGATATAACACATACCTCATAATGGGACCCACAAAAATCGATGCGGATTACAACAGGGAAAAAAAAAAACCCGAAGCCAGCGAGGTGGGTTCGACCTGGTTGGGACCCGGTCGACCGGGTCTGAGCTTGGCCTATAGCTACGGATTATAACCGTAGCCATAATGTAGTGCTATGCATTTTTTTCTCTTTTTTATTTTTTTTATTTATTTTTTATTTTTTACATGAAGAAAATTTTTCCCCTTACATTTTTATATAATACATAATTATGTAAATATGTATATATAAGTACATAAAAATATTTTTCTATCTTTTAATTCATTTCTTTGTCTATTTATTTAACAAGCATATCTCTTAAACTAGAATGATTTACTTAACTTACCACATATGATTTTGGGGTAGGAGAAGCTAATTTAGCTAACCAACCTAGTTATTTTCCAACATTCCATCAGCTTCTTCTTCTTTTTTTTGTTATAATCCCTACATCATTTTGTGGGTCTCATTATAAGGTATGTGTTATATCCAAACCGTGCATCTATTTGACGAGCTCGTATTAAGGCTTGAGACGAAAAATAAGACAAATCTAGCTATCAACCAGATCCATAGCTCAACTGGCAGACTGAGTGGAAATACCTCGTTTCAACACTTGAGGTCTTAGTATCTTAAAACAATCCACTGACAACACCATCATTACCTTTAAATCTCATCCAATCCACCCTAATCTGTTCAAATTTGCCTAGGACGTGTTTGGTTCGAGGGATTGGAAGGGATGGGAAGGTTTAATCCTGGGATTGGCCGGGCGTGCCAAACAAACTCGATATAGCAATCCCATGGATCTTAAGACAATCCACTGACAACACCATCATTACCTTGAAATCTATGTCATTCACCTTAATATCATTCGATCCCTTCCAATCCACCTGGCCAAACAGACCCTAAGTAAATCATTCTAGTTTAGGAGATATGCTTGTTAAATAAATAGACAAAGAAATGAATTAAAAGATAGAAAAATATTGAAAAAGTTCTCCATGTAAAAAATAAAAAAATAATAATAATAATAATAATAAAGAAAAAAAAAAGTGCATCGCATTACTCTGACCCGGTCGACCCCAACTCGTGGCACGATCGTAGTTGTAGGTGTCGTAACAATAGACCTATGGCTACGGTTTTTGTCCGTAGCTATCTCGTACATTAAAAAAAAAAAGTCATTTGTTCATTCAATTACCACCTGCATGATCATTCATTCATTCCATTACAATCATCCATTCATTCATTCCATTACAATCAATTAAATCATTCATTCATTCAATTACAATTACAATAATGTTGAAATTACAATTGTGCAGATCCACTCCTTTTTCCTTTCAATTTCTTAGTAACCTGGCTCAAGGATGCTAGGGATGGACTTGAAGTGACTGCGAAAGTTGCTGACCTGCAAAAAAGAAAGGAAAGACACTTAATTGTAAACATGCAAGGCTGAACAACCCCAAGGATTTGACAGAATCCAGACATATGATATGAACATTTCACCTTTTTTAATTCAGGTCCCAACTCAATAGAAGGGTCTGCTGGATTAGTTCGTGCACTGTTTCTGATTACAAAGTCATCGGCCAAGGTATAAAGATTCGACTACAAAAAAAAAAGTGTTAAGAATGCTCAAGATCCATCCAAGTAACCAAGATCAACTTCAAGAAAAGCATTAACCTAAACGAGAAGTAAATCAGATGTTGCCTTCACTGGAAGAAACCGAGATCGAGGAACATTCGTACCAATAGCATGATCAAAGAACTGGTTCCCAGAAAGAAGAAATAAAGAAATGCATTTGATGAATACCCGTATCACTACTCCAACTGCAGTTTCTAGCTGAAGAACTTTCACACCATCCACTTCCTGAAAATATCAGTGACTTCATCAGCACTTCTCACACCAGTAGTAGTGAGTTAGAAAATTTTGTTAGTGTTTTGAATGAAAAATGCTTGCCTTAGGGTTTGGAATAATCTCCATTTTAAGGGCGTCGGCCTCCACCAACCGTTTAATGGCCTTCGAACTCACCCACTTGTACAAACAGGTATCAACATTCCAACATTTTACATGTAGCATTAAGACAGCTTGAAGGTCAGGGGTTAATATTCACATACAAGGTGGTGTTGAAAATCTTGAATTTTTCTATTGATTTAAATTATTTACCCGGCAAACACAAGGGAACATCACAAATCAGTCAAATATGAACCATTTCAAAATTCAAGTAAGCCATGCATCTGATTAGCATGATATTAAAAGTGTAGTTTGCTATTCACATGATATTAGAAATTTTCAAAAGAAGAATGAGAAGAAAATCAGCATATAGCATGGTTGTTACATGTTCGTCAGGAACCTGTGCAACTTCCAGGAGTTGCATTACATTATGGGAGGAATAATGTCGACAAAGGCCAACCATTGAACATACCAGTAAAATACAATTAACTCAAAGAGGTAGCGGATAACTAGCGAATAAAATGCATCTCATTTAGTCAATTTCGGAATGAGAATAGAGAAGGCAGTTCAGTAAACCTGAGCAGCAGATCAAATAAAAGGTACGACGTTTGCTACAGCCACTCACATGTGGATCCCTCCCTAGCCATCCACACGCAAGCACACATGTGCACACATGACAAATCATCTGACCAAAACAGACAACCATCACCGACAACTCATTGTGCAATTTAACAATAAGAACATTAGAAGCTTATGACTGCACCTAAAAGGAAATAAATGAAAAGCATCTGTAATCAAATGTAGAGAAATGCATACTTGTATCATAGCTCCAAGAAGATCATTTGTCCAATGAAGCCCCAAACATCTGATAGCCAAATCTAAAGAGCTTTACAAATAAAAGTCATTACTGAATAAAAATATATGCACCCCTCAATCAACCCATTTTATGAAGGAATTTGCAAAGGTCTTATGTATTTTCTTGACAACATGGTCTCCAGTCATATGCTGGACCCAGCATACCTTTCCTTTATAGGGAGGAAGTCTTCATCACCAACCACAAAATGATTGGATAAAGTGTTGGCTGAGTGGATGATTGAATCAATGCCATTTATCTAATATAAAAGAGTGGTTTTCCCAATTCAACCTGAAATCTTCGAACATGGTTCATAAGTCATAACAAACCTTTCATAAACATGAAAAAGAATAGCAGCAAAATAGCTGGCAACCATGATCTGCCAATCATAATTCTGATTGTAAGTACTATGAAAGATCTTCAATGAGATCAAGGACTCACAGCAAAGAGTAATAGAAAGTTAGTAGGAAGAATCTATAAAGAAGATGAAGACCTGTACCAACACATGCTATTAAGAACCTCGAAGAAAAAACCATACAGCCTAGCAGTTTAAGAAACACATGCCCCAAAAAAGATAAACAATTATAAAAAGGATGCAAGGGTACATACAATTTCCCTTTTTTAGGTCCAACTTCAGAGGCTAGGACCATGTGTGAATATTTTTGTTACATCAACAGCATCACATTAGGCCATTTACTTTGAAGCAACAAAAATTTTAATTTGGGTTTATTGTTTATGACCAATAAAAGGCCCATAATCACGACCAAGTCCTTCAGACACATACACATTGCCTCATTCAGTCCTAGGATGTTATGACATCGAGTAATTGAAAAGGGAAAGCACAAAGGAAGGACACTTCGGCCCTTCTTGAAGATAGGCATGAACCTCACTTCTTTTTTCCTGAATTTTTTTAACTGAAAATACCAAGAACTGAGAAAAATGCCCAAAAAAAGGTAAAAGCAAAGAACATGAAAATGAGAAATATTTTAATTAAAAAAAAAGTTTGGTGCCTGAGTTTTCAGGTTCAAACTGTCTAAGATACTAGAGTTTTCAGGTACAAAATAACTAAACAGCAAACAAACCAAAAGCTTAGAAGATTAAAGCCCTGCTCATAGAAAATCTGACCACCCAAAACCCCTGGCTTACTGGAACATTTCACACTCAATAGTTGTTAGCTTTCTCTTGCAGGAAATATCAAAGAAACTAAAACTTAACATATTTGCATGCCATCATTTACAAGAAATTTCAAATGAGCAGAAATAGCTGAGTCCAGACATAATTGACACAGCCTAGCAGTACTCACAAGTTCATTGTAATTTGATCACAAGTGAAGCAGCAAAGGTGATATGTCCTGAATCTTCTTCTTTATATCTTTAGTAACAGCATTGGGAATGTCAAAATCATTCAAGCCAACACTATATCCTTCTAAAAAGAAAATCTCCATCAGCAATGGCGGCAACATATTAAAGAACTTACACTCACACCCACACCACATGGAAAATCAATCTCATGACCTCCCAATTAAACATCTTAAAATAATAAATAAATAAACAAACAACTATATTGCAGTTGTGGCTCCTGACAAAGAGAATTCTAGATATTAAAATAATCAGCAGCTACTTTAAATGCTAGATAAATCAAACTCACAAGTACATGTCTAGAAAAATCAGAGTCAAGATTTGTTGTTGAAACCCTCACTCTATCATTATCGGTATAACACGAAATGTCAAGAAACTACATGCGAACAGTTGGGGAAACTATATCGTTAAATATATATACCTGAAGTATGGTTGTTTTTTGCTGTGCTGATGAGGCTTTACCAGAAGTGGAAATGGCAACTATCACCCGAAACATAACTACATCCATACATTGTTCTCATACATTCCTAACATAGAGAAAAATATAAAGAACCCAACTACTAACTACTAAATTACTAGGTGAAAATTCCTACTTCTTACAACCCACAAAAAACAAAACACATAACCACATCCATGGCTTCACCATACATGAATGTCAACCAGTTTAGTGAGGCCAAGAAACATGCTTGGTGGATCTATCTGATGAATGGCTCTCACAAAACAATACATGTGACATGCTGGCAAGTCAGCCTTTAACAGCGTCAAAGGTAGTCCAGCCTGATGCTGCAAAAGAATTTGGTCAGTTCCCAGCTGAGCATGACAGAGAAAATACTCATCAATGTATTAACAGCAAGGTTTTAAAAGGCGATTATATGAGTGAAGCACTCAGCTGTTGTAAGGGAATGGAAACGAAACTGTTATTTGGGATATTCTTCAAGGGAAGCACTCAGCCTAACTAGTCAGTTCTAACCTACAAAACAAATCTTAGCCATTAGCCACTGTTCCAGGTTCCACGAAACCAGATACAGCATTAAGTAACAATTTTTGAATTGCAAACATCTAGTTTAATCAAGATGAAATAACAAAGAGAAATAATGTAATGAGGAAGTGCAATATCATGTTTAGACCAGATATCTGTGGGCACAGCACCAAAAAGTCCACACCATTTTTTCACACAATGGAAAGAATCACTTGATCAAGAATGATGTTCCTTGTGAGCACATCATGATCATTTAAATGAATGCTTGATACATAGAATTTTTTTAGAGGAAATGCTGCAAACCTGAAATAAATTTAAGTCCTTTATATCTGGCCACAGCTCCTTCAAGAAAACAATCATCATGCATACTGGGTCTTGATACCTGTCCAAAGATAAAAATAAGTAGGATAAGAAGAAGAAGTGAATGATTTGAGTCCTGGCTCATCTATTTTAGAGTGAAGCATTCCTTTATAAATGAATAGGAAAGCTGAACAAGGAATCATGGAGCATGCAAGAGGTAAAGACAGAGATTATAAAAGGATCATGGATATTTCCCTAAGCCAACATTCAAGTTAAAATATTAAGAGAACCGACCACAAAAACAGACTGGATTCCCAAAAACCCTGGTTAATTAGTGTCCAAGTTTTTTAATATTGATAATTGTCATAAACAAACTAGATTCCCACATAAACACCCAAACCAATTTCCATAAACAGGTGCAATAGCAAATAAATCATCATAATCATCATCATTACAATGAAAATTTTCCATATTTTGTAGCGTTTTGCATACAGGTCCGTTCCAAGGCATCGCATTTCTGGACACGAAGCCCTTCAAAAAGGTTTATACACAAACATTATCCAAAAGCAAAGAGCTAGAACATGGTAAGTTGTTGCTCATTCAACATAACATGGTAAGTTGTCGATAGCATGATACTCAAGTGGAACCCACGACTGAAAAGCATTTCAAGCAACCAGTAAGATAGAATCTATATTTTGTAAAGAGATGATAGTTAAAAGAAGAACAAAATTCAGTCACCAACATCTGCTACAAAGAAATCTGCCATGAAGAATGCCTTCACTCCTGAAAAGCCCATGAAATGCAAATGTAATCAAGACTCATCTCTCATTTTCTGCAGGTAAGAGATTCAAATGGAGAAAGACTGAATTGGAATGCTTTTGATGTTGAAATCTGCAGTGATGAACTGATAATTAAGAGGATGCAAGTTTAGTAGTTCATCAAACTACCCAAAGTTGTAGTCTCCCACTGTACATTGAGTGCATGTTAATCCAGTGGGCTCATGTACTGCAGATGATCACAGCTAATTATTTGTTGAAGATTAGACAATGGGCCACACAACTTATAGACATTAGTTTATGATTCAAAAGATAATAATTAAAGCCAGCCTGCAATCCTCAATTTCTTATAGTGATGTGTATAATCCAATAGATGATAGATTGCAAAGGATTCATTCTTCTCTGATCAAAGCTATCTTTTGGACAAAATCCAAATCAAACAAGAGGTAAAGCAATCAAAAGCATAACATCAATATTGGAGACTGCAATACCTGAAAATGAAGCATGGGCACCTAAAATTAAGCAAACAGATTTAAATGTTAAAGCCAAAAACACCAAGCTCTTTGCCAAATGACCAAAACCACTAAACTGCATGAAGATATTGCCAAATGCAAAGGCAATCTAAATTCAAGACAAATGAGTACAGTAGCTCAATAAAATAGCTAACATTAACAAAAGATATGTGATACTTTTGCAGTGTAAGAATATGCTTTAGGATTGAAACATTCTTTCCTTGCAACTTACCCATAACAAACATATAGTTTGATGGCTCAGATTTCAATTTCCTTGCAACTTACCCATAACAAACAACCCATTTGGAATATTAAATCAAGATCTTGATCTACCATGAAATATTCATTGAGGAGAATTAAGTCGCATGTCTACTCTAACAATATTACATATTAGTCAAAAGTACAAATGAGAAAGTAGAGTATTCATTGGCAAGAAAGTAACTTCTTTTTTCTTTAGTACGCCTCACGCTCCCCCTGCAAAATCACAGGCATTAATCAATATAAGCTTCCTGGAAACATGGGGCAAAAAAAAAAAAAAAAAAAAAACAACGACAACAACAAAAGCAAAGAAACAAAAAAGGGTCTTATAGTGAATGTTAAATCTATTCAGCTCCAAAGAATGTAAGGCTGTTACTATGTGTTCCCGAGTTTTGCAGAAGTTATTGAATATTATTTCTAATAGATAAGTATTATCAAGAATTCACTGATACATCCCAGTGGAAGTGCAATGCATGAAGAGAGGCATTCAAGAAGTCTTGCCCATCAAAGAGAAACATATAATAACAAAAAATGACATGTAATGGCTAAATTATACAAGTAATTTATGCATGAGTAGTCACTGAAAGGAAGTAATATATAAATTATATACAAGCATCCTTAGTCTTCTACTCATGTTCCCAAAAAAACACCCTTCTTGAATTGCAACCGCTGTAGAGGAATTTCAAAAAGCCACTATTTACATCCCCATCCTTTTTGGCAAGATGCAACCTTTCTTCATTTTCTTAAAAAATCAATAGTAAAAAAGTCATGTTTGTGAATTTCAAAAAGTCACTATTTATATCCCCACAATGATGTTTTATTTGTAATATATCATGTTCATCGGATTATGTAATGTCCCTCCGTTTTCATCGCAATATGTATACACCAAAACCCCATATGTGGAAGGGAACCTAGACATTGAGAGAGGAAACTTAGACATTCAGCGGGACAAACATGAAATTGAACGCGACAAACATTAAAGATCAGCAGGGGAAACATGAAAGATCAGCGGAGCAAATTAAGAAGATCAGCGGGGCAAACTGAAAGATCAGCGGGGAAAACTGGAAGATATGCGGGGCAAACTAGGAGATCAGCTAAGATTAGGATACAAAAGTTTTAGGTTAGGGAGTTGAGATTAGGATTAGGTGTAGGTTTAGGTTTAGGGATTTGAGAATACATTTGGGTTTTAGGTTATAGGTTTAGGTTATAGGTTTAGGTTTTAGGTTTTAGGTTTAGGTTAAGGTTAGGTTATAGGTTATAGGTTAAGGTTTTGGTTATAGGTTTTGGTTTAGGTTAAGGTTATAGGTTTAGGTTTAGGTTAAGGTTTAGGTTTAGGTTATAGGTTAGAGCTTTAGGAAATTGAGTATAGGTTAAGGTTTAGGTTTAGGGAATCGGATTCAGGTTTGAGATCAGGTTTAGTTTGGGTTTTCAAGTTTAGGTTTAGGTTAAGGAGTTGAGATTAAGATTAGGTGTAGGTTTAGGTTTAAGAATTTGAGAATATATTTAGGTTTTAGGTTTAGGTTAAGGTTATAGGTTTATGTTAGGTTTAGGTGTAGGTTATAGGTAATAGCTTTAGGGAATTGAGAATAGGTTAAGGTTTAGGTTTAGGAAATCAGGTTCGGGTTTGGGATCAGATTTAGGTTTGGGTTTTCAAGTTTAGGTTTAGGTTAAGGAGTTAAGATTAGGATTAGGTGTAAGATTGGGTTTAAGGATTTGAGAATGGGTTCAGGTTTAGGTTATAGGTTTTAGTTTTGGTTTAGGTTTAGGTTATAGGTTTTTGGATTTGAGAATGGGTTATGGTTTAGGTTTAGGAAATCGAGTTCAGGTTTGGGATTGGGTTTAAGTTTGGATTTTCAAGTTTAGGTTTAGGTTTAGGTTAGGGAGTTGAGATTAGGATTAGGTGTAGGTTTAGCTTTAGGGAATTGAGTTAAGGTTATAGGTTTAGGAAAAAGTTAGGTTTAGGTTATAGGTTTTGAGATTTGGGAATAGATTTAGGTTATAAGTATAGGTTTAGGTTAGGTTATAGGTTAAGGTTTAGGGATTTGAGTTTCGGTTATAAGTTTAGGTTTAGGTCTAGGTTTAGGTTTAGGTCTAGGTTTAGGTTTAGGGAATTGAGTTTAAGTTATAGGTTTAGGGAAAGGTTAGGTTTAGGTTATAGGTTTTGGGATTTGAGAATAGTTTTAGGTTATAAGTATAGGTTTAGGTTAGGTTATAAGTTAAGGTTTAGGGATTTGAGTTTAGGTTATAGGATTAGGTTTAGGTTTAGGTTTAGGGATTTGAGTTTAGGTTATAGGTTTAGGTTTTGGGATTAGAGAATGGGTTTGGGTTTAGGTTATAGGTTTTGGTTTCGGTTTAGGTTATAGGTTTTGGGATTTGATAATGGGTTCCAGTTTAGGTTGTAGGTTTTGGTTTTGGTTTAGGTTATAAGTTTTGATTTAGGTTTAGGTTATAGGTTTTGGTTTAGGTTATAGGTTTATGTTAAGGTTTAGGTTTAGGTTTAGGTTATAGGTTTTTAGATTTGAGAATGGGTTCAGGTTTAGGTTATAAGTTTTGGTTTAGGTTATAGGTTTTGGGATTTGAAAATAGGTTCGGGTTTAGGTTATAGGTTTTGGTTTTAGTTTTGGTTATAGGTTTTTATTTAGGTTTAGGTTATAGGTTTTGGTTTATGTTATAGGTTTTGATTTAGGTTTAGGTTATAGGTTTTGATTTAGGTTATAGGTTATAGGTTTATGTTAAGGTTTAGGTTTAGGTTATAGGTTTTTGGATTTGAGAATGGGTTCGGGTTTAGGTTGTAGGTTTTGGTTTTGGTTTAGGTTATAGGTTTTGAGATTTAATAATGGGTTCGGGTTTAGGTTACAGGTTTTGGTTTTGGTTTAAGTTATAGGTTTTAATTTAGGTTTAGGTTATAGGTTATAAGTTTATGTTAAGGTTTAGGTTTAGGTTATAGGTTTTTGGATTTGAGAATGGGTTCGGGTTTAGGTTATAGGTTTTGATTTAGGTTATAGGTTAACAGTTTAGGTTTAGGTTATAGGTTTTTGGATTTGAGAATGGGTTCGGGTTTAGGTTATAGGTTTTGGTTTTGGTTACGGTTTAAGTTATAGGTTTTGGTTTTTATTTAGGTTATAGGTTTAGGTTAAGGTTTAGGTTTAGGTTATAAGTTTTTTGAATTTAAGAATGGGTTCGGGTTTAGGTTATAGGTTTTAGTTTTAGTTAAGGTTATAGGTTTTTGGATTTGAGAATGGGTTCGGGTTTAGGCTATAGGTTTTGGTTTTAGTTTAGGTTATAGGTTTTGGGATATAAGAATGGGTTCTAGTTTAGGCCATATGTTTTAGTTCTGGTTTAGGTTATAGGTTTTGGGATATAAGAATGGGTTCTAGTTTAGGCTATAGGTTTTGGTTTTGGTTTTGGTTATAGGTTTTGGGATATAAGAATGGGTTCTAGTTTAGGCTATAGGTTTTGGTTTAGGTTATAGGTTTTGGGATTTGAGAATGGGTTCGGGTTTAGGTTATAGGTTTTGGTTTTAGTTAAGGTTATAGGTTTTTGGATTTGAGAATATGTTCGGGTTTAGGCTATAGGTTTTGGTTTTGGTTTAGGTTATAGGTTTTGGTTTAGGTTATAGGTTTTGGGATATAAGAATGGGTTCTAGTTTAGGCTATAAGTTTTGGTTTTGGTTTAGGTTATAGGTTTTGGTTTAGGTTATAGGTTTTGGTTTAGGCTTGCTACGCCCCACAATGATGTTTTATTAATATATCATGTTCATCGGATTAAGTAATTTTTCTCCATTTTCATCATAATATATATACACTAAAACCCCATATGTGGAAGAGAACCTAAACATTCAGCGGGACAAACATGAAAGATCAGCGGGGGAGACATTAAGATCAGTGGGAAAAATATGAAAGATTAGCGGGGGAAACATGAAAGATCAACGGGGCAAACTAGGACGATCAGCGGGGCAAACTAAAAAGATCAGCGGGGCAAACTAAAAGATCAGTGGGGCAAACTAGAAGATCAGTGGGAAAAACTAAAAGATCAGCGGGGCAAACTAGAAAATCAGCGGGACAAACATAACAAATGATTTCATGGCTTGAGCTAAAAAATCTAAACATTTCTAATGTTCAAGTGGATCAGACTACACAAAATTTCGAATTGAACTTCTAATGTTGATCATTTCTTGGGTGTCACAGAAGTTTTCAATTTATAACTGTATTTTCTATTGATCCATATCTGTATGATCTTATGAATGGGTTTGATAACAAACAGAGATCACTGTTGGGCCGACTATGGTTTCAGCGGTGGAAATCACTATACCCACTGTTTCCCGTGGTATGATCCACTTGATCTTTTGATATGCTTCAATTTAAAATATGGGGGCAAACTCCTTAAAATAAATGGAAAAATGGATGAACGGCGTGGATATACTACATACATTCAATGGGGGCCCAACTGAGTTTACTTGTGCAATGGGAGTGTACTGACTAACTCAGTACGCAATCTGATTACGCTTGTTACGCACCACAATGATGTTTTATTTGTAACATATCATGTTCATTGGATTATGTAATTTTCCTCCGTTTTCATCACAATATTTATACACCAAAACCTCATATGTGGAAGGGAACCTAGACATTTAGCGGGACAAACATGAAAGATCGGCGGGGGAGACATTAAGATCAGTGGAAAAAATATGAAAGATCGGCGGGGAAAACATGAAAGATCAGCGGGACAAACTAGAAAATCAGCGGGACAAGCATAACAAATGATTTCATGTCTTGAACCAAAAAATCTAAACATATCTAATGTTCAAATGGACCACACCACACAAAATTTTGAATTGAACTTCTAATGTTGATCATTTCTGAGTGCCACAGAAGTTTTCGATCTATAACTGTATTTTCTATTGATCCATATCTGTATGATCATATGAATGGGTTTGATAACAAACAGAGATCACTATTGGGCTGACTATGGTTTCAGCGGTGAAAATCATTATGCCCACTGTTTCCTGTGGTATGATCCACTTGATCTTTTGATATGCTTCAATTTGAAATATGGGGGCAAACTCCTTAAAATAAATGGAAAAATGGATGAACGGCGTGGATATACTACATACATTCAATGGGGGCCCAACTGAGTTTACTTATGCAATGGGAGCGTACTGACTAACTAAGTACGCAATCTGATTACGCTTGCTACGCCCCATAATGATGTTTTATTTGTAACATATCATGTTCATCGAATTATGTAATTTTCCTCCGTTTTCATCACAATATGTATACACCAAAACTCCATATGTGGAAAGGAACCTAGACATTCAGCGGGACAAACATGAAAGATCAGCGAGGGAGACATTAAGATCAACGGGAAAAACATGAAAGATCAGCGGGGGAAACATGAAAGATCAGCGGGGGAAACATGAAAGATCAGCGGGGCAAACTAGGAAGATCAGCGGGGTAAACTAAGAAGATCAGCGAGGTAAACTGGAAGATCAGCGGGGAAAACTAAGAGATCAGCGGGGGAAACTATAAGATCAGTAGGGCAAACTAGAAAATCAGCGGGACAAACATAACAAATGATTTCATGGCTTGATCCGAAAAATCTAAACATATCCAATGTTCAAATGGACCACACCACACGAAATTTCGAATTGAACTTCTAATGTTGATCATTTCTTGGGTGCCACAGAAGTTTTTGATCTATAACTGTATTTTCTATTGATCCATATCTGTATGATCTTATGAATGTGTTTGATAACAAACAAACATCACTGTTGGGCTGACTATGGTTTCAGCGGTGAAAATCACTATGCCCATTGTTTCCCGTGATATGATCCACTTAATCTTTTGATATCCTTCAATTTGAAATATGGGGGCAAACCCCTTAAAATAAATGAAAAAATGGATGAACGGCGTGGATATACCACATATATTCGATGGGGGCCCAAATGAGTTAACTTGTGCAATGGGAGCGTACTGACTAACTCAGTACGCAATATGATTACGCCTGCTAAACCCCACAATAATATTTTATTTGTAACATATCATGTTCATCGGATTATGTAATTTTCCTTCGTTTTCATCGCAATATGTATACACCAAAACCCCATCTGTGGAAGGGAACCAAGACATTCAGTGGGACAAACATGAAAGATCGGCGGGGGAGACATTAAGATCAGCGGAGAAAACATGAAAGATCAGCGGGGCAAACTAGGAAGATCAGCGGGGCAAAGTAAGAAAATCAGTGGGGCAAACTAAGAAGATCAGCAGGACAAACTGGAAGATCAGCGAGGAAAATTAAGAGATCAGCAGGGAAAACTATAAGATCAGTGGGGCAAACTAGGAAATAAGCGAGACAAATATAACAAATGATTTCATGGCTTGAACCGAAAAATCTAAACATATCTAATGTTCAAATGGACCACACTACACGAAATTTCAAATTAAACTTCTAATGTTGATCATTTCTTGGGTGTCACAGAAGTTTTCGATCTATAACTGTATTTTCTATTGATCTATATCTGTATGATCTTATGAATGGATTTGATAATAAACAAAGATCACTGTTGGGCCGACTATGGTTTCAGCGGTGGAAATCACTATGCTCACTGTGTCCCGTGGTATGATCCACTTGATCTTTTAATATGCTTAAATTTGAAATATGGGGGCAAACTCCTTAAAATAAATGGAAAAACGGATGAACGACTTGGATATACTACATACATTTAATGGGTATGCAATGGGAACGTACTGAGTAACTGAGTACGCAATCTGATTACGCTTGCTACGCCCCACAATGATGTTTTATTTGTAACATATCATGTTCATTGGATTATGTAATTCCCCTCTGTTTTCATCACAATATGTATATACCAAAACCTCATATGTGGAAGGGAACCTAGACATTCAGAGGGACAAACATGAAAGATCAGTGGGGGAGACATTAAGATCAGCGGGAAAAACATGAAAGATCAGCGCGGGAAATATGAAAGATCAGCGGGGCAAACTAAGAAGATCAGCGGGGCAAACTAAAAGATCAGCGGGAGAAACTAAGAGATCAGCGGAAAAAACTAAGAGATCAACGGGAAAAACTATAAGATCAGCAAGAAAAACTAAGAAATCAGCGGGACAAATATAACAAATGATTTCATGGCTTGAGCCTAAAAATCTAAACATATTTAATGTTCAAATGGACCACTCCATACAAAATTTTGAATTAAACTTCTAATGTTGATCATTTCTTGAGTGTCACAGACGTTTTCGATCTATAACTGTATTTTCTATTGATCCATATCTGTATGATCTTATGAATGAGTTTGATAACAAACAGACATCACTGTTGGGCCAACTATAGTTTCAGCTGTGGAAATCACTATGCCCACTGTTTCCCGTGTTATGATCCACTTGATCTTTTGACATGCTTCAATTTGAAATATGGGGGCTAAACCCCTTAAAATAAATAGAAAAATAGATGAACAGCGTGGATATACTACATACATTCAATGGGGGCCTAACTGAGTTTACTTGTGCAATGGGAGCGTACTGACTAACTCAGTACACAATCTGATTACGCTTGTTATGCCCCACAATGATGTTTTATTTGTAATATATCATGTTCATCGAATTATGTAATACCCCTCCATTTTCCTCGCAATATGTATACACCAAAACCCTATATGCGGAAGGGAACCTAGACATTGAGGGAGGGAACCCAGACATTCAGCAGGACAAACATGAAATTGAACGCGACAAACATGAAAGATCAGCGGGGTAGAAATTAAGATCAGCGGGAAAAACATGAAAGATCAGCGGAGGAAACTAAGAGTTCAGCGGGACAAACTAGAAGATCAGCGGGGCAAACTAGGAAATCAGTAGGGCAAACTGGAAGATTAGTAGGCCAAACTAGGAGATTAGCGGGGCAAACTAGAAATTTGATGGGTGTTGACCACCAGCACCGTGCATTTGATGGGTCTCCTTTAAATTACGGGATATCCCAAAAATCAGTCGTATACGGAACTCAGGTAGGCCATACCATCTAAAATCATGTGAAGACAACGTTAAAACATATAAAAGCACTTGGTGGGGCTCACCTGAAATTTTCATGCGTCTGAAACTTGGTTTGAACCCTCATCCAAGTGATGGTGGTGCACATGTGTCGTATGTGTATATAAATACATGTGTCTGTGGGAAAAGGTTTTATATGGTCGAGCTCATGTGAACTACCCATGAGTTCGAGTTGTGTGGGTGCTATCGTGAAGTATGTCAAACATCTACCCCATCAGTCAAATGCACCATTCCATGGTGGGCCTAGAGCTTAAAAATCAAGTTAATCCGTGACTTTCGTAGGCCACACCACGTACAAAAGTTGAGAGGGGTTACCTTCCATTAAAACATTCATATTTATTTTTTGGGACCACCGAGAGGTGTTTCACAAATCCAACCCATCCATAATGTGTGTCCCACTTGGATGAGGGGTCAGACCAAGTTTCAGAAAAATCCAAATTTCAGGTGGGCCCCACCAAGTAATTTTATATGTTTTAGGTATGCCTTCACATGATTTTAGATGGCATGGCCCACCTCAGTTCCATATAAGACTGATTTTTCTGCTATCCCATAATTTAATGGGGACCCATCGAGTTCACGATGTTGATGTTCGACATCCGTCATGGCGGGGCCCACATGGCTAGACCTCATGGGGAGTTCGCATGAGCTCGACCGTATAGAACATTTTCCTTTAGTATGAAAATAAAAAAGAACTACATACATTCTATGTGGGCACAACTGAGTTTAAAATATACCTGTGCTGCATGCTTTTTTCACTGGACCGCTATTTTCAGCAGAAGACAAAATGCTGATGAGAGGGGACCCACAAAAAAGTTTTTGGGGGTCTTTCTATCGGAAACGCAGTGAGGAAAGGGGGGAAAGCAATGGCAGTGAAAGCAACAGTGGAAAGGGAGAGGAAAAGCAAGCAGTAGAAGCCACAGCCGTGAAAGTAACAGTGGAAAGGGAAAGGAAAAGCAAGCCGTGGAAATGGGAGAGGAAAAGTCACGGCTATGGAAGGAGGGGTATTTTCGTCCTGAAATTCTAACTCCGTACGAGGAGGTCGAGTTTCGTATTCAAAGTTTGTATTATTTCAAAAAAATTGCTGAATAAAAGGTGGGGTCCACAGTCGTAAATTTGTCATAAACCTTCAAAAGCATACGCTCAGCCTCAGGGTAAAGGATTGGCTACTCCCCCTGTTACCAGCCCCGTGGCTGATGGTCGGTGCTCTGTGAACCCCACTATGATGTATGTGTTTAATCCATTTCATTCATCCATTTTTAAAGATCATTTTATGCCTGATAAAAAAATTGAGAGGGATAAAAATCTCAAGTGGACCACACCACAAGAAAACAATAGTGATTGGATATCCATCATTAAAATCCTCCTAAGGCCCACTGTACTGTTTATTTGACATCCAATATTTTAATTAGGTCATACAGGCACATATGAAGGGAAAAACAAATATTAGATTGATCCAAAACTTTTATGGCCCTCAAAAGGTTTTTAATGGTCATCGCTTATTTGACACAGTTTCCTGTAATGTGGTCCAATTGAGATTGATATATAACTCAGTTTTGGTCTCATAATATAAATTGATATGAAAAAATATATGGACGGCATGGATGGAACACATAAATCATGTTGGGCCCCACAGAGCACCGACCAACAGCCATTGGCTGGTGGCAGGGGAGTAGCCAATCCGCGTCCTACGCTCAGCAATCGTGCGGTTGGCATAATGTTATCAGGCCGTCCAAATAATGGCTTTAGATGGATCCTAAGCACATATTTGACTGAATTGGGACCCATCACTATTTTTTCATCTGAAGAGTCCACGGATTTCCATCGGGCTAGTTACGACGTTAGTTGGGTGAGGGGCCCACTATTTGGACGGTTTAGTTTGACTTGGATGCACTCCATGTGGACAGTTTCAAAGTGCGTCCACCGTCACAAAAAAAAAAAAAACCTTTCCGAAAAGAATAAAATGGGAAAGAAATGCTGGCCCACTCAAGCGTCACGTGACAATGTGGTATGCCGCAGGTGATCATGAGATCCCAACCGTTTACCAAATGATTCACGGCTTGAAGATGACCTAACCCAGAAATCAGACCAATCCACTCGTCACATAAGCCACACATGTTCTTTGAATATAGATCGTACATTTTCTAAGGAGAGTGGGACCGCCGGTTTGCCCCAGAGAACTGATCAAAGTATCAAAATAGATGGTACCCTAACAGACATCAGTTACATGAAATGCTGGCCCCACTGTGAGATCACTTGGCACAAAAATAAATCCTTCTCACTTATCAAGTGGGCCACACTGTTAGCATCAATCGTCTGAGCCAACATACAGGTATGGCCCACTTAGTGTGTTCTTCCTAGAGATGCCTAGCGTTTTCACGGTACTGATTTCCTAAAAAAACGTATGTGTTTGTGTTACCTTGCCTGTAGGTGATCAGTTCTATTTTGGTCAAGGCCATGTTCACGTTGGTCCCACTAAAATCAATGGTCTAGATCTGGATCACGCACTTTACATTGACAGTTGTTACGGACTCTTCTATCTCTCTACGCGCGAATCGCCCCTACGCTTCGAGACGTGGATTAGATCGGATTGTTCGTTGCGTTTGTATATAAATGGAGCAACACAATAATTGCAGTCGCGGACGGGACTCGATTCATCCACTTCTTCTCTTTTAGAAATGCCGAGGCGATTCGCGGGAGGAGAGATGGAAGAAGCGATTCTGAGCGCATGCGCCCTCTGACACACGTGCAAGAGATCAATGTCAGTCATCAGGCGTCCTCCATCATGAAATAAAAAATCCATCTTGGCTGTGCATCAACGGGGCCACACAAATACCTTGAATATCGAGTATTTTAGTGCCATTTGGCTGCGACCCATAACCAGCGACGTCGGTGAGACCCTGACCGTAGGGCCCACCTCGATCTATGTAATATATATCCACGCCGTCCATCTGTTTTTTCAGATTATTTTAGTACATGATCCCAAAAATGAAGCAGCTACAAATTTTACGTGGACCGCGTCGGATGGGGTTGATCTTTTAATCTTTCATCGCGCGCGTCGCCTTGCTGCGTCCGGTTTCATTTTCCCTTCTGAAAATTTGAAAGGTAGCTGATGTTTTTGAACGTTAGGTGCTGTAGTCGGGTCCCAGATGTTGTTGCCTAAGGACTAAAAGTGCGGGCCTTCCTTCCTTTCCAGCAAAGCAAAACTCCCGCCAATTCCAATGTCCGGCCCACAGATCGACATGCACCTTAATCATTAAGCCCACGATTTGCCAGCAGAGAGAGAGACGCGGATCCTACCGACGCTGTCAATAACCAGTAGCTATTAGAGGGTGCCCTCTGAGATCCACCGTTATTTATGTGTTTTATCTACATTGTTCATCATGAGTTCAAAAATAGGTAGATCTAAGTCTCATGTGGACTGCACCACAGGAAACAGTGGTGATTGAATGCTCACCATTAAAATCTTCATGGCAGCACAAAAGTTTTGGATGCAGAGGATGTTTGTGTTTTCCTTAGTTTAAATTTGTGTGACCTAATCAACTCGTTGGAAGGAAAATAAATAGTGCTGTCAATGGCCGGGCCCGGGGTAAGTCTCAGTCCTGATTTTGAACTGTTTCAAGCTGAGCCATCAGTTGGCTCTATTCATATTTATGTTTTTTCAGGCATGAGCCCGGCCCATTGATACCCCTACGAATAAACATTTAAGAGTGTTTGGTGCATCCATTTAATCAGAATTAGGTGAGATAGAGTTCCTTTAGTGCAATGATTTCCCCAGGTTAGAAATTGTCTTGAAAATCCCTGGTTTGAAACGACATTGCATTCCACCGTACGTTATGTTTACATTGAGACATGAATGCAATGAAAATTCATCATCCCAATGACTGATTTGTTGGGAGAAATTATGCCAACCAACTTTTCTAGTGTTGTTACGACGTTAATAACTATTATAAACCTGTCATAATGTATATCTTATATATGCACCACCCATTCACTTTGCGAGAATGTTTTATGGCATGGGCCCAAAAATGAGACAGATCCAAGGCTCACACGAACCACACCGTGGAAAGTGGTGAGGACAATGACACTCACTATTGAAACCTTCCAAAACACACTGTGATGTTTATTTTCCTTCCAACTTTTTCATAAGGTCAAACCTAGATAAGATAAAATGCAAATATGGCTTGATCCAAAACTTTTGTAGCCATCAAGAAGTTTTCAATAATTGCCCTTCAATCCCCATTAGTTTCTATAGTGTGGTTCACAAGAGCATTGGATTTACTTTTTTTGGTTCAATATCTTAAAAAGATCTTGAAAAATGGATGGATGGTATGGATATAGCCCATACATTATAGTGGGACTCATAGATCTTGTTGACAACAACACCACTTTTTACTAAATTTCACATGTACTTGGAACATCTTGTTATAGACGGTTGTCTTAAATCTGTCTGGTGGTCTGTCGATGATATCGACAAGGTTTCAGATAATATCGAGGCTGTCATCGAGAGTGGCTCAATGACATCGATAATTCACAGAATTTTCACCACTGGTCGCTGGACAGTTTTTGGGTTCTGTCGATATCGTCGAGAGACCTTCAGATGATATCAACGCTGTTTTCGAGAGACCTTCAATATCATCGAAAAGTTCCGCAGATACGATTGCGAAAACGTAGATTTTGAGGATTTTGTTTCCTATCTGGATTCTACCTCTTTCTATTCTTATATAAATGGGTGTATCTGGGATTGTGGTGAGGAGATGGTATGCTAAGGCTTTCTAAAGGGATTCCAAGGGTTCCTAAAAGAATTTTAGGATTTCTAAATGGTGTAGCAAGGGTGAGATTCGAGGTTGTTCGAATCGGGTAAGTCCTCTCTCTTTGTAATTTTTATTTTCATAGTGGAGATCTGTCGCTTTGTGCCGTGATTTTTTTTCGCAAGGGTTTTCCACGTTAAATCTGTGTTCTCTTATGTGTGCTTGGTGTCATTGAATTGCTATCCTAGATCTATATCTGTGTGATTCCGCAGATCAAAATCTCCAACAAGTGGTATCAGAGCTATCGTTGGGGCACAATCTGAATCTGAGGGATTAGTAATAATGGCGAGCACCAGGTATGAGATTGAGAAATACTCAGGAAAAAATAATTTTGAGTTATAGAAAATCAAGATGATGGGTTCCTTAATCAAGCAAGGCGAATATGGTGCTCTTGATGAGCGGAAGTCTACTATGACTAATGCCGAGTGGAATACTCTTGATAAGAAGGCTTTATCATCGATCTTTATGTCTCACGGATGAGGTTCTCTATAATGTCATGAGGGAAAAAACTACGGATAAGTTATGGACAAATTAGAGGATGTTTATACGAAAAAATCCTCTGAAAATCGTTTGCACTTGAAGCGGCAGTGGTATAACTTTAAGATGGTAGAGGGTGGAGATCTGGAGGCTTACATCAACAACTTTAATAAATTAGCTTGCAAATTGCTGGATATGGAAGAAGTAATGAAAGATGAAGAACAAGCATGTATGTTGGTGAATTCTCTTCCGGCGTCTTATGAGTCATTCAAGGACACTATATGCAACATGAATAAAACCCTAAGTGTCGACATTGTTATCTCAACCCTTCAAGAGAAAGCTATGAGACAATTGAACAGCGACATGGGGACATCTTCTGATGCACTGTTTACAATGGGTAGAAATTTTGGACAAGGTACAGGTTCTTCAAGTTATAGATCCAAATTCAAGGGCATGGGTAAATGAAAGATAAAGTACTAGAACTATAGGAAGGAAGGACATGTGAAGAAGGATTGTGAAAATCCTAAATCGAAGAAGGAAAATTCTGAGGCTTCATGTAGAAAGGCCAACGCTGCCACCTCAGATGGATGTGACGGTGATGTTTTATCTGTGTCTTCACTCAGACAATCATACGATGATCGTAAAGATGAGTGGATGCTAAACACAGGGACATCTTTTCACATGACTCCTCATCAAAGTTGGTTCACCAGTTACAGGGAGTGTGATGGTGGACAGGTATTTATGGGCAATGACATTGCCTGTAATGTTGTGGTTGTTGGTTCTGTGCGCATCAAGATGTTTGATGGGGTGGAACGTACCTTGACAGATATGAGGCACGTTCCTGATTTGAAGCAGAATCTGATTTCTCTTGGTATATTTAAGATAAAAGGATGTAAGTACATAGGTATCGATGGTGCTCTTAAAGTATCTAAGGAGGCACGGGTAATCATGAAAGCGCAATGACTCGATAACATGTACAAATTGATCGGGAACACTTCAAAAGGTGGAGCTGCAGTGGATGTAGCGGATTCTACCTCTACACATGTGTGGCATGTTGGGCATGACCACATGAGCGATCAGGGCAGAAAGGCTGAAACGCGCGAATAGGGATACAGAACAGGTGGAGAAGTCACCTATGAGAAGAATCACACGGCATGATCGCAGGATATTGGCGAGATACATGGATGACTTCAATATCGCAGAGGATTCATCTTCTATTCAGATGGCTCCAGGTAAGCCTGATGCTGAGAAATAAAAGGTGACTATGGGCGATATGATGGATTCGTTGTATCAGACCAACATATGGGAGCAGGTGGAGCTTTCAATGGGTTGGAGAGCGGTTGGATGCAGATGAATTTTCAGGAGGATATAGCATAGATACAGGGCGAGGTTGGTAGTGAAGGATTATGCTCAGAGAGAAGGGATCGACTTCTCAGAGATATTCGCGCCAACGGTATAGCAGGTGTCTATTAGATCCGTGATTGGCGCTGGTTGGCCAATGTGATCTTGAGCTGGAAGGATGGATGTGGAGTCTGCACTTCTGCAAGGAAAAGTGAAAAGCAGATCTACATGAAGCAACCAGAGCAGTTCGAAATTAAAGGGGCTGAGAAAAGACTTTGCAGGAGGTCGTGGTTCGACCTGTCGCCTAGGCAGTGATTTGATTCCTTCATGGTGAGTCAGGAATTGATGACATGTAGATCGTCAATTATGACATGTCTGAAATCAATCTACTGAAGAGTCAGTTAAGTAGGACATTTAGGTTGAAGGATCAGAGGACTGCGAAGATGGTTCTCGGCATTGAGATTGAAGGAGGAGTAGGCTTTGGTAATCACAGAAAGAATACCTTGTGTGTAGGTATTGATCAAGGATGTGATGGGCTGAGTAAAGCCGGAGAGCGTTCTCTGTGCATCTCTCCTCAAGTTTTCCTCAAGACATGTTTCAAAACAGATGAGGAAAAACAGGATATCTCATGAGCCTTATTCGAATGCGATTGACAGTGTATATCATAGTCTGGATTAGACCAATTATTTCACAGGCTATCAATGTTGTGAGCAAGTACCCCAGTAAGCAATATTGGGTAGCAGTGAGATAGTAAGAAAACTACGTGTTTTCTTTTGGGAAGACAGGAGCAAAGGTAGTTGAGCACGTGGATTTTGATCCGGCAGACATGCTCACCTAGATCGTTCCTACAGAAAAGTTTAAGTTCTATGTAACTTCTCTGGGCTTGGCGATGACGTAAAAGGAAGATGGAGTGTGCAAGAGAAGCTATGATGTGATGTAGAGATAAGAGAAAATGACAATAAGCTACACGGATGAAGATTGAAGACATGGTAGAGATTGTTATGAACGGATGTCTTAAATCTGTCTGGTGGTCTGTCAATGATATCGACAGGGTTTCAGATGATATCGAGGTTGTCATCGAGAGTGGCTCGATAACATCGATAATTCACAGAATTTTCACCACTGGTCGCTGAACAGTTTTTTGGTCCTATCGATATCATCAAAAGACCTTCAAATGATATCGACACTGTTATCGAGAGACCCTCAATATCATCGAAGAGTTTCGCAGATGCGATTGCGAAAAGGCAGATTTTTCGAATTTTGTTTCCTATTTGGATTCTACCTTTTTTTATTTTTATATAAAGGGGTGTATCCAGGATTGGGGTGAGGAGATGGTATGTTAAGGCTTTCTAAAGGGGTTTCAAGGGTTCTTAAAAGGATTTTAGGATTGCTAAAGGGTGTAGCAAGGGTGAGATTCGAGGTTGTTCGAATTGGGTAAGTCTTCTCTCTTTGTAATTTCTATTTTCATAGTGGAGATCTGTCGCTTTGTGCCGTGGTTTTTTTCCGCAAGGGTTTTCCACGTTAAATCTGTGTTCTTTTGTGTGTGCTTAGTGTCATTGGATTGCTATCCTAATCTAAATCTGTGTGATTCCGTAGGTCAAAATCCCCAACACATCTCTTATTATTGGTTTACAAAAATACCACGGAAATCTCACATGGATTAAATGCAATTCTATCCCACCTAATCCTAAGCTTTCCCAACCCTCCAAACGTGAAATGGAATTTGCACGGGACCAAATGCAATTCCTACCCACCTAATTTCATCTAATATCATGCGCCAAACATCCCCATAAGATGAGTCTACAAGGTTTTTACCGTGTGCTGACCCAAGTTGCGGTGCCCCTCACGATAACAACCTACAAAGGTTCACTTAGATGTCGGTGAGAAATTCACCCTATTCTTCGGTTTCCTCTACATATTCAAAAAAAGAGCCTGATCTAAAGCTTTAAGTGGATCCACTATGAGAAACTATGGGGATGGAAATGCTCACTGTTGTAACCGTTTGAGGTCTACCATGATATTTATATGTTATCCAAACCATTAATCACGCCATTTTAACTGATATGAATTGCAAACAAAAATATTAACCTAATCCAAAGCTTTTGTGTCCCCACTAAAGGCTTTGATATTGTGTTTCATTCCCACTGTTTTTAGTGTAGTCCACTTAAGCTTTAGATTTGGCTCATTTTTTAAATCACGTCTTAACATGAGATAGAAAAACTAATGGATAGATGAATTTCATCCCGATGGGTCCCACTATCTTCTGTCTACGTAGCTTCCTACAGTAGGTGAATTGTGTCCAATTCACGTTCCACGACAGGTAGACATGTGACCCGACAAGTGGTAGGTGGATTGTATACAACTTGTGTCCTGCATTTACATTGTGTTGCTTAGGGCTAATATGGTCGTGTCGTCCATGTTTGATATACCAACTTCTACTATTAGATACTTTTAAAATAGATAATAATTAGAGAGTATATTTTAAAGATATGAAATTTTGTTATTTTATTTTTCCACTAAAATTTTAAATATTAAAAAAAAAAAAAAAAACTTGCTTTTATGATTTACATGATACATTTTTTTAAGAAAGATTTATATGATATAGTTGAGATGGCTTTTAGGTAAGGTGATGGAGAAGGGCGTTGGCTGATTTTAGCTGACCATTGTAATTAAATTATAATAACCTTTTAGTTTAAATTATATATATATATATATAGAAGTGTCTCCTGTCAATAGACATATGACTCTCAAAGTCACCATCGCAAGTACTCCCGATGTCCACTAGAAATCAACGGATAAAGGTTACCAGAAAACCATTCCACATAGAAAAATAATCTCTGCTCATAGTGGACCTCACCTAAAAATGACTCAGATCTTGCACGCCTATATCAATGACATGCATTATGCCCATAGATTATGGAAAGTTATCGGCAGTTGGCCAAGGGTGCAAGGTGTGCCAGCTTGATAAACATGTGGAATTGAAGGGCATGTTTGTTTTTCAAAATACACCATAAATTAACTGTAAATGAGTAATTATTATTTTTTATTGATTATTGGAAAAGAGAATTTGAAGATGTAATTTGACCTCAAAGACCGTAGGACAAAGAACTCCTTAAGTAAAAATTTTGGTGGTTGTTGGAAAAAAATGTGAAATTTTTTTTTCCTGGTCTCATTACTAACTTAGGCATCGGAGATTCTCTAGCTTTAGCTAGGGTTTTCTTTATCTCTCATCATTGTGCAGGTGGAAAGTATAGGAAAAGGTGTATCAAGTTTTTCGCATCAACAGTGGCAAATTTTGTAAGGGCTATTATTATGCATGTGTCTGAGATCTAAGTTGTTCATATGTTTTGAGTGCTCATTTTAGGGCATGAGCCAAAAAATGAGTCAAATGCAAGGCTCAAGTGGACCACACCACAAGAAATGGAAGGATTTAGATGCATACTATTAAAAGTTAAAATGAGCCTAGAGCCATAGGGATGTGTACCTGCTAACTTATTCATAATGTCACACAGACATATTTGAAGAGAAAACACAAAAATAAACTTGATCTAAAGCTTTCGTGGTCCCAAAGAAGAAATGAACAATAAATGTTCAATTTTTCTTATATCTTACGGTGTGGTCCACTTGAGTTTTGGATTTGCTCATGCCCTAAAATGGGAGGAAATAACAAATGGATGGCATGAATCAACCACATGCATAATAGTAGGCCCCATGGATTTTAGTGGAAAAAATCCTCATTGTCTTAGTTTTAGCACACTATTAACATCAATTCAGCGTCAAGGAATTACTGTCTAATGTAAACATAAGGGTTAATAATAATTACCCATTTACACCTTATTTACCCTATGAATTAAAAAACAAATAACCCCAAGAGTTTCACAAAACAATATCCAGAGTACATAATCTCTGCCCTAAAAATCAAGGTGGTCAATCATCAAGCACACAACATAAGTAAATTGAATGTAGACCATTATCATTGTTGAAGCATCAATTTCTACATTCATGCACACACACCTCAAGGAATGCTTAAACATGTGACCTCATGTTGGAACTCTAAAGAGTCCAGTGATAAGGTACGGCAACAAGTGTGTCCTGATTGCAATCTCGTCATATGAACATGTCGATCCTTAATTGGCCAATGTTCTATCTCGTAAAGCATAGCTAGTCTTATAGCCATCCAAAAATATATATATATATATATATCACTTTCAATTTGATGGGTAGACAACAATCATATAAAACTTCTAAGGCATGTCTCCATTTCTTTTACTCTTGAATTTTGTAGGCAGTATCCTTCTCAATCCTTCTCAATCTCTCCATTTTCATGAATTATTGAACCATGGCATTGAAATTAATAATTTTAAGAATTTTTTTTTAGAATTATTATTAATTCTTTGTTCTCACTTTTATTGCTATTAAAATTGACTTTATATATTCCATTTTAGTTCTGACTAATTTTAAAATTTTAAATCATAATATTCTTTTCCACAAACCTAGCTTTGCATTTATGCTCTTATTCGCCTTGTAAATTAAAACCATGTCATCTACCAAAAGATATGCCATGGGAGCCCCACTTGCTTGTCCATGAATAACACGAAAAACTACAGGCTAAATACCCACCCCTGGTGCAAGCTTAGGATTTGACCATACAGGTCTGTCATTGCATGGCCTACCCTGTTTTTGCCCGTGGCTTGAAAATGAGCGTTTGTACAACACAACCGCAATGCGGATGAAGCCTTCGATAATAAACGCACAAGAAGGTGGAGGTAAATATAATTTTATTTTTAAGAGGGAGTTGAGAGTAATTTTCAAATTCACAAGTAGCGCAGTCTAAAAACTCTTAAATAAGTTTGCTGGAATACATTCCGATGTATTGCTCAAATGATACGTTAAAATAATAGTTGCCGGATCTGGTATCAATTCTGTAATCAAAACAGATGATCCGGCGAAATAAAAGGATAAAGGTGGCTGCGTCAGAAAATTTCAAGATTAGAAAATCCAAAACTTCGGAATCAATGGACAAAAAACCAACGGTCAAGAAAACTGTCATAGAAAAAAAAAGTACGGAACATTGTAATCTACAACTTCACCATAATATATCCACCATCGACAATAAGGCCCGTCTTCTAAATGGTTTGGATCACTGAAAACAATCCTAAATTCAACTGCTACATAGTCCAGACGCGTTGTATAGCAACCCGTGGGGGATGTATTCTAGCAAACCTGTAGGCTGCATAAACTCAAACAGCCCTGGGATGTTTTAAATGACGATAATGACGTACCAAAATGACCTCAATACCCTCGGCTAATGCGCACATTTGGAGCTTTCTGGAAGAGGACGCAACTTTCTTCTCCCCCTCACGTGGGCCACAGTACTATGAAAATACCCACCGTTGAAACCTTTCTCCGTACTCACCTTGATTTTTATATGCCATCCAAACCATTAATAACGTTATTCCTAAAGGGATGATGAAAACATAAATATTATCCTGATGTAGAAATTCCGTGGCACCATGGAGGTTTCAACGGTGGGTGTTCAGTCCCCACTACTTCGTATGTTGTGTCCCACTTGATTTTTGGATACACCTCATTTTAAATGAGCTGTAAAAACTGACGTACGGAGTGGATTTTACGTGGACATCACGTCGGGGCCCACATAGCTTCTGCTTACAGGAACTTCCTGTACGTCACAATTCATGCGCTTGAAACGAGGAGATTTATGTAATTTAAATTATTTAATAGAGAATTGGAATGTCCCTCTCTGCTCACGGTAGCCGTGGGCCGATCATGTTTATCTACCGGAGGCCTTCCCCTCCTGGAACGGAATCCTCTGCAACACCGGTTTTATGCAGCGCGAACAACACCCAAGCACGTGGGATCCATCATGTTTTTATTTGAAATCCATTCCGTTCATCAGGTTTTTTACTTGATTCTAGGAGCTGACTAGAAAATTCAGCAAGATCCAAGACTTACATGGGCTACACCAAAGGAAAAAAAAAGGGGGGGTTGGAATCCAACCGTAGGTTTTTGTGGATCCGTTATGATGTATCTCTTTAATCAAAGCCTCTAATCAGGCGTACTCAGGGGGGTAAAGTGAAAATTCAAAATTCAGTCTGATAAAAATATCAGGTGGGCCACAGCATGTGAACTTAGAAGTTTTAGGAGCTATTTTATATTTTTCACTTGGTGTGTCCCACTAGAGTTTCTAATCATTTACATCGTTTGTATATGCGGTTAAAATAATGTTTCTCACCTTATGGACGGAGTGGATTTACACAAAAAAAAATACGGTGATCCCCGCAGAGATTGGATGTTTTACGGAGCTGCGTAAAACAGTTGTGGTAGACGATCCTGGTACTTTCTTTCCCACCATCCTCCTTCCATTTTCCTCAATATCAGCCGTCCATCTCCACTTACCCTCTCATCTCCTGCCACGTGTCGAATACATCTGGCTTTCCTGCTTCCTTTCCAGCAAAAGGCAGAAGCCTCTCTGTCTTTGGCTCTCAGCTGCTTTTGCAGGCCTCCGAATTTCAGATCGTCGAGACCTCTGGTAATTTCTTCGAATTTTCTGATTTTTCTATTTAAATTTCCATTTTCTGAAAAAAAAAGATCGCGATTTCTCTCTTTTTATGCGATGATATGAAACGAATATCTGGAGAAAAATGGAAAAAATTCGTGCAATTTTCGTCCGTCGATTTCTCGATTCGTTCAAAACCCTATAAATCACAAAATCCTGAAATATCTGTTGCATTTTCTTCTCTATTTGGACTATCCTTACGAATAGGAAGTAGGATTTTATTTCAATTTCATCAGATTCCGTGTTCCATACCAAAACCCGAATTCTCATTTTTCTAGGGTTTCTGCGTATGCAGATTTCGTCCAGCGGTCTGTAAGGTTATTGAAATAGGGAGGAACTTAAATTCTGTGCTTTTAGTGGATTTCGGAATTCGAAAGGATGGCGTGCAGAGGGTGCTTGGAATGCCTCTTGAAGCTTCTGAATTTCCTGCTTACAGTCAGCGGATTGGCAATGGTGGGTTACGGGATCTACTTGTTGGTCGAATGGAAGAAGTATTCTGACGTCGATCCAGTCTCGCCCGTGGGTGCAGATGATCTTGAATTTATAACTCTCGGTCGGCCGATGCTGCTGGTCGCATCTCTATCGACGAGTATTCTCGACAAGCTTCCGAGAGCTTGGTATGGCTATTTCTTCCGTCACTTGTAGATGAATCTTTGAGATGATGTGGTTACTGTCTTTTGTAGATGTTGAATGATGTTAGTTCTGATTTTGTTACGTTCGGTTAGGGGCTATCAAGGTTTAAAGTATATTCTTCGAAACCACTATCTATCACCTGATACATACCGGTATCGCCCATGACCAATATGGCTGTATCTGACTGTAACAGCCCGAAACAGCCTGATACAGGGGCAACACGGAGCTTTACCCGTGGTGAACGATATGATACCCGATACACCGATTTAAAACCTTGAACACCATTAGATCGAATGCAGATTAGCTTAATGCATCGAATCTGAGGTTCTGAGCTGATTGATAATAATTTGTTTATTTTTAAAGGCAACGGCGAAATATATTAAAGAAGAAAGGAGAGAATACAAAAAACAGAAAGAAAGACAAGTCTGCTGAGGAGGCAGACAGCAGCTAAAAGCCTAGGAAACTAAGATCACTATCTCTCAAACCCTTTGAGATTACAGCCCATTCAATCAGGAGCCTTTTGGCCCTGGAACCAACTGTTATAACAGAGGACGATTTATCATTAAAACATCTTTCGTTTCTCTCTTCCCAAACACACCACCAGATTGCTAAGATTGCCATTCTCCAAATAATGGTTCTGATTTTTCCAAGATTGAATCCTTGCCAAGATGATAGCATGTTGAGGGCTGAATCTGGGATGCACCAACTGATCCTGAATCGCTGTCTGAAGTCGGCCCAAATTTGAGAGATGAAAGGGCATTGCACCTGCAGGTGGTTTACCGTCTCTGCCTCTTGCATACAGCACAAGCATATATTCACTATCTCCTTCCCCATTCATCTGGAATATGAACTTTTTATACAGGGACAGGCAGAATCCTTTGATGCATGTTTTTCATTTCAGATGAAATTTGGATTGAAGTTCAGTTATATACACACACACACACACACACACACACACACACACACACACACACACACACACATGCACACACTCACGCTAGTGGAATTTCACCACCTATGGGTACTCGAACCCTTGACCGGGAGTTGAAACTCCCGAGAGTCTACCACCCGAGCAAGAGTAAGGACCCAGATTGAAGTTCAGTTTGTTTCAGCAGCAAAACCCTATCGAAATGAAGAGGAATCATATGATGTGGCCTACATTTTTGCACTGTATGCATGGGTTTTCAGTTCTGATCAGTTGGGTGCATGGTGTCGTTAATCTAGACCATTGGTCTTTCGAGTCCCACCTTGGATGGAGCATCTGTCAATGCTTTTCCAGATGGAAGATCCTAGTAACCACTGCTAGAATCTTTTTCAGTTGAATGTAGACCATTGTTTTATCTCATCTAAATTGTCTATCAGGCTACAAATCGAAAGGTTGAGGTTGTCTTGTTAGGAGATTTTTGAGGTATAGTCCATTCGCTGTAGGACACAACAGGCCAGGGATCTGGACTACTAAACCTCGGGTGCCACTTTTCAGACTTGAGAACCCGCATACACGGCACAAAGATGGGGCCATCATTATTATAAAATTCCTTCCGAAACAAATACGGGTTTTTTTTTCGTGCAATAAATACTTTGGCCTAACTAAACTGAAGACCTGAACTTCTGTCCTTGGTACTTTGGTAATCTTGGCAGAAATTGTTTCTCGCATTGAAAAACCAAAATTTCTACAGAGATTTGTGGCACTTTCAGTTGAAACTTCAGTGATTTTGATCCAAAATTGTGTTTGGTGGATTGGTCAAATTATTTTTACTGATAGAAGCTATATTAAAGCTGAATTTTAGTCATTTCAGTTTATTTTAATTAAAAAAGAAAAAGAAAGAAAGAAAATGCAAAAGATACATTTCACATAAACTGAAATTTCAGTTGTTTCAGTTTCGGTCGCTGTCAATTAACTAAGAGAACCAAATTTAAGACCTTGCTTTGTAGAAAACTTAAGTATGTGGTTATATTGTAAACAACAGAGTGATCTTGATATGCGATATTATGATTGGATTGTATTCATAATAAAAGAATTTTAAAAAAAAAAATCATAATTTTTCTTTTTAAAGGATAAATAAGAAAGGGAAAAAAGGGCAAAAAAAAAAAAAAAAATCATAGTTAGAGAAATGTTAATAATTGGAGTTTTCCGTTTGGAGGATATTATGGAGAAGGCCCCATACCTTCATATACTAATTCTTCATCTTTGTTCTTCTGTCTCTTCACCTTTTTGTTATACCTTGTTGTTGGGTCAGTTTCTGGGTTGTTCTGACTGGAAATGGTGTTGTGAATAAAATGTGAACCAGACATGATTGGTTGTGGAAGGTGGTCCGAGCATTGATGAATATATAATTGAGAAAAGCTGATGTCTTCCTTTACTTTTAATTTCTCGACTTTCACACATTTTGTTGCGAGGGTGCGCCCATGGAGCCAGTAAATTTAAAGCTTGGGTTGATTTGGTGTAATCTGCACTCACCTTTTACTGTACATAAGTTAATATTATCACAATACAATGATGTTTTGCAGGTTCATTTACTTATTTATCGGCGTTGGAGTTATTCTCTTTGTCATATCTTGTTTTGGTTGTATTGGAGCAGTAACTAGGAATGGATGCTGCCTGACCTGTGTATCCTGATTTACAAGACATTTTTCTTTTTGAATTTGTTCAATAATATGGGTGACCCTTGATTCCTGGTAGAAATTTGAAATGACTCTTGACTTCTAGGATCAATTTTGTAACTTGATTTCTCTCCTGATAATTTATCCACTTGATTTTCCATGGCAACTGAAATACTTCTGAGTTGTTCATCAGTGTCAAACAGAGTTAGATTTTCTGGAGCTGGGTCGTTTGCTGCAGTAAACCACAGACTAGAAAGAATATCAGTTTAAGAATTAATCAATGATACTCTTTTTTCATTATAAAGAACAAGATTTCCTGCTTGTAAAGTTACTGTTCTACATGAACCTATAGAAAAGTTCCAGTTTTTAAGTTAAAGAACCGTTAGTTTGTATCAGATTTTGCACACTGTTAAATATTGAATTTGTTTAAGTTATTCAGACTATTCTAGAACTTTTGAGAGTTGTGTGGTCCTTTTTGAGCAAAACCATGTTAACAATGACATGTAGGATTTATGGAAAACAGATCTGGCACCCCCAAAGTACAAAATTGTGTATGATGATCCGAATCATTCGTTCATCAGGTGCAACCATGAATGACTCATGAACCAAAATTTACAATAATTGGCCAATCCTCACCATTTAAAAATAGGCTAAAAATCATTAAAATGTGGTCAATGATTTATGCCACATGTGTGGGATTAAAAGTGAAGGCATGTAAATTTGCGCTTCTGGGAACATTGTATACCATCCCATCGAACATAAAAGGAGTAATTTTGTTATATGAATTTTGTTATTTCACTTCATAATCTAAAGGCATCTTTTACCATTCAAAAAAAAATATCTAAGAGCATTTTCCTATTTAGTATTATTTCTTGGTTGTGCCAACACATCTTGAGTTGCATGCATTGGCTGCATTTATTTAGTTCTTTGTGATGAAGGTTTTCCTTAAACCAACCACAGTATTCTGTACTGGTGATCTTGTTGATCTTAGCAGAGCTAGGATGTGCAGCTTTCATATACTTTGACCACAGCTGGAAAGAGGTGGGTGTTATTTTGTCAGGTGGCAGATTATCCCTCTTTTTTCCCCTTTTAAGAACATTTGTCTAATGATTAATTCCCCTTGCAGACAATTCCAATTGACAAAACTGGAGATTTTAACATGATCTACAGTTTCTTGGAGAAGAATTGGAAAATAGCCAAATGGGTCGCTCTAGGAGCTGTTGTTTTGGAGGTACTCCTGACATAGATATCCACTTCCTCATCACAATTCATGATCACCTTCTTCTTCTTTTTTTTAATCACAACTCTAAACTAGATTATCAATGTAGCAGACCAATGCCTAAAGGCCCTAAACTGTAGTTTTAGTTTATTGTTTTTCCTGAATGTGATCGCTTGCAATGACAAAATGATGATTTAACATCTCCATAAAGAAAAATAATGATTGAACACCTACAAATGCATGCTTCTTGCAAGTTTTCTTACAAATGGCTCAATAAATGATGCCATGACATGCTTGTAGTTGTAACATAAATTCATGTGCATGCATTAGATTGTTTCATGGATGCACGATATAATTTCCTGCTGCTAATGATTTGTATCACTTTTTCATTGCATGCAGGCGTTAACATTCTTGTTAGCTCTTATTGTAAGGGCAGCCAACAGGCCAGCAGACTATGACAGTGATGATGAGTACAGTGCCCCAAGGGCCAACGTCCGTCAGCCATTGATAAACAGGCAAGGTGCTCCAACAACTGGGGTGCCGGTAGCTGGGGGCCTAGATCAGCGTCCAAGCAGGAACGACGCATGGAGTACACGGATGAGGGAAAAGGTGCAATTGGCTTGTCCTCTCTCCACTTGAAATTGTTGGGTTCTTGCATATTTCATTCCTTATCATTATTCTTGTTCTGAGTTGGATTCCCTTGCCTCAAAACAGTACGGGCTCGATACCTCCGAATTCACATACAACCCCACGGAGTCAAACAGGTATCAACAGGGAGCCACACCACCAGCAGAAGAAAAGAGGCGATGCATCATAATGTGAAATAGTGGCACTGAAATTCTTGAGAGTGGATTTTACTGACATTGGTGTGCATTCTGATCTTCTCCTGAATTCTTATCTTTTCCCACTCTTTGGTTTGTGTAGAATTAGACAATTTTAAGAAGCTTCCACCTTTAATTTCATGGAATTCACATCATTTTCTCCTTCAGGCGGCCCCCATTCTATAGATAACATGTCTGAGAAAATCGGGCCTGTCTGATCACCGGGTGGCCCACATGTGAATAAAATTTGGACGGTCAATTCAGTCTCGGCTGTTCATTTTGTACACTGGTGGATCTGTTATCTACCCGATGATGATGATGTCCGCCTGGTTCTACAGACGGTATCTTATCAGTGGACAGCTGGATGAGCAATTCCGTGCGTGTCACGTTTTTCTGTTTGAGCGTGGGAAAGTAACCTTGATTGAACCGTTTTGCATAGTGAGGATTCATGATATGATTTTCAACCCATTGTTTGGTGGCTCTTCGATATTGTTGAAATATCTCCAATATTATACATATCTCTAGCTCAGCAATACTGATAACACTGGTAGATATCAATTACGCTAGTAGTATCAAACATTTCAGGGATCACTAAGCATCACCAATGTATCACCAATATTTTCAGTGGTGTAAATTTCAGGTGTTGCTTGTATTTCCAATGTATCGATATCATCAATATTTTCAACTGTCTAAATTTTAGGTGCCACTTGTATTGCTAGTGTATTAGTGAGATTCTGATAATATTGTCAATATATTAATACCGCTTAAATTTTGTTTATTAAAAAAATAATAATAATAAATCATTTCAGGTTTGTTTTGGGCGTATGGTTGTAACTAATTTGTAGTGTTTAAATTGACGACAATAATATCTATAATATCATGATATTCTTGTTACCGCAACTTGTGCAATATCAAGGCCATTGTCTTTCAGTTTTTTTTTTTTTCCTAATTGTCAACGATATTGGCAAATGTTTGGATGGATAGTTGAATTGATTTATGGGATTAGTGGGATGGTTGAACTAATTTCTTGCAATAACACTCTTCTAGGCCCTTGTGTATGCATATTTTTGTAATTTTTTATTGTTAAATATGCAAATGTGTGTATTTTTAGTGTTTCTTGAGGTTTCATCGAAAAATTCCACCATTTTCCTCATGTTTCCCCACATTTCCAGCTATTGGCTATGTTGATATTGTTTCCATATCCTCAGCCTATGAAACTTGTAGCGACACCAATGCTTGGAACACTGCTTGGACCCAAGTGTCTGCAAAGTACAAAGTTTTCAGCTTGAAGTTTGTACATGTCATCCCGTGTCATGCCCATGGATCAGTCATCCAGCATGGTGTTAGGATCTAGTCGTCTGATTTGACTCTTTAAGTCTCAGTCAGACCTGACCTGGTTCAATACCACAAGGCACACCTGACTCAGGTGAGTCAGGCTGATTCAGATCTGGCTCGGGTGAGTTGCAACTCGATAAAGGGCAGGAGTTGGGTTGAGTCACCGAGTCTTTTAAATGATGGTCCAGACCTTCCGGCTATCTCAGAAGGAGATGTACCACAAGTAGGGGTTTGGGGGGGAGGGCAGGCCCGATAACTGCCACAGGGAGGGGGTACGTAAGTGGCCAAGCTGTCCTGATAACTACCACAAGCAGGGGACGTAAGTTAGGCTGCGATGCCCTAACT
The DNA here is from genome assembly GCA_037074715.1 of Magnolia kwangsiensis. NCBI lineage: Eukaryota > Viridiplantae > Streptophyta > Magnoliopsida > Magnoliales > Magnoliaceae > Magnolia > Magnolia kwangsiensis. Next base: position 7,912,254 of record CM073589.1, on the reverse strand, counting down.
ACCAGCATTACAATTTACATTCTGACCTGACGCTATTGAACCTTGTTTCAGGTTGACAATAGGTGCTCATCTAGTGGGGCAATGTATACTCGAGCCTGTCGTTTTTAGCTCATAGGCGTCAGACCAACCCAACCGGATCCTTTTGGACCCCTAACAGATGGTCTGCATTCAATCTTGTGGGAAAGATGTTCCAACTTGGCAGATATTGTAGGTCAGTTCATACATGGTGGGTTCCTTGGACCCACCCATTCATTTGGAAGGGGTGCCATCGACCATCGTAATTCAACTCTTTTCAAGTAGTGAGACCCATGGTTCAGTAATCCGGATTCTGACCATTGTTCTCATCCTGGATGGACCAGGCTCCAAAATCATTCTTGACACGATGACCTTAAACTTTCGATTTGTGCTATAGATGGACGTTTAGTAAGAGAAGCAACAATGGTTCCATCACCAGACGAGTCCCTCATTTTGAGATGCCGCTTAGAACAGCTGGTCCACTCAGATATGTGGGTCCATGCGCACCTTGAGTGTAGACAGCATTTTGTATATTGTGGCTAAAGCTGACCAGCATGAGCAGGTGGGGCTTAAACTGGTTTTACTATTCAAGCAACATAATAACCTGTTAGGGGTGCAAGTGGGCCCATGGTTCAGTGATCGAGATGATTATTCTAATGTGTCCCATTGCAGATGGACCGTGCCCATAAACTATCTCAGATTGGAAGACCCTAACCACCAATCTTGGGCCCTTTTCAGCTGAATGTGGACTGCTGCTTCCTATTTCGAACAGCCTATTTACAGTCCTTCAATGGATAGGATTGGGCAAAGGAGATTCTCAGAGAATCGCACTTCTATGACAGGCCAATGATCAATATCACTTAACCATGGAATAAAGACCAAACAGTGGATGATAAGGGTAAAAATATGAAAATAAATGTAGAACCCCACGCTAGGTAAAGTCATCAAATCTCTTCATTTCAAAATCAGGCTGGTTCGATCATCAGGTGGACCACACATCAGTAGAGAATTGATACAAGCCATGGGGTCCGGTGACAGTACAAACATAGAGTAGCCCATAGTTGAATGATCCAACCGTCAACTTGTTGGGTCCCACTTTTAACAGCCCATGCCCTCCAAAAAAAACAGAACCGTCCTCACCAGGACAATCCTAACTTTTCAGTTTGTGGTCTACAAAGAGACAGATAAGCCCAGTAATCTAACCATGGTCATGTCAGAAGAACGGCCCAGATGAACTACTGCTGGGCCCATTTGTTCCAACTGAAACCCTGGGTAGATCATGCAAGTCCTTGCACCGCAGACTGAATATTAAAGTGCCCATACTTTGCCCCACTAGACATCTAACGGCCAACTGCCTCCCACAGATATGAACCTTAGGAAATCTATTGATGGGACATAGCCCAAGTACCTCAGTTTTCGTTGCTCAACATTGCAAGAAGGTAGGAAGCAGTACTATTCGCCATTCACAAGCTGATGGTAAGATCATCCAATGGATACAGCTTTTGCCCATCCGGGGGTCTCCCATCAATCAAGTGGACGTCTCTGATTGATTAATCCACACTGATCGGACAACAAATAGAATGAGCTTGATAAACTAGAAGAACATTATTCAATGGTGAGGCAACATTTGGTTTCAGCCCTAAGAAAATGAGGTCATTATAACACTTTTGCCAAGCAATCATGAAAGCGACCTTGGGAAGAAAAGATATGGCAATGATAATGATAATTATATAAGAAATCCATTGCCAAGCATATGCTACCATAAAGCATAATTCTAAAACTTGGTGACTTGACTCAAAACCCAACTGAGTCATCTTGACTAAGCCAGAAATCAAATCATTATGAAACAAACAACTCGGTTCAGTCTCAGCATGATTCATCAAGTTGTCTTGCCTGCTTGGTCCACTCGAAATTACTCAAACTGAGTCACTGAGTTGATGGTCCACAGGACATGAATCAAACTGAGTCACTCGCTGAGTTGATGTGTCTTTTAAAAAAAAGAGGTGCTTAGCAGTTGGGATTTGAACTCATGACTCCAAGCACTAAAGAAACAGTCTGTCAGCAGGCTAAGCACTGCTCTGGTGATTATATTTGCCTATTTTGAACTCATACTATAACCACCTATTATTAAGTAAAAATATTATTTGTACTGAGTTGAGTCAAATCAAGTCTTCGAGTCTAGTCCAAGTTTTGGAGTCTTTTACTATACTATAAAGAGCTGCCCATGAACCCACGACTACAGTCGAACATCATCCTCATCTTCAAAGCATTCTAAAAGTAACTGTACAAGCAATCCACTTATTGTGTGCAAAGAAACGAAACACCAGCCGCTCACAATTTACTCTTTTAACAACAAAAGCCCTAAAGAATTCGATATTATATAGACAAATGGGACAAATGAAAATTACAAAGGATTACATGTGCAATTACCAAAGATGATTTTATGTCTCCAATGGTATCAGCATGTAGCAACATTGAATGGCAGTGATTGTTCTGCATATTCCTCGGGCTCCCATCTCCCTCAACCCAACTTGAAGAATTGGGTTGCCCCATTTCGGGCTTTCTTCAGCAAGGCGGCTCTGAGTTGTCATTTGTAAGTTCAGATTCCTGAATGTGCATAAATGATAATGAGACAGTCATCAAAACATTTCAATCAAGGAATGCAGATTTTGAGAACAATATGACTAATAGTAAAGATAACAATATAGCAAAACAGATGAGGGAGTTTCTAAAATAACAATATCTATACCATATACAACATTGTAAGCTCAGATTCCTGAATGTGCATAAATGATAATGAGACAGTCATCAAAACATTTCAATCAAGGAATGCAGATTTTGAGAACAATATGACTAATAGTAAATTTTAACAATATAGCAAAACAGATGAGCGAGTTTCTAAAATAGCAATATCTATACTATATACGACATTGTCTAGCTTTTGGACATTTTTTGCCCTGTAATTAGTCGGGGGAAGGGAAAATTCCTTTGGTTTTTGGTTCATGTAGCCCTTCATCTCGAGGGCATTTTTGTCCTTTCAACTCTTTCCTAGAGTATCTTGCACCCACTTCCTCTTTTTTTAGTGTAGCCCATACAAAAGACACAAACGCTAGTGCAAAAAAGGGCTCTGTTGGGCCCGTTGTGGTGAAACCATAACATCCACACTGTACACCTGTTGTGCCGGATCATGCCTGTATGTCGTCCCAAAAGCGAAGCCGATATAAAGGTAGTGTCCCTCCCTCTCCATGCCATACATGATACACCTAGTATATATAAATAAAATATAGCTGAGGGATTTTTTCGGAAGACAATGTGTGGGAGATCTGATGTTGGCCTGGCTTTCTCCTAGATTCAAAACTCTTTCAGAAGAGAACACCCTTGTGAAGGGATGCTTTGAGTTCTGGAGAGCAAATTGGTCTGGGGTTTTGCTTTACGGCCTGCTAGGGAAGCAGGAAACTATTTTGTAGAAAAAAGATTTTCCATATGAAACTACATTTCCAGAGTTTGCAAGTGTAGAAAACATATTTCCATTAAATGGTGAAAAACCACAATTTTCCATGGAAAACCCCCTAAAAGTTTTCCTCGCCGGGATCATCAGAAATTAGATTTCCAAATCACAGGGCAAACTCACAAAGGTGAGCTTCCGCCACCCCCCCATCTCTCTCTCTCATATCTAAAAGTTGGGCCAAGTAAGTGATGGGCCCCACATCATGGACCAAGTGATTGATGGGACCATCTCCATTACAATAAATATGGCTCTTTATCCTATCCCCTCATCAAATGGTTAGAACACCTAATCAAAGTGATTTTTATGAGGATTGACAATCAAAGATTGGCCAGACATGATGGATGATCTAGAGTCTAGACCACTGATTGGACCTTTGTTTACAGTTATAGACCATCAATTTTCCAAACCGTTGATTAGATGGTTAGCATCATCTGATCAAAGTAATTTTAAGAGGAACATGCAATCAATGTTGTGCCCCACAATGTGGACAATCCACATAAATGAATGGACCTCTCGTATAATCAATATGGACCATCCATTTTCCTTTCCATTGATTGGATGGTTAGGATCACCCAATTGAAGTGATTTTCTGGGAGGGATCTATAATCTGAGATGGCTCAACGTGATGGACTGTCTAGATCACTGTCAAAAAAATTTATTGTAATAAACATGGACCATTCATTTTCCTAGACATTGATCCTATGATCAGGATCATCCAATCAAAGTGATTTTTAGGATGGATTAGTATGTAGAGGTCGGCCACAGATGATAGACAGTCCAAATCAAAGGTGTAGTGGTGGTTTTAGAGGTGGTAGATTAGGAGTGGTGGTAGATTAGGACAAACAGATCCCGATGGAAAACATTGTTACAAAAACAAACAGTGGAAAACAGTTTTCACTTCCACGCGTTTCCACCGAAAACATGTTTCCATTTCCATGAGTTCCAACATTTTCTTTTCCTGGTTCCCAAATATGTTTTTCTTAGAGATAACGAAATTTATTAATCACTGAGCTCAAAAAACAGCAAGAAAGAAAGAGTGGCAAGGACACTGAAACAGCAACCCAGCTAAACAGCTAAGAAATCCAAATTATACCCTTGAATTTGGGGGCGGACGCATCCCATTCACAAATCAGCAATCTGGCTCTAAGGGAAATGTTATCTGCTGACTTTTTGGTGTTGCTGAAACACCTAGCATTCATTTCCTCCCAAACCGCCCACCAAATAGCGAGTAAAGACATTCTCCAAAGAATCTTCTTGTGATTTGGAAGACGCATGCAATGCCAAGCAAGCAACGATCCACCGAATTTGGTGTGTTCCACCAAATTTGGAAATGGCCCAAGATATCCACCCTAAATCCTATACCGGCTTCAAAAGGGGGCAATACAAAAATAAGTGATCCACAAACTCCCAATCTTGCATACATATGCAACAAACATTCAGGATAACCATAGCCCTTTTTCCCAAGTTATCAATTAGTAAGAACTTTGCTCCTGCCTACTAGCAGCCCAAATGCAACTATCTTCAGGGGAACATAATAGGACCATACAAATCTAGCGCAGGCCTCCTCAACAGGATGCACAGACCTGCCCAGAAGAGAAAAGAAGGATTTCACTGAGAAACGACCAGAACTATCAACTTTCCACACGCATTTGTCCACTTTGGCTTCATTAGGGACGCATAAGTGGATATGCTCCAAGAGGGCAACATAGTCTTCTACTTCCACGTCACGGAAGAAGCGCCTACAAGGGGGTTCCCAAACTACTGCCCCTCTAATACGAGAGAAGCAATTTACCACGAAAATAGAAGGATCCGGTGCCAAGTTGAAGATGGAGGGAAACTCATTTTTTAATGCCTAGGAGCCCACCCACTCATTCTTTCAAAATCTGATTTTTTTTCCACCATTGCCTAAAGAGAACCCAACTCCTTGAAAGAAAGCCTCTTTGACTGACGAAACATCTTTCCACAATACAGAAGCCCTATAAAGCGATGATTCTCTTGTCCCCCATCCCCCCCTCAAGAGACCCCGTATTTACAAATGAGAACCTTTTTCCAAAGGGCAGCATCCTCCTCCCCAAACCTTCAAAGTCATTTCCAGAGTAACGCAGTATTCATGGACCTGAGGTCCTTAATTCTGGCCCCTCCTGCCACATGTCTTGCAAACCTCGTCCCAGGTAAGAGGTGAAACTTCTTCTTATCCTCCACACCTTGCCAAAAAAAGTCATGCCTAAGCTTCTCAAGTCTTGAAATCAATAACGCTGTCATTTGAAGAGCAACATGAAGTAAACAGGAAGATTTGACAAAGCCACTTAAAAGAAACTGTGGGATTTTGAACTAGAAAGCACGGAAAATCTCCCCAAAGCTCTTGACAAGGCTCATCTCCCCAGTGATAGGACCCGCGTATCTGGGCTGGTGTCAAGCAGAAGATTCTCGACTAAGGAATTTCTGTAATTCTTTCCTCAGGTGATTGTGCTAAGGTTTGCTGGTCATGCGCCCCTCCACATATGCAAGTTCTCTGTTGGACTGCTGTAGTGATCATGATCCTCGCGTTGGATCACTCTGCAGAGAAGAAAATCTTCCCTTCCAGACGCATGTTTGATGTGTTGGGAAGATGTGGAATCAATGGATCACATATTTCTTCATTGTGAACAGCTTGGAAATTTGGTGTTTTGTTTTCTTTCATTTATTCAAAATATATTTTGGGTGCTTGTTCTATGTGGGATCTTGTGGTGGGTTGTAAAAGTAGTTCATTTAGGTCAAGAGGTAGAGTGTTGTGGAGATCTCTTTCTTTGACCATTTTGGGGGCATTTGAAAAGCAAGAAACAGAACCTTTTGTGTGTGTGTGTGTGTGTGTGTGTGTGTGTGTGAGAGAGAGAGAGAGAGACTGGGCTATATTGTCTAAAGAGCTTAAAGGATCTTAAAAGAAATTGGACTGAGTTATTCAGGGAGCTGATGTTACTGGAAGGAAATCGTTGTCTTGGACTCTTGGTGGAAGTTGGATGGCAGACGAATCATTTTTGAATATCCTAGATTATCCAACATACATTGAGCAATCTGCAACCACTAACAGGTAATACAGCTATCTTTCTTGGGCCTACAGCTTTTGTGACATTCACGATGCAGAACTGATGGCGATTAAAGTGGGTGTATCTCTTTTCTCCGAAAGATTTGTGGGCCTTCATCGTAAATGATATTATAAAAAGATGTTCTTCTTTGAAAGTTGTGTCTAATCATATGCCAAGGGGAGTTAAGTCCGGACAATGGTTTACTAATACAGACCATTAGCATGTTGGGCCCCCACCATGGATGGACCATGCCGCAAGATTCTCACAGATAGGAACAACCTAACCATGAATCTCCAGCCTTTCTTCACTTGAACACGGACAATTCCCATGTTTCTCTTCTTAAGTATCCATTTGCAGGCGTCAAAAGCAAAAGGTTGGGATTGTCCAATTGATGATATTTTCAGGGAAAGGTTGTTCCACTGTCGTTCACAATAGACCGATGGTCTGGATCAGTGAACCAAGGACCCCAAATCTTAGAGATTTTATTTTTATTTTTTAATACCTGAGAGAAATTTTTTTTAAAAGTAACTGAAGCATATATTAGAAAGAGAAGAAAAGTACAAATAAACAAGAAAAGGGACTGCTGAGCTAGCAGCCAAAAGGGCGAAACTAGGAACCTAGAAAAGAGAGATCATAATCTTTGATACACAGAACATTCGAAACCCAATCTACAATTAGATTTTTGGCAAGGGACCCCACTGATCTAGCTGTAGCCGAAGAGTCATTGAAGCATCTTTCGTTCCTCTCCTTCCAGACCACCCACCATATGGCGATTATTGTCATTCTCCAGATTTTTGTTTTCACTCTACCCAGCTTTGGCCCCTGCTGGGCGGCAAGTAAAGACACTGCAGAGTTTGGAACGCAACCAGGTAAATTGAAGCGAGACCAGAAATCCCATATGATTGAAGAAATGAAGGGACAGTGAACTAAGAGATGATCAACAGTCTCCGCACTGTGCATGCAGCATTGGCAAACGTTAAAAATCTGCATTCCATGTTTCCTAAGATTATCGATCGTAAGGATCCGGTTCATGGCAGCAAGCCAACCAAAACAGATGAACTTGGGAGGGGCAGCATATTTCCAGATGAAGGGGACTATCTGTTGAGAATTTGGAGGCGTAGAAGCAAGCATAGAGTAGAAAGATTTCACCGAGAAGTTTCCAGATCTATGGCCATTCCAACGCAAATCATCGATAGAAGAAGGATCCGGAATGACATTGGCTAGAGTTAACATCAGATCCGCATAATCGTCCACTTCCCAATCGCGCAGATTTCTAACAAATCTGATATCCCAGATCCCACCGGCTTCAGTTTGGGAAAAGTTGTTAGCGATGGCGCTGTTTTTGTTGGCAGCAATACGATAAATGGCCGGAAATCTATTACTAAGAGTATTTTCACCCAGCCATTGGTCTTCCCAAAACCTGATATTCATGCCATTACCTAAAACAAAGTCTATTTTTGATAACACAGCAGATTTTTGATGGAGAATGCCTTTCCAGATGAAGGAGGCCCTATAGGAAGAATTTTCGCTGGTCCACCAGCCTCCTGGAGACAAACCGTACTTCCCTTTGACTACAATGTTCCACAGAGCTTCTTTTTCCTTACCCATCCGCCAGATCCATTTCCCCAAGAGAGACGAATTCATATGCTTTAGATTTTTGATATTAGCTCCCCCATTCCTGAAATGAGTACACACTTTCGACCAGTCCATAAGATGAAATTTCTTTTGATTATCTTTCCCGTTCCATAAGAACTCTCTTCTGAGCGCATCAATACGATTGACAACAGAGGCCGGACATCTATAAAGAGACATAAAGTAGAGAGGAAGGTTGGACAGCGCTGCTTTAATAGGGGTGATTCTGCCTCCGATTGATAAATAACAGCATTGCCACATAGCAAGTTTCTTTTGAATTTTGGCAAAGATAGTGTCCCACATCGCTTTCGGGGGACGACCGATAGTAAGAGGGAGCCCAACGAAAGACGTAGGGAAAGCAGCTTGGGAGCAGTTTAAAATATCCGCGAATGCTTCTAATTCGTTCTCCGATAAGTGAACTCCATAAAGCTTGGATTTTGCCATATTGATTTTCAGCCCCGAAACTGCCTCGAAACATCTTAAAGTCGTATGGAGATTGTTTATTGAAACCTCGTCTGCTTCTATCATAATTTGGGTGTCATCAGCAAACTGGATATGGGATAAACGAGAGACATTTTCAGACATAAAAATTCCTCTGAACAAACCAGCACTCTGGCCTCTAAGGAGCATTTGAGAAAAAGCCTCACCGATGAGAATGAATAGTAAAGGGGATAGGGGATCACCTTGGCGTAATCCTCTAGATCCCGAAAAGAAGCCTTTAGGAGACCCGTTTAACAAGATCGAATAATACGAAGACTCCACGCACGCTCTGATCCATCTCTGCCAGGTTGCACCAAAACCCATTCGCCTCAACATGTATTGGAGAAAGTCCCAATCCACATGATCGTATGCTTTTTCAATATCAAGTTTATAGAAGATCACCTTCCTACCAGCCCTATGAGCCGTATGCAAGCACTCATTGGCAATAAGCGCTCCGTCAATGATCTGGAGCCCTTTTATGAACGCATTTTGGTTAGGAGAAATGAGTCTCCCTATAACTGCAGCAAGCCTGGTTGAGAGAATACGTGCCAGAATTTTGTAGGGTCCTCCAATGAGACTGATCGGCCTAAATTGAGAAAACTCACAGAATAAAGAAAGAACTCACAGAATAGGATATGGATCCAATGGCTACCTCAGGAGGTCGATGTGCTTGAGAAGCAGAGTTGAGCTGGCAGCTTTCCATGTTAGAAAGCAACTGGATTACAGTCTTTAGATGAGGAACACTGAAAGAACCAAAACTTGCATTAGCCAAGCAAAAGAACTCAGAGACCAGAACCCATTTACTTTTTAACAAACATTATACTACTATCAAGCTCGGTACATGCATCGTATTATCAGGTTTACAGTTTTTACAATTGCAACCCATGGTTCAAAGGTTCAGACTGTTGATGTGAGGACCCTAGCCCTACATGGACCATGCCCCAAAAATGTCCTCGATGGGAAGATCCTACCCCAGCCATCCATTCTTTAGTATTTTTTAAGTTGAATATGGAATGTTGCTGTATTTCTTTTCTGAACTGCCCATTTGCAGTCCACATGTGGAAGGGTTGGAACTTGTCCCACCCAGGAGATTTGTGGGCATGATCACCATCCACTAGCATCCATTGGATCAACAATCTGGCCACCTAACCATGCAACTTGTACAAACTAAGGACCTGGGGATCATAGCATACCTATCCATAACCTCAGGTGATCATATAATTCCACTCATTTCAAATTAAACAGATACCCAACAGCTCATCAATGAGGAAATAGGTACTTGGTATGTGCCATATGCTAGTGTTGGATAGGACACTAGAAAGAACATCTCATTAGTAAATCTAGGAAAGATTCAAAAGCCCAAACAATTCATAGCCTGTGTAACTTAGGCATTGGCAGGTGGTTTGGAACAAAAACATGATGATGAAAGAAGGCCAATGATCCAGCACATCAATAAAGTCATAGTAGTAATTTAAGGATAAGTTCTTAGACATTTAGTCCACAAAAGCATGGGATTTAGAAAGATCTACAACAACATAAATAGAATTATATAAATTATATTTACATAGGGATGATTATATGAGATTAGTCTCACTAATAAAATTAGAATAGTCAGATTCTTGCATTTCCAGGAGAATATTTTATATTCCAGAACATACATACAAAAAGGAAAATGTCATTGTTACATACGTAATGGCAGATGCCAAAGTGAATAATAATCACACATATTCAGTTATGGATTTATTTATTTATTATTGGAATAGAACCAAATTGGCATTTGGCATTAAGTGCAATGATCCAGTCACCCAAAGAACATTCTACTATCATACATTTCTTGATACAGACAGAGGAGAAAGCAGAGTTTGTGGCCCTTCTTCATCGCATTTCAAACCGCAAGCTGGATCTTCTATCTGAAGATAAGATTAGCTGGAGGGCGGACAAATCGGGCATTTTTTCTGTCAAGTCTTTCTACAAATCCATAGACATCAGCCCCACTCAAGTGGCTGAAACAATGACTTATCACATCTGCCAGTATTCGGCTCCTCCTAAGATAGTCTTCTTCGGATGGCTGGTTGGAAAGAACTTATGGTTGATAATCTAAAGAGGAGAGGGATGAATCGGATGATCCTCCCCAAGGTTTGCCTTTGTTGCTTGACTGAAGAAGAAACGAACAATCACTTGTTTGTGCACTGCCCATATATCAACCAGATTTGGCCTCGTATCTTATCTGCTTTTGGCATTTCCTTGTGTTTTCTGAATTCTTCTGGTACGCTCTTGAAGGCGTGGCATGGTGTTTGTCTTGGTAACCAAAGATCCCCTATCTAGATAATAGCCTTTCTGGCTGTTTGGTGGACTGTTTGGGAAGAGAGAAACGGCAGATGTTTTAGAGATAATTCTAATTCAGCAGTGTCCCTAGTGCACAAAGTTAAGCAGCTTATTATAGAATGGGCTGCTAACGTAGACAAGCTTAAGGGTTGTAATCTCCTTTTCTTTGGAGTGTAGTCGGTCTGCTATCTCAGCGGCCCGCTCCCTTGTTTTGTTTTGTATCTTGTTTTCTTTCCTTTTAATATAATTTTCGTGACTCTTCAAAAAAAGAACCAAGCTGTTTTTCATTTGTAAATTAGAGGAGCTTTTCGCAATCTAAGTGTACCCGGGCCATCTCGGCAACCAAGGGTGTGGCTGATTGCCAAACGGAACTAGAAAACTCACCTTTGCAAGCCGCTTTCCATGTATGCATCCACTGAAGAAATTAAGCGAGGCATTTGATCTATCGCCTGATTCAAAGGCCACCGAGATGACAGGATTAGGAAAGAGAGGTATTATATCAGAATTCCTTATACTCACTACGCAATAGTTAGCCAGATATATACCTGTCCTGTGTTCTTGATAGTTGAGGCTTTGTCCAAAAGGTTCTTTGGAAGCTTTATAAGGAGGGCCTGCAAATAAAATAAAAATGGCAGTGAGCACTCACATACAAAATGTAGGGCGGCTGCATCAAACTAGTGTGACAAATATTGTGGAGATTTTGAAATTCTCGTGATAATATCTGTGATTTTGAAATTCTCATGATAATATCACAAACATACAATAAACAATACTATTGCAAGATTTACAAAATATCGGCAAATTTTACAATCTTGCAACATTAACTCAAATAAAACCTTAAGGAATTTGTGTTTTTATATATATATATATATATATATATATATATATCAATTTCAAATTTATTCATTTTCAATAAATTTTATCGAAAGGTGCAATTTTATTAAAGGCCCAAGGCCAACTAAAAACATGGAAAAAGAAAAGCAAAACAAAAATGGAAACTAACCTAAGAACAACAAAGCAACAAAAAAGAAGAAAAGTACAACAAAAAACAACAACAGGGAAACTAACCTAAGAACAAAACATCAAAACAACAAAAAAGAAGAAAAGTACAATACAAGAACAGCCGAGAAAAGATCTCAAATTTTGAAAATTTCCTGAGAAATTTCCTGGCCAGGGAACTGCCGAGAACAAGATTTGTCACTGTGCATCAAAATAGGCTGATGCATGCACATTTCATCATTTACTTGAAACTCAAGGATGTGTATCCTTCTCTGGAATGCATAAGTTGGGCATTTCCATTTCTTCATGTCTCAAAACCAAAGCAGAGCACGGAAGTACCAGAAATTGACTTTTGGTTGAATATGTTGGTGCAACAACTTCATTTTGAACCAACTGCACATCTGGCACAATGCAGGAAAAAACAAATGGTAAGTTGTTGTTTCTCTATTTTGCACACCCAAAATAACACAGTCCATTTCAAATGGTATTTGAGACAAACCAAATACTTTCGGTGGAGATGCAACACACCCACTCCACCCATGGTATCTCAAAACATACCCTAAAGCAAAAAAGGACAGGATGAAGGGCACTTGGGAAGAAGTATTCCTTTTTGAAGTTGTGGGCTGAGTCTCAGTCCCAGAATCAGATTGGTTAAGTAAAGAGGTTACCTAACCTCTGGTTCATGGACACTTGTTTGTTGAAATAGGACCATTGGATGTTTTCAATTTAACCATCCAATAAATGTCCACCAATCCAATGCTAGGATAATCAAATAAGCCTTTTTTTCCCTAATGGCAGCATAACTTTTACTGAAGAAAAGAACAAAAGGAGCTGAAATGGCTCTACGTGCTAGATAAAAGTGGATGATGACAGATCATCCAAAGAGGAGGGCTGAAGCAGGTCCCACGAAGTAACAAATGAAGAGCGATTACAACCAGAGAAAACTTTCAAAACCAACACCCAGGAAATACCCCAGTTCCAGTATCTAATCTCTATCAAAATGTCCAGCCACGAACTGAAGTGTTGAAAGACCTTGTCATTCCCATCTTTCTAAATGGCCTATAGGCTTGCCAAACAAAAAAAGAAAAAAGCTCCAAAGAGACCCCTTTCTCTTTCCTTGCCAGACCTCCCTACAAGCCAAGACAAAACTAGCTATGTTTCCAAGTATCACCAATTGAATCTCAAAGCGAATCATGATGCATAAACAAGTGACGGACAGACTCGCTGTCACATAAGCAAAGGATACAAATGTTGGAGATTATCCAATTCATACTCCTCGAGTGATCAAGCACTCTAGCTCTCCAAACGACAACAAGCCAATCAAAAGTAGTCACCCCCGAAGGGGTAGGGATGCTCCAAATGAAAGCTAAAGGAAGCTGCAAATTGGCATTGTGGGGACCACCTAAGCTTGTGTAGAAAGATTTAACGGAAAAATTCCCACAGCTATTTAAAGTCCGCAATTTCCTCTTTTGAAAGATCCCTATAGAACCAAGGAGACCAGGCTCCTTGGCAATCCACCGTAAGGCCTGGGAAACCGAGTAGCCCTTGTCAGCTACTGACTAACAACAAGGGAACACTGACTCAAGCTAAACAAACACAACCCATCAGATTTGTGAAGTCTGCAATTTCCTCTTTTGAAAGATCCCTACAGAACCAAGAAGAACAGACTCCTTCGCAATCCACCGAAGGCCTGGGAAACTGAGTAGGCCTTGTCTGCTACCGACTAACGACAAGGGAACACTGACTCAAGATCTCAGTCAAGCACCATCACACAAAATGCTTGCCACCCCCTAGCAAACTCTTCACTCCCATGATTTGTCTCCATATTATCTGCAGCACTCTGCAAAGAGATGAGCTCCTAGCATATGACCTGCCTTCCTCCATCCCATACTTGCACATAACGATCCCCGCTACACGATCCTTCATCTTCCCTTCCAAATAACCATAGTCATTTGCTTAACAACGCTGAATTCATTAACTTTAATAATCTAACACCCGCTGCACCGATACTTTTCGGTTCGCACACTTCCAACCATTCCAACAAGTGATACATGTGATTATGAACATGTTGATTGTAATCAACTTATGTAATAGTCAATTCCATTGCGCTCTTGGGAGTTCAGTGCTCTCATTGAAAGTCCCAAGACCAGATAAAAGAGGATTGTGTCAGATTTGCAGCCGGCATCAAACTTATGCCATAACTTCCATTGTTTGAAGTTATGGCCCTTGATAGAGTGGTGGCAGAACAGGATTCATGTAGCTGACCCCAATTAATTAGTATGAGGCTTAGATGATGATGATGATTGAAGAGGGTGAAAAAAAACAGAAGCCTCAATTCTGGGAAATGACAGCAGCATTGTGGGATATCACGTTGTATGTTTCACACCACCATTTGTATTGACAAATCAAAATGGGAAAGTCTAAAAAAAGATAAATAAATGCCCTTCCGCTTCCAACGGCCAAATAAATTCCCCACCAGCCGTGGAAATCTGATATAACAGGTTTTTTAGAAATGGTATTACTCGATTAGTTTAGAAAATCAGAGGAAAACATAAAATCAGTGGAAATCATTTTATTTTCCATGGCATTCCACCCCTAAGTAATATCTAAGTGCCAGCATATCATCCATCACACTCTCCCACAGTATCGAAGTTCTTCTCTAAATCAAGAGAGCTGATTTGCAACCATGTAAATTCACCGCCACTTGGACGATGTCAGTGACTCGTCCTTCCCACATGTGGCATTCAAATATACCCATCCGAACCATCCAAATTGCGGGACACATAGTGGACGGAGCATATCTCTAAGATCACATTGATTATGAAATCATAACCATTGATATGAACGGTTAGGAGCCTAGATTGGGCGTATCAGCTCGATGGGCATCGGTTTCAGTGGTTACCAATATGATATATCGAAACCGATATTTAATGTGTATACAGGTGAATTGAAAGTGAGAAATGAAAAACAAAGGGCGCGTTTCGATTCAACGTATTGAAATAGAAAACGAGAGAGAGAGAACCTGAGAAGGAGAGGATCGTTGCATGAGTTGGAGAAGATTGGAAGTGGATTGAACAGCTTGTGATATCTGATCGGAAACCGTTGCTTTCGCTGTTCCTTCTCTCCTTCCTTCGCCCGCTCCTGTCGCCATTCTCTCTCTCTCTCTCTGATTGCAAGGGACGCGGCTTGCGTACGGAGTCTCAGTACGCTAAACCATGTGGGACCCACCGTGATGTATGTGTCTTATCCGCGCCTTCCATCCGTTTTACCATCTCATTTCATGGATTGCCTTAAAATCGAAGCATATCAAAGCTCAAGTGGACCACACCACAGAAAACAGTGGGGATAATGACATCCATCGTTGA
Organism: Magnolia kwangsiensis; assembly: GCA_037074715.1. NCBI lineage: Eukaryota > Viridiplantae > Streptophyta > Magnoliopsida > Magnoliales > Magnoliaceae > Magnolia > Magnolia kwangsiensis. Next base: position 7,896,868 of record CM073589.1, on the reverse strand, counting down.
AACCTTCCTGGGACCTACAGGTATGTTTATTTGTCATCATCCCACCTGTTGATAAGGTCACACAGGCAGAAGCGAAAACACAAACTTCAGCTTCATCCAAAACTTCTGTGTGCCCAGTAAGTTTACAACGGTAGGCTTTCAATTTACCACTGTGACCGTGGTCACTTGAGGTTTGGACATGCTTTAATTTTGGGCTCATGACCTAGATTGAGCTGGAAAATAGCGGATGGATGTGGATAAGACACATACAGTACGGTGGGCCCCACAGTTTACTTAGTAATCTATTGCGTACTGAGTTACTCAGTACGCAATCCACGTTGGATTGCAAGTGCAACACGAAAAGTCCAATCTGGTCCATTAAATAGACGTCTAAAATTAACTGGTCAAATATACAAGTTCAATCGGCGAAAATGGATGGTGAGTATCAACTCATCTGAAGTGGTTTCTAGCCTGTGCTCTGTCCACAACAGGGTCGTGACTTGGACGGCCTAGATTGCCTTAGGCACATCCCACACGTACGGTTAATGAGTCATCAGGAAATTTCATGCTGTTAAACAAGGTAGCGGATTAGCTGTTAGTCTGTTACCGGTAACAACTTAGTGGGTATTATACTAACCTATGGGGCCCACCTTACTGTATTTTTGTATATCCACGCAGTCCATCTGTTTTAACATCTTATTTTAGTACTGGAACAAAAATATTAAGAATATCCAAGTCTCATATGGACCAGACCACACCACTAGAAAGAGTAACGAACGACCATTAAAAACTTTTAGTGGGCTACAAAAGTTTTGGACCAATCTTATCTTTGTATTTTCCCTTCATACAGGACTTCTTGACATTATAACAGGTTTGACGGAAGATAAACATTACAAAATCCTTACAATTGGCCCTTTGAAAATTTTAATGGTGAGGCACTTAAACACCACTGTTTCCTGTGATGTGGTCCACCTGAGATTTGGATCTGCTTAATTTTCGGGAATACGTCCTCAAATGGGCTGAAGAAACGGATGGATGGCATGGATATATAACACATACCTAAGGTGGACCACACGGTAAGGGTAACGCCCACTAAGGTATTACCCGGGTAACCCCTAATTCGCTCCCATCAAGCACACGGTATTCTAACCTGAGCACCACTCCCAAGTTTTTAGGATGGCCCTGTGTAGATCCCTTGTATACAAGATAAATAGATGATCAAAATAAAATGACAAAAAATAGCGAGTACACGTGTCACTCCACAGATGAGCAGACAGTCCTGATTTTATACTAGGGGATCAACATTCTGGGACCCACCCTGATGAGTGGATCAGATAGCCCGTGTACACGGGAGTACCGGAAAAAAGTTGCACTCGTGTCGACCGACATTGCAGGTAGCATAATAAAGCAACGTGATCCAAACCGTCAAAAGTGCGGGATCCATTACCATTTACCAATGAAGCATGGCCAAGAATCGCATTGATGGGACGATACTAAGATCCAACCGTCAGATTAATGACCATCAAGCGAGAAATTAGAAATCAACTATAATTATTCAAGTACGTACGTGGCCCACCTGATGAGTGGACTGACATGCATACTGGGAAAGCGGATCATGAAGGCGACCGCACATGATCAACGGCCTGAACCGCGTAAAACGCGCTCTATGTTTGCCACGAGTGCCTGCAAATCTCCTCCACATGCGCCCACGTGCCGACCCGGGCCATATGTTAAATTGGAGCAACCGATTGTATAGTTTACTTAGGACCAAAATCAGCACGGTCCACTTACGGGGTACACATCTAGCTGAATCGGGACTCGCCGAGAGACTTTAAACCATCTGTCGTCTCTATACTAGTGGCCCACCTGATGAGTGGACCAGCATGATTATCAGTGCATGCCATTTATGCACTGGGACCGACATGATCCCCAATTACAATGTCCCAGGTTGCTATGTGCATTCGACAAGTGCACCATGCGTGTATGAAATAAAATATCGATTGCAAAAGAAAACGACAATGATCTATATTCAATGAACATCTGCATACGTCCGATGAGTGGGCCCACCAGATTTCCGGGGCCATGGCATTTTCAGTGGACGCCTCTTGATGATGATGCGAATTATCCTTGCATTTTTCACTTGTCCTGCATGCAAGAGGGTTAGAAAGTTACATCCAATGTAAATTCCACTATAGTTTGTATGCAGGTGGACCCCACAGTAAGTTAGCCTCGCCCAAATACCCTGACTGGGAGATCCAAACCATCTGACTGATGAGTAGACGGCAGAAAAGAATATTGGGGAAAGAGTAACGGTTCAGATTCATGATTCAACAACAATGCACAGATGGGATGGTTAGGATCACCTATCAAAAGTGACTTCTACGCATTCCTAAAACTCAACAATCACAACTGTGCCCTAAGCCCTATATTATTTCCGGAAACTGTTCTGGCAGAATCATCACAAAGCCTACAAATTTTCCAAATCTTTAGCTGGACAAGCTCTCTCTGCCCCACACTTCTTTGGAGTAGGCCTTAGGCCCTGTTTGGTTGCCACTTAAAATTGAGATAATGTTATTTTAATTGGCAGTAACTATGTATTAAATATCATGGTTTAGCATGCATTTGGTTGGATCAAATTTCATGAAATATCATGATATTTGGCACCCAATTAGATTGATTAATCATGAAATATCACGAAATTTGGTACAACCAAACACACCCTTATATACATTATGGGTTGTCATGATTATTTTTTAATTTTACCAAAATCCTATACAAAATTACCATTAACTAAAATTAGACGAACTCATTTTTAAGTGGCAACCAAATAGGACCTTAAATTTTGATTCCAACCATTCATCAAAAACATATTGCAAATGTTACATGTTTGAATGCAGATGTCCAGAAATTGTTAACCAGATTAGCTGCTATTCACAAGTGCAAAACCTAATAAAGTGTGCATTTGCTTGCACCGAACATTGTCAAATTTCATGATCAATCGGGCTAATTTGGTGCATGACGAAATTTCATGATGTGGTACAATCAAACTCACCCTATGTTACAAAATTTATTCCAAAATCAGCACCTGAGAGAGAGAGAGAGAGAGAGAGAGAGAGAGGAGAAGAAGAGGGAGGAAAAAAACATGTTCCTTTCATCAGGTATGAACCCAAAAGGAAGAAGCGCTCGTAGATCCTATGCTGTAAATACCATGCATCTGCTTCTTGGGTTCTTGGCCACCACCGCTAAAAGGGTTATGGCTAGCTTTCCTGGAGATACAGAAATAAAACAAAATAAAATGCAGTTAGCAAATGAGCTTATTGAACTGCAAAGATATCCTTGAATAATGAGGCAGTGTCTACCAGGTGGGCCCAGATGACGATTCACGAAGAAACTCCATATGGGAGCATAGCAGCTGCTACCATTCTTCCTTCCTCATTCAATATGTTGAAAGTTGATGCAGCATTCCTCTGTCAACGAACACAAAAGTAAAAATCGAAAATAGTAGAATATGTAGCAGTACCAGTAGTGCAACAGCAACGGACAGTGGTAGGAAAGCTAAGAATTGCGATGTAATCAATACCGAGTCAAGGACTTCTAATTTCATGCCGGTGGACCGAATGAAGCGTCGGAGTTCAGGATCTACTTGCTCTATGTACCGCCCACAGCCAAGTATCAGAATCTCTGAATAACAACATTAAAAAGCAAATGTCTTGATAAAAAAAGAATTGCACAAAAGAAGTTAACTGATGAGACAGTTCGTTAATGGCAAATGTAAATATAGAGTCATTGAGGGAAAAACAAAACCGTTAAAAGTACAGAAACAAATAAGGGGGGAAAGGAAAGAGGACTTTTGGAGTAGTCATGTTTGGGAGAGAATTTCATTAGTGGATGTCCACTTCCAGTTTGGTCATCTTCCATGGCATTAGAAGGGTGAGCTCTAAAGCTGGTAACTCTCTAGGAAGAACAACAAAATATTACTAAAAACCAGATAAGCATGCATATACAGATGAATGTATGAAGGTGGAAAAAGAGAAGCTCTTTAGTCTGGGTGGCAGTACAAACGCATGAACAAGTCCCTTTTTTCTTCTTCTCTCATTGAGGGAAAAACAAAACCGTTAAAAGTACAGAAACAAATAAGGGGGGAAAGGAAAGAGAGGACTTTTGGAGTAGTCATGTTTGGGAGAGAATTTCATTAGTGGATGTCCACTTCCAGTTTGATCATCTTCCATGGCATTAGAAGGGTGAGCTCTAAAGCTGGTAACTCTCTAGGAAGAACAAAATATTACTAAAAACCAGATAAGCATGCATATACAGATGAATGTATGAAGGTGGAAAAAGAGAAGCTCTTTAGTCTGGGTGGCAGTACAAATGCTTGAACAAGTCCCTTTTTTCTTCTTCTCTTTTTACAGAAAATGCTACTTGTAGCTGAATAGATTGTTCCAAAACAATGGTTCCACTTTCTGAAAGTTTAAAGGCGAGCAAAAGCAGTACTTTGATGTCTCATACATATTCCTTTCAAATTTTGGGTAAATTTATCTGCCAAAGGAAATGAAAACCACAGCACTCCCTTCCTAGTCAATAAACATAAATCTAAGAGGGTGCATGTTAACAATCTTTGATGCACCAGCCCATTAACAGTTTTTACAGGTGCCACCATGAATTAAGCCACGAACAGCTTATTCTCTTACTCTGATTTTTATTCATTCAGCAAGAGGGTAGAAATGACATCATTATTATTTTTTTTAAACCGCAATAATATAGCTGATGGATTAGCAGAAGCTTGAAACGTTACTGGACTGAAAAATACACGTGACTGGGAGCACAGATCTTGTATCATTCTAGCAAGAGCAATCAGAAAATTTTAGTTACCAAAGCACTGGCGAGTTCTGGGAAAACAGTCTGGAAAAGAAAATCCAGGTGAGATACTCACCAGGTGCAGGCCGCAGAAGTTGGAACATGGATAAACTGCACAAAGAAATTTCCAAATGTCAATTATGGTAACTATGCATATGCGTGCTTTCTCTCCTTGAGTCTTTAAGGAAATAAAATGTTTCCATCATGGAAATGAATACTAAATGCGGTAACAAATCCTTAGGAGTTCTTTCTAACCTTGGCCTACAAAATCCCATTAAATACCAACCCATCCTACGTAAACACAGATGCCTACAGTCCAAATGTAGTGATCCTCATATCTCAGCCAATGGAAGACTTTATCAGTGACTGACGAGTTCAGCTTACCCATGAAGGGAACTAGAGATATTGTGCAGAAATAGATGCAAGGTTTTCCAGAAAGGAAAAAATAAATCCACTCAGAGCTAGTTCTCTTGTGACATATCATCCGCTACAGGAGTAAACCATGTCTAAACCAGTCATGACTTTTTGGGTTTTGAGTCGAAACCCCAAAAGTCATGAGGAATTTAGTGTCAAAACATTTGACACTGAATTCCTCTTGAAGATTAATTTCCTCTCTAGCCCTTAGGGTGGTCCTTGCTCCTACCATAAGCTTCTCTTGCCAAAAGGCATCCTCAAGCAGATCGGGGAGAAAATAGTTTGCAAGGCTACACGAATTCTAATAATAACCACCATAGAACTTAAATCAAGCAAATACTGAAAAAATAATAATAATAATAAATAAATATTTTTAAAAAAAATAGAGAGAGAGAAAGAGTAAATGAGCAATGCAACAAACACCGATCAAGAAGCCTCCGCTGAGAACTACCATCCACTTGGTTCGGTATTGACATAAGGTGGATAGGGTTTGTGGGAGTTACAAAGAAACACTAGCCTCTGTTGACATGAGGTGGATAGGGTTTCCAAGCCATATGTCATCTTCCATAACAAGTATTAATTTAAAGAAAACCTAACCTAAACTTAATTTCCACCAGTAATCTATACTAAATCTCAATTTTTTATTATCTCTAAAGAAAACAAAAACTACAGTAGCATGCTGTGGTGGCCCCAATTCACCTCTATAGATAGGCCTGATTCAGACCACATAAGCACAATCCTCATCCACCCAGCCTCTGTTGAAACAAATATTGATCCATCCTTCTCATGTGGCCCCAATCCTTCTCTAATGATGTGGTCATGGGTTCCCATCAAACCAAGTGAACCTTGATGCAATGATCACCATTACTCCCACCTTAGGTGTGACCCAACTCCTAATAATGACTCATCATTGCATTCTAAAGACCTGCAGAGGTCTGATGAAGAAAAACAAATAAACCAAGAAATCGGCGAATGGGGGAGGATGAGCTTCCTCATGACCACATCAGGATTTTCAGAGGGTGTGATGAGTAGTTCTTTTTCTTTTCTTTTTCTTTTTTACATTTCAGGTTCCCAGTCGACAATTATTTCAAATTTCTTTTTACCTGGGCGTCTTCTATTCAAATTGGAGTAGCTTTCCTCCAAAAACTTTACTATCATTACATTTTTGACACATCACAGTTCCTAACTTTTTTACCAAATATCAGTCACTAAGAATGCCTACATGGGTCAACCATTTGATCCAGATGGGATTAGAGCATGCAGTTTTTTGTTGTAACTAGATCTCACAATAGAAAGCTTATGATAAATGCCAACTCCAAACACATCTTCTCTTCAATTTTCACCCTCTCCCGAATTAATTGAAAGAAGAAAGATCCACCACTTGTTGGAAAAAAAAATTAAAAAATTAAAAGTATAGATTAGCAGACATGGTGCAGATGGGTCCCACTGATAGATGGCTTGCCTTCATAGGCAATCACCTATGGAGTGCATTAACATAAAGAAACAGTCTGAATATACACCTATCTGCGGTAACCTCTGAAAATCTTTTGGGACTCCATGACAAGAGCAATTTGTCAATGATAAGCAAGCTGCCTTCATAGTCAACGCCATTTACCGTGAATCCCGTGTCCAAGTACCTGGAAAAAAAAAAAATTTGAATAAAGCGAGTGAAAGTGGCAAAGGTCCAAAAAATTATATTTGTGCACCAAAGTAGACTTAAGGAGGATCTTAGCAAAACCCAGAATTTCTGACTAATACATGTCAAAGTAACATTTCACAATTTATTTATTTTTTAAAGTAACATTTCAAAATCATTTAAAGAAGAAGAAAAGGCAGAATGCAGTAATGAGGAAACCTGCCTGTAAGATGTAGCATCACTTATGAAAAGATAATTCATAAGTATCCAAACTGAAATTTAGATTAGAGATGAGCAGAAAAGAAATTCTAGACTAGAAAATTAGGTGAATCAGCAGCATGAGACTGGCTTGGAATATATTCAACCACAGAAGGTTTGTCTCATTCATGCCAACGCAAACTCGTGAGGAGCTGCATGTTATGTTTCTTTGAGCCTCTTCTATTGATGGAGAAGGTGAAGGATAGGCCACTGGTTCTCAATCCTCTTCCATTCATGCATGTCCCATGGTTTGGTGATCCACACAACTGATCTGATGACCTCCACCATGGATGGGGAATACCCCAAAATCTCCCACATCTTGAGATCCTAACCCTTCAAACAATGGCGTACAAATACAAGATTAAGAAAAATACAGCAATGGTCCACATTCAATGGCATGGCACATCCGATCAACAATCTGGATCCCCGAACTACAGGAACTGCATGAACAGAATCCTGAGCCTAAGCATTAGAACTTCTAACCATGCCGACCTCGGAACTAATGCAACTTCTGACTAATTCTTCCATCATGACGAGAAAACCCATAACAAAAGTAAACTAAAAAAAGCGATGCACTGATCAACTGAGGCTGTTTGGATGCACATGGGAATTCAATTGTGAATAATTCAGTTTAATCAAGATGGTAATTCAGTTTAATCAAGAAGGTATGTTTTCTTGCATTCATAATGAAGAAGCAACCCTTACATTGCAGTTGCTTGCACACCTTTCAATTCAATACTGCATCCAAACACACCACTATGAAATTGAAGGGGAGAGAGAGAGAGAGAGAGATAGAGAGAGAGAGAGAGAGAGGATTGAATCAATGGGCATGTTTGGCTGCAATGTACTGAATTACAACTATTAATCTAATGTATCCAAAATGACCGAATTGCAATTTCCTTCAGTAACATTCAAAATTGAATATCTAGGCTCCAGAATTGCTATTACATTACTTACAAGCTGAACTCGAAAGAACATAACTGCAATTTGACGTCTACTTGCTACTAATGCAACGAAAAATAATACATTTTCAACATTTCCCCTTGTTTAAACCGAGGATCTGCTTGTACATCCGAACGCAGTGAAAGAGTATACGAGCGAGCGGATTCAATGCAGCGATTTAAAAGAAATGAAGGAAGCCGAGAAAAATACCCTTGGAATCGGAGTTGGTCTTCGGGAACGCTGTCGATGAGATTGATCTGATCGTAGAGAGAAAAGGCGCGCCTGCCCTCATAACATGGAAGGGAAAATATATATATATATTTAAATTTATATCGGCTAAAAAGGGTTTTTTTTTTTTTTAACTAATTTAAGAAGCCAAAGAAAATTTACAGAATATATATATTTTAAAAAAAAAAAAAAAAAAAAAAAAAAAAAAAAAAAAAAAAACCTGAGGCATGGGAGTGGTTGATTGAGGGGCTTTGCGTTTTCTTTCCGGAGGTTTCTTATCAGGTAATGCAGCGTCGTCGCCGCCTTTTGCCGCGCTGCTGCCATCCTCTCCTCTCTCTCTCTCCGGAGGGAGACGAGAACAATTATCGTGTGCTGGGGGAACCAGAGATGTTTCTGCTAATGTGCGCCTAATGACATATACCGCGCGTAACGGTGGAAATGGGCGGTGTAGCCCGCCCGTCCGAGCCTTCGGCCTGGCTTGGACCTAATAGCTGTTTGTAACCGGGAGCGGATTGCCTGTGACCCCGAGCACAGAGATATACTTGGAAACACCTGCGAATTAGATTGACGGATTAAGGGGCCCAGTCAATACAATCTTGATGAAAATATCCGTGTCTTGTAACCAGTCGAGATGCACACCACTCTCTATAAAAATAAAAAATAAAAAAATATGTCAAAGTTCGGAGACTCGGATAGAGAGTAGGTCGGCCCTGCTGACATTGCCGAAGAGTCCGAGACAATAGTTGAAGCCGAGAGAATAGTGCACAAGGCCAAGAGGCAAAAGTATAAGATAACTTAATTTACTCGGTCGGAGAGTTAACAGTGTCTGCGTAAGCCTACAAAAGGCTGAGTAAGTTATAAGCCGCCCGACCGATAGAATAAACCGACCTAATGAGTTGGTTTCGTCAACCACGGAGTAAGAAAAAGTGACAAGTAAATACCAAAACTATTTCATCTGTAAGAAGGCAGAAAACTTATTCTCCTAAGCCGGCCGAGACTCTTCTAGAGCCGGTAACGGTCGAGCCGAGACAAGAAAAGGCGATGTGAATATAAATACCATCCCAAAAATTCTGAAGTACGGGTATCCAATCCCGAAATCCTTGGGATCAGGCGAAATCAATCAAGAGGGTCAAATCTTCAAATATGAAGGAGAAGAATCCTCGTATGATAAGGTTCATCCAGACCTATAAATAACGATCTCCTTTACGGAAGAAGGTACGTAACAGAAAATCCTAAAACCCTTTGCCTTAGTTTGGAAAACTAAGTTAAGCATCGGAGGTTCCTCGGCTCCAGCCAGGGTCTCCTTTTGAGTTGGTTATTATGCAGGCGAAGGACGAGCTGAACGAGTGAACAATCAGCTCGCAAAACTTGCATCAACAGTTTGGCGCCGTCTGTGGAAAATGTGCAAAAAGCCGCTTCTTATACTCTATCTGAATGGCAAGAACTAGAAGAGGGGATCAAGATGAAGTAGGGGAAGCCGCTGCCAGCACGGCTCAAGGAACTCCCCCAGCAATCCCGTCAGCAGCTCCACCTGCGGCATCTGCTGTAACCACCAGTCAGCAAAACCAAGGAAATACACAATTAGATCGAGAGGTTCAAGAGATGCGTTCTGAAATGTGCGTCATGAAGCATATGTTGGAGCAGCTGTATAATCAACAAATGTAGACACATCGTGAAACAACACAGGTTCTTCCACCAGCACAGGTTCCTCCGCCAGCATCCGATGCTCAGCCTGCTGCCCCGCGGTCGATTCAACAGCAACAGCCGAGTCAGCATCAAGTACTGAGTCAACCAGCACCGGCTCGCTCAGCAACAGCCATATTACCTCTCTCTGATTTACTGCACAGAATAGATCAAAAGAGGCGAAGTCTGATTCCTATGGAAGAAACAGCAGAAAGCGCAGAACCTTGGAGAGATGATATGCAGAACTTCAAAAAAGAAGTTCAGGAAGAAATGGCGAGAGAGATGGCAGACATTAAGCATGGTCGAAATACATACCTGACCAAATCCGAGGTAAAAGTTTCTTCATTTGTAGATAAAGTAATGCAGGCTCGGTTATCGGAAAGGTTTCGTCTACCCCAGATTACTCTTTTTTCCGAAAAAATCGATCCAACAGAGCATATTGAATGCTTCAGAACTTATATGGAGTTGCACGATGCCTCGGACGCTGTTATGTGCCGAGCCTTCTCCCTCACGTTAACTGATATGGCTCGGCTTTGGTTCAAACAGTTGAAACTGAAGTCGATGAGTTCTTTTGCAGTACTCAGTGATGCTTTCCTGACTAACTTCATCGGTGAGAAGAAAAAACTGAAGCCACCCGTACACCTGAACAACATAGTTCAGAAGGAATGAGAATTACTAAAAGACTACATCAAGCGTTTCAATTTCGAATCTCTTCAGGTTCAAAAACACTTGGAGGAGACAGCACTCAACGCGCTTTATGCAAGGGGTCAAAGACAAGCCCTTTCTAGCATCCCTAAACAAAAACTCGCCAGAAACTCTGGGCGAGTTTATGGCTCGCTCGGACAAATATGCAGATGCAGAAGAAACCCGACTCCTGCACAAGAAGGTATAGAATGCAAAACCCTCGGCTAAAGAGTCGGCTAAAAAAGAAGCCGACTCAGCTGGAGGAAAGAAGCGTAAAGAAGATCGGGCGCGAGACGACGGAAGGTCTGGCAAACGACCCGACAGAAAGTTTTTCACATACACTCCCCTGAATAAATCTCAGGAGTAGGTGTTAATGGAAATCAAGAGTGAAGGCTTTATCAACTGGCCCGAAAAGCTCCAAAGAAATTCGAATCGGTGGAATAAGAACAAGTACTATCACTATCATCGTGACCACAGCCACAATACAAGTGATTGTTATCACTTAAAGAATGAAATCGAGCGGCTCATAAAAGAAGGCCGACTCAGAGAACATGTGGAAGGATCTGGTACCGCAAAAGGAGGTCCGAGCGAAAATCTACCGACAGAGGAGATCTGAACTATCATCAGAGGGCATCAAGGTGGTGGAGACTCTAATAACGCTCGAAAAAATCACTCCAGGAGTATTAGTCGTCTCGAGTCCGAGGTTCTCCTGCTATCTCGGCCCTTCAAAGAAAAAAAAAAGAAAGAAGTACTGTATTTCGTTCACTGAGGACGACGCCCGAGGCATTCATCATTCTCATAATGATGCACTGGTCATCGCTCTCACCATTGCCAACAAAAAGGTGTTCCGAGTGTTGGTGGACATTGGGTCATCTGCGGACATATTATTCACCTAGGCGTTCGACAAAATGGGTATTGAATGATCGGCTTTACGCCCAGTCCGAACCCTGCTCATAGGATTCTCGGTCGGACAGGTGCTTCCTGAGGGAGTCGTTTCGCTACCGCTCACCGCTAGAAGTCCACCCCATCAGACAACTACAATGGTCGACTTCCTGATCGTCGACCAGTCGTCAGTTTACAACACCATACTCGGCCGACCATCCCTAAGCCTTCTTCAAGCTGTGGTATCTACGTACCATATATCCATGAAATTTTCGACCGAGTCGGGAGTAGGAATTGTAAAGGGAGACCAGCAGGACACCCGACGATGCTATGTAACAGCAATGAAAGCTCCGACAAAAATATCGATGATCGAGTTGCTGAACCCTCGGGTCGGATCTCACGAACGGGGGCAACCAATGGAAGAACTCGTCTCGGAACCATTAAACAAGACAGATGAGTCGAAAGTAGTATAAATCAGCTCATCTCTGAAGTCACCTCTCAAAGAAGATTTGATCGCCCTGCTTCGACGGTACACTGACATATTGGCGTGGAGCCATGAAGATATGCTTGTAATCGATCCCTCAGTCATGATGCACCGACTCAACATCGATCCGACCTACAGGCCAATCCGGCAGAAAAGACATCCTCTCGACCCTGAAAGGTGTGCTATCATCGAAGAGGAAGTCGGCAAGCTCCTTAAGACTAACTTCATAGAAGAGATATACTATCAAGAGTGGATAACTAATGTCGTTCTCGTGAGAAAGGCTAACGGGAAGTGGCGTCTCTGTATTGATTATACAGATCTGAACAAAGCCTGCCTCAAAGACAGCTTCCCTCTTCCTCGCATCGATCAGTTGGTGGATAGTACTGCAGGACATGAATTACTTAGTTTTATGAATGTCTATTCTGGCTACAATCAAATTGTAATGCATAAATTCGATAAATCAAAGACAACCTTTGTCACTGACAAAGGACTTTATTGTTACCGAGTGATGCCATTTGGTTTGAAAAGCGCCGGAGCGACGTATCAAAGGTTGATGAACAAAATATTCGCTCAGTAGATCGGCGAACCATGGAACTGTATGTAAATGATATGCTCGTCAAAAGTGTACACGCGGCCGACCATATAGCGGACCTAGAAGAAATGTTCTTGACCTTGCGCAAGTATAAGATGAAGTTAAACCCAAGCAAATATATTTTTGGTGTAAGCTTGGGGAAGTTCCTCGATTTTCTAATTAGTAAATGAGGAATCGAAGCGAATCCCGAGAAAATCAAGGCTCTTCTCGACATGGAATCTCCAAAGATAATTAAAGATGTACAAAGGCTAACCGGAAGAGTAGCCGTGCTTAACCGTTTCCGGTCACGAGCCACTGATAAGTGTCTCCCATTCTTCAAACAATTGAAGGGACGATAGACGATGGAATGGATGGAAGAGTGTGAAACAACGTTCCAGCAACTGAAGTCTTATCTCGGGACGCCATCGTTGTTATCCAAACCCAAGTTAGGAGAGGCGTTGTTATTATATCTGGCTGTATCCGATGCAACGATTAGCTCGGCTCTCATCCGAGAGAGCGAAGGAAGGTAATTACCGGTGTATTATGTCAGCAAAACCTTATTGTCGGCAGAGACAAGGTATCCTCCCCTTGAAAAAGTAGCATTAATCCTGGTAGTATCCTCGCGAAGACTCCGACCATACTTTCAAGCTCACACTATCATTGTTATGACCGACTTACCTTTGCGTCAGATCCTTTAAAAACCAGAAGCTTCTGACCGACTTACAAAGTGGGCTATCGAGTTAAGCGAGTTCGACATACAGTACAGGCCGATACAAGCTATAAAAGGACAAGTCGTGGCCGACTTTCTTGTCAAAGTAACGTCATAAGACAACATAACGTCTGACTCAAGCGAGATTATCGGAGCATCGGCATCCTCCTCCCTCGACCCGACACCCGACCCTATTCCATGAAAATTATTTATCGACGGCTCTTCCAACTCTAAGGCAAGCGGGGCCGGGGTAGTATTGGAGACTCCTTATCAAACATGTATGCAATATGCCTTACGACTTGGATTTCAAGTGTCGAATAACACAACAGAATACGAGGCCTTGTTACTTGGCCTACGACTCGCCGCCAGTTTAGGTGTAACTCATCTCAAGGTCTTTAGTGATTCACAGTTAGTCGTCAACCAGGTTACTGGTATTTATCAAACACGAAAAGAACAGCTGAAAGCATACACAGAGAAAGCCAAAGAATTAATCGGTGAAATTCGACAATGTGAAATAGTTCGGATTCTGAGGATCGAGAATGCCAAAGCCGACCTGTTAGTAAAGCTTGCTTCAGCTGACGAAGATGATATACCTCGGTCGGTCCCAATTGAACACGTAAAGAAACCGAGTATAAATGAGCCGACAGATTCAGATATACATGTCATTGACTCGGAACCTACTTGGTTCAATCCCATCGTTCATTATCTCAACGAGAGGAGGCTACCGGAAGATCATATCGAGGCTCGGCGGCTGAAGGTCCGAGCGTCGCGCTACACCATCTTGAACGGGGTACTGTACAAGAAAGGATTTTACGCTCCCTTACTCCGATGTTTGAATCCTCATGAAGCTGACTATGTATTACGAGAAGTACACGAAGGGATATGTGGGAATCACTTGGGAGGACGCTCGCTCGCCAACAAAGTACTGCGACAAAGATATTACTGGCCGACCATACAACATGATGCTAAGAAGTTCGTCCAAAGGTGCGACAAGTGTCAGCGATTTGCATCTATCCCGAGGCATCCTCCTGAAGAATTGACCCCGATGACTGGACCGTGGCCCTTTGTACAGTGGGGGATCGACATCATCGGACCATTCCCTTTGGGAAAGGGTCAGACCAAATTTGTTGTGGTTGCGGTGAACTATTTCACGAAGTAGGCCGAAGTGGGGCCATTAGCGAAGATAATTGAACAGAAGATTATAGGTTTTGTTTGAAAAAATATCATCTATCGGTTCGGGATACCGCGGACTATTATCACTGATAATGGGAGACAGTTCGATAACAGACAGTTCCGTGAGATGTGCAATAATCTTGGGATTTGAAACGTGTACGCTTCGCCTCATCATCCTCAGATGAACGGACAGGTCGAAGCTGTTAACAGGATTATAAAGCACCATCTTCGAACGAATCTCGATGGAGAAAAAGGACCATGGGCTGAAGAACTCTCAAATATATTGTGGGCCTACTGAACTACAACCTGGACTGCCATGGGAGAAACTCCCTTCTCCGTTTGTTATGGCTCGAAAGCGGTTGCCCCAGTTGAAATTGGTATAAGTACGGCCCGAGTCCATGCATTCAGCGAACAGGAGAATGATAAACTCCTGTTGCTCGGGCTCGACTTGCTGGAAGAAAAAAGAGAAGAAGCTCGACTACGAACGATGGCTCGGCAGAGGCAAGTATCTCAGTTTTATAACACCCGAGTCAAAGTCAGACGATTCCGCGCTGGGGATATGATCCCCCGTAAAACGTTTCCAAATACAAAGAAGGTTGGTGCAAGCACACTGGAACCCAATTGGGAAGGACCCTATGTCGTCTCGAGTACCATCCGCCATGTAACGTATCAGCTGAAAGACTTAAATGGGCAACTGTTACTTCACCCTTAGAACGCCGAACATCTCAAGATCTATTACCCTTAAGGCAGAGCTGAAGATGCTAAAAAAGAATGAAAAAGAAATGTAAACGAAATCGATTCAATAAAACTGAGAATTTCCATTCATCATTTCTAAGTGTTTTTACATCAGACTCTACTAAAACTAGTACAAAACTACTACCGATAGAGTGAATGATCTCCCTCGGTTATGGATGCTCTTGAGTAGGCCCTGGGTAAAATCTAGAGGAACTGGTGATGGTACTAGAAGACGCTCGACCTTGGCCGACATAATGCTGACATGAGTGCCAAAATTGAAGCGCAGTCGCCTTCCCTCGGTCGGGGTACTCACCAAGCAATCCCAGATTAGACTACTCCCTATACAATCCCAGAGGGACCGGCCTCATCGACAGCAGCGGCCATAGCAGGGACTTCTTTGTCGGCAGCGGCATCAGCGCCAGTAGCCTCAGCCTCTGGACTATCAGCCTCAAACGCGGAGAGGGAGAGGTCGGGGAAGGCGGCCCTCATCTGCAGGACGCAGGCCCCATAACCACCTTGATAAAGGCGGTCTCTCTCTTCTTCGAACTTCGAAGATTCAAGAAAGGTTTCTATGGCCCGGTCCTGAGCCTCTTTGGCTCGGCTGACTTCCTCCCAAGCTTATTGGACGAGCATCGCGACGTTGGCTTTAGCCCGAATCAGATTGTTCTCGCAAGTACCATGGACATGATGAAGATGCTGGTTCTCTTCCTCGGCCTTTGCTAGAAGCGATGCCAGACGGATGCTTTCAGCCTTAACGCCCTCAAGCTCAGCCTTAGTACCCTCGAGAGCGACTCTCACATCCTCGACTGCCTTCCTGGCAATTGACAGGTCGCCAGTCATCCTGCCGATGCGACCTTCGGCGATCTCTTGGCGACCCTCTGCCTCGGCCGCAACTCTCTTCGCTGTTTCTGTCTCAGCCGCAAGTTTCTAAGCAGCGGACAGCTCCGAGCAAGCCTTAACAATGTAGGGAGCCAACTGCAAACGGGAGATAATAAGTTGTAACAAGAGCCCTAATCAGAAGTCACAGAGAAGTAAGAAGAAATAATGTTACCTCAAATAGTAGCCTCGTCGTATGACCAAGAGTCTGCAGAGTCAGGACTTTGTAAAAGCTAGCGAAGTCCTTCTCGCTCCCGTGAGCAATGGCCCAAGGAATCATCCTCGAGATGACTTTGTGGAAGGATGACAACTCCTGTTGAGTCATCTCCCCTCTTGAGGATTCTTCACTCGATTCCTCTCTCTGTCTCGAAACCTCCTCGGCAACAGGCACTGGCTCAGGAGCCGACTGAGACATAGGGAGAACTGCCTCCGCCTCTTCCGCCCTTTCATCAGGGTCGGAGAACACAACTACTTGTGGGGCGGCTGGAGCAGAAGCAGATGGAATAGCTGGCTCCTTCGCCTTTGCAACAGTCTTCAGTTGCTTTGAAGGCCGAGACCCCGATAAAAGAGCCGACCTCGGAGGAGCCTTCACTTTAGAGATCGGCTTCAGGGAAGGACGAGATTCAGTCATGCTAGCGGAGGCCGACTTAAGATAGGGTCGAGCCTTAGGGAGATCTGAAAAGAAAGACAAAAGCGAGTCAGATAATGCGTCGAGAGAACGTGACGACACAGTAAGAATTACCTGACACGAACGAGTCTAAGCCCACAAGATGCAGATGCTCCGGTTGCAATAGCAACTTTCAAGACCGATATTCTGCACTTAGCTTTTTCAGATCTTTGATTCGAGCTAGAGCGTCGGATCCGAGCTTCCCCCTTTTCTTCAGGATATCTGTACAACACCAAAAGGTTAGACTCAGCGCGTTACAATAAGAAGAAACAGAGAGTTTCAAGCCAAGTCACCTGGTTTGCGAAACGAACGAGAGACTCAAGGCTCGTAGGGCCACGGATCGGCCATCTGCCACTGTCCGCACGCCCAAAATCATCTCTCCTTCCAATGTTTGTTGGAAGTTGGTGGGTCGATTATGAGAGAATCGCCCTTACCTCGCCACGGTGCTTAGAAAATAAAAGTCAGGGAAATTTGGGTTTACTTGATATAGGCAGAGGAATTCATCGACTGTCAGCAGGGGCTGCTCAAGTTCAGCCCATAGTACAGCGCACCCAAATAAATTCCTCCGCCCATTTGGAACGATCTGACCAGGGGCAAGTTTGACACGAGACATGAAATCTCGAGCAATGGGTTAGAGAGGTAAACGTAAACTGTATTACATCAAGACCTGAAAAATTGCGACCATCCCAGTAGGGGGATGATCGGGCAAATTCTCCGGACGAGGGAGCCGAAGTATAACCGAGTCCGGAACATGGTATCCGGCTTGAATTATGTTCAGATCAGAATTAGTTAAGATTGAGGCGACAGGACCACTTATGTCATCCTCGGCCTCCTCTCCCTCGGATGCTGACTTAGAAACATGTGCCGATCGAGTTAAAGGGGACGATACATCGACCCCCTCAGCTATGATTATTTCTTATTCTTCTTCTTCCTCCTCCAATGGATCCATCCCGAGATTGGGTCTCCCTGGACGGGTTACCAGAAACGATTCACCGTTAGAAGGACCAGCTTGGGCAGGACACTCAACCGATGATTCATCGGCCTTCCTAACGAGCCGAAAAGCGGCATCCGCACTAACGACGATCTCTGCCAGTAAAGAGGATGGCTCCGCAACATTTTAAAAACGTCGCGAATCACCCTCATCACCGGAAGCTCCCTCCCGGAGGCTCTGAGAGCCATGTGTGGCTATTAATATCAATAGAAAGGGAGGAAAAAGATTCACCAGAGAAGGCAGCGACGGACGCAAAAGAAGGTGATGGAGAAGAAAATAACAACGGAGGAAATGAAGAAGAAGAAGAAGAAAGAAAAATCAGAAGAGAATAGGGAAGCGGGAGAGCGAGAGGCGAAAATAAAATTCGTACGTTCCTCCTGCCCGATCTTTTTATAACCATGTCACGTGGCAGGAGCATTTAATGAAGAGGGGAAATGATGCTTGCCTCGACTCCCCTCTCGACACATGGCGCACGCCGACTGACGGCGGTAATGCATTCGCCACGCGTCCAACGCCCATAAGCGAAAGAAACGACCTGACGGCTGGCCGCTCGTGCGACCTCGAGAAACGCACTGTCATACGTTAAGGACGACATAAAAGGTATTAAATGTCTCATTATGACTTCGAGCTCTGATGCGAATCGACCCAAAAAATCATTACTCCTTGGTGCTGACAGCAACACAAGGAGTAATGGGGGCTAATTGTTGAGGAAAAATATGTCAAGTCTTAAGACTCAGATAGGGAGTATGTAACATCCCGAAAATTGGGGGTCGAGTAAAAACCCAACTCCCGAGTTCCAAAATGTTAATTATGCAATATAGATATGTATGATTGAATGTTGTCTGTGCTAATGTATTAAACATGAGTGAGATTAAGCCAGAACAGCATATTATACTCCAGAGACAGTTAAATTTACAAGCGAAAGACTGTGATAATATGTATAACATCTATAAACTATTGTATGTCTCCAGAGTGTGAACATGTTACCAAGTTATATACATACATGTATACTCAAAAAGCAAATAAAAAGAATATACACGAGTGCTCTAAAAATATAAAATGACAAGTGTCAAGGCATCTAATTAACCTCCCTGTAATCCCGTCAATCAGAACACGCATAAAGGAGGGATCCTCCTCATCATTATCAAGTCCAGCTCCGCTTCTTAAGCAGCACCATCATCTGCAACCAAAATAGGGACTGGTGGGTGTCCGAAAATACCATCCTGTAACGTGTAAGTGAGTAGTTAACTCAGTGGAATAATAGAACAAGGATTAGCATGTTCTCAAATCAATCATGCGATAACAGTAAAGCAGTAAATCAAACATTCCTAATACTGTTGTTAATGCAATATGACATGATATGATGGATGCTCTCACCGACATTCTCCCTCATACGGCACCATCTTACGCCCGCGGCATGCTTGCGTACCGCTCAGTGCTCCACATCTTTCAGGCACATGCAATGTAATGGTGATATGATTGCCGAGTTATTATTAGTCCATTCAAACAGCAGGATTGAGAAACTAAGGTACTTCCCTTATATCAATCCCAACACAGATCTTGTCTAGGGTCATCACTCCTAGAAATCTTATACGGTGCATATTTTGTAGGTCGCTGCAAGGGCTGTCAGGGCTGTTGCTCGCACTCATTGCACCGCTCCCCCATCACCTTATCAATACAGGCCTACTGTACTCTCACTGCTACGGAAGGGTCGTCGCCTCCCGTAGACTCAGAATACGCTCGCGGTCACTACAAAGGACTCGTCGCCTGATCAGTGTAGGCCGACAGTAAGAATATAGTGTCTCATACCACCATAATCTGCTCACGAGACATAGGTGCTCACTGGTCACTACGGGGAGGTTTGTGGCCCCAGCGTAGGCCCACAGCTCGACCACGGTGTCCCATACCACCATGCCCGGCTCATGAGTCTTCGTGGATCAAGGTACCATGGTTGACAGGGTTTACAATGGTAAGTTCAGTACCCTAGGTTCAAGCAGTTATGACTCATACAGGGTGAACATACAACGGCCAGTCGGGTTACTTGACGGGCTCGACTAGCACAATCGCATCTCAAGTCGAGCGATATGAAGTGCGTAAAACACCTCGTGTGGCCTAACCACTGCCACCAACTCCAAAACACGGCTCGCGTTCATCGACGCGTCGTTCGTGGCAAAGATAAGCCAACCACGAATTTACTCAGTTACCGACTGCCTGGACTAAGCATAGCCCCAAACAATTATGAATCCACATCAGCAATCATAAAAGAGTATTGGAAATGAAATACAACCATGTGAGCATGTTAACACATGTTATAGCATACAACTTAAGTAAATCTTCCAACGCATGCATTTCATACATATAATGAAATCATGCATATAGCTAACATGTAGGAAATCATTTACATCAGCATATTAATTGAGAAATCAATCTCAAACTAATTCATAACACCATTTAATTCAATACATACTAATACAAGCATTTATACAAACACTTACACTACACACTTAAGTATACATATAGTATGTCGACTCAAAGTGCGCATTTAGGCGAATCTCTTTGCCAAACTAATTATGCACGCATTCCTAGTATTCTAATGCGACAAGAAGCCATGTCAATCACATCAGCAAAATATGAATGAAAACAGTACTTCCTACAAATGACTAAAATGCCCTAAATCTCATATTCTTCGTCTGTTTACGAAACAGGAAACGGACAGTATGTTGTACATGTCAAACGGCATTGCCGTCGATAATCTACTATTAAACGACATTGAAAGCGTTGGAAACAGTCAATCAAAGCGTCTAAAATCCGCACCTTTTCTCCTATAGGTGTATCGATTCGAACGGAGCGTATACGCTTCGTCTACGGTGACTAGGCAACCTGATTTACAAGGTCTATCAACTATCTCGCTTTGGAAATGAAGGATCAGCAAATCAGTAACTATTTAGGGTATTTTCTTATCTAGAAACGCGGAGAAATCACCGGCAAAGTGATTGAGTTGCGTGGCTTAATCACGTGCAACAGGTGGCACGAGCAACAAGAAATTCTCCTCCACTCTCTCTCACAATCTCTCACCTTTTCTCTCTCTCAACTTAGGGCTTTTCCTAAATTCGGATGGAAGAGAGGAGTGAGGGTTTCAAGCCCTTTTATAAGCCCAAATGTGTCCAAAACAGGCTTCAGGTCAAGGTATACTTAGGTTATATCCAAATCGGGACGGTTCCGAACTAAAAGACCATTTTTGGTGGTCCCCTGGCCGAACGCGATCGGACTTAAATTCGTGCATGTCGGATGTCGCTCACATCCCGTTTTCAGACCATCAGTGTTCGTAGATCGCACGTGGCGGTCCAGTTTCAGTTCAGTGGTCACCGTACGTAGATCAGGTATACAAGTCTCATGATATGAAATAGAAATTTTTCTTAATTCGAGGGTATAATTTGGATGAATTCTGACGGTCAGAATGCTTAATACTGACGCATTAAGTCGTGTGCCAGATTTAAATTTTAAATTCCAAATCTAACCCTATTGTCACTCTCTTCATTCCAGGCTCAATGAAATAGCCTCTGAATGTCGGTTGGACTTGATTTTCGAAATGATTGTCAAGTCCAGCTAGGCGGTTATAACGGTCTAAGATTGTAGGTATCGGACTTTCGACGTGCGGTCTAGATCCAATATAAAGTTTCAAAGAGGTCCTGAGAACAAACCGGTTTAGAGTTTGATCCGAGGTTTTAGAGTATTATAGCACCATTGATTCTACTAGTTTTGGGTCTTGTAGAACGTATTTAAAGCGGTCAGGGACTATTTCGCAGCTACTCCAGCGTAGCGCTAGCTAACTTATGCTTAGTTTCTAAAGGAATTAATCCTAAGTGATTTCTTTGGCTATGGAATTGGGTTCTGAGCGATTTCCCAGGTGTTTTAGTTGACTCACTGCTTAAGGACGTCTAACGCCAGGTTGGCAAAAATTCGGGGTGTTACAGAGTAGGTCGGCCCTGCTGACACTGTCCGGAGAGTCCGAGACAATGGTTGGAGCCGAAAGAACAGTGCACAAGGCCAAGAGGTAAAAGTATAAGACGACTTAAGTTACTCGGTCAGAGAGTTAACAGCGTCTGCGTAAGCCTACAAAAGACCAAGTAAGTTATAAGCCGCCCGATCGACAGAATAAACCGACCTAATGAGTTGGTTTCGTCGGCCACGAAGTAAGGAAAGGTGACAGGTAAACACCGAGACTATTCCGCCCGTAAGAAGGCAAAAAACTTATTCTCCTAAGACGGCCGAGACTCTTCTATAGTCGATAATGGCCGAGCCGAGATAATAAAATGTGGTGTAAATATAAATATCGTCCCAAAAATCCTGAAGTACGGGTATCCAATCCCGAGATCCTTGGGATCGGACGAAATCAATCAAGAGGGTCAAATCTCCAAATATGAAGGAGAAGAATCCTCGTATGATAAGGTTCATCCGGACCTATAAATAACGATCTCCTTTACGGAAGAAGGTACGCAATAGAAAACCCTAAAACCCTTTGCCTTAGTTTGGGAAACTAATTTAAGCATCGGAGGTTCCTCGGCTCCAGCCAGGGTCCCCTTTTGAGTTGGTTATTGTGCAGGCGAAGGATGAGCTGAACGAGTGAACGATCCGCTCGCAAAACTTGCATCAACACTTCTAACCAAAACAGATGACCCAAAAATCATCTAGATGTACACCATCAGTAGAATTTTCCTGTTGCATGTCTCCAATCTAGCCACATTTCTTAAACTCCAGCGGTAGGGAAATCCAAACCAATCAAGTCAAAGGGGTCTCGGGCGCCTCTCAGAGGCAACTATCGGATCCGATCAACCCGTGCTAAATCTAGTGAATAGCGAATCGAGGTCGTACATCTTGGCTCCTCAAACCCCTGAAAATTCCCTTTTTGTAGCCGCTTACGCCAAGAAAAAAGCAAAACCTGACAAGAGGTCCTTCGAGGACTAATCGTCCGCGTAGCTACCCCTCGTTGTGGCCCCTTTTTTAATTATACGACTACTAGGGCTGACAATAACTAAAAGCAAGCCTATAAGCATCCAGGCTGTCCTTGATCTGCCATATACTACCATTCTTTGACCGTCTGGGGTAGGCAACATCCAGCCTGTATGCTTATAGGTGGTCGTTGAAGGATCAAGGTAAAAGGAGGCTATGAGGGAGAGAAGACAAGTTAGAAAGTGTTTTTTTTCGTTATTATTTTGGGGTGTGCAGGGTGCATACGTAACACCTACCCTATGTTCCAAAGCATCCAAAGATTTCTCACCACGCCAAGGTTCTGCCCAACTCAAAAGAAGCTGTCAGGAGTCAATAGTAGGGTTGTAGTTACAGATATAAGGCTATCCCTTCTCCAAAGAATATGTGCTTGGTTTCTCATTTTTCTTCGCATATTTTAAATAAGTCTTATTTATATTTCACACATTCAAATAAAACAAGCAACACACACTCATTTCTATTTCATTCATGAAATCCTCATCCCCTGCATATATTCTCATTTTATTTTATTTGCCTACCAGAGACCTCAAGGTCTATGAAGTAATGCTAGACATAATATATTTTAAGTTCTATTGAATCCCTATAAAATTATTAAATATTGTAAAATAAAGATCACATGTAGTGTGGGTGGAAAATGGTGTGTGACACTTTCCTTTTATGTTATTGAAGCCCTTACTCGGAATTTATGGTCACATACCAATCGTGAGAGTCACCTGAATTAGGAAATTACGATTCTCTGACCCTTAAGCAATTATATGGCTTTTAGCCGGCCATCGTTTCTAAGATTATTTTGATTGGTGGTGGCTCCAAGTCAAATGCATTATTATAATTAGGTCTATTCACCCTAACATAAAATGAGCTGGAACAACACTAATTCATGCCAAACAAAGGCAAGAAAGTGGGCCCCGCATGCATCACGGCATACTTGCACAGATATTATTGTTCTAATCATACTCAATCGTTCACCGTTAATTCCATATGTCCAAAGCACATATCTCAATGTTTTGATTATGATACGCACTTGCCTACTTTTTAAGATCAAATGACTTTTAGCTTTATAAGCTCAATTAATCAAATATATTGGAATAAGTATTCACATAATAATACATAAATATATTTTTTAAAAATAATTTGCAACAAAACTTCGACCATCCATTCAATCCAGCATATTAGATAAGTTTCGTGTACATTATCATAATCTACAATCTTCCTAAAGTTGTACACAAACTAACTGGTTAACTTGCTCAACTCGACTTGAAAAAGCTCGATTTGACTTGGTTCAAAATTGATTTCGAGCTAAGCCAAGTTGAATTTTGGAGCTCAGGAAAATTTCAAGCCGAGTTCGTGTTTGTCCTAGCTCAAATCGACTCGGATCGAGCCTTGACTTGAACCGAACCAGTTCAGTAACTCGGTTATTTTGATATTGATGTTGTTCACCAAGTGTTCGATGAAATGACTCAACAAAGTATTGTTTTGGGAACATACACTCTCCGCGGAATCCACTGGTGACAAGGAAGGTATGGATATGAAACAAATCACGGCAAAAAAATAAAAATAAAAATTTACATGATAAAACTACCCCTCTATCTTGATTTTGATACTACCGACTGAGTGTTTGATGAATACCTATAAACCGTTGTTGTTGTGTTTACACTGTGAGAAATTGAAGGTACACTCCATGTCTTTGAGAAAGTGTCACACATACTACAAATGTATAACAGAAATGGATGCTCATAATTTTATTATTATTGTTTTTTTTTTTTTTAAAAAAAAAAAGCTCAAACACATCCTGCCTAACAATAAGTTCGACCCAGTTTGGGTGGATGGCACAATCAAGGTGGGCCCAACTAGTGAATACCTCGGATCACATACAATTGGCCCCACCACGAACATGGCTCAGGTTTTGCTTCCTTAGTTCCTCGGTTTTCAAACACAACATCTCTCGATTGCATTTCAATCTTATGTCTTCTCCCGCTGTTTACAAATCTTGTACATCTCTCTCCCTTGGTATCAGATTGCGCAGTGTGTCACACATCACTGACCTCGTGGTTTGTTGAGGTAACCAAAGTTTGGTGGGTCCCACCATAATGTGCATGTTATGCACACACTGTTCATTTATTTTTTAACATCAGTTTAACTAATAGGCAAAAAATGAGGTAGATTTACAACTCAAATGGACCACACCACCGGATGCAATGGGATTTGATTATCTACCATTGAAAACTTCCAAACTTCTCAGGGCTACGGAAGTTTTCAATTAATCTAATATTTTGCCACTATGTGACCTCATGAACTGGTTGGATAGCAAATAAATATCATGAGGGCTAAGAAGGTTTCAACTATAAGAATCATTGTCCCACTGCTTTTTGGTGTGGTCCACTTGAGCACGTATGTGACTTATTTTTTATTCTCATGTTAAATTATGTCGAACAAAGGCATAAACAAATTGGATATAATATATGCATCATGGCGGTTGTCACACCACGCAATTCGCTTCCCACTCTAATTGTGCTCAGGGTCTATTTGATTTTCCAAGTACAATGCAAATGACCCGAAAATAGCCAATTATTACAATTTCACTTGTTTGTAATTATGATGGTATTTTCGCTCCAAAAAAGGATCGAAAATGACTGACATAAATTTATGGGTCCCATTGGCATATATACAACATATCCGCGTCGTCCATACATTTCACCAAAACATTTTAACCCATGAGTCGAAGAATGAAGCAAATCTAACATTCAAGTGGCACACACCAAAGTAAATATTGGGCCTAAGAAGTTTTTAACGATGAGTGTTCGAATTCATTTTTATTATAGTGTGGTCCACTTGAACTTTGAATCTACTTCATTTTTTGGCTCATGCCTTAAATTCACTGGGCACGATGGATGAATGGTATGGATAATTTACATACATCATGGTGGGCCCTACATATATTTGGCAACATTCTCGAGTTTAACATTGGAAAAAGTAAGAGTCAAATCAACCATAAGGAAGGGTGCGGTAATTATATAGGGAAATAATTATCAGCCATTTTCTATGCATTTATCTTTACTCTAAAAAATCAAACATGCTCTTATGCTGTGTGGGCTTTTTGACAGGAAAGCAGATTGGTTGGTGACATCATAGGTTTTGTAGGTCTCATCGTGAGGTACGTGATATATCCAAATTGTTCATCCATTTGGCAAGCTCTTTATATTGTTGCTCCAAAGGTTAAGTGGACCAATGCAAGAAGAAATGAGGGATTGAACATTTATTATCGAAACCCTTGTCAAGTCACAAAAGTTTTGGATCAACATGATATTTGTTTTTCTTATTTATCTACATTTATGAGGCCATATGAATAGATTGGATAAAAAATAAGTGTTATGATGGGCCTTACAAATATTTTAATGATAAGAATCATTGTTGCACTTCTATTTGTAGTGTGGTTCACTTAAGCGTTGGGTGTGACTTGTTTTTGGACTCGTGCTCTAAAATGATTTTGGCAAATAGATGAACGGTGTGGATATGATAAATACATCATTGCAAATGCATGTAACTTTGTTTTCTTTGTTAGAATAGAGACAAAACTCATCTTGGCCGCGCATGGCACATACATCCGGCCAGTAGCGTGCGACACACCAGCTAATCCGCATACCCTAAAAAGAGATCAAAGCTACCTAGGCTTCACAATTACGTATTTATTGCATCCAAGCTGTTTATCCACCTTGCAATATCATTTTAAAGCATTAACAAAAAAATAAATCATAACAAATCTAAATTAAACCAAACCACAACAATATCACAAATATTCCATTATTATAATATTTATAAGGTCTACCTTAAATTTTACTTTCCATCTAACTTTTTTATAAGCTCACACAAATTTTGGATAAAGAGGAAAAACAAATATCATATTACTCCAAAACTTTTATCACTCGAAAGAGTTTCAGTGGCGGAGGGTTAATCTCCCACTTCTTTTTATAATATGGTCCACTTGACCTTTTGATCCATTTTATTTGTAAGATAAGCCTCGTGACAAGCTTACCCAAATGGACATATGGATTTGATATACCCCATGTCTCATGATGGGACCCACAAAACTTGATGACG